>CM038675.1:45885574-47096199 GCA_021605145.1 Aegilops bicornis | reverse complement strand
AACCACTCCATCCTCTACCCACTGCATCTTATTAAATTCCCCGCCTACATTCACATGTCTAGACAACACTTTCCACCGTATATAATTGACCCCATCTTCACGTGAGCTCGCATAAACCACATCCATGTTTAACACTTCCACATAACTCTATCACTTGGACGTTTTCTTATAATAAAAGGCTTCCCTTAATGATAATAAACCTGCAAGAGAAGGAAAGGTTGATCAAGCTTCCCTTAATCTCAATAAAAATATGGCCATACGGATACTATAGCATGCATTTCTAGGATGCATATTTGGTATGTAAACAGGTACGATCATAATCTATCGTGTAATCATGTGCATGCACTGCAAACCGAGAGATGTGAAAGTTTAAACACAAACCATTCAGGATGTTTCTTGACGCAAAGGATGAGTTATGTCATTTGCCACATTAGGTTGGAGAGCTCCATGGCCATGGATGGAATATACTATCTGAAGTAAATATGCCCTAGAGGCAATAATAAAGTTATTATTTATTTCCTCATATCATGATAAATGTTTATTATTCATGCTAGAATTGTATTAACCGGAAACATGATACATGTGTGAATACATAGACAAACATATAGTCACTAGTATGCCTCTACTTGACTAGCTCATTAATCAAAGATGATTATGTTTCCTAACCATAGACATGTGTTGTTATTTGATTAATGGGATCACATCATTAGGAGAATGATGTGATTGACATGACCCATTCCGTTAGCATAGCACTTGACCGTTTAGTATATTGCTATTGGTTTCTTCATGACCTATACATGTTCCTGTAACTATGAGATTATGCAACTCCCGTTTACCGGAGGAACACTTTGGGTGCTACCAAACG
Organism: Aegilops bicornis; assembly: GCA_021605145.1. Lineage (NCBI taxonomy): Eukaryota > Viridiplantae > Streptophyta > Magnoliopsida > Poales > Poaceae > Aegilops > Aegilops bicornis. Next base: position 47,095,334 of record CM038675.1, on the reverse strand, counting down.
TCACAACGTAACTGGGTGATTATAAAGGAGTACTACTGGTGTCTCCAAAGGTACATGTTGGGTTGGCGTATTTCAAGATTAGGTTTTGTCACTCCGATTGTCGGAGAGGTATCTCTGGGCCCTCTCGGTAATACACATCACATAAGCCTTGCAAGCATTGCAACTAATAAGTTAGTTGCGAGATGATGTATTACGGAACGAGTAAAGAGACTTGCCAGTAACGAGATTGAACTAGGTATTGGATACCGACGATCGAATCTCGGGCAAGTAACATACCGATGACAAAGGGAACAACGATGTCGTTATGCGGTTTGACCGATAAAGATCTTCGTAGAATATGTAGGAACCAATATGGGCATCCAGGTTCCGCTATTGGTTATTGACCGAGAATAGTTCTAGGTCATGTCTACATAGTTCTCGAACCCGTAGGGTCCGCACGCTTAACGTTACGATGACAGTTTTATTATGAGTTTATAAGTTTTGATGTACAGAAGTTTGTTCGTAGTCCCGGATGTGATCACGGACATGACGAGTAGTCTCGAAATGTTCAAGACATAAAGATTGATATATTGTAAGCATATGTTTGGACTTGAATAGTTCCAGGTGGAATCGGGATTTTACCGGAACACCGGGGGGTTACCGGAACCCTCCCGGGGGTTAATGGGCCTTAGTGGGCCATGAGGGAGAAGAGGAGGGCCGGCCAGGGCAGGCCGCGCGCCCCCTCCCCCTAGTCCGAATAGGACAAGGAAGGGGGGGGGCGCCCCCCTTTCTCTTTCCCTCCCCCCAAGTCCTAATCCAACCCGAGGATTACTATCTGAAGTAAATATGCCCTAGAGGCAATAATAAAGTTATTATTTATTTCCTCATATCATGATAAATGTTTATTATTCATGCTAGAATTGTATTAACCGGAAACATGATACATGTGTGAATACATAGACAAACATATAGTCACTAGTATGCCTCTACTTGACTAGCTCATTAATCAAAGATGATTATGTTTCCTAACCATAGACATGTGTTGTTATTTGATTAATGGGATCACATCATTAGGAGAATGATGTGATTGACATGACCCATTCCGTTAGCATAGCACTTGACCGTTTAGTATATTGCTATTGCTTTCTTCATGACCTATACATGTTCCTGTAACTATGAGATTATGCAACTCCCGTTTACGGAGGAACACTTTGGTGCTACCAAGCGTCACAACGAATCGGGTGATTATAAAGGAGTACTACTGGTGTCTCCAAAGGTACATGTTGGGTTGGCTTATTTCGAGATTAGGTTTTGTCACTCCGATTGTCGGAGAGGTATCTCTGAGCCCTCTCGGTAATACACATCACATAAGCCTTGCAAGCATTGCAACTAATAAGTTAGTTGCAAGATGATGTATTACGGAACGAGTAAAGAGACTTGCGATGTGAGATTGAACTAGGTATTGGATACCGACGATCGAATCTCGGGCAAGTAACATACCGATGACAAAGGGAACAACGTATGTCGTTATGCGGTTTGACCGATAAAGATCTTCGTAGAATATGTAGGAACCAATATGGGCATCCAGGTTCCGCTATTGGTTATTGACCGAGAATAGTTCTAGGTCATGTCTACATAGTTCTCGAACCCGTAGGGTCCGCACGCAACAACGTTACGATGACAGTTTTATTATGAGTTTATAAGTTTTGATGTACGAAGTTTGTTCGGAGTCCCGGATGTGATCACGGACATGACGAGGAGTCTCGAAATGTTCAAGACATAGAGTTTGATATATTGGAAGCCTATGTTTGTACTTCTGAATAGTTCCAGGTGGAATCGGGAATTTACCGGAACACCGGGGGGTTACCGAAACCCTCCCGGGGTTAATGGGCCTTAGTGGGCCATGAGGGAGAAGAGGAGGGCCGGCCGGGGCAGGCCGCGCCTCCCACTAGTCCGAATAGGACAAGGAAGGCGCCCCTCTCTTTCCTCCCCCAAGTCCTAATCCAACTAGGAAAGGGGAGTCCTACTCGGTGGGAGTAGGACTCCTCTGGCCGCCTCCTCCTAGGGCGGCGGCACCCCTTGCTCCTTTATATCTGAGGGGCAGGGGGCACCCTAGAACACACAAGTTGATCTACGGATCGTTCCTTAGCCGTGTGCGGTGCCCCCTCCACCATATTCCACCTCGGTCATATCGTCGCGGAGTTTAGGCGAAGCCCTGCGCCGGTAGAGCATCATCATCGTCACCACGCCATAGTCTTGTGGAACTCATCCCGACACTTTGCTGGATCGGAGTCCGGGATCGTCATCGAGCTGAACGTGTGCTGAACTCGGAGGTGTCAGTGACGTTCGGTACTTGGATCGATCGGATCGTGAAGGCGCACGACTACATCAACAGCGTTGTCATAACGCTTCGCTTACGGTCTCACGAGTGCGTGGACAATACTCTCCCCTCTCGTTGCTATGCCATCACCATGATCTTGCGTGTGAGTAGGAAATTTTTTGAAATTACTACGTTTCCCAACAGTGGCATCCGAGCCAGGTTTTATGCGTTGATGTTATATGCACGAGTAGAACACAAGTGAGTTGTGGGCGATACAAGTCATACTGCTTACCAGCATGTCATACTTTGGTTCGGCGGTATTGTGAGATAAAGCGGCCCGGACCGACATTACGCGTACGCTTACGCGAGACTGGTTTCACCGCTGCGAGCACTCGTTGCTTAAAGGTGACTGGCGGGTGTATGTCTCTCTCACTTTAGTTGAACCGAGTGTGGCTACGCCCGGTACTTGCGAAGGTTAAAACAGCACCAACTTGACAAACTATCGTTGTGGTTTTGATGCGTAGGTAAGAACGGTTCTTGCTCAGCCCGTAGCAGCCACGTAAAACTTGCAACAACAAAGTAGAGGACGTCTAACTTGTTTTTGCAGGGCATGTTGTGATGTGATATGGTCAAGACGTGATGCTATATTTTATTGTATGAATGATCATGTTTTGTAACCGAGTTATCGGCAACTGGCAGGAGCCATATGGTTGTTGCTTTATTGTATGAAATGCAAACGCCATGTAATTGCTTTACTTTATCACTAAGCGGTAGCGATAGTCGTAGAAGCAATAGTTGGCGAGACGACAACGATGCTACGATGGAGATCAAGGTGTCGCGCCGGTGACGATGGTGATCACGACGGTGCTCGGAGATGGAGATCACAAGCACAAGATGATGATGGCCATATCATATCACTTATATTGATTGCATGTGATGTTTATCCTTTATGCATCTTATCTTGCTTTGATTGACGGTAGCATTATAAGATGATCTCTCATTAAATATCAAGAAGTGTTCTCCACGAGTATGCACCGTTCGCGAAAGTTCTTCGTCTTTGAGACACCACGTGATGATCGCGTGTGATAGGCTCTACGTTCAAATACAACGGGTGCAAAACAGTTGCACACGCGGAATACTCAGGTCAAACTTGACGAGCCTAGCATATACAGATATGGCCTCGGAATACAGAGACCGAAAGGTCAAACGTGAATCATATAGTAGATATGATCAACATAGTGATGTTCACCATAGAAACTACTCCATCTCACGTGATGATCGGACATGGTTTAGTTGATTTGGATCACGTAATCACTTAGATGACTAGAGAGATGTCTATCTAAGTGGGAGTTCTTAAGTAATATGATTAATTGAACTTAAATTTATCATGAACTTAGTACCGATAGTATTTTGCTTGTCTATGTTTACTGTAGATAGATGGCTCGTCTTTGTTGTTCCGTTGAATTTTAATGCGTTCCTTGAGAAAGCAAAGTTGAAAGATGATGGTAGCAATTACACGGACTGGGTCCGTAACACGAGGATTATCCTCATTGCTGCCTGAAGAATTACGCCCTGGAAGCACCGCTGGGTGCGAACTGCTTCTTGATCTGGCCAGCGGCGTTAAGAACGTCTGGCAGAGCAAAGCTGATGACTACTCGATAGTTCGATGTGCCATGCTTTACGGCTTAGAACCGGGCCTTCAACGACGCGTTTTGAGCGTCATGGAGCATATGAGATGTTCCAGGAGTTGAAGTTAATATTTCAAGCAAATGCCGGATTGAGAGATATGAAGTCTCCAATAAGTTCTATAGCTGCAAGATGGAGGAGAATAGTTACATCGGTGAGCACATACTCAAAATGTGCGGGTATAATAATCACTTGATTCAACCGGGAGTTAATCTTCACGATGATAGTGTCATTGATGAAATTCTTCAATCATCGCCACCAAGCTACAAGAGCTTCGTGATGAACTATAATATGCAAGGGATGGACAAGTCTATTCCCGAGCTCTTCGTAATGCTAAAAGCCACGGAGGTAGAAATCAAAAAGGAGCATCAAGTGTTGATGGTTAACAAGACCACCAGTTTCAAGAAAAAGGGCAAAGGGAAGAAGAAGGGGAACTTCAAGAAGAATAGCAAACAAGTTGCTGCTCAAGAGAAGAAACCCAAGTCTGGACCTAAGCACGAGATCGAGTGCTTCTACCGCAAGCATCGGACACTTTGGAAGCGGAACTGCCCCAAGTATTTGGCGGATAAGAAGGATGGCAAAGTGAACAAAGGTATATGTGATATACATGTTATTGATGTGTACCTTACTAATACTCGCAGTAGTACCTGGTATTTGATACTGGTTCTGTTGCTAATATTTGCAACTCGAAACAGGAACTACGGATTAAGCGAAGATTGGCTAAGGACGAGGTGACGATCTTGGCGTGGGAAATGGTTCCAAAGTCGATGTGATCGCGGTCGGCACGCTACCTCTACATCTACCATCGGGATTAGTTTTAGACCTAAATAATTGTTATTTGGTGCCAGCATTAAGCATGAACATTATATCTGGATCTAGTTTGATGCGAGACGGTTATTCATTTAAGTCAGAGAATAATGGTGTTCTATTTATATGAATAATATATTTTATGGTCATGCACCCTTGAAGAGTGGTCTGTTTTTATTGAATCTCGATAGTAGTAATACACATATTCATAGTGTTGAAACCAAAAGATACAGAGTTGATAATGATAGTGCAACTTATTTGTGTACTGCCGTTTGGGTCATATCGGTGTAAACGCATGAAGAAACTCTATACTGATGGGCTTTTGGAATCACTTGATTATGAATCACTTGGTACTTGCGAACCGTGCCTCATGGGCAAGATGACTAAAACGCCGTTCTCTGGAACTATGGAGCGAGCAACTGATTTGTTGGAAATCATACATACTGATGTTTGTGGTCCAATGAATGTTGAGGCACGCTTGGTATCGTTATTTTCTCACCTTCACAGATGATTTGAGCAGATATGGGTATATCTACTTGATGAAACATAAGTCTGAAACATTTGAAAAGTTCAAAGAATTTCAGAGTGAAGTGGAAAATCATCGTAACAAGAAAATAAAATTTCTACGATCTGATCGTGGAGGAGAATATTTGAGTTACGATTTTGGTTTACATTTGAAACAATGCGGAATAGTTTCGCAACTCACGCCACCCGGAACACCACAACGAAATGGTGTGTCCGAGCGTCGTAATCGTCGTGCGTTACTAGATATGGTGCGATCTATGATGTCTCTTACTGATTTACCGCTATCGCTTTTGGGGTTATGCTTTAGAGACGGCCGCATTCACGTTAAATAGGGCACCATCAAAATCCGTTGAAACGACACCTTATGAACTATGGTTTGGCAAGAAACCAAAGTTGTCGTATCTTAAAGTTTGGGGCTGCGATGCTTATGTGAAGAAACTTCAACCAGATAAGCTCGAACCTAAATCGGAGAAATGTGTCTTCATAGGATACCCAAAAGAGACTATTGGGTACACCTTCTATCACATATCTGAAGGAAAGATTTTCGTTGCTAAATTCGGATCCTTTCTAGAAAAGGAGTTTCTCTCGAAAGAAGTGAGTGGGAGAAAAGTAGAACTTGATGAGATAACTGTATCTGCTCCCTTATTGGAAAGTAGTTCATCACAAGAACCGGTTCTGTGACAAGCTGCACCAATTAGTGAGGAAGCTAATGATATTGATCATGAAACTTCAGATCAAGTTTCTCTTGAACTACGTGGGTCAACTAGAGTAAGATCCGCACTGCAGTGGTACGGTAATCCTATTCCGGAAGTCATGTTACTTGACCATGGTGAACCTACAAACTATGAAGAAGCGGTGGTGAGCCCAGATTCATAAAATGGCTGGAAGCCATGAAATCTGAGATGGGATCCATGTATGAGAACAAAGTATGGACTTTGGTTGACTTGCCCGATGATCGGCAAGCCATTGAGAATAAATGGATCTTTAAGAAGAAGACTGACGTTGATGGTAATGTAACTGTCTATAAAGCTCGACTTGTTGCGAAAGGTTTTCGACAAGTTCAAGGGGTTTACTACGATGAGACTTTCTCACCCGTAGCGATGCTTAAAGTCTATCCGAATCATGTTAGTAATTGCTGCATTTTGTGATTATGAAATTTGGCAAATGGATGTCAAAACTGCATTCTTGAATGGATTTCTAGAAGAAGAGTTGTATATGATGCAACCAGAAGGTTTTGTTGATCCAAAAGGTGCTAACAAAGTGTGCAAGCTCCAGCGATCAATTTATGGTGCGGTGCAAGCCTCTCGGAGTTGGAATAAATGCTTTGATAGTGTGATCAAAGCATATGGTTTTATCTGAGACTTTTGGAGAAGCCTGTATTTTCAAGAAAGTGAGTGGGAGCTCTGTAGCATTTCTGATATTATATGTGGACGACATATTATTAATTGGAAATGATATAGAATTTCTGGATAGCATAAAAGGATACTTGAATAAAAGTTTTTCAATGAAAGACCTCGGTGAAGCTGCTTACATATTGGGCATCAAGATCTATAGAGATAGATCAAGACGCTTGATTGGACTTTCAAAAAGCACATACCTTGATAAAGTTTTGAAAAAGTTCAAAATGGATCAGGCAAAGAAAGGATTTGTACCTGTGTTACAAGGTGTGAAATTGAGTCAGATCCAATGCCCGACCACAGCAGAAGATAGAGAGAAAATGAAAGATGTTCCCTATGCTTCAGCCATAGGCTCTATCATGTATGCAATGCTGTGTACCAGACCTGACGTATGCTTAGCAATAAGCTTGGCAGGAAGGTACCAAAGTAATCCAGGAGTGGATCATGGACAGCGGTCAAGAACATCCTGAAATACCTGAAAAGGACTAAGGATATGTTTCTCGTATATGGAGGTGACAAAGAGCTAGTCGTAAATGGTTACGTCGATGCAAGCTTTGACAGCGATCCGGACGATTCTAAATCGCAAACCGGATACGTGTTTTTATTAAACGGTGGAGCTGTCGGTTGGTGCAGTTCTAAACAAAGCGCCGTGGCGGGATCTACATGTGAAGCGGAGTACATAGCTGCTTGGAAGCAGCAAATGAAGGAGTCTGGATGAAAGAGTTCATTTCGATCTAGGTGTCATACCTAGTGCATCGGGACCAATGAAGATCTTACGTGACAATATCGGTGCAGTTGCCTTGGCAAAGGAATCCAGATTTCACAAGAGGACCAAGCACATCAAGAGACGCTTCAAGTCCATCCGGGACCAAGTCCAGGTGGGAGACATAGAGATCTGCAAGATACATACGGATCTGAATGTTGCAGACCCGTTGACTAAGCCTCTTCCACGAGCAAAACATGATCAGCACCAAGACTCCATGGGTGTTAGAATCATTACTATGTAATTTAGATTATTGACTCAAGTGCAAGTGGGAGACTGAAGGAAATATGCCCTAGAGGCTATAATAAAGTTATTATTTATTTCCTCATATCATGATAAATGTTTATTATTCATGCTAGAATTGTATTAACCGGAAACATGATACATGTGTGAATACATAGACAAACATATAGTCACTAGTATGCCTCTACTTGACTAGCTCATTAATCAAAGATGGTTATGTTTCCTAACCATAGACATGTGTTGTTATTTGATTAATGGGATCACATCATTAGGAGAATGATGTGATTGACATGACCCATTCCGTTAGCATAGCACTTGATCATTTAGTATATTGGTATTGCTTTCTTCATGACCTATACATGTTCCTGTAACTATGAGATTATGCAACTCCGTTTACGGAGGAACACTTTGGTGCTACCAAACGTCCACAACGTAATCGGGTGATTATAAAGGAGTACTACAGGTGTCTCCAAAGGTACATGTTGGGTCGGCGTATTTCGAGATTAGGTTTTGTCACTCCGATTGTCGGAGAGGTATCTCTGGGCCCTCTCGGTAATACACATCACATAAGCCTTGCAAGCATTGCAACTAATAAGTTAGTTGCGAGATGATGTATTACGGAACGAGTAAAGAGACTTGCCAGTAACGAGATTGAACTAGGTATTGGATACCGACGATCGAATCTCGGGCAAGTAACATACCGATGACAAAGGGAACAACGTATGTCGTTATGCGGTTTGACCGATAAAGATCTTCGTAGAATATGTAGGAACCAATATGGGCATCCAGGTTCCGCTATTGGTTATTGACCGAGAATAGTTCTAGGTCATGTCTACATAGTTCTCGAACCCGTAGGGTCCGCACGCTTAACGTTACGATGACAGTTTTATTATGAGTTTATAAGTTTTGATGTACCGAAGTTTGTTCGGAGTCCCGGATGTGATCACGGACATGACGAGGAGTCTCGAAATATTCAAGACATAAAGATTGATATATTGGAAGCCTATGCTTGGACTTCGGAATAGTTCCGGATGAAATCGGGATTTTACCGGAACACCGGGGGGTTACCGAAACCCTCCCGGGGGTTAATGGGCCTTAGTGGGCCATGAGGGAGAAGAGGAGGGCCGGCCAGGGCAGGTCAAGACGCCCCCTCCCCTAGTCCGAATAGGACAAGGAAGGGGGGCCTTTCTCTTCCCTCCCCAAGTCCTAATCCAACTAGGAAAGGGGGAGTCCTACTCCGGTGGGAGTAGGACTCCTCAGCCGCCTCCTCTTAGGGCCGGCCGCACCCCCTTGCTCCTTTATATCTGAGGCAAGGGGGCACCCTAGAACACACAAGTTGATCTACGGATCGTTCCTTAGCCGTGTGTGGTGCCCCCCTCCACCATATTCCACCTCGGTCATATCGTCGCGGAGTTTAGGCGAAGCCCTGCGCCGGTAGAGCATCATCATCGTCACCACGCCGTCGTCTTGTGGAACTCATCCCGACACTTTGCTGGATCGGAGTCCGGGATCGTCATCGAGCTGAACGTGTGCTGAACTCGGGGTGCCAGACGTTCGGTACTTGGATCGGTCGGATCGTGAAGACGTACGACTACATCAACCGCATTGTCATAACGCTTCCGCTTACGGTCTACGAGGGTACGTGGACAATACTCTCCCCTCTCGTTGCTATGCCATCATCATGATCTTGCGTGTGCGTAGGAATTTTTTTGAAATTACTACGTTTCCCAACACTATCAGCGACCAGGCAAGCAACCAGCTTAACTAATATAAGGTCTAGGTTATGTTGGTTGGAGAATGTGATGATCATGCTCCATTATTTGTACTTTGAATATTGAGGAGTATGTCACTATCACGAATTTAGATCATGAAGGAAGATCATGTGTTAAATGTTGTATACAGTGAATGAGGTTTTGGAGAACAAACATTGTAAAAACTGAGGACGACTATTTGTAGTTCTGAGGAACTAGATGAGCATTTAGTGCAAGTTTATAATCAAAGACACTAATTTAGTTTGAATGTTGTAAGGGTAGAATTAGGGCTACCAAGATGATATGTGCATTTATGAACTTAATAGAAACGCCTACTCTCACTACTAGGGAAAAGGCTACTAGCAGTGCGGGTAAAATGGCTACTAGTAGCGCGGTTACTCGCGCTACAGCTAAAAGTTACTAGTAACGTGGGTCGAACTCGCGCTGCTACTAATCCGCGCTACAGCTATTATGAACCGCGCTGCTACTAATGAAATAGTAGTAGCGTGTCTATAGTCCCAAGCTACTAGTATCCTAAATACTAGTAGCGCGCCATTTTATCCCCATGCCACTACTAACTTATTAGGAATTAAAAAAATAAAATCAACCAAGTTCATTCTATCACACAGTTGTCGTATCTTCTCCAGTTCATCATTGTAGCAGCAACTCATGTATAATTTCATTCTATCGCACAGTTACATAAGCAACTACGTTCCTCGTAGCAGCAACTCATGTATAATTCCATTCTATCGCACTGTTACATAAGCAACTACCTACGTAAGTTGTTATGGCCCGATCCGAAAATTGGACCACTCGTCAAAGTGCGGCGCCTGCCCGGCCTGATCTCGCGGCCTGCATCTGCGACGAAACACATTGGATAGCCTCGAAGAGCCACACCTGACTGACGGCAGCCGCCGCCTTGAGTTGCGACACAGTCATGTCCCTCGCTCTGGCCCTCAGCTCCAACTGGACCGGTCGATGTCGTCCTTGTGCCTCACCACCAGTGGACGGAGGAAGCCATCGTACACGTGCCCCGCTCCCCGCACTCTGAAACCCAAACATCCTTAAGATTAAGCTTCAGAATTGGCCACATATCGAATCAAGTATATCTGAATGTTAATCATCTCTCGGGCTCGGGGTGTCTGGTCGACTGCTTACCCGTGTGCTGGGTGACAGAGGTAGAGAATGAGCAGCAGCATCGCTTCTCTATACATCGGCAGCCACGACACCGTCCAGTCCAAGAACCTCTCGACGACCGTCATCGTCGCTACCAGAACCCTGCAGCATTACAAACAAAGGTTCAGAAACTTCAGATTCTTCAGAAGAATGGCACGAAAAAACAATGCGGTACATGTAGATGCCAATGTGCAACATTTTTTTCCAGAGATTCTTATTTAAGCCGTAATGCACAATTGAAGCTATAAGCTATTTCCTAGTAGTGAAAAGTGTAGAGAATAGTTATATAATAACGCATATAGATTTGACAAGTGCATAGAAAAACATAAAGCCCAAAAGAAACACAGAATCAGGCAAATCATGCAACCACATAATCAGGTTAACTTCTATTTACTCACAAATCAAATGACATCAAAATCAACATACTGGCATTGGTCCTCGACACAATGGGTGCGAAAGAGGCTGACTGAGATCATAAAAATAATAATATAAGAAGGACCAAGACACTCATATTTCAGTACAGACATATACGAGGACATATCATAAGGCACATACAAAGTAGCAATGAATAGATAAGACATGCTGGATCGGTTTTCCTCAGTTAAATATAGTAACTGTTATGGAAGCAGTCATAGTGTACATTTTACACTAAAGCAATCATTTCTTTCAGCTTGAAACAGAGACACCAAAAAAGGAGGAAGTATCAGGCACACATTTACCTTGTCAGAAATCAGATACTCGGCATGCAAGCAATCTGAACAATTTCCTTATCAGTACCAAGTTCCTGCCCACCAAACTGGTTGCATGGGAAAGCAAAGATCTCAAAATCTGTAGCCCCATAAAATTGTTAGCATAACATATCGTAACTCAAAATCAAGGACTAATCATATGTAGATAGATCATCCCCTGGTCCTTGTACTTCTCGTAAGATTCATGTAACAAAATGCAATTGGTTAGAATCGAACCAAAAGCACGCGTGCTGCACGATGGCGTCGAAAGCTCACTTAATGGATCACCAAATGTGAAATCCCTATAGACTTGGCTGTAAATCTAATCATTTCTAGTTACCTATTTCTAAAGTGCAAGACACAGGACATCCATTATAAATTCAGAAACTATAACCTCAGTTTATTTTCTTCTGAAGTGCACATCTTTCACTTATTTGCATGTAGCAGCTGCCATGTATCCATTGTGAATTCAGAAACTATAACATCAGTTTGGTTGTTTTTTTTTGCCATGACGAAAAAAATTAAATAAGATACAATACACGGCGAAGTGATGAAGTGCCAATTTCTCTCTCCTTCCCCTTCTGCAGTTTTATTCTTTTAGATGATGTGATGTACAAATTATCATCAGCCTATATGTACTTACATCTTTATAAATAAATCGTTCTGTTTATGAGTGCAAGCATATTTGATTATTATTGAACTATTATTGCATCTATGCTTAATTGGGAGCATACAACTGTTTAAGTTCTTGCATACTATTCTTAATTGTGGGGTCATATTGTTCGGAACCTTTTATTATGTTCATTTGCTTATGGTGCCTAAATTATTCTCCATATGCCGTAGCAGCAGCAAACATGATTAAGTCAGTGTTGTAACACAATTACACATGGTGTTAAGTAAGATACCCCAGCTCCAAACATCTAAAATAGTCATTTCTTCTGTTTGGCACCTAGCAACATAGCTAATGGCTACATTTAGTTTGTCTTCCGCAGGTTTCCACACGCATCCGTATTTTCTCAAGCCAAGTATGCATGTGTGTTGGTTAATTAATTGTGTTGTTGCAGTAAACAAGTACTAGCGCCTTTGCTTGTCAATTGTACATACAGAAATCGACCTAACCCTGGCAACCTCGCATAGAATAGCGTTGCGTCCATTTCCAAGCGATTAGCGGGGCAGGGTGGGTTGTAGTGTTGTACTGCCCCCATTCAAGCCTGAAACAGATGCCAAACAACTATACGGAGTTGGCGATACACGACCACCCCAGCCTGTGACGAGGCAGGAGCTAGCGATGGCCATATGTCGCCAGCAATTCTACCGCACGGAGACCCATGAGGCCAGCCTCCCCGATCTGGACGGAGCCCAGGTCTCCAGTGACAACTAACCCTAGCACCTTTTCCCCACCCCAAATTCCAACTAAAGCGTGGGCGCGAAATCTCTAACCAGACGGGCGCGATTCGAGCAACGGGGGCACATAATTGGAACCGGAATCGGAGCGCGGGGCAGACGATTGAATTTAATTTACCTGGGCTTGAGGGAGGTGTGGGCGGCGAGGTCGCGGGAGGAGTACTTCCCGGTGGGCCCGAAGATGCGCGTGACGCCCTGCTCGTTCCCGCCCTTCGCCGGCACCCACGTCGGCCGCGCCGCCGTCGTCATCTCTCTCTCTGGCCGGCGGGAGGCGGGGGGCATGGGGGCGGACGGACAGAGGAGAGGAGGTGCAAGGGAGGCCGGCAGCGAGTGGGTTGGGAGAGGAGAGGAGGTTGGTGATCTGGATCGGGCTGCGTGGTTTTTTTTTTTTTGAGATAGACGGTTGGTGGGGTGGGACTACTAATTAGCAGTAGCGCCCATTTTTAAACTGCGCTACTGATAAACTTCTGTGTATAAGGTTTTCCCTAGTAGTGTCTATGCACTAGAGGTTGACAGAATCATGTTCATATTAGTACTCTCTAATTAACTAATAAGGAGAAATGAAATGAATCATCGTCCATTTTTTCTTAGAAAAATCATTGTTTGTCTTTGTAAGTGGAAATTGGGGATTGCCATTGCTAACAAAACACAATGGTAACTAGAAATGATTTATTCAATCATTTTTCTTGATTTGATGCTTGACACCACTCATGACATATGGTACTAAAATAGAATGGCAAAACTTGCAGGTGCTCATACAGAAACCACGCCGATGCCTCTACCAGGTGCATTTAATTAAGTTCACCACCTACCTTCAAATGTCTAAGCAACACTTCCCATCTTATATATTTGACATACTTTTGCACGAACACACATGGAACAAATTCCACATTTTACACTTGCAAGTAACTTTGGCAATCTGAACATTTTCATGTAAGAAATATGTTTCACATGAACACGGAAGTTGACGGCAGACACAAAATCAAGGTGATATCAATAAACACGTGTGAAAAAGAGGCATAGGGAAAGGAAGAAATACTAGGTTGTTGTGTGTAACGTGTAGTGAGAACCACTTGTGTTGCTACCATTGTACTTGTCCCATTCATGCTCCCGACTTAGGGACAAAACTGGGCTTCCAATCATCCACGATTGTTACGTGAGCCTATGTCTATAGCATAGCTGGTAGACAGGAACCAATTACTGTGGCATATCAGTATGCATATCCCCCTACCTATTCTTAAGTAGTTGCAACCCACTACCTATTATTCTCTTCTCATGCAACCATGCCACATCACAATGATGTCATTACTCACAATTTGGTCACTAATCTAGCCATGCAACTCTATGACCGCAATCATGCATGGCAATCACAAGTAGAAAAACAACTCCGCTTGGTGAAAATATATGTTGGCCATGTTTCGAGAGCGGCGTAACTGAGAGCGAGACCATCTGGACACGTAATCCTGGTCGTAGGTCCTCCTCTCGGGATCTGAGCTAGTGGGCCTGTCGGGACAAATACGCGTCTCAGGAAAAGGGTTCGACCGCCCAAATACGAGGAGGAACAGTGATGTACGATCGTCCCCGGGTCGCGTTTTTGGAAACAAAGTGACGGGGACGAGCCGAGCCGTGGCTCGCGTCCGTTTGCGAAAATTGTGCGTGGATCAGATAGGTGTACGCGCCGTTGGCTCGAAAATAGCGCCGTCATGGGTGGTCAGTGTAATTGTTGCCACTTCGACCTTTCAGCATTCAGCGGAAGGCGAAAAAATGACGGCGGCGAGCAATATGGGAGAAGGCGCCTCCCTGCCCGACAGCGGACTCGAGTTTCTATCAGGTTTACAGATAGTTGCTCTGTCCTACTCTTCTGTTCTTTCGTCCTGCAGCCACGCGAGCGGATTATGGCAACAACGGGCCTTTGATTTCTGGAGCATGCTGTAGGTTTCCGCTGAGAGAGGCGATTGCATAAGTGGGACAGCCAGATCCGTTGGTGTCAAGGGGCATCGTGCCGTCGGCTACGGCTGATGCCGACTTCTCCTGCATGGTTGTGGTTGGACACCTCGGCGGCGCTGCTGAGCGCGGCGGCAAGAAGAAAGAGTCGCCAACCCAGTCCGGGAAGGTGAAATCAGAGGCGCCGGGGTGGAGCAGAAGGTAAAAATGAAATTAGTGTTCTTTCTGACGGGATGGTTTTGATTTTTGCGAGTAATGTCACATATTTTCTGTGTATGTCAATGGATGCATGAGGTTATGATTACTTGTGTCAGCTGGTTGTACTCATAATTTTTATGATAATTCATGTGTACAATTAGCATAGATTGCGATCATGATCGAGTGATATACCATTGTATATGAAAGATGAATGCAACATCCAAAACATCTGAATATGATTTCAGGGTGAGAGTTGGCCGTGCACCTCTGCATAGGGCACCCTGCCCTGGTAGTCACTCTACTGGAAGAAACAATCCGAAGGTACGCTGATAAACCATCGGACAATGTTGTGAAACCAGAGATCGGGATGAGTTTTGACTCCCTGGGAAAGCCTACGATATTATTCAGTGGTTGAACTTCTGAAGTGTGAATTGCCTATGTAGTGTCAAATTGGCTTACGCGGGTGCATGCGGGCTGTTTGCACGATGAACGAGAACCAGAGGCGGACATGGCTACCGATCTGGTAGCGGCTGGTAGGCGGCCGTTCGCTGCGTCCGTCAACACGCAGTGGAACAGGGAGGCCCGGGAAAAAACCTGATCCATCAACGAGTATCCTGTACAGGTCCGACGGAGTGGTTGAGCAGCAAATTAATGCGTGGGCCCCGCCCAGGAATACTTTGGCAATACGGTTGTCGCATGCAGTGTGGAATACAGAAAACGCGTGCATCTCGAGGACAGCCAACGAAGGTGATTTCGGTATCAGCTGGCGCCAGGATCAGATGCGAATTTTCGCCATGTTTCACCTTTTTTAAATGGCACCCCGTTGACTTTAGTCCAATAGTTTTCTCTTCTTATACAGCATGGTGTCACATGCATCATAGGCGTTACTGTTTTTAAAATATAAACCAAGAACAATCTTAAACTTGTTTTTGTATTAGTTTTAGTTTTTTAGCACCTATTTATGCATATGTTTTATCAAGGTTCCCGCAACCCACGGGGGTATCATCTAGTTTGTTCTATAGTAAGTTAGGATCCAATCTCTCTTGTAATTTTTGTATGACTTATAAACCAATATTGTTTGAATGTGTAAACACCAGCCCTTCACAATGTTTCCCTTAGGCAAAATGGGAATCTGACTTGGCATCCAAACCTATTTGACCTATTCCACCATCATGATTGACGCGGGTTCTGGCTCTTAGAACACTCCACATCGATCATGTCACTAGACGACACCATCATGTCGATCTCATCGTCTATCTCGTCGCTTAGCAGCCTCATTGCACAAAGTAGGTTTTGGAGTAGAAACATGTTCCGATTGGTGATTAATACCCTGTAATTATCTCATAAAGAAGAGAGGCCACTAATGGATGTTCCTTTTTTTTTCATTTTATTTTGTTTATCTGTAGAAAAACATTCTTTGTTTTTGTTAGTGGAAATTGGGGTTGCTCTTGGTAGAGAAGACCTAAGGATTGCTACAAATGATTTCTTCAATCAGTTTCTCGATCTAAATGATAGACATCATAACTAAGGCCATGCAGAACTGAAATAGAATAGTAAAATTACGTGTGTTCTTATGGAAACCATGCTCGCCATATCTATACAGTGCATCTTATTAAATTTTCCACCCACCTTCACCTGTCTAGACAACACTGTCAACATATATATATATATATATATATATATATATATATATATATATATATATATATATATATATATATATATATGGCCCCATTTTTGTGTGAACACACATAAAACCCCATCTTTCTTTGCATATTTGCTGCGCGTAAAAAAAAATCATCAATGGGTTACACTTAAATAGGTTTCTTGTAAACAAGGTAAATGATGGTGGACACAAAATCATGCTGGTTCCAGCAAACGCATATGGTTAGGAGGCATCGGGAAAGAAAAAAATTGATGAATGTCATCAGATATAGCAAGAGCCCCTTGTGTTGCTACAGCTGTGCATGTCCCATCAATGCTTGTGCCTTAGGGGGGAAATTGGGTTTCTGATGCTTGACGACCGTTATGTCAAGCTGCGGCTATATCCTATTTGGCACCAGGGTACTGTAGCATACCAATGATGCGTATTTTTTCTGTAGTAAGTTAGGATCATAAATTACCCAGACCATTGCTAGCCCTCCTGGGCTAGCCCTCCAGGATGTTTCCCTGAGGCATTGCTCGCCAAGTTCTTCTTTCGGAAGTTGGCTTGAATGACGAAAGTTCAGAACAACTATTGAACATGACGAAAAGGACATGACCAACTCTGAGTACACATTTGTTTTGCATTTGGCAGTATGGTTTTTTTTCGTGTTTACGAGAAGCCATAGAAAAGGACCAGGCAAAGTTAACTTCGCCACCAGGGCTCCAGCCCACTCCTCTTTGCCTAGTGTTGCATTAGGCAAACACTTTGCTTATGCAATAGGCAAAGTTCCAGATTCTAGTAGTGGTGTCATCAGAAGATGAAGTCACATGTCGATGCAATGGCGACGATTCGGCGAGCTCCTCGGGTAGGGATGAAAATGGATTGGAATATTTCCGCTTTTCCGAAGAAAAAATAGAAACAGCGAGGAAATATGAAAACGAAAACGGAATTTGCAAAACAAAAATGAAAATGAATTTTTTATACGGAAACGGAAACAAAAACGAAATGGTGTTTTCCGGTGGAACGGTCGTGGAAACGGAACTTTTCGCTTCCGTGAATATGGAATTTCCATTTTTGCTACAGACCTATGCCGCTTTGTAGCCCAAGAACCAATCAATAGACAATGACACAATGAGCAAATGAACATAATGGATCATTTAAGGCCCAACTTTTAGTACCACGCATGTACTCAGCTAGACCCTACACGCAGTTGTCCACTACACCTCCAATACTACACTAAGTTGCTAAGATAATCATATCTTTTTTGTAGCCATGTTAACAATTTATTAAATTTGTTTGTTTTTGTGTGTTTTTCTCTATGATTCAAGGGGTTTTAAGTCAACGCCAACTTCTATTTATGTGTCCGCTCTGTATTTGTTCTGTGTTCGTTTACGGCAGTATCTGTTTCTATATTCATTTTCGGGGTTTCTGTATCTGTTTCTGCTTCTGCATAAAAATATGAATACAAATTCGGTAGCACCCAGTTCCGCCCGTTTCCACTCCGTTTTCATCCCTACCCTTGGGCACTAGACCAAGTTCCAGATTGTTGGCCTGACGCACCGCCTGCTGGGAAGCTACTAAGTTGAGTAAAACCAAGCATGTATGTGATCTGACCATCGTCAACTGCAAGTAAACTAAGTAACCAACTGTATGTACCAAAATGTACAAAGCTCAAGGTCAGTTAGGGAGACAAACACAACGAATCAGACCTTATCTTATCTCATCATGGCTGGTACAAAATCCTGACCCTGAAACATGCAGCAAAAAATAGATATAGTTCAGCCTTCATGAGCCGAAACGCATGACTAAAAAATTCTGATTGAGAGAGAGGAGATTGACTACACCCCAAATTAACAGGAACCAAAAAATTCCATTAGTATGCATGATAGATTAAGCTGTAAATTCATTAGTATGATAAAGAAAATGTCATTACTACAACCTGTAAATTAATAGGAACCAAACATCCATGCCAAATCACATAAAGCATCAAGGGCAATGTATCTTAAAGGACACAATACACCTTAAGAATCAAAGGCGAGCTGTGGGCGTTCATCCTAAACCACTAAAACAAATAAGTAAAATTCACATATTGCTAGTTTCTTAATTGTTGACTACTGCATAATCAAAAGAACAAGTGTAGACATGGATCCAGTGTTTATCAAGCAATTTTGACAGCAATTGATTACTCTCTAGAGTCATGATGTGCCCCCAAGGCTGTGCAAAGTATGAAGTACAGGTTGTGCTTTCAGGCCTAAAAGAAGGTACTAGTATGTAGGTACAAGTAGAGATGCAATGGAAAGCTAAATACCGGAATGGAAGGATATTGTGATGACCTTCTCTTGACCCCGTCTGGCTCGGGAACCTCCTGTTGAGCCTGCGAGGAGAAGGTTGCGCGGCACAGGAGCTGCGTGGTGTCATCGGCTCATCGCGCACCCGCTGAGGCCGCCATCTGCCGCACCATAGCGCGAGCCGTCGGTCAACGCTGCACCTCCCTTTCCTCTTTCCTCTCCCTTTCTCCTTCCTCTCCTTCCTTCTCTCTCTCTCATTTTCTCTTTCTCCCGCAGGGACCGATCCATGGCGCAGGATCGATTCGAGCGTCGCCCTTCCCTTGTAGGTCGCCGCCACCAAGACGCCTCGGGTCCGGTGGGATCCGGATGACGAGGGGATGGGATGCGTGAGGGAAGGTCGCCCGCCGCCACCATCTCCTCCTCCTCCGCCACCAGAGGGCGCCGCCGCCACCGTTGTCGAGGGAGTGGAGGGGATGAGGAGCTTGGGAAGGCGGCTGTAGGGGGAAAAGATTTAGGGTTGGAGTGGAGACTGAGGGAACGGGGATGGAAGAGAAAGTGGACGGGCGCGGGGCTCACCACGGCGCGGTGGTTTTTTCCCTCACGTGGTGCGCTGCGCCCCCCCACGCGCGGGCGCGGTGCGGTGGTTTTTTTCACCTCGCGTGGTGCCGTGCGCTCGAGGCATCGGTTGTGCCTAGCACTTCTTGAGGCTTTATATGTTAGATTTGAGAGGATTGGTTGAAGGTAGGGGTTTCACCCGATCCCTGTGGGGATTATCCCAACTAATCTCCACAAAACCTCTATACCAAACAAGGCCTGAATGGTTTTGATCCCTGCAAATATGTGATGAGCACATCCTCGACCTTCACGATGCAGCCTGCTACCGAATTCTAGCGGCAAGGCACACACACATACAAAGCTTAGACCAGCTGAACTAGCGATCAGATTTGTCGGATGGCCGCATACAAATGAGTGGTCAAATTAGCCTTGGAGATGCTCTCAGGGGGCCGTACAGCACACATCAGCATAATGCAAAGAAGTGGTAAAGTGGGATCAAGACCTGTATGATGACCAAGTTACCGGCAAGAACACAACCAAGTTACTTGCAAGAACTATCAGCAATGCCCTAAGGCTAGGCAAAATTTGCTTCTATTCGTAAGTCGTTCTGCTACCCACATACAGCAAAACACACAGCAATACACCCTTCGCGCGTTCATCTTCCGTACAACATTCTACGAGAACGTCCGCTAATACAAGTTGGAAAAAGAAAACCACAACCGACAGACTAAGAGCCTATAGCAGCCAGCCATCGCGTAACAAACAGCGACCAGGGATCATAAAATGGCATATGGCTACTCTTCTTGGCCAGACTCTTCCTTGTCGAGCTTGATCATGTCGTCGATCCTCACAATGGTAATGGCTGCTTCTGTGGCAAACTGCAGAGCAAAAAAGGTTATATGTGATGTGCGATGGATCTCGGCATAAACAATGTGGGTGACAAGCAAACAAGTTAACCAACCAACCTGAATGATCTTCACTTTGCTCATTGCTGGCTCGATCACGCCATGTTCAAGGTTGTTGCGGATTACACCTTTCGTCAGGTCAAGACCCATGCTGCGGCAAATTCGAACAAAGTTGAAAATTTGCAGTAGCGCAAGGCAAAAAACTGAAGATGTGCAGTAGCAGAACAAAGCAGCAAATGGACAAATATATTGATTATTGAAGTATAATAAAAAAACAGTAGCCATCACTGTAACCAAATTATGCATCTAGGTGCGCACTTCCCCAATGACAATTCAAAATTTAAATCATAAGTATTCTGGCACTCTACAATAGAAAGCCCAAGTGGACACTGAGATGGGTCTTGCAGTGTCCTGTACAGGAAACCGAGGGGAATATTGTCTATATATCATTGCTCAACACGCACATCTCAGAGTGCATAACTATTTTCCTCAAGAGGGTGGTGATACTAGCCTTCAAGGCCTATGTAACATAGCGGAGCCATAATCCACTCAGATCTTTAACAGAGATAAATAGGTTCAACAAGTACCTTGATAAGTGCTGCTTATCAGCATTGGTTTGAGCTTTATTATGATATGCCCTAAGTTGTGCAACAAGGTCAGTTGCATCTTTTGCGGCATTAACAGCGAGGACCTATCATCACGCAGCCATACTCACATTAGTATGTCATCATGTGGTTCAGTATGCAAGTATCATATGTACAAAATATAACTGATCAAACCTTCGGTATGATCAACAAAGCTTCTGCAAATTCAGCAATCGCCAGCTGTTCCCTGGATCCAAGAGTTGTAGCAAGATTCTCCAGGTACACAGATAATGCAGCTTCTACAGCACCACCCCCAGCAACTACCTGCATGACCAATATACATGTTAAATACACTCTACCTACACGAAAACAATAACTTACAGAACTACATTCACCGACCAGGAAAGAAGATCTAATGTTAGCATATTATGTGAAATGGCGAATGAGAGATGCAGATACTACAGAATAAAGTGCTACATTTAAATGATGGCTTTTAACTGTTCCTATTCTCCTTCAAGCACGAAAAAAGTTCTCAAGAACGGGATTGCAGCTTTTGGAAACAAGGCCTCAAAGAAAATTGCAAAAAGAAAAATTGCACTAGTATGGATTGGCAACAAACATGATATACAAAAGAATCTTAAATATCAAAATTGGGAACGAGGAGGCACCAGCTAAACTTTTAACTCCAAATCACACTTAGTAGCACAAAGACAATAAGATTAATCTCACACGCCACATAAATCATGACAACAGGGAACCAACTAATAAAGCAACAGCAGAAGGATTTACCGTATTGGATTCCAAAGTTCTCTTCACAATGCACAGTGCATCATGCAAAGACCGTTCAATCTCATCTAGCATGAAGTCATTTGCTCCTCTAAGTATAATGGAGACCTGCATAAAAGAAATGCAAGTGTGATGCTTCTAGCTATGAAACTAATGCTTACGTCATTAATCATAGTATAGCTAGCTAAACATTGGCATGAAGATACATACCGCACTTGTATTCTTTGTGCCTTTCACCAGAATTATTTCATCATCAGAAATCCTTTCCTCAACAACCTCACTGGCATGTCCAAGGAATGATGGATCAAATGTTTCTTCACCCTCCATGTCAGCAAAAGTAGTCACCTGTAGGTTCTTATTACTTTAGGATACTGACAAGCAGTTCATTTTGGCTTGAAAAAGTAATTATTTTCATTATTACTTGGGAATATCAATGATAGAATTTTTTTTAATTAATATAAAGTCCTACTTAATACTCCCTCCATCCCATTTTGGGACAGAGGGAGTAGATTGGTAAGCTGCTACGCTGGAATAGCATATATTCGAAACAGGAAATCATCAAATAAATGTATTCCAGTATTGCAAATTTAGTAATATTTCAACAAAATCAAGTCATGAATGAGATTAAAGACTGTAAATTATGAAAATACTCCTTGATCATAACTATCTAACCGGCAATATGAAGAAATAAGGCATACCATTGTTGCACCTGTAGCCTTGGCAACATGGCGCAAGTCCTCCTTGCGGACACGTCTTACTGCAATTGCTCCAGCCTCAACAAAGTACTAAAATAATGTTTCAGCACATGAGATTTAGTTAATCAACAGGAAGTGATATCCACATACACCACAACAGCCCAGTACATCTTTTCAAATTCATAACAATCAAATCATATGAAACGAACACTTCTGAGGACAAAAACTTGAGACTGAGCACTATTGACAGGGAACGGAAGGTGGCAGTGATATGATGATAACTGTAGTATAAAAGATTCTGCCGTAAGGCTAAATTAACAAACATATGATGCTAACTGTAGCATAACAGATTGTGTTTGCACCACCCCAAATGTACCAGCAGCTAAGAAGAATGTGAAATTCAGTACTAACGTGGACAAGTTCAACCGAATACATAAATTGTCTGTGTTCTGGCAAACAGTATACAGAACTATATCAAGGATAGGAACAGCAATCTGACTCAACCTGAGGTATGAAAACGTACCTTCAATGACATATCATCAATTCCCTTGGTGGTAAATACAACATTAGCACCAGCCTTGAGAACTTTCTGAATTCGCTCCTTTGTTATGTCAGATTCTCTGCGGAAAGAAGCAAGGTGTTAGGTACTCCCTCTATTCCTAAATGTAGTGCGCATAGGAAAGTTCAAAAGTCAAACTCCCCCTACTTTGACTACATTTATAGAGGACAAATATCTACACCTACAGTATTAAGTAAGTATCTTTAGATACTCCCTCCGTCCGGAAATACTTGTCATCAAAATGAACAAAAGGAGATGTATCTAGATGTATTTTAGTTCTAGATACATCCCTTTTTGTCCATTTTGATGACAAGTATTTTCGGACGGAGGGAGTACATCATTAAGCATATATTTATATTATATTTGTTTGGTATTATTTTTATTGATACTTTTCTCACTAAACTTGGTCAAACTAAACAATGTTTGACTTCTAGGAAATTTTATGCGCACTACATTTAGGAATAGAGGGAATATATAATATTGGGTACCCTAAGATAGAAGATAAATTGATCGTGAATAGCGAAAGGCATGAAGAGCTATCATAGGAAATGAGAAACAAACCGGATAACTAACAGAGCACATTCATTGAAGATTAATTCTGGAGATAACAAAAGGAAATATATAATGAGATGCAAACTACTCCCTCCGTCCCATAATATAAGACATGCATATACCTCTCACGGATCTTCTCAAGTTCCCTTGGATCGGATACAAGGACTTGAACACCCATTTGCATTTTCGTCTTCTGAAGGTTGAAATCAAGACAAGCAATTCTAGCAGGGGTTACTCTGGTAGGCATTCCTTGAGCTGCACGGCCAGTGTTCAGCGCATAACCATTCAGCAGGTAACTTTCCTTGGCACTTTTACCATGAGCTTTCAAAATATTAATACTCTGCAAAATAAAAAACAACAGTTTAGAAGCAAAATTGTAAGTGGCACAGATAACAATTCCCCTAACAATGTGTTAAATAAATCAAACATCATGTCCAGTACATAAGAAGGCATTACAATATTAATACGGGAGAACAATTTTAAGTGGCAGTAGAATTGATTATATTAATATCAGGTAAAAGACAGCCCAACATTAAGGTAGATGTAAGATTACTACACACTAGCACAATGAATGTCAAGATGTCTAATACACCCAGCAGGAAAAGACCAATGGTGCATAAAGCAAAACAACGGCACAAACTGGTAGAATAAATTTTGCCTAAAGAGTCCACACAAGGGTGTAAAACTTATATCTACATTCAGAGAGAAGGTAACCAGCAACTTAAATCTACAATTGCAATAGCAAAATTGACATGCCTTGACATATAGCAATTACGAATACAAAATTTTGATTTAATGTAGTATTGTAACCAAATGCACTTTGCTTACCTTGATTGGATACTTCACTTCTCCCTTGGAGTTTGTAGTCTTCACAGCTTGAACTGCTTCTACAACCTAAGAAACCACTGCCACGTCAATTAAATATCACATTGTTTTAGCCAAAGCTAATGGAAAGACAACGGAACACCTAACATTTGGTTCCAAAGATGAGCAACTTGTCAGATATAAACACCATAACATGGCAGCATTATCAAAATAAATAATAGACCGGCCAGCTGAAAATGCATGCATGGACTAAATAATTATTTGGGGTTTAACAAATGCCACCAAAATCAAATATACGAGAACTGTACCATCAGATTTCACTATTTCTGAGCACCACTGTGCACAGATATGTAAAAAAGAAGGCATGATTAAGAAACCAGAAGTACACATGACCATAGGAACTTACCAGACTTGCAAAGAAATTACCATCCGTCGTAATCAGTTTCGAGGACATGCTAGTTTTAGCACAGTTTATAAGGGAGTCTTTTCCAAGTCTATCCACCTAAAAAGTGTAGACGAATATTCATGTTAGCATGAGAGTGGGCATGGAATGGAACAGAGTTGTACTACAATTTGTTCTGCATAGAGTATTCCCTTACCTTGACAGACAGCTTTTCCTCAACATACTTGCAAGCTTCACGCATAGCAAGCTGACAGAATATGAAGGTAAAAAGTAAGTAGTAGTAATGTAAGACACTACGTGTTTTGTTCAAAATGCTCAGTCAGAATGGAAGGGATACTGCAACAAACATATAATTATATAAGCTTACCCTGTAGCCACTAATAATAGAGGTCGGGTGAATCTTATTCCTCACAAGTTCATTGGCTCTCTGGTAAAAAGAAAAGGAACACCATGTGTGAGCACAAATAGCAGGGAAACTCATATGACAAGAAAAAGGCCGCTCCATCACCTTGAGCAACTCTGCAGCAATGATGACGACAGAGGTAGTCCCATCCCCAACCTCCCGGTCCTGGAGCTCGGCCAGCTCCACAAGAACCTACAGACAAATGGAACCACAGCAAAATCTAAGAACAAAGCAGCGGTCCAATCAAAACGAGATCAGCTATGCGTGTGTCCCAGGCATCACCTTCGCGGCAGGATGCTCGACCTCCAGCATTCTCAAAATGGTGGCCCCGTCGTTCGTGATCGTCACATCACCGATATCGTCCACCAGCATCTGCAGGCCGCATACGCTAACTTAGTGGATCCTAACAAGGGTTGTTTCTCTCAAAACTAGCGTGGATCCAGAACCTATAGATATCTACTGCTGCACTCATCCTGACTACTCATCTACTTCAGTGACGGCGTTTCGTTTTCAGAGTGGGAGGCGTGGCGCGTACCTTGTCGAGCCCGACGGGGCCGAGCGACGACTTGACGATGTTGGCCACGGCCTGGCACGCCGAGACTGCATCGGGACGAGATTGGGCGGCGAATCAGACCTAGATCTCGCGGCGCACCACGCGATCCCGCGGCGGGAAAAGCGGGAGGGGGGGAGGGAGGGGGTGGGGGGCGTTACCGTTCTGGGTGCGGACGTCCTGGCCGGACTGGCGCTCGCCCATGATGTCGGGGACCTGGGCGGTGATCGCCATGGCGGCGGCGGCGGCGGCGGCGGGGAGGGCGCAGGGGGACTGGAGAGTTCGAGAGGGAGGGAGGGAGCCCTCTTGGCGCTCGAGGGAATGGGCTGGGAGCGGCGGCGCTAGGCTTTGATGTTGGTGGGGGGCGCAATTTATGGGCCGTCGTCGGCCCGTGGGCAGGCATTCCGCTCGCGGCCCGTGTTCGTGGGCCCGTGTAGGCCGCTTTCTTCAGTCCTTCGGCGCGCTCCTATGTCTCGCATTAAGCGAGCACAAGGGCAAGCCTCGCGTCGGGGGGAGCCCAGATGGGCCGGCCCAGCCGCGCGGGAGGCCGCTGCCTATTTCTTTTTCTTTTTTTCTGTTCTCCTTTTTTGCTTTATTTTGGTGCTTTTCTTTATACTTTAAAAATATTCTACATGTATACATATACAGAAAACATTCTTCAACAACGCATTTGAAAAATGTTGGAAAGTATTTGAAAAAAATGTTGAATAAGTACTAAAAATTGTTAAATGTGTATATAAAAAATGTTGAACAAGTATTTCAAAATTTTGAATAAGTATTAAAAATCGTTGACCAAGTATTCGAAAACTGTTGAATAAGTATTCAAAATGTTGAACACGTTTTTAAAAATGTTGAATATGTATTTAAAAAATATTAACCCAGTATTAAAAAATGTTGAAAAGGTATTTGAAAATGTTGAATAAGTATTAAAAATGTTGAATAAATATTTCGAATTTTTGAATATGTAATAAAAAATGTCACCCAAGTATTTGAAAAACGTTGAATAAGTATTTGAAAAATGTTGAAGAAGCGTTCGGGCAATGTTGAACGTGTACACGAAAAGTGTTGATCACTTACTAAAAAATGTTTTTGATACAGAGTGAAAACGTAAACAAACATTAAAAAACAAAAAAAGGAAAAGAAAAAAGAAAATCCAAAAATTGGAGAAGAAAAAACAAAAGCAAACAAAAAATGCAAAAGAAAATGAAAACCATACAAAAAATAGAATGCAAAAAAACGAACATATAATAACCGAATAAAAACAAAATGGAAAAAATGAAAGAAAAACAAAAGAAACAAAAAAAAACAGCTGGATTAGCCTCAAGTAGGACGCACCACTTTTACATAGCATGAAACGAACGCCGGTCAAGTGGTTAGGGCAGTGTGCGTTGTGGCTCCCGATGGCGACTGGCTCATGTGTGGACGCCAGATTGGGTTGGTGGCCGGATCTGGCTCCCGTGGTGGCGTCTGGCTCCCTGACTCTCTGTTCGTAGGCGGCGGCGGTGGTGCGGTCCCATTCCGTGGGTGCCGGAAGGTTGGGTCTTGGCGGCTGTGAGGCAACGTGGTGGTGCTGGCAGAGGCGGGAGTGCACGATGTGGTGCTGCTGGGCGTTCCGGCTTAGTGTTGGTTGGTGTGACGATGCACCTTCATTTGTGAAGTGCTGCGGCATTGGCGGAGTGCACCAGCATGGACGGTGTGCCTTCTCCAGTGTGATGGGATGTAGGTGTGTGACAATTTGGACGAAAATCCTGCTCTTCTTCGGTCGATAGCCGCGATGACGGCACCTGTGGGTGTCGTTCCCCTCCTTGGAAGCATTGATGTGGTATGTCAACACCTTGCTCTCTCTCCATTTGGTTGGTTGTCTTTGGGCGAAATCCTAGGTTCGGATCCGGATCGGCAATGGCGGCGTCTTCGATGTAGATCCTCTGTTGGGAGCATTGCTTTCGAGAGATGGGATTGGAGATTCTATGTTATGTTCCTTTGGTGCTCGCCGCTGTTCTAAGTTGTTCATCGCGGGTGCTATGTACATCATCGCGGGCGAATTCAAGACGGCGAATTTGTTGAGGTTGTTCGAGTCCCTCTATCCACCTGCCGCCTCTTTTAGGCAATCAATGGTGGTTGGGTGCGTCGGTAGAGATAGTCGTTTGGAGTTGTTGCTCTTTAGAGGTGACCGACATTGGTTGAGACGTGGCTTTGTAAGTTAGTTTAGGATGGGCTCTTCTGCGTTGGAGTTATACTATGTGTGTCTGTGTTAAACTAGTGTTTGCTACTCAACAGGATGTGGTGGGAGCCTGTCTGGATTTCTTGTAACTTACCCTCTACCTTCTATAAAACTAGGGCCATTTGCATTTCTATCCCTAACTCGAACCACCTAATCAGATATACCCCTAATTCGAAAGCCTGCTCAAAAATGCCCCTCCGCCGTTAGTTGCCCTTACGTAAATGTCCTTCCGTGCCGTTACCGTCCTGGCCAAAGAGCTTTGACCGCTATCCGCCGTTCTTTGACATTTTTGCCCCTGTGTCCATGTGCCACTTACTGGTGGGTCCCACTCTCAAAAAATAAAATGAAAAACACTTTCTCTCACCCTCTCTCTCTCACACACACACTTACATGTGGGGCCAGTCTAAAAAAAGAAAAGGAAAAAAGGACTTTTCAAACAGATATTGGGCCCACATGTCATTGCCTTATTAATATTTTCCAGAAATATTTTGTTTTAATTAGTGCCTTAATTAATTCTTAACTGTGGATTGGGTCGACGGTGGCCGGCGGCGACCAAATCCCGCGGTGGAGGCACGTCGGATGTCGCGAGGAGGGCAGTGAGGAACCGAGCTATAGGCGTGGCTCTACCGCATCTGTGGATGTGGTCGTCGGACCATATGGTCGCCGGAGCAAACGGCGGCCATTCCAGCTGGGGCTCCGGCGACGCAAGTGGGCAGCAACCATGCGAGGGGTAGAGAGGGGAACGGTTTGTGTGACAATAGGGAGCACACTTGGAGCACGACGGCGACGCCGCTGGGGCTCGGGGGTGACCAAAGCGATGACTTCGACGATGGCGGCCATGGAAGAGCTCGGAGCTCATGGGGAAGACGACCCGAGGTCATGGAGCTTGCTATGGAGGACTCCCAAGTCTTCTGTGGTGCATAAGTATGCCATAGGAGCCACGGGATCGGCCGACATGCTTCAACGGAGTCGAATCGAAGGCGGCGGTCCGAGCTCAGAGGCGGGCAGATGCGTTGTGGCGCCTCAGGCTGGATATCTCTGGTCAAAATCGCCACTGGTTGGACAAGGTCATGGCATATGAGCTTCCTGGCGAGGTAGCGGCGCTTCAAGTTGCTGTTGGCCACGTCCTTGACTGACGCCGGCGACGGGCACTCACGACGCGCTTATGGGAGAGGGCGGGAGAGGAACGAGGGCGGGCGGCGGAGAGAGCATGAGGTACAGAGGACTACGGCGTCAGGGGAGGCCAGCGACAGAGGCGGTGGCCGTTCAGTACTCTCGCCGGAGTTGAGAGGTAGTCGCCGTCGGCCCGTCGTTCGGCAGGGGGGCGGGGAGAGAGGTGAGAGAGATAGTTTTTCCTTTTCATTTTTTCTATAAATGAGGGGCCCACATGTAAGTGTGTGTGAGAGAGAGGGGTGAGAGAAAGTGTTTTTCATTTTATTTATGTTTTGACTGGGTCCCACGTGTAAGTGGCACATGGAGGCAGGGGCAAAATGTCCAATAAACACCGAGTAGACGGTCAAACCCCTTTGACCAGACGGAAACGGGACGGAAGGGCATTTCTGTAAGGGCACCTAACGGCGGAGGGGCATTTTTGAGCAGGCTTTTGAATTAGGGGCAAATGTGAGTAGTGGGTTCGAGTTAGGGACACAGATGTAAAAGACCCATAAAACTAAGGCTGTGGTAGAGCCTATGTTTTTTTACGGGGAATATATTAATATTGGATAGATACCAATCAGTGGCGAAGCCAGGAGTTCAAAGTTATGATGTCAATTTAAAGTTATGATGTCAAATACATATGCTTGTATGAATTTTGTACTGGGTTTTGTTTGATGTCTATTGGTACATGCCAAAATATTGTGTAGTCAGTTGACTACACAACTAACCCCTGGCACCGCCACTGATATCAATTACACCCAGCCTCTGTATTAACATAAGTTCGATCAGCTTTAAAGCGGTGACTCGGATCGATCGCTTTGTTAATTAAGGAGCATGTAGTATGCACCACACTCTCTTAGATTTAGCTGTCAAGTCCTCGGCTAGCATAATAAAATTTTGAATTTGAACTACAGCGACACGATCACGTAGCATGCGCACTAGTTCTATTCATGTGGTCGCCACTTCGAACTCTCACTACCTCACTTTATTTTTGTGGATGTTTACAACAAAAATTGGAACGGGTGGCCGCAAGGGTTCCAACCAACGGCCTGAGGTAAGTATGTAGGCTTGCTTGCAAACTTTAGTTAAACTTTTTCATTGAAAAACTGGGTGGCTCGCTTGCAAACTTTAGTTAAAACTTTTTCATTTAACCATAAGTTCGTGTTTGAACTCAAAATTCGTTAATTATTTCTAGCAAAAAATCTGAGATTTCTGAATTTTTCAAAAACCGGTTATTCTTGTTCATATCGAAAAAGTGTATCACGAAAAAGAGACTTACTAAAAACAAATGGTAGTTACAACTAGGGGTGGACAGGGTCCAAACCAGTCAGGTCCCTGACCAAGCGGCCGGCGGACCGGTCCAGACGGGACAGAGCCGCGCCGGTGGTGGCGAAGCTAGGGTTGGACAGAGAGGACCGCCCATGGCGGCGCACATCAACAGCAACCTATTGGGCAGTGGGCACGAGGAGAGGAAGGAGAGGGGAAACAGTGATCGGACTCGTCCTCGCCATGCTCAGCCATCTCTGTCATAGCGTTCTTGCTAGTGCCCCGGTTCTTCCTTGTCGGCATCAGCCAACACTAGCACAGAACTGGGCTTTAGTCCCGGTTCGTAAGGACCTTTAGTCCCGGTTCTGTAACCGACACTAAAGGATGGGGATTAAAGGTCCCCGTTTAGTCCCGATTCAACACGACCCGGGACCAGAGGCCCACCACGTGGAACGAGCCCGAACCGGGGGCTGGGGGACCTTTAGTCCCGGTTGGTAACACCAACCGGGACTAAAGTCTTTTTTTGTCCCAGCCGGTCACCCATCCTCTCACTACTCCATCTTGAGCATGCTTAACTTCCGAGTTCTATTCCCCCTAGTTTCCAAGTTTGCATTTTGTTTTCCTGACAATAGTAAGCTGTCAATCCTATTAACCCTCAGGAGTTTTGCTTGAGAATGAAGTCACATGTTTCACCGTTTGAGTTTGAAGCTATTATTCTAAAAACAATAATTATTTAGTAACACTAATATTTTTTGAATAAGTAGTTTGACCATAGTTTGATCACAGTTTGACCAGATTTGACCAAAATTCAAAAAAACTGAAATAATTATTTAGTAACACTAATATTCTTGAATAATTATTTAGTAACACTAATATTTCTTGAATAAGTAGTTTGACCAGATTTAACCAAAATTCAAAAAAAATGAAATTTAAGCATAACTTTTTTCCTTTCAGAATTTGAGGATTCTAAAAATTTGCAAAACGGCCTACGGCGGTCGAAATCGGAACCAGATTTTCGTGCTAAACATTTTGATATATTATATGGTTTTTTCGACATCATATGCACAAGATATAGTTGTTTTACTTTTTCGTAACTTTTTTTTTTGCAAAACATGTCAAAATTTATATTTTTAAATTTCCCAAACTAGTAGATGTAGTAACATAACTACATATCGAAGGATTTTAATTTTCGAAGTTTTTATCTTTTTTTGTTTTTTAAGAACTGAAAAGGCGATAGGGAGGGGGGTAGAGTTGGAAAATTGCAGAAACCCCTTTAGTCCGGGTTTGAGCCACCGACCGGGACTAAAAGGTAGACCTTTTAGTCCTACTTGGTGGCTCGAACCTGGACTAAAGGTCTAACCTATAGTCCCGGTTTGTGTCATAAACCAGGACTAAAGGGGCTCGTAGGGCCCCGACCTGACGCCAGCCTGCCACCACCCATTTAGTCCCGGTTTGTGACACAAACCGGGACTGTAGGTCACAAATGAACCGGGACCTGCATAGCCGTTGGAACCGGAACTAATGTACCATTAGTATCGGGTTGTAATTGCATAGAGACTAATGAGGTGAACGTAAGGTCATTTTCCTACTAGTGCAGACATTCTTATATGGTTATATACAATGGGTTTTCTTATACAGGCAAGACATTCCCGCAAAAGAATACAAGCAAGACAGCCTGGATAAAATATTATTTTTTTGGAATGTAATATAGACGCAAGCACTCATATATACGTGCATACACGTCACCCTTATAGCGAACCAACTTGTGGTTAGATGATTAGAGGGACTATGGTATCCCCAGCCCACCAGAGTTCAAATCCTGGTGCTTGCATTTATTTCCGGATTTATTTTAGGATTTTCGATGATGTGCATTCAGTGGGAGGAGACATGTCATCTTGAAATTTACGAAGTCACGTAGGCACCTCGTCATCGACGGGAACATCTCTTCTCACTGAATGTGCATCGCCGGAAATACTAAAATAAATCGAGAAATAAATGCGAGCACCAGGAATTGATCCCTCGTGCGTTGGGGATACCACAGTCCCTCTAACCATCGAACCACAGATTGATTTGCCAGGCTGGATAAAACATGACACGTACTAGTTGACCGAGACAGAGTTATATAGTCACCTCGTGATCCAGCCCTCCGGTTTTTTAGAGCATCTCCAACAGGCGCCGAACGCGTCGCGCGCTAAAAACTGCTTTGGCGCGCGCTTATCGCCTGTTTTGGCGCGGCGCGCGGCGCTGGCTCCAGCAGCCGCGCTAAAAAGTAGCGCGCGCAGCTCCAGCAGGCGCGGTAAAAATGCAGCGCGCGCTCATTCTACAACATTTTTAAATTATATTGCATAGATAAAAAACGATACAAAGATATTTTACATCGCTGCAACCAGATAGATAATTCGAAAGCATAGATAGATAGAAACTACTACGGCATACATAGATAGAAACTACTCCAAGTCGCTACCATCATCACCATCATCATCCTCGTCGGTGTCGTCCGAGGTTGAGAGCCATATGTCGTCCCAACGTTCATCGTTGGTCATGAAGAACGACCTCCCACCTGCTTGAACGATATCGCATTGCTCATTCGCCAATGCCTTCCGCTGACGGCGGTCAGCCCGCTCCGCGTGGCGCCTTGCCGTCATCTCCGCCCAGTAGGCACGCTCGTCGGCGACGTCCTCCGGGTGGCGACGGCGCCACTCCGCCATGGCTCGCTCGTCCTCCTCGGCGATGAGGAGGCGGCGCTGCCGCCGAGCGTGGTCGGCACGGTCCATGTCGGTGATGAGACGCGGCGGAGGGGCGACGCGCTGCGCCTGCTCGCGCGTGAAGACGTCCCGGAAGTTCATCTGCGACCGGGGCCTCTCCAAGCGCCACGCCGCCGCGTCGTACGCGCGGGCCGCCTCGTGCGCGCACCGTAACGACCCGAGGCCGAGCCGGACGTCGCCGGCCCGTATCTTGGCGGAGTACCAGCCGTTAGGCGCTTCGCAGACGCCGCGGTAGCCCGGCACCCGGCGCGCGGGCGGCATGGTGGTGGCGCGAAAGCGGCGGCGGGCGAGGCGAAGCGGCGAGGTTGCGAGGGAGGGCGCGTGGCTGTGTTCTGTGCGCGTGGCGAGCGCGGGATTTTATAGGCGCGCGCGAAGCGGCGCGCCAAATCTACCGCGCCGCGTGCCGCTTTCTCCCGCGCGCGATAAGTTTCCGCCACCGCTGGAGCGCGTGGAACCAGCCGGCATACGCTAAAACCAAACTTTACCGCGCGGGCGCACCTTTTGCCGCACCTGTTGGAGATGCTCTTAGTCTGCGCCTCACTACGCCGCAGGTCCGTCCTATTGACTTTAAAAAGAGTTGTGCGCCTCATGCTCTGTAATCTATACCATGGAATTCCTCTTGCTGCTGTACCATAACACTACTATGCATCTATCTGCGTGTACAAGCCAGGGCTCCGCCTCCTCCTCCTCCTCCAAGAAAGGAAGTTGGGGTTCGTGCCTCTCGCCGGCGCAGGTTCGCCTCGTCTCCGGTGGCCCTAGGGCCATAGAAGCGCGGTGGATCATGGCAAGGACCGGCGGGAGGGCTCCTTTTTATCATTTTTTTCAATCTTGTTAGGGTTTGTGTCCTACTCAGGAAGGCGAGATAGCGGCGGCTCCCTGAAGATGGAATAAAGGTCTCCCCGCTTAGCCCCCGTTCCGGCGGTGCGTCTAGCATCATTGGTGGGCGTGTGGAGGTGTGTCTCCGGCAGATCTATCTTTGATGGATTTGCTCGGATCTCGTCGCTGTTCGTCTACGTTTGTGTGTCTTCGAGTTGGATTCTTTTGATCTACGTTATTTTCATCTGCTGCGGTTGCTGTTCTGTTGCGCTGGTCCTACGGGGCCTTAGCACGACGAGTTTTCGACTGTCTACTACAACAAATTGTGCCGACTCTAGCAATGGAGGGGCGATGACGGCGGCGCGCCTTCGGCTCGCTTCAGTGCTTGTAGTCGTCGCTAGGTGGTCTACGGATCTGGATGTAATTTTTATTTCTGGTGTTTGTTGTACTGCCATGATTGAAGATGAATAGATTGGAAGTTTTTCCGCGAAAAACCTGCCACTTGGAGAGAGTCTTCCATACAATTAGCAGGTGCTGTTTTCCTGATAGTGGGCATAGTTAAGTGTTGTATGACAAGAGAACAACGAGCATGGTTTTGAATCTCAGCTCAACTCCACATGGAAGAACACGTAACAACAGAGCCCATGTCTGCAAGAATCAGGAGTAATCCTACAATAGGCAGAGGCAGCAAAAGGTTCTGAATTCCGACTTCACCAAGAATTTCACGTGTTGGTACAAGCTATCCAATCATATATACCGAATCTATACAATGTGAATTTCCACAAGAATCAGTAATTTGCAAGGAATTATACTTGCTCTTTTTGACAGGATCAGGGTGGAATTCTACCTCTACTTCTACTTCTCTTGATACAAGCATAGGTTTGGCATCTGCAGCTGCGCTGCTTATGGGCTTATTGAAGGTCGAACTATTATTTGTATTATTCTAGACAAGCCTAAGAATTGTGGGGTTACCGCTCCAAGAAAGAATACAATGCTACATGCTTATGAATATTAACTATTAAGGCAGTGAAGGCATTGAACCACCAGAAATGGTAACTTGTTCTAACTGGAGTGAACAGTGGCAGCATTACGTCCGTCTTCTGACAACACAGGGACAACCACAGGCGCTTGCTCTCTAGATGGAACATTAAGCCAATCCCTCATGGAATCGTACACAGTAAACCCTAGGGCTGCCGATGGGACAACCTGTAAAAATGGAGAAATTAAGAAAATTTATGCTTTTACCATGAACACAAACTGTACCTAAAAAAAGAAGCACGTTACCTATGCAATGTGCGTAACTACATCCATCGATAGTTGTTAAGCATGACACTGAATATTCCGATTTAGAACTTGTTAAAGCGTGATCACATAGAGGGAGCAACAATCGTATGAAATATTCCGAACCAAGAAAATCTGAGCCTAGTGGATTATTAAATTAACATAACAGCATAAGTGCAAAATGAACAAAGGATTGTGGAGATTTGGAATGACAGTACACTCAAGAAGTTATATGCTAGTATTTTTTAATTTATAGTAATAGGTATCATTGACTACAAATGGGAATTGCAGTGTTCTAGCCGCATATGTCTACATTGGTCATCAGGAAAGAGCATGGCATTTTAACGACTACTCCCTCCGTCCGAAAATACTTGTCCTAAAAATGGATAAAATATCTAAAGTGGATGTACTAATTAGTGTTATAAGTGTCTCACCTTGAAATAGTTGATAGATAGTCCTGAAAACAGTTGCTTCCAACCTTGATGTTTCACTATCATAGCAAGGCTTCCAAATGTTTCTTTCCCCTTCAGTTGGTTGGACGATGAGAGCGCCTGAACCTAAAATCGATGCATCAAAATCTTCTTTAGAACAACCAAGATGTTTAACACCCACAAACAATGAAGGTAATTATACCTGCATTTGCCGCCTAACAACATCAAGGGGATACGTTATTGTCTGTCCTAACAAACCAGCAACTGACCCACAAGCAAGTTTTGGTATAATATCTTTTCTGTGCTCTTCAGGAACACGAGTCTTCATCTTCTCATAGAAATAGAATTTAAGACCGGAATAAGGGAAGATTCCATATAATGATGGAGCTGGAGACCAATAAGTCAGTTAATATAGCAACATAATTAAATCTTAGCAATAACAACAAAGAATTTTGTCCCAAGAATAGAATCTTGGCCTTGAGCAAAATTTGGAAATAAAAAAATAGCATACCCATGCCACGGTATAGGCCTTTCAAGCCATTTTGCATGTATACTGTTTTCAAACAATCAAGGATCCCTTTGTAAACCTGTTCGGAGGGCCCTCTTAAACTGAGGTTCACTGCACCTTTAACCTGCAGCTGATTATTAATCAGTTAGTGCTGAATTGGACAGGTACAGTACCACCAACTGAACGAAACGAGTCAATACTCATATTACTGGTCGACTCAAACACAGCAACATCAGTATCACCTAAAATCGTTGCTGTCATATTATTTCAGAGAACAAGTTGATGTGATACATCAAAAGCTAACTTTTAGAACCATACTGGTCAAGTATTGTTTTCCTCTGCAGTTAAGGATACAAGAACTAAATAGCTAACCTGATAAGCCAACTTCGTGCGAACCAGATCAAGCGGATATGTGGACACGACTGCTGTTCCTCCGGCTATTGATCCAGCCACTAGATCAAGAACAGGCCCTTGTTGAACATTAGGAAAACCAAGAATGATCCATCGGCGATACTCTTCGTATGCCATGTAATGCAAAGCTGCATAAGGAACAATCCTAGCAACGCTGGCACCATTGCCCCTTACGAAAAGCATTTCAAAAGTTAGCTTACGTTTGCACTATACAAGTATGTATTGCTAGACTACATTTGTTACGTATCTATATCTACATCTGTATCTATACCATTATATAGCGTGTGAATAAGTTTGAATATGGACCGTTGGATGAACTCAATCCGACGGTCAAGAGGCGGCAAATCCGAGCATTACTGACCATTCGATTTCCTATCCATTACATCAGATTCTCCCATGTGTACTATCTAGACGTTTCTAATAATTAAAAACTTAGTACAACCTTGTAATTGTCACATATATTATCTTTACACACTTCTCATTTATTCTAGAATCTTCCATGCATGATCTTGCTTCATTAGAGTTTCTCGCTTGAATAAAAGTATATCCATTTATGAGATTACGTGTGTCAACTTTTACTCAAGGCAGAAGACTTCTGATCAACAATTTCTCAAAGTACATTTATCTTTTCAGAGATTTTTTCAACCAAATATCACAAAACTATCTTTACATATTCATACGAACAAAATAATCCTTAAGGTTCATACATATAATGTGTTATATACACGTCTTGGAGCACTATGCAGCCAAGATTATCCTATTTCAACAAATTTTGCTATCATTAGTACGAAATTTGTATCTTGAACTTTATGCACATAATATGTAAGTGTCAGTTATTTGTCAAAATTGTGTTTTCTTAGAGTATTTGTCAACATTGTGTGGTAACCACATCTCACAACCCACGTGCAAAGCATGTTCAACTCACTAGTATACTATAAGAAGTGACAAACCTGTAAAACCCTAAGGGGCCTTCTGTCTGATAGATTGTCCGAAACGATCCAACCAATCCAGACCCACGGAATTCCACTCTTCTAGTCTGAAAGCACCAATAGAAATTTTTAACTACATGAGGGTTACACAACTACCATGCAAAGTTGCAGGGAGGTGGTTCTGTACAAGCATAAATGTTAATAACTCAGTGAGTATTCGCCTCATAGAAGAAGAAAATATTAGTACTCCCAGAGACCTCTTCCTTACAAAGTTTTTTCATTTCAATGAGTTCAAAAAAAGAAGAAGAAGTTTTTTCATTTTAACAATTGATATTGGCTGGCTTGTCTCATCATTATACACTCAAAATTACTGTGAGGAGCTTAATTAAGAATATAAATAGGGTTTGCGATCAAGCACTAGCTCAGCAATCAAGAGTTACTGACGACGCTTCGCGTCCTCTGAGAACGTAGTAATCAGGAACAGATCAGAGTGAATTGCGGTGGAGATAGAGGATTGGCAATACATGCCTGGAGGAGGATCTTGACGCGCTCCAACGGGGCGACAGCGCACTTGGCAACGCCACCGGCGACCCCGCCAGCGATGAGCTCCCGCACGGCAAGCGGCACCGCCCAGCCGCCTCTCTCCGCTTCCTCCAT
The DNA here is from genome assembly GCA_021605145.1 of Aegilops bicornis. Taxonomy (NCBI): domain Eukaryota; kingdom Viridiplantae; phylum Streptophyta; class Magnoliopsida; order Poales; family Poaceae; genus Aegilops; species Aegilops bicornis. The sequence goes on along the minus strand of CM038675.1, from coordinate 47,057,223 downwards.
CACACCAGCCGCCGCCCGGGTCGTCGCGCCCACCCTTACTCCTCGCTGGAGCGATGGCGGGAGGAGAGCGGAGGCGCGCGCGAATTGTGTGGAAGCGCAGGAGCAGAGAGAGACGAAAGTGAATTGTGTGTGTGCGCGCTCCGTACGCAGGGGACGACCGGGCGAGGGACCCATATGTAAGCTGTTTTCGTTAGTTGTTTGGTAGCAGATGGTGGGTGCCAAGCTGCCCATGAGCGATCGAGCGTCAGGAAATTATTTAAGCATGCATGGGTGTGTGCTTACACGATTTTTGCATGCCGATTAGGGCATCTATGACCACGCACCCGTAGCCGTCCCAACCGTCCGGGCGGCCTCTCGGTCACCGACCAGTTAAAAAAAAGCCACCTGACCAGCCGCCATAAACGTGGCCCAAACCCCACTCACTCGAGTCCTCTCACCTCTCCGCTCCACTCCCGTCTCATACCTTCCTCTCCCCAATCTCTCCCATCCTCTCTGTCATGGCTAGAAGCAGATCCGATATCGCCTCCAATTTGATGACTGGGCTAAGCTGGTCGCTGACTCCTTGAGCTCGTCCGCGCCAGACGAGGAGGAGCTCAGGCTCCGCATTGCTCACAACGTCACTAGTGGCAAGGGTCTGAAGCTATTGCCCCGCGGCGCCCCGCGGCCGCACTACGCACTGCCTTCCCCAATGAGGCGATAGGGCGACCAACGGCACCTGGCACCGCTATCGTTGTGCTGTAAAGAAGGTGGTGATGAGGTCACCTACTACAGGTAGGGTCAAGGACCTGTCATATGGGGTCCACCTAGGGCCCCAGACCATCATTGGTAGGTCTTAAGACCACACTCGCATTCGGATGCGTATACCAGGAGGTCCACTCGGCGACCACTCCTCAGTCGCCAAGACCACCATTACTCAAACAAGGGAGATAAAGGGACAACGTGGGAGCTGCAACGGTCGGGGAATCCTAAGTCATTCTTAAACTAGAGTCATAGCTACCGTTACCTATAGCCGCTGTAGTTGCGACGCTTTACACCTGTAACTGCCGTAGTTATGAGCATTAAGTGCCCCAGCGATGTGGGAGCGATGGAGGTAGCAGAGCACTCTATATAAGCCGCACTCCTCCTCCTGAGCTTGGATTAAGCAATCACTGTAATCATACCCCTCAAGAAAACCAAGCCTCAAGGCACGAGACATAGGACTATTACCTTCACCGAGAGGGCCCTGAACTTGCTAAACACCGAGTGTTACACCTGCACTGTAGCTAGGCTCTGCCCCTCTTTCATACCCCTAATACTCATTATCAGGATCGTAACCCCGACACGTGGCGCAAGCCGCCTGGAGCCGCTATGGTTGCTGATCGTCTAGATCTACACCGGAGCCGGTGCCACCCACCTCCAACAACGACGAGGCGCTCTGCGATGCAGTCCACTCATCATACACCTCCGCGGAGACTGACGCCCGCCGACGGTGCCGCAAAAATGAAGCACTGCTCCGCATTGCGTTCGAGGAGTTAGAGAGGTTTGCGACGCAGAGGTCGTTGGCGACAGAGAGAGCCGCATGAATCACGAGGGAACATAACCGTGCCGCCCGTCGCATGGTTGGGATCATCAGTTTCTCCTCCTCCTCCTCCTCCTCCTCCTCCTCAGACAACGACACGACGAGTGACGATGCTCTGCCGCCAACGCCTACACCAAGGATAGTCGTCTCTCCCGAGACACGAAGAGGAAGGGGCCGATGACAATGCGATGAACTCCGGCCGCGCCCATATGTTTAATTAGTTTTAAATCTTGGCTTTTAGGTATGTTTAGTTAGTTTTAAATCTTGCATTTTAGTATGGTGCCGAACTCCGATGGCCCTTTTGGATGGAATTGTATGGAATTTCATTGTGTCGGATTACCCTATCTATGTCCGATTCTTTTGTTCATATTAAGTTGTAGATGATCTACGTAGCATATCACTAGTAGAAAACAGGGCTTTCGTCCAGGCCAGTTTAGCCCATTAGTCCCGGTTCAATCCAGAACCGGGACCAATGGAGCTATTTGCCCTGGTTCGTGAGCCCAGGGGGCCGGCCGGGCCACGTGGGCCATTGGTCCTGGTTCGTCCGGACCTTTTGGTCCCGGTTGGTGGACGAACCGGGACCAATGGTCCTGCTCTGCCCACCACTATTGGTCCCGGTTGGTGGCATGAACCGGGACCAAAGGCTTCCCTCTAGTCCCGGCTCATGCCACCAACCGGGCTAATGGTGCTGCCTATATATAGCCCCTCGCGCAAGAGCAGAGCACACCGCCTGCTTTTTTCCGGCCGAGGGGAGAGGGCTTGGTGGTGCTCTAGCTCACCTCCTATGCACACAAGGTGTTCGATGGAATGCCCGAGCCACACTACTTAAGGTTTCTCCTCTCCAAGCTCGACCGCCAAGCTCCATTTTCCTCAATATTTATCTAGGTTTAGCGGTCCGTCACGCCTGTCCCGTCTTCATCGCCGTCGATCACCCGCGCCGATCTCATCGCCGGCACCACCGTGGTGAGCCTCTTGTTCTTATCTTCTTTATGAAAGGAAAAATATTATTACTTGTTTGTTTAGATAGATACTTGTATTATTTTCTTACTTTTATTATTGCATCTTATATAGTGCGATGGTTTTGGTATCCGCCTCGCCGCCCTCGTCCTGTCTATGATTCGGATGTGGTATATATTATCTTTTCATAACTATTGGTTCATTTATTGTTTATGAAAATTATGCCACCAACGTGACATAGATTTTATTTATCTAGGAGGTTGTTGAACCGGAAATTCCAACCGACCCTATTGTCGAGAGGTTAAATTTAGTTGAAGAAGAAAACAATTTCTTGAAGGAAAAATAAAAAAACTTGAGGAGGAGAAGATGATATTGGAGTTGCATGTTGCGGATGTCGCCGATGATCACAAGATCAAGATGGATGCAATGCGCTTGAAGATGAGAAAGATTAGAAAATATGCCATTCATACCGAGGCTTGGTATCATTATGCCGTTGGATCAGTTGTTACCTTGGTTGCGATTATGATCGTATTTGTTTTCGCATTGAAATGTTTTACATAGTTTCAATGTATAGTTTAATTAATTTAGATGCTCTGCAGAGCTTTATGTTGTTAGATGAGAACTATGTATGTACTTTGGTTTTTATGTGATGATGAACTTCTATTAATTTGGTCACTTAATTATCTATTCATGATGTTCTGTAATGATTTTTGACATTTAATTATATATAATGCACGCAGATGAACCGGCAATGGATGTACGGTGATAGACAAACCTCCGAGTACATTAAGGGCGTGCATGATTTTCTCGAAGCGGCTGAGGCAAACAAGCAGAATGGTTTTATGTGTTGTCCATGCCCTATATGTGGGAATTTGAAGTCTTACTCTGACCGGAAAATCCTTCACACCCACCTGCTTTACAAGGGTTTCATGCCACACTATAATGTTTGGACGAGGCACGGAGAAATATGGGTTATGATGGAAGACGGCGAGGAAGAAGAGTACGATGACAACTATGTGCCCCCTGAATACGGTGATGCTACTGAACATCAAGATGCACCAGACGATGTGCACGATGGTGCTGGAACGGGCGAAGCTGCTGAAGATCAAGAGGAACCAGACGATGTGCCCGATGATGATGATCTCCCCGGGTCATTGTCGATGCAAGGACACAATGCGAAAGTCAAAAGGAGAAGCTAAAGTTCGATCGCATGTTAGAGGATCACAAAAAAGGGTTGTACCCCAATTGTGAAAATGGCAACACAAAGCTCGGTACCGTACTCGAATTGCTGCAGTGGAAGGCAGAGAATGTCATGCTGATAAAGCATTTGAGAAGCTACTGAAAATAATGAAGAAGAAGCTTCCAAAGGATAACGAATTGCTCGACAGTACATACGCATCAAAGAAGGTCGTATGCCCTCTAGGATTGGAGGTGGAGAAGATACATGCATGCCCTAATGACTGCATCCTCTACCGTGGTGCCTACAAGGATCTGAACGCATGCCCGGTATGCGGTGCATTGCTGATATAAGACCCGACGAGATGACCCCGGTGATGTTGACGGCGAGCCTCCCAGAAGAGGGTTCTGCGAAGGTGATGTGGTATGCTCCTATAATACCACGGTTGAAACGTCTGCTCAGAAACGGAGAGCATGCCAAGTTGATGCGATGGCACAGTGAGGACCGTAAGAAAGACGAGAAGTTGAGAGCACCGGCGACGGGTCGCAGTGGAGAAAAATCGAGAGAAATCTTTGGGATGAGTTTGCAAAGGACCCAAGGAACGTATGGTTTGCTTTAAGCGCGGATGGCATTAATCCTTTCGGGAGCAGAGCAGCAATCACAGCACCTGGCCCGTGACTCTATGTATGTATAACCTTCCTCCTTAGATGTGCATGAAGCGGAAGTTCATTATGATGCCAGTTCTCATCCAAGGCCCTAAGCAACCCGGCAACGACATTGATGTGTACCTAAGGCCATTAGTTGAAGAACTTTTACAGCTGTGGAATGAAAACGGTGTACGTACGTGGGATGAGCACAAAAAGGAGGAATTTGACCTAAAGGCGTTGCTGTTCGTGACCATCAACGATTGGCCCGCTCTCAGTAACCTTTCAGGACAGACAAACAAGGGATACCACGCATGCACGCACTGTTTACTTGACACCGATAGTATATACCGGAAGCTGCAGGAAGAATGTGTACACAGGCCATCGCCGATTTCTTCCGACCAACCATCAATGTCGAAAGAAAGGCAAGCATTTCAAAGGCGAGGCAGATCACCGGAAGAAGCCCGCCATGCGCATCGGGTGATCACGCATTTGCTATGGTCAATGATTTACACGTAATCTTTGGAAAGGGTCGGCGGACTAGCTGTTCGAATGACGCTGAGAATCACGCACCCATGTGGAAGAAGAAATCTATATTTTGGGACCTACCCTCTTTGGAAAGACCTAGAGGTCCGCTCTTGATCGACGTGATGCACGTGACGAAGAACCTTTGTGTGAACCTGCTAGGCTTCTTGGGCGTGTATGGGAAGACAAAAGATACACACGAGGCACGAGAGGACCTGCAACGCTTACAGCGAAAAAGAGGGCATGCCTCCGAAGAAGTATGAAGGTCCCGCCAGCTACGCTCTTACGAAGAAGAGAAAGAAATATTCTTTCAATGCCTGCTCGATATGAAGGTCCCGACCGGCTTCTCGTTGAATATAAAGGGAATAATAAATATGCGGAGAAAAATTCCAGAACCTAAAGTCTCATGACTGCCACGTGATTATGACGCAATCGCTTCCGGTTGCATTGAGGGGCTTCTACCGAAAACGTCCGATTAGCCATTGTGAAGCTATGTGCATTCCTCAATGCAATATCTCAGAAGGTGATCGATCCAGAAATCGTACCAACGCTAAGGAGTGATGTGGCGCAATGTCTTGTCAGTTTCGAGTTGGTGTTCCCACCATCCTTCTTCAATATCATGACGCACGCCCTAGTTCATCTAGTCGACGAGATTGTCATTACGGGGCCCGTATTTCTACACAATATGTACCCCTTTGAGAGGTTCATGGAGTCCTAAAGAAATATGTTCAGAATCGCGCTAGGCAGAAGGAAGCATCTCCATGGGCCATCAAACAGAGGATGTGATCGGGTTTTGTGTTGACTTCATTCCTAGCCTTAAGAAGATAGGTCTCCCTAAATCGCGGTATGAGGGGAGACCGATTTGGAAAAAGGCACGCTTGGAAGAGACTCAATAATATGCAGGGACGGATATTCTTGCTCTCAAGCACACTACACAGTTCTCTGAGAACTCTACCTTGGTGACCCGTATGTCGATGAACACAAGAACAGTCTGCGCTCCAAACACCCGGAGCAAAGGCGACGATCGGATTACATGTGAACACATCGGGACTTTCAGCGGTTGGTTGGAAACACGTCTCAGAGGTGACATCACTGTTTGTGATGAGCTGTACTTGTTGTCCAGAGGACCATCTTCGAGTGTAATGATTTGGAAAGGATACGAGATAAATGGGAATACATTTTACACGATTGACCAAGATGAAAAGAGCACCAACCAAAACAGCGGTGTCCGCTTTGATGCAGCAACCGACAAGGAAATGACACATATTATGGTTACATAGTAGACATATGGGAACTTGACTACGGAGTAGATTTTAAGGTCCCTTTGTTTAAGTGCAAGTGGGTCAATCTGTCAGAGGCGGGTGCAGGTAGACCCACAAGACGGAATGACAACAGTGGATCCGAAAAATCTTGGGTACACCGATGAACCGCTCGTCCTAGCCAATGATGTGGCACAGGTTATCTATGTGAAGGACATGTCTACCAGACCGAGGAAAAGAAAAGATAAGGAAGCGAATACATCATACAATGAGCCAAAGCGCCACATAGTTCTTTCGGGAAAAAGGGACATCCCGAGAGTGGAGGGCAAGATGTACATGTCTCAAGAGTATGAAAAGTTTCATGAAATTCCCTTCAAAGTCAAGGCTGACCCAAGCATCCTGATAAACGATGAAGATTATCCATGGTTACGGCGCAATAAGCAAACGACACAAGCGAAGAAAAAGTGAAGACTTTCTCCCGCAACTATTATGATGATACCATGCCAACTTTGTAATAGACGAGTATGATACCATTGTCCGTTTTGTACATGCACATGCTATGCCAACTTTTTCAAAGTTCATTTGAAAACTATGAATTTGAAAGCCTCGCCAAACGAAGGTCGCTCACACCGGTTTATAAGCCCGTCCCTCTACACACCGTTTTGTTGTAAGCAGAGACAAAATAAAATAAATAAAGCAACAAAGAAAACAAAAAAAGTGTTTTCAAATTTGAAAACTAATGGCACTAACAGAAAGTTTATAATTTTTCTAAAACTAAGAGCAAAAAAATTAAAAAATAAAGAAAAAACAACAAAAAATAAATAATGCAGAAAACAGAACAAAAAACTGAAAAATAAAATAAAAATAGCAACAATAAGTATTTTGTTGTAAGTAGAAGCAAAATAAAATAAATAAAGCAACAAAGAAAACAAAATAAGAGTTTTCAAATTTGAAAACTAATGGCACTAAAAAAAGTTTATAATTTTTCTAAAACTAAAAGCAAAAAAGAATTAAAAAATAAAGCAAAAAACAACAAAAACTAAATAATGCAGAAAAGCAGAACAAAAAACTGAAAAAAATAAAAATAGCAACAATAAGTATTTTGTTGTAAGTAGAAACAAAATAAAATAAATAAAGCAACAAAGAAAACAAAAAAAGAGTTTTCAAATTTGAAAACTAATGGCACTAACAGAAAGTTTATAATTTTTCTAAAACTAAAAGCAAAAAGAATTTAAAAATAAAGCAAAAAACAACAAAAAATAAATAATAATGCAGAAAACAAAACAAAAAAACTGGAAAAAATAAGTGCCGCCTACTGGGCCCCCACGGCCTGAATACGACTAGAAACCCTACATGGGCCAGATTCAGGGCCCGCAGGAGGCCAAGTAGGCCCACAGCACATAGCTAGTGACAGATTAGGCCGAAAGCCTGCAGTTGAGAGGAGCTCGAGAGGGTGGGCGCAGTGGCGCTTATAAACCACTCTCGAGCTCTCTCAACTAGCGAGGTGGGACTAAACTTTGGGCGTGAGGCAGACAAGGCCTTTGGTCCCGGTTGGTGGCACCAACCGGGACTAAAGGGCATTAGTCCCGGACCGACTAATGCCCCTTTGGTCCCGGTTGGTGGCACCAACCGGGACCAAAGGCCCTTGCTATATAAGAAAACACTTGGGAAATTTCAGATTTTCCTCGCCAGTTTCCCCCCAACGACGCCGAGCACATCGACGCCGCCAGGCTTCCCTGACGCCGCCCGTCGCCACCGCCGTCGCCGTCGCCGCCTGCGTGCTGTCGTCGCCGTCGTAGCGCCCTCGCCGTCGCCCGCGCCCTGCCTGACGCGCCGCCTGCCCGCCCTGCCCTCCGGCCTCCGCCTGCCCACCACTGCCGTCGCCCGCGCCGCTGCTGACCGCCCGGCCCGCCTCGCCGTCATCCGCGCCTCTGCCCCGACCCCGCCATCCTCGCCGCAGCTTGGTCCGGCCGCTGGCGCCCTCCTTTTTCATATTTTTTTCATATATATATGCTTGTTTTATATATTTTTTTGTACGAATGTATGTATTTTTTCAATTGTAATATGCATGGTGTTTTCAATTGTTCTCTGATTTAGTCCATTAATTTTAGGTTAGTTTCATTTTAGAAAAGTTTTATATATTTAGGACGAAGGAAGAGAAGGAAGAAGGAAGAAGAAGAAAAAGTTTTATATATGCAAAAGTTACATTTTTAGAAAAGTTTTATATATCTAGCTAGAAATAAGGAAGCAGTAGAAGATGAAGGAGAGGAAAAAGGAAACTAAGAAGAGGACGAAAGGAGAAGAAGAGGAGAGGAAGAAGAGGAGAAATAAATAAGAAGAGGAAAAAGAAGAAGAAGAGGAGAAGAAGAAAGAATAGAGGAGAAGAAGAAAAATAGAAAATATTCTATTTTTCTTCTTCTCTCTATTCCTTTCTTCTTCTCCTCTTTTTTCTTCTTTTTTTCTTCGATCTTCTCCTCCGCCATCGCCGATATACCCTCCCGATAACTTCAACATGAGGGGGGTCCATATACCCTCCCGATAACTTCAATACGTGGGGTCGATATACCCCCTCCCCGATAACATTAATTTCTCCCGTGTATGTATCTCTTCGTTGTCGATATTACCCCCTTGAAGCGTTGTCGATATTATCCCTGGTCGAGGGTTCTAGGGTCGAGGGATCGAGGGTTCCAGGATCGTCTACGGGTCGAGGGTTCCAGGGTCGTCGAGGGTTCAAGGGGTCGAGGATCGCAGAGGGGTCGAGAGGGTTCCTAGTGTTAAAGTATTGAAGAAATCCATGGCTTCATCATTAGCCGGAAGTAACCATGGCATGATGGTACGAAGTCCTCCAAAGTTGATACGGAATGGAGTTCCGGATAGGATAATTTATGCGTTTTTATGCAATTTCAGCAAAGGCCTTCCAAATAACGATATTCGGAAGGTTCTTGCTGAACTTTGTACCAAAAAGCGAATTATCCTATCTCGGGACTCCGCTCCAAAATAACTTTGGAGAGGTTCGCACCATCATGCACCTGTTACTCGCCTAATGATGAAGACATGGTTTTGTTGAATCCTTTGACACTAGGCAACTCCCGACCCTCGGCGATCCTCGACCCTTGACCTCGACCGCTCGGCGATCCACGACCCTCTACCTCATCATGGGCGTCGATGCCCACGTCACTTGTGGGACATAGATGTAGTGTTCAACGCCGACCCCCTCCCGATAGCTTCAACACGTGGTGGGGGGAGGTCGATATTACCCCCTCCTAGCTTGAAGCGTTCTCGAGGCCACCCCCTAACCCTTGAAGCGTTGTCGAGGCCACCCCAAACCCTAGAGAAGCAGCGTCGAGGCCATTAATATGATTCCTTATTGTGATTAGCTAGCTAGTTCTACGTTTGCCACTAATATATCCATATCTGTCATGTTTGAATAATAATTGCCATGTTGTAAATATTTGTAGAAACTATGGACACCCCCCGAGACGAAGCACAAGAAGCGTTGTTGAGGGACATAATCGCACAAGGAAGTGATGTCGTCTGCTCGTTGATGTTTCTCAACGACAACGATGGTCTGGAAGGAGAGGGTGAAGAAGCAGCTGGCTATGATTTACATGGCTCCGATGACCCAATGCCGGTGCAAGAAGGAGAGGGTGAAGAAGTAGACCGTGAGGACGGCTCCGGTGATCACCAAACCGAGTCCGCCAGGTATATATATTAGTTAAGCCTGTCTTGACTAGCTCTCGCCTTTGTTTTGGTATGTACACATATTAATTAACTCTCGTCTTTGTTCTTTTTCTAGCCCTCCGGATCGAGCACAACCCGGTAAAGAGACGAGGCCCAAGAAAAAGTTGAGCTCGGATGAAAAGTTTGAGATCATACAAATCGCTGACGGCCAACCAATTGAACCCTACCGGACAAAGAAGGCATTTGTTGCTCAAAGTGCAGGGTTCTGGTTAGGGACAAGATCCCGATCAGCATCCACCAATGGTATAAGCCTAAGAACGAAGACCCTGAGGTGTCTTGTGTCAATGATATGCAGAAAAATGATCTTTGGACTGAGCTGAAGTCAAATTTTACCCTACCTCTAGAGGATGGTCCGGAGAAGCCAGTAATAGAGCCATTAATCAAGTCTTTTGTTCTTAAGAAGATGGCAGAACTATTCAGGAATTGGAAGAAAGAACTCAATACGTATGTCGAAAAAAATGAGACACCAGAATTCAAGGGCAAATATGAGAAGATCGAAGATGACTGGCCCGCATTTGTGGCCTACAAGACATCGGAAAAGAGTAAAAAGATGTCGGCGACAAACAAGAGAAATGCTGTGAAGAAGAAGCTTCACCATCGCACGGGTCGTGGCTACCTCGTAGTCTGCCTAAGTGGGCCAAGGCTGAGAATGATCTGCGTGATAAAGGGATCGAATCGAGACAATGAATCGCTGCACCGCTGCCGGACTTGGTTCTTGGGGCGGCGGATCCTTGGACCCTATAACAGGGAAGTGCATTTGGACGGACGAACAATTGGACATACCGGTCAAGAGGCTTCAACAATATATCAAGGCGCAGCAAGGGAAGTTCGTTCCTGCATAAGTGTATGACGAGCTCACAATGGCCCTCGGGAATCTGAGCACCACGGACGGACACGAGGCACGCCAGCTCCGTTTGTGGAAGGCTGGATTTCCGGACGCAGGGGGTTACAAAACCCATGAGAGGAGGAAGAAACTGAGTAGAGCCAAATGCAAAGGCCGCACTAAAGGGTAATGGGGCTAGAGGAACGAGAAGAGGAATGAGAAGCAGCAGATCACAACAAACGACCTGCCAAGCTTCCCCGGCTACCCCGCCATCTCAGCGGAGAAGCAGTGTGGCTTCCACCGAGATGCTTCAGCCAGAGCAGCATGCCTTGACGGCTCCTGCCAGCTATCCCGTGGATGCTATCCCGGATGCTGAAAATTGCCACCTTATGGCGCAATGGAGCAATTTGAAGGTCAAGGCGGCTATTGGCTCTGTTTATCCTACTAAACCCGACTCAACTTTTCACTGCCGGTCGATTCCAGAAGGATATGCTAAGGTGATGGTCGATGAAATAACGGAGGGATTTGAGGACCTCCGGCTTGACCACCCTACCGGTGAAGGGGAGTATTGGCTGGGTTACGCTCAAGACTCCATGCCTATGGCGGAAGGATCTCATCAACCTTCCGAATCGACGCCTCCGCCTCCTCCTCCTCCTCCGGCGAGTCAGGGCACTCCGCCTCCTCCACCGCCTCCTCCTCCCGTGAGTGACGATCAGGCACTCGGCCGGCTCCTTCTCCGGCGTGGCGGCACTCCGCCTCCTTCTCCGCCTTTGCACCGGGCGCCCGAGCAGCCAGCCTCCTCCTTCTCCGCCTCGTCGGCAAGGGCGGAAGAGACCCGCCGCCCGCTCCGGTTGCTCCAAGCGTCGTAGTCCTTCTCCTCCGCCTCGTAAGCAAGGAAAGAAGACATCCGCTCCATCTGCTCTACCGGGCGTCTAGCAGTACAGCCAAAGGCGGAGGAGATACAGATTCGGTCCTTCTCTGAAGACTCCAGAAGTTACCGCACGAGAGGAGCGAGGAGGAAAACGCGAAGATCGCGCATACCAAGTGGATGACTGGTTTCAAGGGTTGAAAGCAAAGAGACATCCACCTCCGGAGGAGAAGGTAGATCCGGTGAAAGCGGTTACTGGCTGCCCCGACAAAACCACCCAAGTCTCCGCCGAAAGGCAACTATGAGCGCATTATTGGAAAGGCATTTGCCAAGCGGAGAGGTCGGGAAGTACTGTCGATGATCAAAGGATGAAAGAACGACGAGCTGGGAAACAAATTGCCCAGCTCGGCGAACAAGCTTAAGCAATCGTGCCCCGCTCAAGGTGCTTGCTAGCGACATCGCCGATCCGAGGATGGTGCCCGGTTACGGCAATCCTGCAGATTACCTGCCCGACGATGTACATTATGATTTCTTGGAGGTGCAGATACAAAGATACGAGTACGGGAAGCCTCTCGTCAAAGATGAAAGTTCTCTATCAACGATGATGCGAAGATTGCATGATTGGTACATGAAACCTGCAAAGAGTCTGAGGGGAGGAGTACTTTGTATGTGAGAGTTAAAAAGGAGCATGACCTCCTTGGAATTGAACTGTTGCCTATTCCATTTGAGGAGTTCTATCAGTTTTTCAATCAATTGGCCCTCGATAAAGCAACGGTCACCTGCCATCGTCTGTAAGTATTACTACTTACATCATTAAGTCTCTATATAACTCAGCCCTTTCATTGCATGTATTTATAATTATCCTCACTATATTATGCAGATTGAAGATCGCGAAATGAAGAAAAGACAAGTGGGTGATATTGGGTTCATTAACACATATCTCATAGATGCAAATGAGGTTAAATATCGTGCCGACTAAAACCGAGGCCAACTTGCTACGATCGTTGGAAATACATGAACACAAAAATATAATACTCTTTCCTTACAACTACAAGTGAGTGTTACTGTCTTGTGGCATATTCGGTTTCCTTATTAGTCCAGGTTATAGTAATGTAATTGATGAGTTATGCATGCGCAAGCGCAGGTTCCACTATATTCTCCTAGAGATTAAGCTTGAGAAGGGGGTAGTAACTGTCTTAGACTCCAAGCGAATAGATCCCAAGGAGTATGCGGACATGACTGAAATGCTCGAGAAGTAAGTTAAATCGATCATTATCCACCATATCAGCAACTTTGTTCATTTCTGATATCAAGTAATTGTTTTCTTTGTATGACAGGGCTTGGAGAAAATTCACCAAAAAAGCTCCGGGACTACCGAAGAAGCTGCAATTTAGACACCCGAAAGTAAGTACTATATAGTAGCATATTCCACGCGCATCTCCTAGTGATTCAAGCGCTAGTTTCATCAATACCATTTAGCATGCTTGCTAATTATCAGTTTGATTGACCTCTGTTTCTTGTAAAGTGGTTGTGGCAGGAACAAGGGAATGATTTCTGTGGATACTACGCTTATGCAGTCCATCCGCCATACACGACCTATGAGAGGGGTTACTCCGACAAACAATATGAAGTGCGTAAATAAAAATATTCACAATTTTATTTTATTACCATCATTTGTGTTGAGTTTCATTCATTCATATATATATATATATATATATATATATATATATATATATATATATATATGTATTGACCCCTGTCTTAAATTTAGATGTTTATGAAGCGGGATGAACTCCTAGCACCAGATCGCATGCGAGCAATTCAAGAGGAATTGGCGGCATTCTTTCTTGACCACGTGATCGCTGAAGACGAAGAATACTATGTGGACCACGCGTCCGTATTGTAAAAGATAATTATTGTATATATGTAGCCGGTAGTGTCGGATAGATATACGAGAACTTGTTGTTCGACCAATCTCTCGGAGAAGGAGAGGTGGTCGATATCACTTCTCTCTGTATGCATATATGTTCATGACGATCTTTTGTTTGCTTAATTACTAGCTAGCTAGCGTGTCTAGCTAGTCCTCTCTATACGTATGTATAGTACGTAGCGTCGACCAAGCACGGACAAAAGAGAGGACACTTTTCTCTATTACTTAGCTAGCTATAGCACAATATATGAAACACCTAAATTAACGCCCCAAAACCCCCAAACCCCCCCTTTCAAAAATATAAATAAAAACCACAGCCATAGAAATGCTGACGCGTGGATGCCTATTGGTCCCGGTTGATGCCACCAACCGGGACCAAAGGCCCTCCTGCCTGGGCTCAGCGGACAGGCCACGTGGAGGCCCATCAGTCCCGGTTCTGGATTGAACCGGGACTAAAGGGCCAGGGTATTAGTACCGACCCTTTAGTACTAAAGGCCCTCATCAACCGGGTCAATAGGCCCCTTTTCTACTAGTGTATATGGTTTTGTATGTAATTGGGTGCGGACATATGAAGGGTGCATTTGTGGACACGGACAAATAGGGTGGGTTTGGCCACTGACCATGGACGTGCACGGCAATGCTCGTAGGCGTATAGGGCCCCAAATTACGCAACCGGGGTTGTAGATGCTCTTAAATAGTAGTCCGGTTCAAAAATGAAACTATCACACTGGGCGCTCCCCTTCCCTCCCGCTTCGCTCCCGCAGGCGACCGGGAGGGCAAACCCTAGCCGCCGCCGGCCTAGGCCTTCCTCTCCTCCCTCTCCCCTCGCTGCCGCCTGGGTGCGCCGCCGGGCAAAGCCCGGCCGGCGTGGGCGGCGGCGGGGCTTTCCCCCCTCGCTCGACACTGGTGCGCGCGGATCTGGTGTTGGGCGGCGGCGACATGCTGATGCGGGCGCAGCGGCGTGACGGCGGGCGTTGGCGGCGGGGTCGTGGCGTCGAGATCCGGCGTGGGGGGTTGCGTGGTGCGGGCTTCCGTGGCGGCGGCTCTGGTGTGGCCTGGTGTTGGGGAACGTAGTAATTTCAAAAAATTTCCTACGCACACGCAAGATCATGGTGATGGCATAGCAACGAGAGGGGAGAGTATTGTCCACGCACTCGTGAGACCGTGGCGGAAGCGTTATGACAACGCGGTTGATGTAGTCAGACGTCTTCACGATCCGACCGATCCAAGTACCGAACGCACGGCACCTCCGAGTTCAGCACACGCTCAGCTCGATGGCGATCCCGGACTCGATCCAGCAAAGTGTCGGGATGAGTTCCACAAGACGACGGCGTGGTGACGATGATGATGTTCTACGGCGCAGGCTTCGCCTAAACTCTGCGACGCTATGACCGAGGTGGAATATGGTGGAGGGGGCACCGCACACGGCTAAGGAACGATCCGTAGATCAACTTGTGTGTCCATGGGGTGCCCCTGCCCCGTATATAAAGGAGTGGAGGAGGGCCGGCCCTCTCTATGGCGCGCGCCTAGGGAGTCCTACTCCCACCGGGAGTAGGATTCCCTTCCTAGTCCAACTAGGAACCCTTCCATGTAGTAGGAGTAGGAGAGAAGGAAAGGGAAGAGAGAAGGAGAAGGAAGGAAGGGTGCGCCTTCCCTAGTCCAATTCGGACTAGTCCAAGGGGAGGTGCGCCACTCTTTTGGCCCTTTCTCTCCTTTCCCGTATGGCCCAAAGAGGCCCAATACGAATTCCCGTAACTCTCCGGTACTCCCAAAAATACCCGAATCACTCGGAACCTTTCGAACTCCGAATATAGTCGTCTAATATATCGATCTTTACGCCTCGACCATTTCGAGACTCCTCGTCATGTCCCCGATCTCATCCGGGACTCAACTCCTTCGGTACATCAAAACTCATAAACTCATAATAAAACCGCCATCGTAACGTTAAGCGTGCGGACCCTACGGGTTCGAGAACTATGTAGACATGAACTAGAACTATTCTCGGTCAATAACCAATAACGGAACCTGGATGCCCATATTGGCTCCTACATATTCTACGAAGATCTTTATCGGTCAAACCGCATAACAACATACGTTGTTCCCTTTGTCATCGGTATGTTACTTGCCCGAGATTTGATCGTCGGTATCCAATACCTAGTTCAATCTCGTTCTTGGCAAGTCTCTTTACTAGATTCGTAATGCATCATTCCGTAACTAACTCATTAGCTACATTGCTTGCAAGGCTTATAGTGATGTGCATTACCGAGAGGGCTCAGAGATACCTCTCCGACAATCGGAGTGACAAAACCTAATCTCGAAATACGCCAACCCAACATGTACCTTTGGAGACACCTGTGGTACTCCTTTATAATCACCCAGTTATGTTGTGACGTTTGGTAGCACCCAAAGTGTTCCTCCGTAAACGGGAGTTGCATAATCTCATAGTTATAGGAACATGTATAAGTCATGAAGAAAGCAATAGCAATATACTAAACGATCAAGTGCTAGGCTAACGGAATGGGTCATGTCAATCACATCATTCTCCTAATGATGTGATCCCATTAATCAAATAACAACACATGTCCATGGTTAGGAAACATAACCATCTTTGATTAATGAGCTAGTCAAGTAGAGGCATACTAGTGACTATATGTTTGTCTATGTATTCACACATGTATCATGTTTCCGTTAATACAATTCTAGCATGAATAATAAACATTTATCATGAAATAAGGAAATAAATAATAACTTTATTATTGCCTCTAGGACATATTTCCTTCAGTCTCCCACTTGCACTAGAGTCAATAATCTAGTTCACATCATCATGTGATTCAACACTAATATTCACATCTGTATGTGATTAACACCCATAGTTCACATCGTCATGTGACCAACATCCAAAGGGTTACTAGAGTCAATAATCTAGTTCACATCGCTATGTGATTAACACCCAAAGAGTACTAAGGTATGATCATGTTTTGCTCGTGAGAGAAGCTTAGTCAACGGGTCTGTCACATTCAGAGCCGTATGTATTTTGCAAATATTTTATGTCTACAATGCTCGCACGGAGCTACTCTAGCTAATTGCTCCCACTTTCAATATGTATCCAGATTGAGACTTAGAGTCATCTGGATCAGTGTAAAAAGCTTGCATCGATGTAACTCTTTACGACGAGCTCTTTTATCACCTCCATAATCGAGAAATATTTCCTTAGTCCTCACTAAGGATGTTCTTGACCAATGTCCAGTGATCTACTCCTAGATCACTATTGTACCCCCTTGCCAAATTCAGAGCAAGGTATACAATAGGTCTGGTACATAGCATAGCATACTTTATAGAACCTATGAATGAGGCATAGGGAATGACTTTCATTCTCTTTTCTATTTTCTGCTGTGGTCGGGATTTGAGTCTTACTCAATTTCACACCTTTGCAACACAGGCAAGAACTTTTCTTTGACTGTTCCATTTTGAATTACTTCAAAATCTTGACAAGGTATGTACTTATTGAAAAAACTTATCAAGCGTCTTGATCTATCTCAATAGATCTTGATGCTCAATATGTAAGTAGCTTTACTGAGGTCTTTCTTTTAAAGAACTCCTTTCAAATACTCCTTTATGCTTTCTAGAAAAATTCTACATTATTTTCGATCAACAATATGTCATTCACATATACTTATCAGAAATGTTGTAGTGCTCCCACTCACTTTCTTGTAAATACAGGCTTCTCCAAAAGTCTGTATAAAACCATATGCTTTGATCAAATCATCAAGCATATATTCCAACTCTGAGATGCTTGCACCAGTCCATAGATGGATCGCTGGAGCTTGCACATTTTGATAGCATCTTTAGGATTGACAAAACCTTCTGGTTGCATCATATGCACCTCTTCTTTAATAAATCCATTAAGGAATGAAGTTTTGACATCCATTTGCCAGATTTCATAAAATGTGGCAATTGCTAACATGATTCAGACAAACTTAAGCATCATTACGAGGGAGAAAATCTCATCGTATTCAACACCTTGAACTTGTCAAAACCTTTTGCAACAAGTCGAGCTTTATAGATAGTAACACTACTATCAACGTCCGTCTTCCTCTTGAAGATCCATTTATTTAACATGGCTTGCTGATCATCGAGCAAGTCAATCAAAGTCCATACTTTGTTCTCATACATGGATCCTATCTCAGATTTCATGGCCTCAAGCCATTTCGCGGAATCTGGGCTTATCATCGCTTCCTCATAGTTCGTAGGTTCATCATGGTCTAGTAACATGACTTCTAGAATAGGATTACCATACCACTTTGGTGCGGATCTTATTCTAGAAGACCTACGAGGTTCGGTAGTAACTTGATCTGAAACTTCATGATCATCATCATTAGCTTCCTCACTGATTGGTGTAAGAATCACAGAACTGATTTCGTGATGAACTACTTTCCAATAAGGGAGAAGGTACAATTACCTCATCAAGTTCTACTTTCCTCCCACTCACTTCTTTCGAGAGAAACTTCTTCTCTAGAAAGGATCCATCTTAGCAACGAAAAACTTGCCTTCGGATCTGTGATAGAAGGTGTACCCAATAGTTACCTTTGGGTATTCTATGAAGACGCACTTCTCCGAATTGGGTTCGAGCTTATCAGGTGAAAACTTTTTCACATAAGCATCACAACTCCAAACTTTTAAGAAACGACAGCTTAGGTTTACTGTTAAACCATAGTTCATATGGTGTCGTCTCAACAGATTTAGATGGTGCCCTATTAAACGTGAATGCAGCTGTCTCTAATGCATAACCCCAAAACGATAGTGGTAAACCGATAAGAGACATCATAGATCGCACCATATCCAATAAAGTGCGGTTACGACGTTCGGACACACCATAACATTGTGGTGTTGCAGGTGGCGTGAGCTGTGAAACTATTCCACTTTGTTTTAATTGAAGACCAAACTCGTAACTCAAATATTCATCTCCATGATCAGATCGCAGAAACTTTATTTTCTTGTTACGATGATTTTCCACTTCACTCTGAAATTCTTTGAACTTTTCAACTATTTCAGACTTATGTTTCATCAAGAAGATATACGCATATCTGCTCAAATCATCTGTGAAGGTCAGAAAATAATGATACTTGCCATGGGCATCAACACTCATTGGATCGCATACATTGGTATGTATTATTTCCAACAAGTTAGTAGCTCGTTCCATTGTTCCGAACAACGGAGTTTCAGTCATCTTGCCAAAAGGGCACGGTTCGCAAGCATCAAATGATTCATAATCAAGTGAAAACCCATCAGCACGGAGTTTCTTCATGCGCTTTACACCGATATGACCCAAACGACAGTGCCACAAATAAGTTGCACTATCATTATTAACTTTGCATCTTTTGGCATCAATATTATGAATATGTGTATCACTACGATCGAGATCCAACAAACTATTTTCATTGGGTGCATGACCATTGAAGGTTTTATTCATTTAAACAGAACAACATTTATTCTCTGATTTTAAATGAATAACTGTATTGCAATAAACATGATCAAATCATATTCATGCTCAACGCAAAACGCCAAATAACATTTATTTAGGTTTAACACTAATCCCGAAAGTATAGGGAGTGTGCGATGATGATCATATCAATCTTGGAACTACTTCCAACACTCATCGTCACTTCCCCTTCAACTAGTCTTTGTTTATTCTCAGAACTCCTGGTTCGAGTTACTAATCTTAGCAACCGAACAAGTATCATATACTCAGGGCTACTATAAACACTAGTAAAGCACACATCAATAACCTGTATATCAAATATACCCTTGTTCACTTTGCCATCCTTCTTATCCACCAAATATTTGGAGTAGTTCCACTTCCAGTGACCATTTCCTTTGCAGTAGAAGCACTCAGTTTCAGGCTTAGGTCCAGACTTGGGCTTCTTCACTTGAGCAGCAACTTGCTTGCCGTTCTTATTGAAGTTCCCCTTCTTCCCTTTGCCCTTTTCTTGAAACTAGTGGTCTTGTTAACTATCAATACTTGATGTTTTTCTTGATTTCTACCTTCGTTGATTTCAGCATCACGAAGAGCTTAGGAATCACTTTCGTCATCCCTTGCATATTATAGTTCATCACGAAGTTCTACTAACTTGGTGATGGTGACTAGAGAATTCTGTCAATCACTATTTTATCTAGAAGATTAACTCCCACTTGATTCAAGCGATTGTAGTACCCAGACAATCTGAGCACATGCTCACTAGTTGAGCGATTCTCCTCCATATTTTAGCTATAGAACTTGTTGGAGACTTCATATCTCTCAACTCGGGTATTTGCTTGAAATATTAACTTCAATTCCTGGATCATCTCATATGGTCCATGACGTTCAAAACGCATTTGAAGTCCCGATTCTAAGCCGTTAAGCATGGTGCACTAAACTATCAAGTAGTCATCATATTGAGCTAGCCAAACGTTCATAACGTCTGCATCCGCTCCTGCAATAGGTCTGTCACCTAGCGGTGCATTAAGGACATAATTCTTCTGTGCAGCAATGAGGATAAACCTCAGATCACGGATCCAATCCGCATCATTGCTACTAACATCTTTCAACACAGTTTTCTCTAGGAACATATTAAAATAAACATATGAAAGCAACAACGCCGAGCTATTGATCTACAACATAATTTGCAAAATACTACCAGGACTAAGTTCATGATAAATTAAAGTTCAATTAATCATATTACTTAAGAACTCCCACTTAGATAGACATCCCTCTAATCCTCTAAGTGATTACGTGATCCATATCAACTACACCATGTCCGATCGTCACGTGAGATGGAGTAGTTTCAACGGTGAACATCAATATGTTGATCATATCTACTATATGATTCACGCCGACCTTTCGGTCTCCGTGTTCCGAGGCCATATCTGTTATATGCTAGGCTCGTCAAGTTTAACTCGAGTATTCCGCGTGTGCAACTGTTTTGCACCCGTTGTATTTGAACGTAGAGCCTATCACACCCGATCATCACGTGGTGTCTCAAAGACGAAGAACTTTCGCAACGGTGCATACTCGTGAAGAACACTTCTTGATAATTTTAGTGAGAGATCATCTTAAAATGCTACCGTCAATCAAAGCAAGATAAGATGCATAAAGGATAAACATCACATGCAATCAATATAAGTTATATGATATGGCCATCATCATCTTGTGCTTGTGATCTCCATCTCCAAAGTACTGTCATGATCTCTATCGTTACCAGCACGACACCATGATCTTCATCATCTTGATCTATATCAATGTGTCGTCACATGGTCGCCGCCAACCATTGCTCTTGCAACTATTGCTATCGTGATAGCGATAAAGGAAAGCAATTATTTGGCACTTGCATCTTATGCAACAAAGAGACAACCATAGGGCTTCTGCCAGTTGCCGATAACTTCAACAAAACATGATCATCGCATACAACAACTTATATCTCATCACGACTTGACCATATCACATCACAACATGCCCTGCAAAAACAAGTTAGACGTCCTCTACTTTGTTGTTGCAAATTTTACGTGGCTGCTACGGGCTGAGCAAGAACCGTTCTTACCTACGCATCAAAACCACAACGATAGTTTGTCAAGTTGGTGCTGTTTTAACCTTCGCAAGGACCGGGCGTAGCCATACTCGGTTCAACTAAAGTTGGAGAAACAGACACCCGCTAGTCACCTGTGTGCGAAGCACGGCGGTAAAACCAGTCTCGCGTAAGTGTACGCGTAATGTCGGTCCGGACCGCTTCATCCAACAATACCGCTGAACCAAAGTATGACATGCTGGTAAGCAGTATGACTTGTATCACCCACAACTCACTTGTGTTTTACTCGTGCAAATAACATCAACGCATAAAACCTAGGCTCGGATGCCACTGTTGGGGACCGTAGTAATTTCAAAAATTTCCTACGCACACGCAAGATCATGGTGATGGCATAGCAACGAGGGGAGAGTATTGTCCACGCACTCGTGAGACCGTAAGCGGAAGCGTTATGACAACGCTGTTGATGTAGTCAGACGCCTTCACGATCCGACCGATCCAAGTACCGAACGCACGGCACCTCCGAGTTCAGCACACGCTCAGCTTGATGACGATCCCGGACTCCGATCCAGCAAAGTGTCGGGATGAGTTCCACAAGACGACGGCGCAGGACGATGATGATGTTCTATCGCGCAGGGCTTCGCCTAAACTCTGCGACGCTATGACCGAGGTGGAATATGGTGGAGGGGGCACCGACACGGCTAAGGAACGATCCAGAGATCAACTTAGGTGTCCATGGGGTGCCCCTGCCCTCAGATATAAAGGAGTGGAGGAGGGAGGCCGACCTCTCTATGGCGCGCCTTAGGGGAGTCCTACTCCCACCGGGAGTAGGATTCCCTTTCCTAGTCCAACTAGGAACCCTTCCATGTAGTAGGAGTAGGAGAGAAGGAAAGGGAAGAGAGAAGGAGAAGGAAGGAAGGGTGCGCCTTCCCTAGTCCAATTCGGACTAGTCCAAGGGAGGGTGCGGCCACTCTTTTGGCCCTTTCTCTCCTTTCTGTATGGCCCAAAGAGGCCCAATACGAATTCCCGTAACTCTCCGGTACTCCCAAAAATACCCGAATCACTCGGAACCTTTCCGAACTCCGAATATAGTAGTCCAATATATCGATCTTTACGCCTCGACCATTTCGAGACTCCTCGTCATGTCCCCGATCTCATCCGGGACTCAACTCCTTCGGTACATCAAAACTCATAAACTCATAATAAAACTGTCATCGTAACGTTAAGCGTGCGGACCCTACGGGTTCGAGAACTATGTAGACATGACCTAGAACTATTCTCGGTCAATAACCAATAGCGGAACCTGGATGCCCATATTGGCTCCTACATATTCTACGAAGATCTTTATCGGTCAAACCGCATAACAACATACGTTGTTCCCTTTGTCATCGGTATGTTACTTGCCCGAGATTTGATCGCCGGTATCCAATACCTAGTTCAATCTCACATCGGCAAGTCTCTTTACTCGCTACGTAATGCATCATTCCGTAACTAACTCATTAGCTACATTGCTTGCAAGGCTTATAGTGATGTGCATTACCGAGAGGGCCCAGAGATACCTCTCCGACAATCGGAGTGACAAAACCTAATCTCGAAATACGCCAACCCAACATGTACCTTTGGAGACACCTGTAGTACTCCTTTATAATCACCCGATTACGCCAGGACGCTTTGGTAGCACCAAAGTGTTCCTCCGTAAACGGGAGTTGCATAATCTCATAGTTATAGGAACATGTATAAGTCATGAAGAAAGCAATAGCAATATACTAAACGATCAAGTGCTAGGCTAATGGAATGGGTCATGTCAATCACATCATTCTCCTAATGATGTGATCCCATTAATCAAATAACAACACATGTCTATGGTTAGGAAACATAACCATCTTTGATTAATGAGCTAGTCAAGTAGAGGCATACTAGTGACTATATGTTTGTCTATGTATTCACACATGTATCATGTTTCCGGTTAATACAATTCTAGCATGAATAATAAACATTTATCATGAAATAAGGAAATAAATAATAACTTTATTATTGCCTCTAGGGCATATTTCCTTCACCTGGTGCGGGCGATAGGGGCGCCGCCGGCGGGCTGGTGGCCACGTGGGGCTCGGCCTCTGTCATAATCCGGCCAGATATGTGGCCTGGAGGCCGGCCTACGGCGCGGGAGCAGATGGTGGCGGCGGAACTGGGGCTTCGGGTGGTTGCTTGCCCGGCCGGGCCTCTCGGCTGGAATCTGGCGGGCGGCGCGGGTGGGGCAGTGGCCCGACGTGGTTGCTGCTCCGACCGTGGGTGGCCGCGGTGCTGCATGGTACATCGGCGGCCATCCGGTGGTGCGGCGACTACACGGTAGATTGGCGGCTCGGACCGCGGTGACGGGTGGTTCTTCTCCGGCGTCGACTCGTCTGCGGTCGGACTGTATCGACCTCCGCTTCATCTCCTCGTCGCGGACTCTACTTCTGTCGAAGGGCTGTCCCTCTCCCAGCTGCGGTCCATCAGTCGTCTTGCGCCCGATGCGGCGGGACCGACCTCGTCCCACTCACGGTGTCGTCGGACTGAGCTCGTCTCACGCATGGTGCAGCAGGACCGACCTCGTCTCACACATGGTGCAGCAGGACCGAGCTTGTCCTGCGCCCGGTGCTGCAGAACGAGTTGATGGAGGTCTGTTTTGGCCGGCCTATCGGGTCTCGACGCCGGGGGTTGTCCAGGGGTGGGAAAGTCAAAATCTTTCCACTTGTCTCTTTGATTGAAGTAGCGGCGGTTCTCGGGTGAGATGGTGTTTAGGTCTTGGATGCCGGGGCGGCGGCCCTGAAGGTGGTGGTTGCGCGGTGCTCTTGATCGGTGCAGTTCCTGCTAAGATATGTTGAGGAATTAAAAAATACAGCAACGAATGATGAACCTGACAGTGGAAGACAACAAGGGAATCAGCATAACAATGCAGCCTTGTTGCTTGCCAACACAGCACACGCATTGGACAGGGCCTGCCCGAGGAACTCCAAAGCTGAACATCGATGCGGCTTTCCAGGCGGAGACAGGCGAATCAGCGGCAGGCGCGGTCGCCAGGGACAGTAAGGCTCTTTCCAGTGCTTCATGTTGGACAGGTGGTAAACATGCCACATAAGCTAAAAGTGACATGGCACAACAATTAAAGAGGAGAAAGAATACTTTGATGACCCCAGAAAAAACCAACGTCAAACGTGTGAACCTAGGTAAACCATATAAATAAAAGAAGCCGACCAATGCATTTTTTTTTGATCAAAGAAGGGCTTTCTCCCCTTTCGATTTTCATTACTGAAAACCAAACTAACATAGTTCACAAAGTACCAGTAGCTACAAAAGACAAGTTCCACGCCCTAACGCACCAAACAGAGTCTCCAGCCACACACAAAGGGCCAAACACAGCCAGCTGACCAATGCATGAGAGAGTTTAGGTGCTAAATCATTTAATAAAGTAGGCTTAGCAACAACAAGTTAAGCACCTATGCATTAGGAAATTGAGTTGCTAAGGTATTTAATGCATTTAGCACCTCATCTAAGGCCCATGTTGCATTGGAAGAGGTCTAAGGCCCATGTCTTTGTCTGCTTCAGTCACAGGTTGTCGCCTTGTCGGAGTGTTGAGGAGGCCGAGGCAAGTGCTGCGCTGGTTGGCCTGCAGACACTAGCAAAGGTATACAGAGGGCCTGTGAGACTGGAACTGGATTGCCAATCAATAGCCAAGGAATTGGCCGCAGGAGACAGCTCTCGCTCTCCATGCTATGGCCTGCTAGAAGACATCAAACGAGCGCTGTCAGTCTTCTCACGCATCAGTAACATGGGGAGAGCATGCAATGCACTCGCCCATGAGCTCGCTGCGGCAACCAGATTTCTTGGAGATCAGGAGGCCGACGTCTCGGATAGCTTCGGTCTCTTATGATTTCTGAATTTGTGTGGTTTCTTCTGAGTAGTTTTTTCTCTAGATCTAAAGATAAGTACTTCCTTCCTTCCTTCCCAATGTCCAAAGCCATGCCGTTTTTCTCTTCAGGTATCACACACCAACTGCACGGACATTGGGCTGAGGTTGCACACCATCTTCCTGCTATGGCATTCTACCACGTCCCATTCCCTCTCCATTCTCTTTTTTGTGTCCATACTAGACTCCATATACCTTCCCCCGTTCCACAAAGTTGCTGGTGAGGAGCACCGATCGATGATGAGATGGCGATGCCTTCTTTGATACAGACAGTTATTGCATGGAGCTCCAGTGTCAGTTACGCCCAAGGTGAATCATTGTGGCTGTCAAATTTTCATAATACGAAGCTGGGGACCAAGGATGTGGATAGAAGCCATCCAACTGAAAGTCCATTCGACGGTTCCATACATGCCCGAGCTGTGTACTCAGTTCGTTTGACCAACCTACGCAAAGAGTTTACCTTCACTGTTGGCCCCCCTTGGTCAAGAGAGTTTCTACGGTACATTGTACTGCATAATTTAATGTGTATTAACTTGATCTAATCGTTAATATTGTTCGACTCATGGCCTGGAACGATTTGATGTATTGTAAAAGGCCTATACTATTGGTCAAATAGTGAATGTAACAACTATTTGACCCGACCACATCAATGAAGACACTTCAAAACAGTAATGTACGTCCTGAGTTCATAGAGACCACATGCACCACATGATTCTATCATGTTCGACATGGTTGCTGCACCACATTAAGCGAACACATTACTCTTATTCTGAGCAAGATGAGAGTTGTACACAACCATTGAGATATGAGGGGAGTACCCTCTGGGAGGCACATTTATACCAACACTCATTTTGAAAGTTGTAAGGACATGGTAGGAATATGAATAGGAAGCCCCCAAGGCAAAGCCGTGCAAACATAAGACATGGTAGGAATAGGAAGCATTGTGAAATTCAGCGGGTAGATGACGTTGTCTGGACTGTACTGTTGCTGACCTTGCAGGACTTGGGTGCGTGATTGATCGGATGATTAATTGGTTAGCTGGTTCGTCGAGATGCATTGAGCATCTGTATACGTTGTTTGCCGTGTTCGTAGCAAGTGCAAACGGAAAGCATCTTCATGCCGTACATGATGCACTCTTTTGATGTTTCACATGATGGAGTACTTATTTGTGGTTAATTATACTCATCTTGTAAGATTAAGTGAGCAAATGACCAAAGAATCGCTGTTTAAGTTAGCAAATGATCTACCCTTGATCTGGATCTACCGGATCGGACGATGGCGACGTTTCGATGTCGTTTTCCTTCCTGGGGGCATCGTTTTGGAGCAAGTGTTGGCTGGAGGGGACAAGAGGAGGTGCGGCGTGGCATCTGGCACGTCGACAACGGCGGGTCTCAGCGGCATGGAGCAGCGGGGGTCTCGCCGGTGGGCGTGTGATGATGGACGAGTGCAGGATGGTGGCGCTGTCTGGTGTCGTGGTGGCGTCGATGGCAGTGAGTCCTGGCACGGTTCATGCAACAGTTCAGTTCTGAAGATGGATTGATGGTATGTGGCTGCGGCGGCCTCATACCCGGCAGGGGGCCTGGTTGACGAGCACGCCGGACTGGTGGGTGCCCATACCCGGAAGGAGTCCTGGTTGGGACCTCGTGTCTCGATGTTAGGTTTAGCTGCAGGTCTGTTTGGTATTAGGCCTGCACCATCGCCGCCTTCATCAGTTAGATAGGAGTAGCGACAGAGGTTGCGAAGATGGTGGCTTTGGTTTTACTGTTGTACGACTTTGTAAGGTCTTGTGTTAATAATCAATAAAGTGGCCATATGCATCGTCCAGATGCAGAGGCCGGGGATATTCCTTCTTTTCGAAAAAGTTAGCAAATGACCAAAAAAAAAATAGTTCGAGCTTAGGACATGTTGTTAAGTTCGCTGAAAACTCCTCGAAAAAAAAATCTACGAGCTTCAGCCCTTCTCCGAATCGTCTTGGACGTGATTCTATAACTTAAACCAGATTATGGACTAAAGTGTTTAATTGTGGAGTGAATGGACTGAAGTGTGCATCTTAAGCTAGTTCATGGATCAACGGGGCATTTTACCCCGGAGATTCCTCAGGAATCCTCACTCGGCCAGCACGCCGCCGGCGAATGCCGCCGCTGTCGTTGCCTCGCCTCTCGCTTCCTCCAGCTGCTTCTCATGGGCGCGGAGATACGGCCGCATCTGCGCGCATCTCGTCGTGCTGACGCTCCGGGGCGCCGCCCCAGCCTGCCGCAAGTCGCCGGCCCCGTCACGCTCCGCGTCCCGCCTCCGGCATGTTCGCGCCTACGTTGCTGGGAATCCGTACAGGCAGCAGCGAATTATTGACAAGTCTCTCTCACCTTTTGTTTACACTCTACAAATTCCGTATGGATCCAAAATTTGTTGAAATCTTGTGACTGGTTAATTAGTGGTTAGCATCTGAAATCTCGCCGTCTCCCCTTTTTTTAGTGGGCATGATTGCAGCGCGAGATCACTAAGAAACGACAAAGCTGAATATTTCGATTGGAGCATATAGCATATTATAGCAGCAACTTGTATGCGTTGTTACTCCGATTGGAGCATAGCATATTATAGCAAGCCATAGCAAATTAAATAATTGGTTTGCCTGCAGAATTAACTAGTCGATCTGGATCAAGACGACGACTTATTCTCATTGCAGGGTGCAGGTGAAGACGACTTGGGCAGCCATCATACACTAAGCATCCAACTTGTGCAGGAAGTGGAGAGCTTGCACCCAGTGGTGGTGAACTGGTGATCTTGTTGAGGAACCTCCTAGTTTTGCTCTCCGAGGCAAAATTCAGTGGCAGTGGAAGATCTGCCGAGCAAGGAAGATTCAACAACGATTTGTGGAGGTGATGGCCTCCAGCATCGATGATTCCACTGCGGAGCCTCTCCCGGTAATCATGAACCCTCTGCTCCTATCATCAGCATGCCCTGGCTCTTGGCAGGAATTGGAGTTTCTTCTCAACAGGGGAATCGATCAAGCGCAACCTTCCATTATGCCTAGTCAAGCATTCCTTGACCTGCTTATGGCCTACGGCTCCAACAGCTGCATCAACAAAAGTGCATCAGCGTAGCAAGTTTCCGATGATATCGAACCATTTCTTAAGCTGCCTTCAACTCTGGTGTCACTCCTGGATGGGGTCACCACTGAAGGGGGCACCGTACTCCATGTGGTGGCCACATATGGCGACAGTGATGGCTTCTTGAAGAGTGTGGACATCATCCATAGCAGGGCAAAACACCTCCTGTTTGTGCAAAACAAGAACGGTGACACGCCCCTGCACTGTGCTGCACGAGCTGGGATGTTCCGGATGGTCTCTCATCTCATTAGTTTGGCTAGAGATGAGAATGCAAGTGTTAACAGAGTGAAGGAACTCCTGGAAATGGAGAACAAGATTAAGGAGACATCATTGCATCAGGCAGTCCATATTGGGGATAATGACATAGTCAAGCTGCTAATGGAGGAAAATTCAGAGTTGGCCAGTATTCCGAAAGACGGGACTTCACCTCTGTACCTGGCTATCTTGCTGGAAGAGGACATCATTGTTGAGAGGGGCGGAGCCAGGGGGGACGAGCAGGGGCCTGGCCCCCCCCCCCCCCCCCCCCAACGATCAATAATTTTAGTAGAAGCAACTAGTAATTATCAACGAGATTCGATCAATCTACGTACTCGGCCCTCCTATACTCGAATCCTGGCTCCGCCACTGATTGCTGAGACACTTTATAGTGCTAGTAACATGAAGCTTTCCTACTCCGGGCCTAATGGACAGAATGCGTTGCATGCCACAGTTCTTCGAGACAGAGGTACCCATGCATTTTTCCACTAAAATCTTTTATTTCTGACTTGACCTACCATTTTCTGCACTTATTTTTCATTTTTGAGCATGTTTTGCCTATGTATCTTCTAGTTATACTTGTACAGTCTAGTTTTGCCCAGTAAAATTTCAGAAAATTCGTCGGAAGCATCAAGCATTAAGCAACATCTAGCATATGCTCCTTTACTTTTTCGCTAAACTACTTTGTCCAGTGTGTATGCAAGTTTGATATAATCCTCTGAGCTAATAAATATTCAAGCTGGGTGTTTACATATTATATACCATTATATGACCTGGAAACTCGCAGTAGTGCATTCCACGAAGAAATGTTATTCTATGAAATTCTCTAAAACTCTACGACACATCACTCTTGGTCTTCATGAGACAACCAAGTAATTCTAAAGCAATCTATAACTTTCATGAAACATGGCATGGGCTCTCTTAGAGTATAAAGTCTATCCGTATTGTAATCTATCTCTATTAGTCTAGTCTTGGAGCCCAAGCTTTGTAATCTATATAAACAGCCCTTGAGGCCCCAATCAATACAACAATTACTTCTTCAATATCTCAATCTATCATGGTATCTGACGCGTAGGTTTTCCAAGACTGGTATGGCTCCGCCACCCGCAAGCCGCCGCCCGGCCGATTCGGCCCCTCTTCTCCATGGTCGAGTTCCGCCACGCGCCCCATCCCCTACCTCTTCCTCTACAACTACCCAAACACCTCCCCTCAAAACCGTCATCCACCGGCCTCGCGCCACCAGCTCCGTCGTCATGGCCTCCTCAGCATGATCCTTGGACTGGCCTCGTCCAGGCTTGCTCGATGCCTTGGTTGGCCCCCTCGCCGTATGGTGCCCCTCCTGCGTACACGGGCACGTGGAGCCCCGGTATTCGTCCAGCCACCGGCTCTCCGAGACTCCTTGGACCCAGGCTGCCGGCGCACGTCTACACCGCCACGCCCACTCCGCCTACCAGCACGCCAGGACCGCCTTCCAACACCATGCCGGTCTTCTACGGCAACATGCAGGCCCCAATCGCATACTACCCATCCGCTATCCCCTACGTCAACATGCAAGCTCCTGGCCCCTCTGCTCCTCCCCAACAGCCGGCTTGGGACCAAGCCGCCTTCATCAACGCCATGAACAATTTTGTCCTCAACGACGCAGGTACGGATTGGATTTTTGATTCTGGTGCATCAATGCATATGTCTTCAAATATGAATTTATTGTTAGCTTGTTTTCTTTCTGCTTTTTCCACTATCACCATTGGCGATGGCTCCACCATCCCTGTTTCATGCACCAGTCACTCTTACATCCCTTCCTCTCATGCCAATTTTCTTCTCCGCAATATTCTTGTGGTTCCTTCCATCATCAAAAATCTTATTTCTGTTAGACAATTTTGCATTGACAACAAAGTTATCCTGGCCTTTGACCCTTTTGGTTTGTCTGTGAAGAATCTGACAATGGGGGCGGTCCTCGCTCGGTACAATAGCACGGGCGATCTTTATCCTCTTCATGGCGCGCCCACATCCACCCCTCGTGCCATGCTCGCATCTATGGCATCGTCGCCTCGGTCATCCAGCAAAAACACTTTGACGTCTTTACTCCAAGAATTTTGTATCCCTAGTTCTAGCAGTCCCCATAATCCCTCTCTCTGTAATGCATGTCAATGCGGCAAACATGTTAGATTACCTTTTGGAACCTCTACTACCATTAGTACTTTTCCTTTTGAGTTACTTCACTGTGATTTATGGACCTCCCCAGTCCCTAGTGTTTCTGGTTATAAATATTATCTTGTGATCTTGGATGATTATTCTCACTATACTTGGACCTTTCCTCTCCGCGCTTAAATCTGAAGTACCTGCAATCTTTCTCAACTTTCGACAATATGTAATCACACACTTTGGCTTGCCAATTCGATTTATTCAATGTGATAACGGTCGTGAATTTGATAACACCCAAAACCGCACCTTCTTTCTCTCCCAAGGCATTCTTCTTCACTTTTCATGCCCTTATACATCTTCTCAAAATGGTAAAGCTGAACGCTGTCTTCGCTCTATTAATGATGTTCTTCGCACATTGCTTTTACAAGCCTCTCTTCCTTCCCGTTTTTGGGTTGAAGCCCTTCGCACCGCCACACTCCTTCTTAATATTCACCAACTAAAACTTCCCTCTTTATTCGCCTTTCCAATCTCTTTTCTCTCCCACCGACTATTCTTTTCTGCGTGTTTTTGGCTATCTATGCTTTCCCAACATCGCCTCTACCGCCTCCAACAAACTGGAACCACGCCACTACCTTGCATTCACCTTGGTCTTTCTCGATGATCACAAAGGATATCGTTGTTTCAACCATCTTCTGGTCGATTATCATTCTCTCGTCATGTCACATTCGATGAAAATACTTTTCCTTTTTCTGTCACTACAACCACAACACCAATTCCACCACAATCCGCCACCACCAAAACCCCTTCCATAGTTCGGCCTTCAGTCATCTCTGCTGCCATGGAATCTTGTTCCGTCTCTCAGCCGGAATCGCCCAACGTTAGCCACCTTCCTGCCCCGTCCCCCACCTCTCCCAAGAATCGCATCGTCTACCCCAGCCGTCTTTCCCTCACCACATCCTACCACGGCAACCCCCTCGACACCCACCACCTCTGATTCTACTTCCTCACCGTCCTCTTCAACCGAAAACCCACTGCCACCCAATTTCGTTCTTATACCACCGCTCACCAATGATCATGTCATGTGCATCCGTGGAAAACGAGGATTTCTTCTCCCCACCAAACGTCTCAATCTCACCGCCACCCCAACCATCTCTCCTATTCCAACCAGTTATAAGCGATCTCTTCTTGACCCTCTTCGCTTTCTCGCTATGCGCGATGAATTTGAAGCTCTTCAAAGAAAATAATACATGGACTCTTGTTCCCAAACCTCCCGGTGTTAACATTGTTTCGGCAAATGGGTTTTTCGTCATAAATTTCATTCCGATGTCACTCTCGCCGTTACAAAGCTCGTTGGGTGTGTCGTGGTTTCTCCCAAAGAGCCTGGTATTTACTTTGATGAGACTTTTTCCTGTTGTTAAACCAAGCACTATTCGTGTTGTTCTTAGTCTTGTTGTTTCCTCTTCTTGGCCTATTCATCAACTTGATGTTAAAAATGCTTTTCTTCATGGCACTCTCAATGAAACTGTTTATTGTCAAGAACCCTCCGGTTTTGAGAATCCCTCATCTCCAAATTTTGTTTGTCTCCTCAACAAATCTCTTTATGGCCTTAAACAAGCTCCTCGTGCATGGTTTCAATGCTTTGCTACTTTTATTCAAACCATAGGCTTTATTCCTCCAAATCCGATTCTTCTCTCTTTGTTTATCAGTCTTCTACTCACACTGCCTACCTCTTGCTCTATGTTGATGATATCATTCTCACGGCTAGTTCTGATTCTTTTCTTCAACATACCATCTCTTCTCTCAATCGGGAGTTTTCCATGACTGATCTTGGTCCTCTTCATCATTTTCTAGGTATTCATGTTTCTCGCACAAAATCTTCCCTCTTTCTTTCTCAACGGTCATACATTTTGGACTTGCTTTCGCGGTATGTCTGATTGTCAACCCTCTCGTACTCGGCCGACGTTGGTGCTAAACTGTCGGCTGATGGTGATCCTCTTTCTGATCCTACTTTATATCGTAGCATCACTGGCGCTCTTCAATATGCCACTCTTACTCGTCCTGAAATCTCCTATTCAGTTCAGCAAGCATGTCTCTTTATGCATGATCCTCGTGCTCCTCATCTGGCTCATGTCAGACGCATTCTCCGCTATTTAAAAGGCACTCTTGATCACGGTCTCCTTATTAATTCTTCTTCACCTACAAGCTTGACAGTTTATTCTGATGCAGACTGGGCAGGTTGTCCAGATACTTGACGATCTACATCCAGATTTTGCGTTTATTTGGGTGATAATCTTGTTTCTTGGTGTTCTAAAAGGCAGGTAACAGTTTCCAGGTCTTCTGCTGAGGCTGAGTATAGGGCAGTTGCTCACGCTGTGGCCGAGGCGGTGTGGCTACGACAGCTTCTCGTTGAACTTCATCGTCCGCTCCCACGTGCTACCATTGTTTACTGTGATAACATCTGCAGTATACATGGCTTCCAATCCAGTTCAACATCGTCGCACAAAGCACATTGAGATTGACATTCACTTTGTTCGTGAAAAGGTGGCTCTTGGCGAGGTTCGCGTTCTTCATGTTCCTACAAGTGCCCAATTTGCTGACATTTTTACCAAAGGACTCCCGACTGCATCGTTCACCGACATACGCTCCAGTCTCAACATTGTTTCACCTGACGTTGAGACTACGGGGGGATCTTAGAGTATAAAGTCTATTTGTATTGTAATCTATCTCTATTAGTCTAGTCTTGGAGCCCAAGCTTTGTAATCTATATAAACAGCCCTTGAGGCCCCAATCAATACAACAATTACTTCTCCAATATCTCAATCTATCAGGCTCCAAGCATAGCTGATAGAATGAAATGCTTATTACTCCTTATACTAGAGTAAGGATATGCCGTTCTTGTATGCTTGCTTGTTTGTAAGAACTACATATAGTTCTATCCTTGTCAGCATTACTGAGCAATGCTGTATTTAATGGCCCAAGTGTTGAGCAAGGTATGGTACCACGCCGCAGTGATGCAATCCTCTGCTGGGAAGCCTGGTCTGCAAGATAGTCCAGTACCTAAAATTAGTTGAGATGACAAAGAAAAAGCTGGGTTGTACTTTGTAGTTCCAGTACCTAAAATTAGTTGTGTAGTAACATCAGTACTGTTTAATTAGCACTTGCAAATTCTGGGACAACTTTTATGCACGCACAATCTTGTGAGAGGCAACCTAGTCTATTTTTCTTGGGGGTAACGCCCGAATGAATTTTCATATTGCCCATAGTGATGATTATAAAAAAAAGAATCCTATATTTGATAAACGTTCGCAGGTTCTGTTCCCAGGAACAATAGTACGAGTCTTCCATAGGTGTCCTGATGAAAGTCTCGAGTGTGTCTTTATCTTCCCTATATACTTCAATTCTGGAATGCCGGAACATAAGTTAGCTAACTAAGAGCTCGTTTACAACATATCCTCTCCACCAGTTTCTCCTCTCAGTCCCCTCTGGTTTCCCCTATTCCCCACTGCTCCAGCAACCAGCTTCTCTTCCTTCTCGCTAGCTTCTGCTCAGGTCCTCCCCATCCCCTGCAGTTTCTCCAACCTCCTAGCCACCCCTAAGCTCCTCTTTTCTGTACTCTGTTTTTTATGGTTCAATTTGTGTCTGCTGCCTAAGTTATAATGTCTTCCAATTAGTGGCTGCTGTCTACTAATGAGATGTTTACGGGGCTTTGTGCTGCCTGCATGGATGTTGCTATAACTATTAATCCCAACCGATCCTGCATAGTGATTTAAGTTGCTACCCCACAAAGTTATGTTGTTATAGCCTCGGGTTCCTCCACTACCCATGCTTTCAAAATTTATTGTACTACAGTACCAGTATTCTGAAGTACTATAGTATTTTTTAGTAGCTACTCCCTCCGTTCCTAAATAATTGTCTTTCTAGAGATTTCAACAAGCGACTACATACGGAGCAAAATGAGTGAATCTACACTCTAAAACATGTCTACATACATCCGTATGTTGTAGTCCATTTGAGATGGCTAGAAAGACAAATATTTGGGAACGGAGGGAGTATTACAGAACTACATGTCGGCTAGTCAAGCACTAGTCGTGACTAGTCACGGTTAATTTGTCTATGAGTCTGGCATTCCGACGACTCGGCTTGACTCGTAATTCTCGCTCCTTGTTAATGTTCGTATTAGCAATAGCAAGTGAGAGACTGTATTACTCATTACTCCCAATAATTTTCACAGAATTGCACCCCCTTCACATTGTTCTGCTTCTCCCTTTTTCTGTTGTCCGCCACGTAAATATCCAAACCTCACTCCTTCCCTTGTGTTTTACTTAGGCTAATAAGAGCGCATGCACCTGGCTGCACTACATCCTCACTTGGTGTACAATTCCTTATTTTGGTCTAATAACTCAAATGTGCAAGATGTGGGGTTTATGAAGTTGGTTTATGTGGATTACAGAACTTGGTAACATAGTGGAATGAGTTTTTATGAACTTGGTAACATAATGTAAGACGTTTTTTGACACTACACTAGAGTCAAAAAACGTCTTACATTATGGGACGGAGGGAGTAATTTGGTATTTCAGTATATAATAAGTGTCCATGGATAGCTGACAAGATTAAATATATACACAGTGAGTTTACCCTATGAAAGACTACTGAGACACTATTGATATTTTTATTTATCTTGCTGATTTTAATCGAGTGTCTTTTCCATAGTAGTTGTTGTTCTCTCCTTGATTAACTTGTAAGAAATATCTATTTGCAGGGCTTACGAAAAAGGTCTTGGAATGGAACAGTGATCTCACTACACAAACGGATGAAAGAGGGAGTACACCTCTCCATTTTGCCGCAGCTCTGGTGGGGCAAAGTTTCCGAGGAAGTGTATGTTGCCAAGTATTGGAAGCTAACTCAACTGCATTGTATCAATCAGACCACAATGGATTATATCCAGTACACGTCGCTGCCTCTGTTGGTGAAAGAGGGACAGTCATCATGTTTCTTAACAAGTCCCCAACCAGCGCGGGTTTGCTGAGAAAAAGAAAGTCGGGATAGTCAGTTTTGTTTGCAGAAATCGATCGCTCTCATGGATTTTGAATATCCAGGATAATGATGGAAACACAGCACTACACCTAGCTATCCAGACAGAGAGTCTTCCAATGTTTTGTGCTTTGTTAGGTAATCAGCAAATACGTTTAAACTTATCAAATAAGAAAGGGCAAACTGCTCTAGATACATCACAGTATAAGATCCCCTCGGTATTTTTTGATGATCAGGTAATATACTCTTTCAGTTTATTTCTAAGCACTGCCCTTGATGCGAAAGAAAGCAATGGAGATTTGTGTGGTTTGGCTTCACCTATTTCTCTTTCTTTGTGCAGAACAGTGAAGCCAGGATACACTTTGCACTTAAAGTCGTTAGTGCAAGGAGTGGTGGTTGTCGCCGGGATCACTTTGAAGAAAACTACAATCACCAGTTAAAACATTATGAAAAAGAAGAATTAGCGAAGGTGAAAGATTCAACACAAACATTGTGTATTGCTGTAGTTCTAATTGCAACTATGACGTTTGGTGCTACTTTTGCCCTTCCTGGAGGTTACAGAGCCGATGAACATACTAATGGAGGCACGCCGACACTTTCTGGTAGTTATGCTTTTGATGCATTCATAATAGCCAGCACACTCTCTTTCATCTTGTCTGCGATGGCTATAGTAGGTCTCATATATTCTGGATACTACTCACACAGTCGCAAAATTTACTTACTCGTAGCCTTGTATTCTGGAGCAACATCAGTCACATGTTTCACAGCGGCTTTTGCACTAGGCTTGTACATGGTGCTAGCGCCAGTTGCTCATAAGTCTGCCGTCACTATCTGTGTCATTATCCCCCTTGTTGTTCTATGCAACAAAATTGAATTTTTGGTAAAGTGGGTTCTTCTGGCACGATCATTATGTACTCGAATTGGGCTAATTCGCACATTGGTAATATTAGCAACAAGAATCCTTTGCAACCTGCTGATGGAATTTTGGCCCATCATATTCATATTTGTTTGGGCCACATATACAAGGAACTAGGCTTATAAATGGAACTGCTGATACAAACTATTAGCACCCATGACTACTTGAAGATGCATCAAATGGAGAATTTTTTCGGTCAAGGTGTTTTCACCTGACCGTTGGGTAATTTACTGTGGTTTTCTTATAAGAATATTTAATTATTTTTAAGTGCTGTGTCCTGATGTACCTTTATGTTTAAGAGTTTGTGCTCATCATCATGTAAACGCTGATTTCCAGTGCTATATACAACTTCTTTGAAATGTGCAATTGGTTTTGATTTTCTGTGTATATCTCGTATTTTTGTATGTAAAACTGAGTGTAGGAAGCCAAATCCACGTGGAAAGATCTTTCTGACCTAGCTACGGTTGGTAAATGTATTACATGACTATTCTTCTGGTACTTGCCTCTGAAGTGTCAGCACACTGCTTTGCTACCTTAATGAAATTTTTATGATGGATTTGGGAATTGGTTGTTCTTGTAAATGGAGTTTCATTAGAATATCCAATGATTTGTCGACGGCTTGTGTAGGACATAACTTTACACAATCATTGCCTAATGTTGCGCTAGAAGGTTTATGCACCATACTGATGAGAAAGGATGCATGATGGTTTTTTAAGCTTGTAAGAAACATGGTTGCTAACAATGTGTCCCAGGTACTCAAGCGACTCCTTTGCAAACGTGCACTTGCTTCGTTTCACATAGAACTGATGCTCGTGCAACATTTTGAACACTTGATCCAAGTGCTGGCAGTGCTCTTCCAGGGTTTGGGAAAAAACCAAGATGTCATTGGGGAAGGACAACACATATTTGCGCAGACCCGGGGCCAAAGTAATGTGCATGGCCGACTGGAATGTGGATGGTCCATCAGTAACACCAAATGGCATGACCTTGAACTCGCAGTGGCCGTTGTGGGTGTGAAATGCTATTTTAGCTTCATCTTCAGGAACCATATGAATCTGGTGGTACCCGGCTCACAAGTCCAACTTACTGAAAAATGCTGCACCTGACAACTCATCAAGCAACTCCTCGACTACCGGCATCGGATATTTGTTCTTGATTGTGATGGCATTGAGCTGTCGATAGTCTACACAGAATCGCCGTGTTACATCCTTCTTCCGGACCAGCAACACCGGTGCTGCAAATGGGCTATGACTAACTTGAATTAGTCCTTATTGTAGCATTGCTCTGACATGTTTTTCCAACTTATGCTTTTGTTGTGGCGAGTAACGATAGGGACGTACCGCAACTGGTTGAGCTCCTGGTATCAGGGGAATTTTATGATCATAGTCCCGCGCTGGAGGCAACCCTTTGGGCTCATCGAAACGATCCTTGTGCACCTCCAACAGTTGTTGAATTTGTGGCGGCACTTCATCTAAGTTTTGCTTATCAGACACTTCACTTAACTGAATTAGGTGTGCATAAGCAATGA
This sequence comes from Aegilops bicornis, assembly GCA_021605145.1. Lineage (NCBI taxonomy): Eukaryota > Viridiplantae > Streptophyta > Magnoliopsida > Poales > Poaceae > Aegilops > Aegilops bicornis. The sequence continues at coordinate 47,019,257 of CM038675.1, read as the reverse complement.
AATCTGGTGGCTATTGATTTCAGAACAGGAGGACACGTCGTCTTTGACGCTACACAAAGTGATACGCTTGCCTTGGTGCCAGAAACGAAACATTTTCTTTTTCCAGTCGATCCACATTGGACCCAAGGATTCAAGCCAGTCCATTCCAAGAATGACATCATAACACCCCATCTTGAGCACTCACAAATCAGTTGCAAATACATGTCCTTGGCATGACCACACCGCTTCTGGAACCAGTTCATTGCTAGACATGAGCCCCCCATCTGCAATAGTCACTTTGGCCGCTGTCACCTCCACAGTCAGAATCTGAATCCGCTGCACCATTGCTTCACTGATGAAGTTACTGGAGCTGCCTGAGTCAACTAACACTTGCACCTGATGCCCATTAAGCACAGCAAGCAAACAGATGGTTTTCTTTGCCGGCGTTCTTGCTGCAGCACAATCGGACAGGTGCATCAACCGCTGTGTGCCGCCAATGATTTAAATTGCTAGCTATTGCACTTTGTGCCGCTGTCCTAGCTACTACCGCTAGCTATTGCACTCTGTACTGCTATCCTAATTATGACAGCTATAGCGGTAGATAGTCCGAATAATCGCGAGTGGACATGCCACCATGCGCGGTTGGTATCCACACCGCATGCTGCCCCACGATTCGTGCAACTTTAATACCCTCTGGCTGTATAATGATTTCCCATCTCTGTATAGCAAACAGTATAGCTGTGTATTTGCATCTGACACATGCAGTGCATGGCCCACGAGGCAGCCCACGCATTGAAGAGCGTTGATTAACATGTCAGTCTTGATGACTAGCTGCTCCACACTCCTCTCGACCTTTTTAAACATCCCGTAGTACTGCATGTATTTGGTACTGGTAGTACGTGCTGCTTGCTCACCTAAAACGCAGGCAGCCGGCTGGTCTATCAATACTGTATGGCCAAAGTTGTGTGCATGCAGCAGCATTATGGCAAGTTGTAATAGAGCGATAGATAATTATGCGAACTCTAATCGCAGATACCCTGTCACACACATGATAATACATCAACCAGCAGAGACAACATAAAGAACACGCACCTGACCACCTCAGCAGACCATGTAAGTGACAAACTGCAACACACCTGACCACCTCATTTACTATGATTAATGCTCCACACTGCCCTCTTTGTCTTAATGCGTGTTGCCCCACTACACATTTACTAGTGCACCACCCTCCACAGCTGCAATGGAATGTCTAGTGCGCTAATTGGTGTGAACGTTTTTTAGATGAATTAGTCTGAAGTTTTAACTATGCTAGATCAGCTTAGGTTTATCTCCATGTCAGGTCAGGCATGTGCATACACATGATTAATGTTCCTAATTTGCAACTAAAAAACTGTTCGTAAATTGCAGTTAATATTTTTAAATTTGAGGAATCCATGATTTTATTTTTCTTAAATATATCTACTACTCCCTCCGTCCGGGTTTATTAGGCCCTATTGTATTTTGTACTAAACTTTGACTTGCAATTTAACTAATAAAATGTAAACTACATGTCACAAAAATTATATTGCTGAAAGCTCTTTCAAACACAAATCCAATGATATAATTTTTGTATCATATAATTTATATATTTTTAATAATATAGATGGTCAAAATCTGGCACAAAATACAAGGGGGCCTAATAAACCCGGACGGAGGTAGTACATAAGATTAAACTAGTCCACCTAGAACAAAAATAATCAGAGCCCCAAATAGCTAATTTTCCTTATTAGAATAATTAGTGTTAACTTTTAACTATGCTAGATCAGCTTTGCTCTATCTCCATGTTAGGTTAGGCATGTGCACACACATGATTAATGTTCCTAAATTGCAACTAAAAAATGTTCCTAAATCGCAGTAAATAATTTAAAATTTCAGGAGTCCAAGATTTAAATTTTGAAAAATATGTCCACTCATAGGATTAAACTAGTCCACCTAGAACAAATAATCAGAGCCCCAATAGCTATTTTTTCTTTTTTAATATGAATTAGCATGAACTTTTAACAATGCCAGATCAGCTTAGATCCATCTCCATGTCAGGTCAGACATGTGCATACACATGATTAATGTTCCTAAATTGTAACTAAAAGCAGTGTCCCTAAATTTCAGCAAATATTTTAAACTTTCAGGAATCCAAGATTTTAATTTTGAAAAATATGTCCACTACCTAAAATTAGACTAGTCCACTTAGAACAAATATAACCAGAGCTTCCCAATAGCTATTTTTGTTATCCACATTTCCCCATGTATCTTCAGTATGTGGTGCGTCATCACCAATCGTATAATCAGTTTCATGTTATGTTTATCACTCAATAATCAATTTTGATGTTGTTCTGCTGATATTCATCAGCACTAGAAATTAATTCGTTTTTTCCCAATCTTTATGCTTATCACATGATTAAGATGGTACCTCACACACAATACAGCAGGAACCATACAAATTAGAGTGTCTCGCACAAGCCAAACACCATAAATCTCTCACATGCTACCCACATTCGTTTAGTTGTCAGCGTAGACGATTGTAAATGAGTGGGTATGTCATCATTGCACCCAGAGGTCAAAGTAGTATGCGTACGAATTAAAGCTTTGAGGCCCACTCCTGCACGGTATATAAAAGCGTATTCCAGTGCATTATTGAGCAACACTGTTTGTATTGTAGCAAACACTATATTAATTAGTAATCAAGATGTGAACACGAACGATTGAGATTTCGGCATCGCATGGCACCATGTCCCAAAAATCCGCGTCCTAGATAGTCTCCTTATTTACCATAGCTCGTCATTCGCTATGGTTAAACCTCATAAGTGCACACGAGACAAAAAAACCATGTAATAATTTGTAAGTTACTCCAGAATGATCATGTATACAAGTAAATAATATGGAAAATTAAGAGTCCCCCTCGCTTTATATTATAAAGCAACCATACCTACATCAACAATCATCCAAAGTTCAAGGTTCAAGCATGCAAATGAAGTTGTCCGGTGACTACATCATGACAGACTCAGACCAACACTCATGATATCCCAGCCAAAACAATAAAATAAATCATCTATCCATTGATGGATGGATTTAATTTAGTGCTCCCATGGCGGGTGATATTCTGTTAGGCATATTTTTTTTGTGTGGATAGGTCTCAGTCGACTGCGATTTAACTAAGCCTCAGTATCAAGTGACATAACATGCAAAAAAGAAAAAGAAAAGAAGAAAAAAAAGAAAAAGAAATTTTGTGCACCGGTCTTGATGTAAGATCTCACGGATGTAGCATGAACTGAGACTTAGCAAGACTGTTTTTTTATTGATGGATGGATTTACTCACACCAGTTGCAGTTGTCGTTGCATGCAAAAGCGTCACAGCATTTTTCATGGCCGATTGCAGCATCTAGGTGCGCGTAGCTCAACAACTACTGTGACGTCTCTCGTTTGAGACCGAGTTTTAGACACACCTGTGGATGTTTGTGTTTATTTGATTGATGATGGTGCTAGCAACACAAGTCTATGGGGTGCGTACGCCGACGGTGACCTGCTCTGTAAAATGCGCTACTAATGTGGACTTATCATTCCGGAGCGAAAGGAACACCTTGGCCATGGGCGGCCGCGCCCGGGGCTCCCGAGCCACGCACCTCAACGCCAACGCGAGCATGGCGATAGCCACGTCCAACGGGTACTGCCCGTGCAGCCGGCTGTCAATGAACGCCGTCACCCTGTACAGCAGGTCCTCCTTGGTGCCGTCGCCGTTGCCGTCGCCCAGGCCGCCCAGCCGTTCCGCTTCCTCCCAGAGCAGCAGCACCTTCCCATCGTTCCCAACGCCGCCATGGCCGTCTGGTGAAACGGCAGCCTCCTTCCCGGACAAGAGCTGAAGCAGGACGACGCCGAACGCGAACACGTCGATTTGGGTGCTGATCAGCCCGTGCTCCAGGTACTCCGGCGCTAGGTAACCCTGCGTGCCCACCACGTTCCGGGTCATCCACAGGCCGCCGTCCTCGGCGTCAGCGGTGATCGCGCGCGCGAGGCTGAAGTTTGAGAGCTTGGCGCGGAAGCACGCGTCGAGGAGGATGTTGCTGGTATTGAGATTCCTGTGCACGTACGGAGGGTCGGTGTAGTTGTGCAGGTAGTTGAGCCCGCCTGCCACGTCCAGCGCCACCTGCACGCGCTGGCTCCACCCGAGCACCTCGCTGCCGGGGACGGAGCCAGTCGCTGAGCGCGCCCTTCTCGGCGAACTCAAACACCGTGTACGTGTTGCCACCATGCATGCAGAGGCCCGACAGGCGGACGAGGCTCGAGTGGTTGAGGCGCCCCAGGACGCTCACCTCGGTCTCAGCGCCCACGTCGTCGTCGGGCACGCGCTTCACGGCCGCGGCGCCGCCGTTGATCACCGCGCGGTAGACCGACGAGTTACCGATACGCTGCTCCTCCGAGAAGCCTGACGTAGCCCTCTCTAGGTCCCCGTAGTCGTGCACGGTCAGCGACCAAACCGCCTCGCGCACGTCCACTGCCTCCAACGTCGGCCACATCACAGCTCCCTTCGCCGGAGCCTGCCATGGGGTGGTCTTCGTGTTTCGGTCGCCGTGCCGGTAGCACGGACGCCATAGCAAGAAGAGAGCGAGCACGGCACCCAAAGCAAGAGCGCTGCATCCAGCACCAACGCCGACGGTGGCCCACCACCGGCTGGATTCACTGGAACTGGCCGTCGGGGCCAAATCAGATAACGATGCTGGTGGCGGTGCCGGAGGCTCCGGCAAGACTACCGCCATTTGAGACGTGGGCGGGTCCTTGAGCGGAACGAGCATGGTGGTGAACGGGTACACGGTGGTGTCGTCGTCGATGCTGTTGGCATGAAGCAGGGCCTGGTAGTCCGCGCCGAAGCGTTGAGCGACGGTGAGCGCGTAGTCGTCCCAGTCGAGGACGTAGGCGACGAGGAACCTCACCCCGGCCGCGGCCTGCGCGGCGGACGGGCACGCGCAGCGGAGCGGCACGGTGAGCGCAACGCCGGGATGGATGTCGCTGTCGCGCACGGGGTTCTGCGCCATGAGCGCCTGGCAGGTGGAGAGCCCCTGGTACGTCTCGCTGGCGATGGAGAAGTAGGTCTCGCCGCGGAACTGGACGGCGTAGGCGGCGTCGTGCTGGTAGCGGCCGGCGGCCGTGCAGGCGCAGGGGACGGGGACGAGGAGCAGGGTGTTGTTCCGGACCGGGGAGGCGACGGGCACGTCGTTGGCGGCGGCGATGGCGGGCGCGCTGGCGTTGAGGAGGTAGGCGACGGTGACGGGGGAGCCGTAGCTGGGCAGGTCGGAGCGGAAGGCGACGTAGGTGGCGCATGCCGGGGAGCTGGAGGTGTTGGTGCAGGTGTAGCCGAGGACGGAGCTGCCGTTGTTGGCGTAGCAGTCGGACTGCGCGTTGGCCTGGTACTCCTGCTGCGCCGCCGCGAGCGGGAACAGCGCCAGCGCGAGGAGGAGGTGGTGGACGGCGATGGCAATGGCAATGGCCATCGCGGCTGCTGCGGCATGGCCCCGGAGATGAGGCATGATCAAGCTTACTTGTACCTGTGAATGGCAATGGTCACCACGTACTCAGTCAAGTGTGATCACGACGACTTTTCCAACCACAAGAAGTCAGCGGAACTGCCCCCACCCACTTTCAGCTGGGTGGGCCCAGAATCGTCAGCATCCTCCGTGGCGTCGTGCCAAGTCTTGTGAAAGAGTACGCACGATCTTGGTCGTTGACGCTGACGAAAACACACGCGCGCACACACGAACGTTGTATTTGGTGACCTCCTGTCATTGAGCTAGTTTTCTTTTTCAAGTTTTGTCTACAAGTGAAAAATTCCAATGGTGTCTGATCTTGAGAAAATGTGCAGCCGTGTGTGGGGCATCTCTTATATTTATATATTGTGTTTAACATGGTATACGCAGACGCTCATAAATACACACATACACTTACTCCTATGAACGAACGCACGCACACCTTATCCTTATGAGCACATTCGAGAGCTGAGCTGACATATCATAAAAATCCAGAAAAATGCGACCAGTAATGCCAGGTTTAGGACTTAAACCCTGGTGGTTTGGTTTTACCTCAAGGTCTAACCATCCAAGCTACGCTCAATTCGCATGTATCTAATCTTGAGATTCGCGGTATGTTGTCTGTGTTTGACAATTTTCATCTTTGTTTTAGATTGTTGTGTTAGGTTTTTTTTCCTTGTTTCAAAGCATATTACTCCCTCCGTTCCTGAATACAAGTCTTTTTTAGAGATTTCAATACGGACTACATACGAAGCAGAATGAGTGAATCTACACTAAAATATGTCTATATACATCCGTATGTAGTTCCTATTGAAATCTCTAAAATGACTTATATTTAGGAACGGAGGAAGTATGATACATTTTAAATTTGAAACAAGAACAAAAATCCGACGTGGTATTGTATAGTACTCTAAAACATTTTATTTTTGAAAAAGGTTAGCACTCAACCGACTGATTTCTGTCGCGACGTCCGCCTCGCGTGCATTACGTGTGTCCCTATGTGAGCTTAGCCGGGATAGAACATCGCCCGTGTTGCAAAGGACGGGGCAGCACGAGGCACACGTGACGCATGTCTCTTGTGAGCTAGCCTGGGATTGCAACATGGCGTATGTTGGAGTCGCAACACGTGACAGGACAGTGGCAGCAACACATAGACCATATTGTGATGAAAACATTTTGCCTCGAATGCAACACGAGCCATGTTGCAAATGGCTGGGGCGCACGGTTGTTGCAAGAAAGATATTGGGCGGCTGTCTAGCGCGCCATCCAACGGATGTCGAGGTGGCGGACGCAATCCAATTATCATCGACCGAGCATCACCCAATAATTATTTGCCAAAAAAACATATGGATCTCAAAGCAGGGACGATGAGGAGATACATGCAAGGTAGAAAACTCACAATCCCTATGACAGGGAAGTAACTACGATGATTGATGTTCCGTAGATCGGCCATTTTAACAAGAAAGTCCTACATGCGTCGATTTAGCTTTTTTTTGTCATGTTTCTTTCGACGTAGTTGGTAATTCTCAAGCAATTGAAAATTTTGAAAGTGTCAATCGACTTTTGTACAGAGAACAATGCATAATGAGTGTTAGCCGTGAACGAGGGGGCGGGGGCAGCGACGCCCCGCTGGAACGTCGACGATTGGAGCGAGTTGGAGGCTTAAATTTTACGATGGGGTGAGAGGTCATTGCGGCGCTGGAGAACGGCGGCGGCAGTTGGGGGTGTTAGAGTGATGGCCGAGGGGTGAAGGTGACACAACAGAGGGTGGCTCGAGCAAGGGGGGCGACAGGGGCGTGCATGAGTGGCAGGTACAAGCGATGTAGTCGGGGCTTAGCGTTGATGAAGAAAGAAGAAAGTAGAGAAAGAAAGCACTCCAACACAATCCGGCGGTTGAAAGCTAAGTGGAAGAAGCTTCAAATGATGAGCTGCCTCATAGAAAAGCCGTCCTTGTCATATGCTCTACATGGCATACTAATTCCAAGTTTGCAGTGTCATCAGAAGTACGAATACGCCTCCTATTCCAAACCCTAGTCGCGTGCCGCCGCCTCGGCCGCCCTCCTCTTCCCCGACGGCGGCGGCAAGAGGAGTGAGGACCTATTAGTTTCATTTCTTTTCTTAGGTTTAGTTTCTGTGGCAGCATCGACGAGGTGGTGGCAATGATGTCGTGTTATAATAAGGTCTCTCTACCCTCTCCCTACCTCGACGACGTCTGATCCGGTGGCACCGAAAGACATGTGAGAGTTTGTGTCTCTAGATTTGTTGGCTTTTCTTTGTAGTTGATGTGTCTAGCGAGGAGAACAATTGGCTGGCTTTGGTTTAGCGACTTCGATATCTTCTTTCATGTTGTTTGCGGGCATGGTGATGGATTACAAGCTATACTAGAGGTGATGCTCGAACAAATGTTTGTTCGGTGACTTCTAGATCTGGTTTCAAGCCTTGAACAACTATTGCGGTCTTTAAAGCCCAGTACAATGAGGGCATTTGTATGTGTCCATTTCCTTTACTGTTTGTTAGGTGTAATTTTATCTCTGGCCTGGTCACAATCAATCGCAAGAAGAACATGAATAGTATGATTTTCATTATAGTTTTAATTTCTACTTGTCGTCATGTATCCGGTCGTCTTTTTATTGTACTTATTATCATTTTTCTTTTTCCTTGATAATTATCAGATTAAGACGTCTCTTATAAAAACAATCACAGGATTTTTTTTTTGAACTTCCTCTGGAAAAAAAATAGAAAGATAAGATTCCCTTAAAAAGAAGGACCTTTCTGCAAACCCGGAGGTAAAAGCAGCGCAACAGCCACCCACCTCCTCCTCACCGTCTTCCGTCCGTTCCTTGAGATTCCTTCCCCCCACTCGCTCAACGTCTCCTCCATTTCCTCCAAGAATCAAGGAAACGGCCAACCACCACCACGAACCAGCACTACCGGGAAGAGAAGAGAATGCTGGAGGGCAAGGCGGTGGTGGAGGACACGGACATGCCGGCGCGGATGCAGGCGGCGGCGACGTCGGCCGCCTCCCGCGCGCTCGACCTCTTCGACGTCGACGACTGCCGCGCCATCGCCGGCCACATCAAAACGGTACGACATCCTTCCGCCCGCCCATCTCCTCATCTCTCCATTGATTGGTTGGTCCATCATTGCTGAAGATCCATCGTTTCCGCGCGTGCAGGAGTTCGACCGGCGGTACGGCGTGGGGTGGCAGTGCGTGGTGGGCGCCAGCTTCGGGTGCTTCTTCACCCACTCCAGCGGCACCTTCATCTACTTCTCCCTCGAGCGCCTCACCTTCCTCCTCTTCAAGGCCGCCGCCGTCGCCGCCGCGGCCTCGTGTGATGCGTCGGGGATATCTTGATCTGCTGCTGTCCAGCTCCAATCCTGAAGAGTCTCGTTTGCCGTCGCCGGCGACGAGGGATTCGGCCTCGAGACGTGGAAGGGCAAGGGCCTCGTTCAGAATCAGAATCAGAGTTCATGCCTGCATGCTCTGCTGAACTCAAACATGCCAGATTTTGTACATAGACCATGAATGCTCACTGAATTGCAGAATGTTGCCAATCTCCTCTGTGTTATCTTCGTTCTACATTTCGCTCGGTTGATCGTAACATGCGGTTCAGTTTGTTCCGCCCGAAATTAGGGAATACAATATGTCTGTCCTCGATCGCGATTCAAATCAGCCAATGTGGTTGCCCCTGTATTTTTCTAATAATCAGTAGGTCCGTCGTTTCTGATAAATGTTCAAGTTGCCGTCGCATCCGACTTGATATGACCCACGTCTGATTCCCCACGTCTGCACTAGACGATTCTGTGACCCCAAGTCCGACAACCGATTAATGGCGGCCAGGATTCTGTGACAGGTGCCGCTATTGAGCTGTCAGGGATGGATTCGACCACATACGTCGCACGTTCGTGCATCTACCATTTTGTGAAGATTAATTAGAGCATCTTCCATTTTAATTGTTGCATTCCGATATCTCATACTAGATTCTTAAATCCATACAAAGACATGCAAACGAAATAACCTACGTAATACGTCGATCACCTAGCTATTCATCGTCGGAGATGTCGATGATGTTCGTGCCCAGCTCTGACAGGATTGACGGTAGCTGCAGCTCTGGCTCGTCCGGTGCCTCCGGCTGCTCCGCTCCGGCCTGCCCTGCCTCTATCTCCGCGTCGAATATGGCGAAAAGCGCGTCGGACTCCGCCTGCTCCCGCTGGAGGAACGTCCGGTTGGCCTCCACATAGGCCTCATCCTGGATGGACTCTAGGATGGCATGTTGCTCCGCCATCTCGTCGGACTGGGCGACGGCGAACTCCGCCTCCGCTTGCTCCATGTTGATGCCCGGCAACTGCTGCTTTGGCTGCCCTGACTCTTTCGCCTCCTCCGCCTCCATCGGAGCCAGCTCCTGCTCCTCCTCTTCTCCCGACTGCTCCTTCTCCTCCTCTGGCTCCGGCGAGTCTGGGGCAGCTCGGTAGCGATGCGAGCTGTGCGCGTGGCTTGTCTCGCCCGGATCTCCTGCTGGATCTCGGCGTGGCGCTCCGGCGTGAGCATTGCGTAGTAGATTATCTTACTCCGGACCATGGCGGGCCACTGGAGTGTGGGCAGAGCACCAGAGCGGGAGAGGGAGGAGGTGGATGGGTTCGGACTGGCGGCGTCGAGGGGGGGGGGGGGGGGGGGAAGGTGGATGAACTAGGGTTGCGGGACTCCGGTCGGGTTAAATAGGCGGATTTGCTCTCGGGCAGCAAACCAGAGCGGTGCCACGTGGCGTTCACACCGCGGCGACGGAGGAGGCAATCGGACCGCCGGGTTTCCGGACGAGTCCGTGTGGGACCCCTTCGTCAGTCCTACATGGCGGGCGTGCCCGGGCGCGCTCGGGCGCCCCCATATCCACCCCATATTTGGGCTGGATATGAGGGGTGCCGGTCAGCCTGGGCGTTTGAGGCCCGTTTGAGGGGGTCGACTGGGTCACAAAAATGTGACCGGTTAGTGACCGGGCGGCCCGCCGGGCATATGAGGCGGATTTGGGGCGCCCGGCTGTAGTTGCTCTTACAATATGTAATTAGGGGGAAATCTCCCCTTGCCCAAACGGCATTGCAGTTGCTCCCGCAACCGACGCCTCTCTCCTCTCTGCCTGGAACTGACGCATCCCTCTGGATCGTCGCGTCTCTCCAACATGTATATATTATATTTTCAACCGATCAATAGATAGAGATTTTCATTTGATCTCAAACACGTTATCACGCACGCTGGAACAGAGAAAGAAGAGGAAAGGAGTGGGCAACTCGCCAACGTTCTCTACAGGGACAATCCGATGGAAGAGGAATTATGCTTTGTGGACAGTGGTACCACAAACTCCATATTGAGTGAGATGAAATATTTCCAAACTCTGAAAAAGATGAATGGAGATATTTTAACTGTCGGTGGACGCGATACGATGATCGTTGGCACTCGACGTGTCATATTTACCCGCCCAAGTGGTACACAAGTGACAATTCAGAATGCTTTATTGTTTCCCGATTCTTCACGTAAAGATGGTTTTCACATTGAAACTCATGACAACAAAGAGGAGTATCTACTCTTTACCTAAGATCACGGATATGGCAAAAAGGTACATGAGAAAATTCCTTCTCTATTGTCTAGTTTATACTATACGTACATCAAACCCGTAGAATATGTTGCACACAAAGTAAATTTTCAAAATGTTACAGCATTCCAAACCTGGCATGATCGCCTAGGCCATCCAAGAATCGGGATGATGAGAAAAACTACTAGCAATTCCATTGGTCATAATTTGCTTGAGTCAAAATTTTCTCAATCTTCAGACTTTGTGTGCACATCTTGTGCCACAGGAAATCTAATTTTGAGGCCCTTGCACCTCAAAATACAAGCTGAACCACTTCAGTTTCTTGAACGTATTCAAGGAGACATTTGTGGTCCCATTCAACCATTATCTGCACATATCTACAAGATGGTCACATGTGTCTTTTATCCACATAGAACCATGCATTTGCCAAGATAATGGGGCAAGCCATTAAGCTGCAAGCCCATTATCCAGAAAGTCGAATCAGGTCAATTCAAATGGAAAATGCCGCAGAATTCTTCTCATGTGCTTTCAATGATTATTGCATGGCTTTGGGGATTGAAGTTCAACACTCTATTCCATATGTCCATACAGAGAATGGATTGGCTGAATCATTGATTAAGAGGATCAAACTCATTGCAAGACCTTTGTTGATGAATTGCAACTTGCCAACCTCTTGTTGGGGTCACGCTGTTTTACACGCTGCTGACTTGATATAATTGAGGCCAACTGCATATCACAGTACTTCCCCTCTGCAATTGGTACATGGAAATCCTCCTAGTATTTCCCATCTGCGTACGTTTGAATGTGCTGCATACATCCCAATCTCACCACAACAGCGGACATCTATGGGCCCACACAGGAAACTTGGGATCTATGTGGGGCACAAATCACCGTCGATTATCAAGTACCTGGAACCCCTTACTGTGGATCTGTTCACTACCCGTCACGCTGATTGTATATTTAATGAGCATTTTCCGACATTAGGGGGAGATTTCAAGTAACAGTAAGAATGCCTGGAACTTGATTGGAATGCTCAAGCCATTTCATCCTCTGATCCACGTACCCAAGAGATCGAACTCCGAGTTCGGAAAATCATATTAATTTGCAACATCTTGCAAATAATCTGCCAGATTCATTTACTGGTCTAAAAGGTGTTACAAAATCCTTAAATCCGGCCAGAAATGTGCCCGAAAGAGTGGTGGTACCAATAAAAACCACTCTCAAGTTCCTATTCCTAAAAAGAGGGGGAGTAGTACGGCCTCTCACCTGGAGCATGCTTCTAGCAAGCATCAAAGGAAATCAAGGAGAAAAACCATGCAAGTCAAAACAATGTTGGCAAACACCTGACAGGTAGTATACACTCAGTGGAAGGGAAAACTACACAACCCAGCTTCCGTTTGCCCGCACTGACTGGGGACATCAGAACACCCAGATTCATGTGTATTGGTAAATCACGAAGAGTCACTAGGGGTGCAGGAAATTTCCATCAACTATGTTAATTCTGGAGAATCATTTGACCATAAGACTACGACTATCGACATGTATTTTGTTGAAAAGATTGCAGATACCCTTCTCACTGATCATGATCCAAGTATTATCGTTGAGTGCGAAAAGTGCTCCGGCCAGCCTTAATGGAAGGATGCAATCCAAACAGAAATTTCCTCGCTTAACAAAAGAAAGGTATTCACTGAAGCAATACCGACACCTCCCAGTGTTTTTCCTGTGGGATTCAAATGGGTTTATCTCAAGAAACAGAATGAGAACAACGAGGTGGTGAGATATAAAGCGAGGCTCGTACAACAAGATTTCACGCAGAAACCCGACATTGATTTCACTAAAACATATTCTCCAGTAATGAGTGGAACAACTTTTCAATATCTTATATCTTTGGCAGTGCAAAATCATCTATCTATGCAGTTGATGGACATTATGACCGCATATCTTTATGGGTCACTAGATTCGGACATATATAAGAAGGTTCTCGATGGAATCTCTGTCCCAAATAAAAGTGCACAAGGCAACATGTATTGTGTAAAGCTAAATAAGTCATTATATGGCTTATGGCAGCCGGGACGGATGTGGTACAACCGACTCAGTGAGTTCCTTCTTCAGAAATGTTACTCCAATAGTAGTGATTGCCCATGTTTCTTCATCAATAAGTCCTCTACAGGATTTTGCATCATTTCTATGTACGTTGATGATGTCAATATCATTGGCAACACACCAGACATTGATGAAGCACGCAATTACCTAAAGATGGAATTTGAGATGAAGGATTTGGTTAAAACCAAATTTTATTTAGGTATTCAACTTGAGGACCTTCCCTCATGAATCATGGTACACAATTGCCTATATCCAGAAAATATTGGAGAAATTCAATAGGGACAAATCATACGCATCTAAAACTCCTATGATGGTTCGTTCTCTAGACGTAGAGAAAGATCCATTCAGGCCAAGGGATGACGGAGAAGAGGTGTTGGGACCTTAAGTTCCATACCTAAGTGTTGTTGGAGCACATATGTATCTTGCAAATTGCACAAGACCAGATATTGTATTTGTAGTAAATCTACTTGCTAGACACAGCGCAGCTCCCACAAAACGTCATTGGTCTGGAGTGAAGAATATCTTTTGATATCTCCAAGGCACAAAGGATCTTGGCCTATTTTTCCAATTTCAGAAAAATCAGGACTCTGGTATGATTGGATACGCAGATGCTGGCTATTTATCTGATCCTCATAATGCCAGATCACAGACTGGCTTTGTGTTCCTACATGGTGGTACTGCTATATCATGGAAGTCTTCAAAACAGACTCTGGTGGCAACATCTACCAATCATTCTGAAATAATTTCATTATTTGAAGCAACATGTGAATGTTTATGGCTTCGTAGAATGATAAACCATATACAACAGCCATGCGAAATTGGTACGATAGAATCACCTACCATTATCTATTAACATAATGCGGCCTGTGTTGGACAGATGCAGACGGGATACATCAAGAGTAATATCACCGAGCATATTTCTCGTAAGTGGTTTTCCCCCATGATCTTCAAAAAAGTGGGGAAATAAACATCTTGCGAGTATGATGCAAAAATCTTGTCGATTTGTTTACCAAGTCTCTATCAAATTCTACTCAATAGACAGAGATTTCCATTCGATCTCAAAAACATTTCTTCCAAGAATGTATCTCTACTCCTAAAGGGGGAGTTGGTAGACTGGTACACTGTTTTTTTCATCCGTTTTTCTTTCTCCAGTTTGTTTTTCGTCCCACCATTGCAGGTTTTTTCTCGCCTCACCGGTTCGTTCGCTACCCCTCCTAGCATGACTCCCTCGCCACTGATTTTTTTCTACATCCAAACGCAATCCCCAACTCCCACCGATGGCTCCTGATCCAGTCGCGACCCTGAATCGGGCAGCCGCCACCGCCGATCCTTCGGTGGTCGCACCCTACCGCGGCTGGGGGCTCGTCGCCGTTGAAGCACGCCACCTCGCTGCCACCCTCCTGTCTCTACCTGCGCGCCTCCCGCGGCCGAGGAGCATACCTCTCCATGCCTCTCGTGTGGCTCCCATGGTGCCGTCTTGCATAGCTCCTGGCTGAGCGTCGCCGATCATGACGGCCGCCGACCCGATCTACCCGGACAGCTCCACCCCTGCTCGCCAGCAACGCCTCCTTTCGCCGTGCTCACGCTCGTCACCGGCCGCCTCTCTACCTCCGGCCGACCTCCACTGGCGGCTCCGCCTCTGCCTCAATCCCACACTCCATGGCCGTCCGGATGACTAGCCATCGGACGCAGACTACCACGCCAGGTGTCCTCGTCCGTTGTGGCCGTCCGTAATGTCTAAAGATGTTGCGCCAATAGCTTCTGCCCCCGTGTCACGGAAATGGTGGGCCCCGTCCAAAGAAGCCCAGCCCAGCTGGAGAGAACCAAGAGGAAGGCAAAGCCCAACCCACTGGTGCGAGGCCCGGAGTGGACCAAGTAGGTATAAATGGGCAGCACTGCGCTAGGGTTCGCATCGTTGGATCACTTACCGTATCGGCGCCGCTGGGCGCTGTATCTCTCCTCCCACCTCCGGGCTCTCACTCCCCGATCCCCTTCTTGCTGAGACCAAATTCACCATTACAATTCCCCTGATTTCGTGTGTTGAGTGTAATAGAGCGTGCCTACACCCTAGATTCGTATCATCTGGTATCAGAGCCACCAATTCCACCAGCAAATTTCTCTTCCGCGGCTCGATCTGGCGCCGAAATTTCGCTGTCTGAAGGAGATCATGGCGGGGCCAGACGTCCAGAAGCAGCTGGAGGAAGCAGCGGCGGAGCGGAGCGGCATCGCCAAGGCCCTCCTCTCGATCCAGCAGACGCCGGATCAGATGACTCCCGCGGTCGCGAACATGGAGCCAGCGGTCGCCAAGATGGAGCCTACGCTTGCCTCTTTGGAGCCGGTGGTGCAAGACTTTGCGGCGTGGCGCCACGACGTGGATACGACGATGGGGCAATTCCGGGTTGATCTCGGTGAGTTCCGCGCGGAACTGGAAAAGATGGCGCGGCACACCTCGCCCCCGGACAAGATGGCGGAAACCTCGAGTTCGGCAGTGGCGGACGCGCTAGAGCTCGGGGGACACCGCAGTGGCGACGGCTACGGGCCCGATGGCCACTGCAGGGCTTCGATTCCACAGGAACTGGTTGGGGGGGCTCTCCTCCCCGCGCCGTTCCCGGTCAACGGTACGGTCCGCACTCCTTTCCCCGCGGTTCCCATTCCCCCACCGCCGTCGTTTGATTTTGGCTGTGGTACTAGTCATCGTGGGTATCATAAGCATGTGGACTGTCCCAGTTTTGATGGCGATAATCCTACGGGGTGGCGCATTGATACGTCTCCAACGTATCTACTTTTCCAAACACTTTTGCCCTTGTTTTGGACTCTAACTTGCATGATTTGAATGAAACTAACCCGGACTGACGCTGTTTTCAGCAGAACTACCATGATGTTATTTTATGTGTAGAAAAGAAAAGTTCTCGGAATATCCTGGAAATCCACGGAGGCACTTTTTGGAATTTATAAGAATTATTGGGCGAAATAAATACACCAGGGGGCCCAGGGCCTGTCCACAAGACAGGCCCCCCCCTAGGGCGCGCCCCCTATCTTGTGGGCCCCCTGGACCTCCTCCGACCTCAACTCCAACTCCATATATTCCGTCTCAGGGAGAAAAAAATAGAGAGAAAGTTTCATCGTGTTTCACGACACGGAGCCGTCGCCAAGCCCTAATCTCTCTCGGGAGGGCTGATCTGGAGTCCGTTCGGGGCTCCGGAGAGGGGGATTCGTCGCCGTCGTCATTATCAACCATCCTCCATCACCAATTTCATGATGCTCACCGCCGTGCATGAGTAATTCCATCGTAGGCTTGCTGGACGGTGATGGGTTGGATGAGATTCACCATGTAATCAAGTTAGTTTTGTTAGGGTTTGATCCCTAGTATCCACTATGTTCTGAGATTGATGTTGCTATGACTTTACTACGCTTAATGCTTGTCACTAGGGCCCGAGTGCCATGATTTCAGATCTGAACCTATTATGTTTTCATGAATATATGTGTGTTCTTTATCCTATCTTGCAAGACTATAGTCACCTATTATGTGTTATGATCCGACAACCCCGAAGTGACAATAATCGGGATACTTCTCGGTGATGACCGTAGTTTGAGGAGTTCATGTATTCACTATGTGCTAATGCTTTGTTCCGGTTCTCTATTAAAAGAGGCCTTAATATCCCTTAGTTTCGTAAGGACCCCGCTGCCACGGGAGGGTAGGACAAAAGATGTCATACAAGCTCTTTTCCATAAGCACGTATGACTATTTACGGAATACATGCCTACATTACATTGATGAATTGGAGCTAGTTCTATATCACCCTATGTTATAACTATTGCATGAGGAATCGCATCCGGCATAATTATCCATCATTGATCCATTGCCTCTGAGCTTTTCTCATATTGTTCTTCGCTTATTTACTTTTCCGTTGCTACTGTTACAACTACTACAAAAACCCAAAAACATTTATCTTTACTTTTGCTACAGTTACCTTTATTATCATACCACTTTTGCTACTAAACACTTTGCTGCAGATACTAAGTTATCCAGGTGTGGTTGAATTGACAACTCAACTGCTAATACTCAACAATATTCTTTGGCTCCCCTTGTGTCGAATCAATAAATTTGGGTTGAATACTCTGCCCTCGAAAGCTGTTGCGATCCCCTATACTTGTGGGTTAACAAGACCAATTTCTGGCGCCGTTGTGGGACCATAGCTCTATTCTCTGAGTCACTTGGGATTTATATCTGTTGATCACTATGAAAAACTTGAAAGACGCTAAGACAAAGATTTTGCCCTCAACTACGAGGGGAGGTAAGGAACTGCCATCTAGCTCTGCACTAGATTCTCCTTCCGTTATTAGTAAGCTTGCGACACCTAAACCTGCTACTGCTATGAGTTCTGATATGTCGCATGTTATCGATGATGCCACTTCTGCTATGCATGATGAAACTACTTCTGTGTGTGATACTACTTTACCATGAGGTGAATTTCTAGATGAACAACTTGCTAGAGTTAGAGGGGATGAAATTACTGAAGATCCTATTACTGATGATAGTGATGATGAAGGTTCCCCAATGATTATGTTTTACTTGTTGTTCCTAAGGGTTATGTTATGAATGAAAAAGCTGCTCTTGAAATCCTTGCTTGCAATGATAGAAATGATCTTAAGAAATTATTAGCTAAATGGAAGCAGCAGTCTCTTAATGCTAGAATGAAACCCGACCCTGCTTTTGCTTCTTCACCTATTTGTGTTACTGATAAGGATTATGAATTCTCTGTTGATCCTGATATTATTACTTTAGTTGAATCTGATCCTTTTCATGGCCTTGAATCTGAAACTGTTGTGGCACATCTTACCAAGTTGAATGATATAGCCACCTTGTTTACTCATGATGAGAAGTCTCGCTATTTATATATCCTTAAAATATTTCCGTTCTCATTAAAGGGTGATGCTAAGACTTGGTATAATTCTCTTGCTCCTGGTTGTGTGCGTAGTCCCCAGGATATGATTTATTACTTCTCTGCTAAATATTTTCCTCCTCATAAGAAACAAGCTGCCTTGCGGGAAATATATAATTTTGTGCAAATCAAAGAAGAGAGTCTCCCACAAGCTTGGGGAGGCTTCTCCGGTTACTTAATGCTTTGCCTGATCATCCTCTTAAGAAAAATGAAATACTTGATATCTTTTATAATGGACTAACCGATGCTTCCAAGGACTACTTGGATAGTTGTGCTGGTTGTGTTTTCAGGGAAAGTACAGTCGACGAAGCTGAAATATTACTGAATAATATGTTGACTAATGAAAATAATTGGACTCTTCCTGAGCCAGTTCCTGAAGTAATTCCTGAACCAATTGAGCCAACCCCTGAGCATATTCCTAAAACCACTCCGAAGAAGAGAGGTGTTTTATTTCTCAGTCCTGAAGATATGCAAGAGGCAAAGAAATCAATGAAAGAAAAATGTATTAAAGCTGAAGACGTTAAGAATTTACCTCATATTGAAGAAATACATGGTCTTAATTTACCGCATGAAGAACCACATCGTCTTGATAACCCGACACAGGTAGTAAAGGTAAATTGTCTCTATAGATATGATAAAGTTGAAATACCCTCTACTAAATTTCATAGCCCATGCTTAGATGAATTTGATGGCTTTATGGCTAGGCAAGAAAGTTTTAATGCTTATGTTGGTAGAGAGTTAAAGAATTGCTTTTATGCTTCTATGGTTGCTACTCAAGCTGAGCAAGTACTTAGAGCTCAAAATGATTTGCTTGATGAATTAAATAATAAAAATGACTTTGCTATTAGAGTGGCTACTAGAACTCGTAGAATGACTCAGGAACCTTTGTATCCTGAAGGCCACCCTAAGAGAATCGAGCAAGATTCTCAGAGAAATAATTTAGAGGCACCTAGTTCTTCTAAAAAGAAGAAGAAGAAAAACGATAGAACTTTGCATGCTTCTAGTGAACCTACTGTAGACACACCTGAGAATCCCAATAATATTTCTATTTCTGATGCTGAAACTCAATCAGGTGATGAACATGAACCTAGTGATAATGTTAATAATAATGTTCATGTTGATGCACAACCTAGCAATGATAATGATGTAGAGATTGAACCTGTTGTTGATCTTGATAACCCACAATCAAAGAATCAACGTTATGACAAGAGAGATTTTGTTGCTAGGAAGCACGGTAAAGAAAGAGAACCATGGGTTCAGAAACCCATGCCCTTTCCTCCTAAACCATCCAAGTCAAAGGATGATGAGGATTTTGAGCGCTTTGATGAAATGATTAGACCTATTTTCTTACGTATGCGCTTAACTGATATGCTTAAAGTAAATCCGTATGCTAAGTATATGAAGGATATCATCACAAATAAAAGAAAGATACCGGAAGCTGAAATTTCCACCAAGCTTGCTAATTACACTTTTAAGGGTGGAATACCAAAGAAGCTTGGAGATCCGGGTGTACCAACTATACCATGCTCTATTAAAATAAATTATGTTAGAACTGCTTTATGTGATCTTGGAGCTGGTGTTAGTGTTATGCCTCTCTTTTTATATCGTAGACTTGAATTGAATAAGTTGACACCTACTGAAATATCTTTGCAAATGGCTGATAAATCAACTGCTATACCTGTCGGTATTTGTGAGGATGTGCCTGTTGTGGTTGCAAATGTCACTATTTTAACGGACTTTGTTATTCTTGATATTCCCGAGGACGATAGTATGTCTATTATCCTTGGTAGACCTTTTTATTAATACCGCAGGGGCTGTTATTGATTGCAACAAAGGCAATGTCACTTTTCATGTTAATGGTAATGAGCATACGGTACACTTTCCGAGGAAACAATCTCAAGTTCATAGCATCAATTCAATTGGAAAAGTTCCAACTATCATTTTTGGAGGTTTTGAATTTCCTCTCCCTACTGTCAAGAAAAAGTATGATATTCTTATTGTTGGGGATTTTCATATCCCCATTGAGGTAACTTAGTGTTATTCGAAATTTCTCCGGTTCCGTGTTATTCGGAATGAGTTCGTTAACAAGACTTGATCACCTTGTTAGTGGGTTCACTTTGATGATCACGAGATGGATGAAACTAGAAGGCACAACCTTCTGTACCCTCCTTTTACTTTCTGTTATTTAGATGAAATAAAGCAAAAATAGTATTATCCGTCTGTTTTCTGAATTATCCGTGCATTAAAAAATAGCCCGAAAATAAAAGTGCTCCAAATGCCCTGCAAATCTAGTATGATTTTTTCTGGAATATTTGAGGATTTTAGGCACTGAAAACACTGCAGAAGGGGCAAGCACCAGGCCACGAGAGAGGAGGGCGCGCCCCCTGTCTCGTGGGCCCCTGGTGGCCCCTCCACTTATGCCAGCATCCACACACTTCATCTTCTACCCAAAAAAATCCACATCCAGCTCAAGCACGAGTTCTAGCTCTTCTTGCTACGATTTTCGATCTCTTAGCTCAAAGCTCCATTCACAAAACTTCTTTGGCAGATTGTTGCTTGGTATGTAACTCCTCCATTAGTCCAATTAGTTTTTGTTCTATTTCTTTATTCATTGCAAATTTTTGCTGCATAGGTGACCATGTTCTTGAGCTTGCATGTTAAATTTTTGAGGTCCCAAACAATTCCAATGCATGATATAGGCTCTAGGCACTTGTAGGAGTAGTTGCTATTAATCTTGTTTAGTTTTATGCACTTTTATTTTGAAGTTATTAAATTTTCAGAATTTTTGCAGAAAATGTTAAGGAGGCTCTTTAAAGGTTCTTCTAGCCAAAGCTCCAAGGAAAAACAAGACAAAGAGAAGGAAAAACCCAAGTATAATCTTCCTCGCTTAGCGGAAGTACGGTCGTGTGAATGGCCATGCGAAGATTTCTTGAAAGAAGCCGGAATTCATGAAGATTTTTATGTTTTAATCGAGACTGCAGGCCTCACCGGTTTCATCAACGACCGAATCGATCAGTATCTCTTGCTCACCAATACTTTCGTGCAAAACTTTTATTATTATCCTAAGAAGTCACCGCCTGCAGTATCATTTCATTTATATGATGAATTCAAAGAAATGTCTTTACGTCATTTTTGCGCGGTATGTAGGATACCTTACGAGGGAGAATTAGAGGAACCCCATCGTGAAGATGTGGATGGCTTCGTTAAAGCTATTGCTGTGGAAGAGCCAAAGAAGGGCTCTGAGGCAAAAGTCTCTAGCATACACTTTCCTGTTTTACGCTACTTCGCCATATTTGCTAGTAGATGCTTGATGGGTCGTGGAAATAGTGGAAATTTGAGCGTTCCAGATATTATTATTCTTCAACATGCTTTGCTAGGAGATAACACTTTTAGTATGGGTGCCGTCGTTGCTAAACGGTTAGCCCTGAATCGTACAAAAGGCCCCATATTTGGGGGTACCTATGTTGCACGCCTCGCTGAACCTTTTCAGATACCCATTAGGCACTATGATGAGGAGGAGACAAAATTACCTCCTCACATTTTAGATTACAAGAGCATGGTAGCGCACAAGTTTATTGTTCACAACGAAGAGAAGATGCTCTTGTATAACCTTAGATTTAATAAGAAATACAATGAGACTATTATTTTGCCTGCGCCTCTGTTGTTTGATTTGACTGCAGATAATTTTCTTGTCACACCGGAAGCGGTGAACAATCATCGAGCTCAAGCTTTTACTCCAGAACCTGAACCTGAACCGGAACCTGAGCTGGATCCTTATCGTGCATCATCTGTCCAGTGGGATCCGGAGATGACCAACCAGTGGTATCCTGATTACACCTCCCACTACACCGGGGAGAGTAACAGCGGTCCTTGGTACTAGACCAACTTAGGCCAAAAGCCTAAGCTTGGGGGAGTACGTATTTCTCACCGACTTTACATTCATGTTCACACACTAGTCGTCGGTGCTCATACTCTTTCATTGTATTATCCATGTTAGTTTAAATTTCTTTTCTAGTTTTCTTCTTGTGTGTTTGATAAACCTTAAGAAAAACCAAAAAAAATAGTTAGTTTAATTTCCATGCTTGTAGTAGAATTAAAATGAAAACCCAAAAAGATTTCTAGTTCTTCTTCTTACTTATTGGGAGCTTTCCCGTGTAAATAGTTTTATTTTCTTTTCTTTCTTTTGGGGGTCGAGAAGACCATATTGAAAATGCTTAGTGGCTCTTATATGCATGAATGTTTATTTAACTTAGAGCCCATATTACCCTGTCTTCTCTCTTGAGTTGAATGCTTGCAGATTCCAGCTTAGTCCAATGCACGTGCACTCTTATTATTATACACATCGTTCGGTCATGCGAGTGAAAGGCAATAATGACGATATATGATGAACTTATTGGGATGAGAAAAGCTGGTATGAACTCGACCTCTTTTGTTTTGTAAATATGATGAGTTCATCGTTCCTGAGTCAGCTATTATGAAGTAAACATATTTGCAATGACATTTAGAGATTATAGTTACTTGTGCCATGCTTGATCAGCTTTAAGTTATAATGGTTTACCTTGCGTGCCAACATGCTATTAGAATGATTATGGTATGATATGATGGGATGGTATCCTCCTTTGAATGAATTGAGTGACTCGACTTGGCACATGTTCACACATGTAGTTGAATCAAATCAACATAGCCTTCATGATATTTATGTTCATGGTAGATTATATCCTACTCATGCTTGTACTCGGTGTGAATTAATTTTAATGCATGTTTATGACTGTTGTCGCTCTCTCAGTTGGTCGCTCCCAGTCTTTTGCTAGCCTTCACCTGTACTAAGCGGGAATTCTGCTTGTGCATCCAACTCCTTAAACCCCAAAGTTGTTCCATATGAGTCCACTATACCTTCCTATATGCGGTATCTACCTGCGTTCCAAGTAAATTTGTATGTGCCAAACTCCAAACCTTCAAATGAAATTCTGTTTTGTATGCTCGAGCAGCTCATGTACAACTAGGGCTGCCTATATCTTCCATGCTAGGTGGGTTATTCTCAAGAGGAGTGGACTCTTCTCCTCATTCATGAGAAAGGGCCGGTAACCGGGATGCCCAGTCCCATGCTTTATGCAAACTAAATCAAAATAATTGCAAACAAAACTCCCTCTGGGACCCGTTGAATGTTGGAGGCACTCGTTGTTTCGAGCGAGCCATGGATTGATGCTTGTGGAGGAGGGGAAGTATAAACCTTTACCATTCTGTTTGGGAACCGCCTATAATGCATGTAGTATGGAAGATACAGCCATCTCTTAGTTGTTGCGTTGACAGTGAAAGTATGCCGCTCAAAATGTTATTCAATCTCTAATTTAAAATCGAGCTCTGGCACCTCTACAAATCCCTGCTTCCCTCTGCGAAGGGCCTATCTAATTAATTTTATGTTGAGTCATCACCCTTCTTATTAAAAAGCACTACCATTGAGAGCACAATCGTCATTTGCATTCATTACTATTGGTCTATATTGGGTATGACTTGACTGGATCTCTTTTACCATGAATTACAATATTTAGTCAGTCCTTGATCTTTAAAGGTGCTCTGCATTTATGTTTTGCGGTCTCAAAAAGGGCTAGCGAGATACCATTTTGTTATATCATGTTATGATTATTCTGAGAAAGTGTTGTCATCCGAGTTTTATTATTATGGCTCGCTAGCTGATTATGTTATTGATATGAGTAATTGTGAGACCTACGTGTTATTGTTAGTATGGTTAGTTCATAATACTTGCTGAAACTTGAATGCTGGCTTTTCATGTTTACAACAACAAGAGCAAACAAAGTTTGTAAAAGTTTTTCTTTATCACTTTCAGTTTATCAACTGAATTGCTTGAGGACAAGCAAAGGTTTAAGCTTGGGGGAGTTGATACGTCTCCAACGTATCTACTTTTCCAAACACTTTTGCCCTTGTTTTGGACTCTAACTTGCGTGATTTGAATGAAACTAACCCGGACTGATGCTGTTTTCAGCAGAACTACCATGATGTTGTTTTTGTGTAGAAAAGAAAAGTTCTCAGAATGTCCTGGAAATCCACGGAGGCACTTTTTGGAATTTATAAGAATTATTGGGCGAAAGAAATACACCAGGGGGCCCAGGGCCTGTCAACGAGACAGGGGGCGCCCCCCCTAGGGCACGCCCCCTATCTCGTGGGCACCCTGGACCTCCTCCGACCACAACTCCAACTCCATATATTCCGTCTCGGGGAAAAAAATCAGAGAGAAAGTTTCATCGCGTTTCACGACACGGAGCCGCCGCCAAGCCCTAATCTCTCTCGGGAGGGCTGATCTTGAGTCCGTTCGGGGCTCCGGAGAGGGGGATTCGTCACCGTCGTCATCATCAACCATCCTCCATCACCAATTTCATGATGCTCACCGCCGTGCGTGAGTAATTCCATTGTAGGCTTGCTGGACGGTGATGGGTTGGATGAGATTCACCATGTAATCAAGTTAGTTTTGTTAGGGTTTGATCCCTAGTATCCACTATGTTCTGAGATTGATGTTGCTATGACTTTACTACTCTTAATGCTTGTCACTAGGGCCCGAGTGCCATGATTTCAGATCTGAACCTATTATGTTTTCATGAATATATGTGTGTTCTTTATCCTATCTTGCAAGACTATAGTCACCTATTATGTGTTATGATCCGACAACCCCGAAGTGACAATAATCGGGATACTTCTCGGTGATGACCGTAGTTTGAGGAGTTCATGTATTCACTATGTGCTAATGCTTTGTTCCGGTTCTCTATTAAAAAGAGGCCTTAATATCCCTTAGTTTCCGTAAGGACCCCGCTGCCACGAGAGGGTAGGACAAAAGATGTCATACAAGTTCTTTTCCATAAGCACGTATGACTATTTACGGAATACATGCCTACATTACATTGATGAATTGGAGCTAGTTCTATATCACCCTATGTTATAACTATTGCACGAGGAATCGCATCCGGCATAATTATCCATCATTGATCCATTGCCTACGAGCTTTTCATATATTGTTCTTCACTTATTTACTTTTCCGTTGGTACTGTTACAACTACTACAAAAACCCAAAAACATTTATCTTTACTTTTGCTACCGTTACCTTTATTATCATACCACTTTTGCTACTAAACACTTTGCTGCAGATACTAAGTTATCCAGGTGTGGTTGAATTGACAACTCAACTGCTAATACTCAAGAATATTCTTTGGCTCCCCTTGTGTCGAATCAATAAATTTGGGTTGAATACTCTACCCTCGAAAGCTGTTGCGATCCTCTATACTTGTGGGTTATCACGCATTCGTTGCGAGGCTTACTTTCGTGTGTGTGGTGTTGATCCAACGGTGTGGGTGGACACTGTGGTTGTCCACTTCACTGGGGCTGCTACCTTGTGGCTCGAGTGGTCTAAGATGCATCTTAAGGCCGCTAGTTGGGATACTTTCTGCACAGCAGTTCTAGAAAAGTTTGGTAGGTCAGAGTTTCAGCAGTTGTTGCGTCGTTTTTCGAAGCTTAAGCAAGAGGGTTTGGTACTAGAATATGCAGAGCAGTTCAATGTTTCCATGCACTGCTTGTTAGCTCATCATAGCTCTTGGGATCCTTTGTTCTTCACTACTCAATTCATTGAAGGGCTAGCTCATGAAATTAAAGTGGCTGTTATGTTACATTGCCCGAAAGACCTCGATACTGTTGTTTCCTTGGCTGAATTGCAGGAAGAGGTGGTTGATATGGTGCGTCAGGAGCAAGAGGCTACTGTGGCGCAGCGCTCTGGGGCATCCAATAGCAGAACTGGGCGTTTTCCTTCACGCCCAGCCCTATCCGTGGCGGTGCCGGCGACGTCTCCGGTGGGATGCTCGAACGCGTTGCTACCTGTCTCCACTCCACTTGAGACACGACGAGGTCTAGACATCGCCAAGTCACCCTCGAGTGCTGCGGCCACAACGACAGATGACAAGCTCAAGGCTCTTCGGGCTTTTCGCAAAGCTCGGGGTCTCTGCTTCACTTGTGGCGAGCAATGGGGGGCAGGGCATGTATGTGCATCCACGGTCCAGTTACATGTCGTGGAAGAACTGGTGGGCATGATCTCGCCTCCTGTTTTGCCGGGCACTGCTGTGGCTCAGACAGAAAGCTCTGAAGATGACCTCTGTCTCTTGTCGACGGCTGTAGTCCAAGGTACAAAAGCGCCCAAGGCATTCTGTCTGTCTGGGAAAATTGGAAACAAAGTGCTAC
Source organism: Aegilops bicornis (assembly GCA_021605145.1). Taxonomy (NCBI): domain Eukaryota; kingdom Viridiplantae; phylum Streptophyta; class Magnoliopsida; order Poales; family Poaceae; genus Aegilops; species Aegilops bicornis. The sequence continues at coordinate 46,992,863 of CM038675.1, read as the reverse complement.
TCATGCTAGTGGACTCAGGGAGTTCTCATAGCTTCGTCAACACCAAGATTGCTCAAGAATGGGAAGGAGTGCAAGCGATGCGCACACCTTTGAAGGTCAAGGTTGCTGATGGGGCAGTTACACTATGTGATCAAGAGGTGCCAGGCTGTGAGTATGTCATACAAGGCCATCGATTCAGCTCCACTCTCAAGTTGTTTCCATTGGGCAGTTATGATGTAGTGCTAGGCATGGATTTGCTCGAGTCTCGGGGCCTAATGACAGTTAATTGGGGGGAGAAGTTAACGACATTCCAGCACGAGGGCAAGTACGTTCAGTTGACTGGTACCACACCGGAGATGTCGCGTTGTCAAGCTATTTCAGGAGCTGAGCTGCAGCTAATGCAGGCTCGTACGGAGCTGGCGCATGTGATACTCCTAGCAGTATCCAAGCCAGAAGGGGCAATCGAGCCAATTCCAGTGGAAGTGGAGGAGTTGCTCACGGAATTCACGGTTCTGTTTGAAGAACCAAAAGGGTTGCCACCGCAGCGGGAGTTCGATCATGCAATTGAGTTGATTCCTGGTGCTCAACCAGTGAAACGTCGTCCGTACCGTTACAACCCAGCTCAAAAAGATGAAATCGAGGCTCAGGTAGCGGAGATGTTGCGGCAAGGGATTATGCAGACCAGCCGCAACCCTTTCTCGTCACCCATGTTGCTGGTGCAGAATAAGGATGGTGAGTGGCGTTTTTGCATTGACTATTGCTTCCTCAATGCTATCACCATCAAGAACCGGTTCCCCATTCCGGTCATTGACGAGCTGTTAGATGAATTGCACGGCGCAACTGTGTTTACCAGTTTGGACTTGCGGTCTGGGTACCATCAGATCCGGATGCGACCCGAGGACGAGGCCAAGACAGCCTTCCAAACTCACCATGGTCATTTCGAGTTTAACGTGATGCCCTATGGAGTCACGGGTGGGCCGCCGACCTTCCAGGGGGGTATGCATGTGGTTCTCGCTCCGTTCCTGAGAAAAGGGGTCCTGGTTTTTATTGATGATATTCTGGTGTTCAGCAAAACTTTGGCAGAGCACACGGTGTTGCTACAGAAGGTGTTTCAGAGACTACAGCGCCTGTTTTGGCCTTGCCGGATTTTTCCAAGCCATTCGTCATCGAAACGGACGCGTCATATGTTGGCATTGGCGCGGTTCTCATGCAACAGCAACATCCCATCGCTTTCCTCAGCCGGTCCTTGGGTCCCAAGCATAGGGGGCTCTCGACTTACGAGAAGGAGTGCCTGGCCATCCTTATGGCAGTTGACAGATGGCGTTCCTATCTTCTGTTGTCAGAGTTTACCATCAGAACGGATCACCGAAGTCTGTCATGTCTCGATGAGCAGAAACTGACTACCTCTTGGCAACATAAGGCTCTCACTAAGCTGTTAGGGCTTCAATATAAGATTGAGTATCGTCGTGGGGCTACAAATGTAGCGGCTGATGCACTTTCTCGCTTGCCCGAGAGCAGCATGTGCGCCTTGTCGGTGTGCGTATCCACATGGTTGGAAGAGGTGAAGAAAGGTTATCAGAAGGACCCATCTTGCTCGAACAAGCTGGCTATTGCAGCTTCAGGGGCGCCGTTGGATGGTCCGTTCACGGTGGTGGATGGACTGATTCGATACAAGGGTCGTTTCTGGCTCGGCTCCAACGTAGCAGCTCAGAAGATGGTGTTGCACGAATTGCATGCTGGGGCCTTGGGGGGACACTCAGGGGTGCACGTTACATACAATCGAATCATGCGGCATTTTGCGTGGCCCAAGATGAAGAAGACTGTCAAGATCTTTGTGGCAAACTGTGCGGTATGCAAGCAGGCCAAGCCTGAGCATGTGAAGTATCCGGGGCTTCTCCAGCCTTTGCCTGTTCCGGAGCAGGCCTGGGAGATGGTAACGCTGGACTTCGTGGAAGGTCTGCCTTCTTCTCGGGGGTTCAACTCTATCCTGGTGGTGGTGGATAAGTTAACACGGTACGCACATTTCATTCCCTTGCGGCACCCTTATTCGGCCTTGCAAGTAGCAAAAGCTTACATGGAGAATGTGTTCAAGCTTCATGGACCTCCTGATAAAATGGTGTCAGACCGTGACCGGATATTTACCAGTCGCGTGTGGCAGGAGCTGTGCAGGCTGACGCATACTACGCTGAACATCTCTTCTGCACGGCACCCACAGACAGATGGCACTACTGAGAGGGTCAACCAATGCATGGAACTGTATCTCTGTTGCTTCGTGCATAACTGTCCTAGCAAGTGGGCAGACTGGCTGGCGTTAGCCGAGTTTTGGTATAACACCTCTTACCACTCAGCTCTTCGATCGTCTCCATTTGAGGCTCTGTATGGGCACAAGCCTCGTTTCTTTGGAATCACCAATGTAGCGGATGAGGCTGTGACTGATTTGGCTGCCTAGACTAAAGAAAGAGCAACAATGATGGCACTGGTCAAGCAACACCTCCACAGAGCTCAGCAAGTGATGAAGAGCAAGGCTGATCGCAAGCGCTCGGATCGGGTGTTTGCTTTTGGGGACTGGGTGTACCTCAAGCTTCAACCGTACACGCAGTCGTCGGTGGCAACAAGAGCTAACCACAAATTGGCATTTCGCTATTTTGGTCCCTTTCAGGTGCTGGGGCGAGTTGGAGAGGTGGCATACAAGCTGGCGCTGCCGAAGCGGCGCGTATCCACCCCGTCATCCATGTCTCGCAACTCCGGCTGGGCGTGCCTCCGTCAACTCAAGTTATGCCGGAGCTGCCGACGCTCGACGAGGATCTCCTTCCTCTGCAAGTGCCCGAGCGGATCCTGCAGCGCCGATCGGTGATGCGTGGGGCTCGTCAAGTGAAGCAAGTCCTCGTGCGTTGGTTCGGGTTCCCCGACTCGTTGGCCACCTGGGAAGACGAAGTACCTCTGAAGTCCAGGTTTCCCAGAGCTTTGGCTTGGGGTCAAGCTAATTCTCAAGGAGAGGGGAATGTCACGGGAATGGTGGGCCCTGTCCAGAGAAGCCCAGCCCAGCTGGAGAGAACCAAGAGGAAGGCAAAGCCCAACCCACTGGTGCGAGGCCCAGAGTGGACCAAGTATGTATAAATGGGCAGCACTGCGCTAGGGTTGGCATCGTTGGATCACTTACCGTATCGGCGCCGCTGGGCGATGTATCTCTCCTCCCACCTCCAGGGTCTCACTCCCCGATCCCCTTCTTGCTGAGACCAAATTCACCATTACAATTCCCCTGATTTCGTGTGATTGAGTGTAATAGAGCGTGCCTACACCCTAGATTCGTATCACCCCGCCCCTGCTTCTGATCCTACAACTGGTGAGTTAGCTCCTTCCACTTCCTTTCTGTTTGCACTGCATGCTCTGAATCTCCATCATGATAGGCTTTCAATTCAGCAAGAGCACTTCGTTGGTGTGTCATTGGCTCATTGCTGTGCAAAATTTCTTCCGATTTGAAAAGAGAAAACAATTGGCCGCACTGTATTCGATCCAAGGACAATCTAATGATACATGATCCAAATCGATTTGTATGTTGCTGAAAAAACCAGAAAGAATCAAATCAAACGGTTCATTACTGTTGGAGCAGAGAAGTGAATTATTACTCCACTACAGGTTATGTTGTGTTCCCCTTTTAATGAGTGCGTTCGAAAAAGTTGATATGTAATAGTAGCTTATTTTTCTAAATTTGGTTGCGCTATGCAAAGGTAATGGAATCACTTTTGGCAGGGGCTTGTGGAAAACTCAATGCTTAGATTACATATTTCCATCTCTGGAGCACGTGGTTCACACTTAACAGGATATCTTGTTACTTGATACCACAAAGTAACACTACAGATATGCTACAAAATATGCAAATCTGTATCGAGGGTAGAGAATTAATTTCAAAGGAACCTCACTCCCTTTTGCCCTCTGATTTTGATTTACCTTTTGATAGTTTTAGGTTCTAGCAATGATGAGATAACACCGGAGGAAGCTTCTTTTGTGCATACTGAACCTCCCCAAGATGTCATTACCACTGATATGGAAGTTCTCCATGATAGAGTAAAGAAGCAAGTCATTAAAGAAGGCCATGTAAAGATACCCTCAAAATTTTCTACGTGCTTTGGTAAGTAGTACTCCCTTCGTCCCGAAATAAGTGGCTCAACTTTGTACTAACTTGAGTACAAAGTTAGTGTAAAGTTGAGTCATTTATTTTTGGGATGGAGGGAGTATGACACAAATATCCGAGTCTTGGTTATGTCGTTGATTTCTAAAATGATGGTACCGATCTATACAGCCTGCTCTAGCCTTTCTCTTATAATTATAATTCATTTAATTATTGTGTTCCCTTGTACCATGCCAAATGTATCCTGATTCATGAAGAAGGATATTAATTGAGTTGGGAACATGGTTTTCACTTTCAGTGAGATTTCGGTGAAATTCACTGAATTTTAGTAATTTCAGTAGACACTGAAATATTTACGTTTCACCCAAAATATTTCAGCAATTTCAACACAACAATTCCAATATTTAAAAAACAATTTTTTTGTTGAATTCAAGTGAATATTTCGGTCATTTAGCTGAAATGTAAACTGAAATTACTGAAATTCACTGAATTTCTGTGATCTCGGTTGGTGCTGAAATTTTTCTGAAACTGAAATTGAAAACCATGGTTGGGAACGGTAATTTATTCTTCTTGTTGAAACAATTGTTTGTATGTACTTCTGAATTTTAAAGTTATATCACAAGTATCCTCTAATATTGTTGTCCCCCCTGTTCATAGGTATCTGCTTGTCTACGGTTGTCATGTCTGATCCACCTATGCTTACTATGAGTCTCAAGTATATTTGACACTTAGAAGTCTCATTGCAGAACAATCGATTGTTGATCATGGAGTCAATGATATTTGCATACTCAGGCTGGTCGTAATGGGTAGTATCATACGTTAGTATCACGCATATGATACCAGTGTATGATATTATCTTCGTAATGCATAGTATCATACATTAGTATTAAATGACCTTTTTTATTGTCATGCAAGACACATACATAGTACAGTATTCGTTACGATACAGTATCATGATATGATACTAATCCTCTATTTCTTCATTTAATTCTATGCCACCTCATCAAAATTGCTTAGTTGACATGTACGATACTAGCTATGATACTCCCACTACGACTAGCCAACATGACTTGGTTGACGCTTCGTTGTTTGCATTATGCAGGTTTATAAGGGAAGTGGAAATGTCTGCAAATGGTCCAATTTCGAGAAGAATCGAAATTTTATAAATTTCTTTCAGCACATCTCACGAAGTTGGAATGTTCCAAGATAAACCTGACCCCTGCCCCTGCTTCAAAGGAATAAACTACCGACATTCACCAACGCCTTTGGTCTCGAGAGCAAGGTGGCCATAGGCTGAGCGTACTAAGGTGGCCATCGAAAGATCTTTGTGAGGGCTCTCTCTCTAAATCTAGTGGTTGTCGTCAGCAGGGACTTGCAAACTATAGGTGAATGGTTGTGCATTGGCGGCGGTCGCACATCACATGTAGCTTTTGGGATTATGGAAAAGTGGTGGCGAGAACACATAAGTGCACTAGTAGAAAAGGGGGCAATGGCCCAGGCCAGTTCAACCCATTAGTCCCGGTTCAATCCAGAACCGGGACCAATGGAGCTATTTGCCCCGGTTCATGAGCCCAGGGGGCCGGCCGGGCCACGTGGGCCATTGGTCCCGGTTCGTCCGGACCTTTTGGTCCCGGTTGGTGGGACGAACTGGGACCAATGGGCCTGGCTCTGGCCCACCACTATTGGTCCCAGTTGGTGGCATGAACCGGGACCAAAGGCTTCCCTTTAGTCCCGGTTCATGCCACGAACCGGGACCAATAGTGCTGCCTATATATACCCCTCGCGAGCGAGCAGAGCACTCCAGTTCTCTGTTTTTCTCTTGCCGGCGAGGGGGGGCTTTGTGGTGCTCTATCTCACCTCCTATGCACATGAGGTGTTCGATGAAATGCCCGAGCCACACTATTTAAGCTTTCTCCTCTCCAAGCTCGACCTCCAACCTCCATTTTCCTCAATATTTGTCTAGGTTTAGCGGTCCGTCACGCCTGGCCCCTGCCTTTCACCGCCTTGGCCGATCACCCGCTACCGATCTCATCGCCGGCACCACCGTGGTGAGCCTCTTGTTCTTATCTTCTTTCCGAAAGGAAAAATATTCTTACTTGTATTATTTTCTTACTTTTATTATTGCATCTTATATAGTGCGATGGTTTTGGTATCCGCCTCGTCGGCCCTCGCCCTGTCTATGCTTCGGATGTGGTATATATTATCTTTTCATAACTATTGGTTCATTTATTGTTTATGAAAATTATGCCGACCAACGTGACATAGATTTTATTTATCTAGGAGATTGTTGAACCGGAAATTCCAACCGACCCTATTGCCGAGAGGTTAAATTTAGTTGAAGAAGAAAACAATTTCTTGAAGGAAAAAATAAAAAAACTTGAGGAGGAGAAGATGATATTGGAGTTGCATGTTGCGGATGTCGTCGATGATCACAAGATCAAGATGGATGTAATGCGCTTGAAGATGAGAAAGATTAGAAAATATGCCATTCATACCGAGGCTTGGTATCATTATGCCGCTGGATCAGTTGTTACCTTGGTTGCGATTATGATCGCATTTGTTTTCGCATTGAAATGTTTTACATAGTTTCAATGTATGGTTTAATTAATTTAGATGCTCTGCAGAGCTTTATGTTGTTAGATAAGAACTATGTATGTACTTTGGTTTTATGTGATGATGAACTTCTATTAATTTGGTCACTTAATCATCTATTCATGATGTTCGTAATGATTTTTGACACACTTAATTATATATAATGCACGCAGATGAACCGGCAATGGACGACGGTGATGTACACACCTCCGAGTACATTAAGGGCGTGCATGATTTTCTCGAAGTGGCTGAGGCAAACAAGCAGAATGGTTTTATGTGTTGTCCATGCCCTATATGTGGGAATACGAAGTCTTACTCGACCGGAAAATCCTTCACACCCACCTGCTTTACAAGGGTTTCATGCCACACTATAATGTTTGGACGAGGCACGAAGAAATAGGGGTTATGATGGAAGACGGCGAGGAAGAAGAGTACGATGACAACTATGTGCCCCTGAATACGGTGATGCTATCGAACATCAAGATGCACTGCATTTATGTGCACGATGGTGCCGTGAGGCTTAAACTGCTGAAGATCAAGAGGAACCGGGACGATGTGCCCGATGATGAAGATCTCCGCCGGGTCATTGTCGATGCAAGGACACAATGGGAAAGTCAAAAGTAGAAGCTGAAGTTCGATCGCATGTTAGAGGATCACAAAAAAGGGTTGTACCCCAATTGCGAAGATGGCAACACAAAGCTCGGTACCGTACTCGAATTGCTGCAGTGGAAGGCAGAGAATGCTGTGCTCGATAAAGGATTTGAGAAGCTACTGAAAATAATGAAGAAGAAGCTTCCAAAGGATAACGAATTGCCCGACAGTACATAATGAAGCAAAGAAGGTCGTATGCCCTCTAGGATTGGAGGTGGAGAAGATACATGCATGCCCTAATGACTGCATCCTCTACCGTGGTGCCTACAAGGATCTGAACGATGCCCAAGACGGTGCATTGCGGTATAAGATCAGACGAGATGACCCTGGTGATGTTGATGGCGAGCCTCCAGGAAGAGGGTTCCTGCGAAGGTGATGTGGTATGCTCCTATAATACCACGGTTGAAACGTCGGTTCAGAAACGGAGAGCATGCCAAGTTGATGCGATGGCACAGTGAGGACCATAAGAAAGACGGGAAGTTGAGAGCACCCGCTGACGGGTCGCAGTGGAGAAAAATCGAGAGAAAGTACTGGGATGAGTTTGCAAAGGACCCAAGGAACGTATGGTTTGCTTTAAGCGCTGACGGGTCACACCGGTTTATAAGCCCGTCCCTCTACACGCCTTGTTGAGCTCACAAACTTGTGATTCACACAAATTTCAAAGAATTCAAATTTGAAAACTAATGGAGAAAGTTTATAATTTTGCTGACCTAAAAGCAAAAAGAATTAAAAAATAAAGCAAAAAACCAAAAGAAAATAAATAATGCAGAAAACAAAACAAAAAAACTTGAAAAAAAATAAAAATAGCAACAATAAGTATTTTGTTGTATGTAGAAATAAAATAAAATAAATAAAACAACAAAGAAAACAAAAAAAGTGTTTTCAAATTTGAAAACCAATGGCACTAACAGAAAGTTTACAATTTTTCTAAAACTAAAAGCAAAAAGAATTAAAAAATAAAGCAAAAAACAACAAAAAATAAATAATGCAGAAAGCAAAACAAAAAAAGTGGAAAAAAAATAAAAATAGCAACAATAAGTATTTTGTTGTAAATAGAAACAAAATAAAATAAATAAAGCAACAAAGAAAACAAAAAAACAAAAAAGTGCCACCCATCGGGCCCCCACGGCCTGAATATGACTAGAAACCCTACCATAGGCCAGGATTTAGGCCCGCGGGAGGCCCAGTAGGCCCACAGGCACAGATTGCAGGTTTAGGCCCGAAAGCCTGCTTTAGGGAGGAGTTCGAGAGGGAAGGCGCACCGCACCTTATAAACAGGTGCGCCTCCCTCTCAACTAGCGAGGTGGGACTAAATATTTGGGTTCGGGGCAGCACATGCCTTTGGTCCCGGTTGGTGCCACCAACCGGGGCTAAGCAGGCATTAGTCCCGGTTGGTGCTATGACCGGGATTCACGTTACCTTTAGTCGGTTGGTGCACCAACCGGGACCAAAGGCCGCCGCTTCCCGCCGCTTTGGGCTCTTTGAAAAGAGGTTTTGGTCCCGGTTCGTGGCACCAACCGAGACTAAAGGGGGCATTAGTCCCGTTGGTTTCACGAACCGGGACCAATGGTCTTGCTATATATACAACACTTGGCAAAAATTTCATTCAGTTCCTCATCCCGCCCAGTGACGCCGCCCTTTGCCCGACGCCTGCTCCTCGTCGTAAATCGCCCGTCGTCGCCGCATCGCGCCGCCCGTCGTCGTTGCCGCCAGCGTCATCGCCCGCCCCGCGCCGTCGCCCAGCGCCGCCCAAACCCCGCCGTCCCGTCGCCGCCGAGCCCGCCGTCCTCGTCGCCCTGCCGCGCCGCCAGCCCGTCTCGCCTCGCCCAGCGCCCGTTGTGAGCCGCCGTCGCCCAGCGCCGCCCGAGCCCGCCGTCCCGTCGCCGCCGAGCCCGCCGTCTCGTCGACCCTGCCTTGCCGCCCGAGCCCATCGTCGCCCTCGCCGGCCGCCCCCGTTGTGAGCCGCCGCCATCGAGGCTCTGTTCATTGCATTTTTTTATATATACGTTTTTTCATATATGTATTAATTTTTTTGTTTATAGCTATATGATGAATGGATGTGGCTATATATGTATGTATGAATATAATGTTCATAGCATTTTTTGTTTATATATGTTTTTTTATATATGTATTAATTTTTTATTTAAGTTGTTAGTAGATATCGATTTTAGGTTAGTATATTTTAATTAGGTTAGTGTAGAGGAAAAAGTAAAATAAGGAAAAGGAATAAAAGAGGAAGAAGGAAGAAGGAAGAAGAAGAAGAAAAAGAATGAGAAGAAAAAGGAAAGAGGAAGAAAGGAGAAGAAGAGGAGAGGAAGAAGATGAGAAATAAATAGGAAGAGGAAAAAAGAAGAAAAAGAAGAGGAGAAGAAGAAAGGAATAGAGGAGAAGAAGAAAAAATAGAAAAAAAATTCTATTTTTTCTTCTTCTCCTCTTTGTTTTTCTTCTTTTTTTCTTATTCTTCTTCTTCTTCCTTCTTCCTCTTTCCTTCATTTTCCTTATTTTCCTTTCTCGAGGGATAAGAAGAAAAAGAAGAGGAGAAGAAGAAAGAAAGGAATAGAGGAGAAAGAAGAAACTTCAACACGAGGGGGGGGGGTACCGATACCTCCCCGATAACATTATTTTCCCATGTATATGTATGTCGCGTCGTTGTCGATATAACGAGGGTGTCGAGGATCGCCGAGGGGTCAAGGGTCGGGAACTAGGCTAGAGGGTCGAGGGTCGTTAAGGGGTCAAGGGTCGAGGGTTTCAGGGTCGAGGGTTCCTATAGTGTCAAAGTATTGAAGAAATCCATGGCTTCATCATTAGTCGGAAGTAACCATGGCATGATGATGCAGAAGTCCTCCAAAGTTGATACGGAATGGAGTCCGGATAGGATAATTTGCCTTTTATGCAATTTCAGCAAAGGCCTTCCAAATAACGATATTCGGAAGGTTCTTGCTGAACTTTGTACCAAAAAGCGAATTATCCTATCTAGGACTCCGTTCCGAAATAACTTTGGAGAGCTTCGTACCATCATGCACCTGTTACTTTGGCCTAATGATGAAGACATGGTTTTGTTGAATCCTTTGACACTAGGCAACCTCCCGACCCTTCGGCGATCCTCGACCCCTTGACCCTCGACCGCTCGGTGATCCACGACCCTCTACCCTATCACAAGGCCGATGCCCACGCCACTTGTGGGACATAGATGTAGTGTTCAATGCCGACCCCTCCCGATAGCTTCAACACGTGGGGGTCGATATTACCCCTCCTTGAAGCGTTCTCGAGGCCACCCCTAACCCTTGAAGCGTTGTCGAGGCCACCCCAAACCCTAGAGAAGCAGCGTCGAGGCCACTAATATGATTCCTTATTGTGATTAGCTAGCTAGTTCTACGTTTGCCACTAATATATCCATATCTGTCATGTTTGAATAATAATTGCCATGTTGTAAATACTTGTAGAAACTATGGACACCCCCCGAGACGAAGCACAAGAAGCGTTGTTGAGGGACATAATCGCACAAGGAAGTGATGCCGTCTGCTCGTTGATGTTTCTCAACGACAACGATGGTCTGGAAGGAGAGGGTGAAGAAGCAGCTGGCTATGATTTACATGGCTCCGATGACCCAATGCCGGTGCAAGAAGGAGAGGGTGAAGAAGTAGACCGTGAGGACGGCTCCGGTGATCACCAAACCGAGTCCGCCAGGTATATATATTAGTTAAGCCTGGCCGACTAGCTAATTGATGCATTCATTGTTTTGGTATGTACACATATTAATTAACTCTCGTCTTTGTTCTTTTTCTAGCCCTCCGGATCGAAAGCACAACTTCGGTAAAGAGACGAGGCCCAAGAAAAAGTTGAGCTCGGACGAAAAGTTTGAGATCATACAAATCGCGCATGACGGCCAACCGATTGAACCCTACCGGACAAAGAAGGCATTTGTTGCTCGGTGCGGGGTTACGGTTAGGGACAAGATCCCGATCAGCATCCACCAATGGTATAAGCCTAAGAACGAAGACCCCGAGGTGTCTTATGTCAATGATATGCAAAAAAATGATCTTTGGACTGAGCTGAAGTCAAATTTTACCCTACCGCTAGAGGATGATCCGGAGAAGCCAGTAATAGAGCCATTAATCAAGTCTTTTGCTCTTAAGAAGATGGCAGACCTATTCAGGAATTGGAAGAAAGACCTCAATAGGTATGTCGAAAAAAATGAGACACCAGAATTCAAGGGCAAATATGAGAAGATCAGAGATGACTGGCCCGCATTTGTGGCCCACAAGACATCGGAAAAGAGTAAAAAGATGTCGGCGACAAACAAGATAAATGCTGCGAAGAAGAAGCTTCACCATCGCACGGGGTTAGGTGGCTACCTCTTAGCCCGGCCTAAGTGGGCCAAGGCTGAGAATGATCTGCTTGATAAAGGTCGAACCAGAGACAATGAACTGGCCAGACCGTTGCCGGACTTGGTTCTTTGGGGTCATGGATCCTTGGACCCTATAACAGGGAAGTGCATTTGGACGGACGAACAATTGGACATACCAGTCAAGAGGCTTCAGCAATATATCGAAGCAGTGCAACAAGGGAAGTTCGTTCCAGACAGGGAGAAGGACGAGCTCACAATGGCCTTCGGGAATCCTGAGCACCCTGGACGGACACGAGGCACGCCAGGCTCCGTTTCGTGGAAGGCTGGATTTTCGGAAGCAGGGGGTTACAAAACCCATGAGAGGAGGAAGAAACTGGAGCAGAGCCAAATGCAGGCGCTGCACGAAAGGGTAATGGGGCTAGAGGAACGAGAAGCAGCGTGGCTTCCACCGAGCTGCTTCAGCCGGAGCATGCCTTGACGGCTCCTGCCAGCTATCCCGTGGATGCTATCACGGAGTCTCAAAATTGCCACCTTATGGCGCAATGGAGCAATTTGAAGGTCAAGGCGGCTGTTGGCTCTGTTTATCCTACTAAACCCGACTCAACTTTTCACTGCCGCCGATTCGGAAGGATATGCTAAGGTGATGGTCGATGAAATAACGGAGGGATTTGAGGACCTCGGCTTGACCACCCTACCGGTGAAGGGGAGTATCGGCTGGGTTACGCTCAAGACTCCATACCTATGGCGGAAGGATCTCATCAACCTTCCGAACTGGACGCATCCGCCTCCTCCTCCTCCTCCGGCGAGTCAGGGCACTCCGCCTCCTCCACCGCCTCCTCCTCCAGTGAGTGACGATCAGGGCACTCGGCCGGCTCCTTCTTCGGCACGTGGCGGCACTCCGCCTCCTTCTCCGCCTGCACCGGCGCGCCCGAGCAGCCAGCCTCCTCCTTCTCCGCCTCGTCAGCAAGGGCGGAAGAGACCCACCGCCGCTTCGGCTGCTCCGGCGCGTCGTAGTCCTTCTCCTCCGCCTCGTAAGCAAGGAAAGAAGTCATCCGCTCCGTCTGCTTCTGCCGCGTCTAGCAGTACAACCAAAGGCGGGAGGAGATACAGATTCGGTCCTTCTCTCAAGACTCTGCAGAAGTTACCGACGAGAGGAGCGAGGAGGAAAACGCGAAGATCAAGCAGACCGAAGTGGATGACTGGTTTCAAGGGTTGAAAGCAAAGAGACATCCACCTCCGGAGGAGAAGGTAGATCCGGTGAAAGCGAAGCGCACTCGCTGCCCTCGACAAAACCACCCAAGTCTCCGCCAAAGGCAACTATGAGCGCATTATTGGAAAGGCATTTGCGAAGCGGAGAGGTCGGGAAGTACTGTCATTGATCAAAGGATGAAAGAACGACGAGCTGGGAAACAAATTGCCCAGCTCGGCGAACAAGTTAAGCAATCGTGCCCCCGCTCAAGGTGCTCGCTAGCGACATCGTCGATCCGAGGATGGTGCCCGGTTATGGCAATCCTGCAGATTACCTGCCCGACGATGTACATTATGATTTCTTGGAGGTGCAGATACAAAGATACGAGTACGGGAAGCCTCTCGTCAAAGATGAAAGTTCTCTATCAACGATGATGCGAAGATTGCATGATTGGTATATGAAAACCTGCAAAGAGTCTGAGGGGAGGAGTACTTTGTATGTGAGAGTTAAAAAGGAGCATGACCTACTTGGAATTGAACTGTTGCCTATTCCATTTGAGGAGTTCTATCAGTTTTCAATCAATTGGCCATCAATAAAGCAACGGTCACCTGCTACTGTCTGTAAGTAGTACACTTCTGTCATTAAGTCTCTCTATATAAGTCAGCCCTTTCATTGCATGTATTTATAATTATCCTCACTATATTATGCAGATTGAGGATCGCCGAATTGAAGAAAAGACAAGTGGGTTGATATTGGGTTCATTAACACATATCTCATAGATAAAACTGAGGTTGAATTTCGTAAAGAAAATACCGAGGCCAACTTGCTACAATCGTTGGTAATAAATGAACACAAAGATATAATACTCTTTCCTTACAACTTCAAGTGAGTGTTACTGTCTTGTGGCATATTCGGTTTCCTTATTAGTCCAGGTTATAGTAATGTAATATTGATGAGTTATGCATGTAAAAGTAGCTACCACTATATTCTCCTAGAGATTAAGCTTGAGAAGGGAGTAGTAACTGTCTTAGACTCCAAGCGAAAAGATCCCAAGGAGTATGCGGACATGACTGAAATGCTAGAGAAGTAAGTTAAATCGATCATTATCCACCATATCAGCAACTTTGTTCATTTCTAATATCAAGTAATTGTTTTCTTTGTATGACAGGGCTTGGAGAAAATTCACCAGAAAAGCTCGGGACTACCGAAGAAGCTGCAATTTAGACACCAAAGTAAGTACTATATAGTAGCATATTCCACGCATCTCCTAGTGATTCAAGCGCTAGTTTCATCAATACCATTTAGCATGCTTGCTAATTATCAGTTTGATTGACCTCTATTTCTTGTAAAGTGGTTGTGGCAGGAACAAGTGAATGATTTCTGTGGATACTACATTAACGAGTCCGTCCGCCACACGACCTGTGAGCGGGGCTACTCCGACAAACAATATGAAGTGCGTAAATAAAAATATTCACAATTTTATTTTATTACCATCATTTGTGTTGAGTTTCATTCATTCATATATATATATATATATGTATTGACCCCCTTCTTAAAATTAGATGTTTCGGATGCGGGATGAACTCCTAGCACAGAATCGCATGCGAGCAATTCAAGAGGAATTGGCGGCATTCTTTCTTGACCACGTGATCGCTGAAGACGAAGAATACTATGTGGACCACACGTCCGTATGTTAGGAGATTATATATTTGTAAAAGATAATTATTGTATATATGTAGCCGGTAGTGTCGGATAGATATACGAGAACTTGTTGTTTGACCAATCTCTTAGAGAAGGAGAGGTGATCGATATCACTTCTCTCTGTATGCATATATGTTCATGACGATCTTCTGTTTGCTTAATTACTAGCTAGCTAGCGTGTCTAGCTAGTCCTCTCTATAATGTATGTATAGTACGAAGCGTCGACCAAGCACGGACAAAAGAGAGGACACTTTTCTCTATTAATTAGCTAGCTATAGCACAATATATGAAACACCTAAATTAACCCCCAAAACCCCCCACCCCCTTTTCAGAAAAAAAACAAAACCACAGCCATAGAAATGTTGACGCTGGATGCCTATTGGTCCCGGTTGGTGCCACCAACCGGGACCAAAGGCCCTCCTGCCTGGGCTCAGCGGACAGGCCACGTGAAGGCCCATCTGTCCCGGTTCTGGATTGAACCGGGACTAGAGGGTCAGGGCATTAGTACCGACCCTTTAGTCCCGGTTCATGAACCGGGACTAAAGGCCCTCACCAACCGGGACTATAGGCCCTTTTTCTACTAGTGGTGACATCAATGCTGGTGCTATTCGAGTATCTGCTCTCGAGCTCCAGAGTGAAAGCCTAGGTCTGACCTGTGTCAATTATACCTAGGAATGACAAGGTTTACGTCGTTACCTTGTTGAAGGCATTGCTCGGATATGCTCGAACTGGTTCTTATGGGTGGAAACTTAGATTCTGGCGTTTGATGGTAGGATCAAGTGACAACGACGATTGAGCGTCGTCTTCCTTCCAGAACGCACTGTTGTTGAAGAACCTCGATGTTTGTGTGGAGTCATGGGATCGTCGGTGCGGATATGATCATTGTTGTAGTTTGTCGATCATCGATCCGATCGCTTTGGGGTTCTATTTCCTCCTTTTCCTTACCGATGCATAGCTTTGGTCTTACAAGACTTTGTTATTTGCCGGTGAGTTTTTTTGTGTGTGTATTGGTGTTGGCTATGTGCATCTTAACTATTCAGAGGCGAGTGTGTGCTCATTGTGTTTGTAACCGACGATGCCCTGCACAGGGGCTGACAACCACAGAGGACGACCTGCTGGACAGGGTGACCGCGTTCATCGACAGCCGGCTGCAAGGGCAGTACCCGTTGGACGTAGCGGCCGCCCATGGCCAAGGTGCTCCTTCCGCTCTCTGGGATGTATAATATTGAACATTAAACTGCGACGACTCTCAGAGCTCGACCTGCTCGGGAACAATAAAGTCCACATTATTACACGGCGGTGTCACCGTCGGTGTGCTCTCGCCGGCCCACCCCAGACGTAGGTAACCTATATACTTTTTTTATTTTTAAGAAGCATCCTTTTTTTAGGGGATTGAAAGAAGCATCATATATACTTGTATTGCTTTCACCGTCAAATAAACCACAACACTTAATTCAACGGGAGCACCTAATTAACAGTATGGCTGAATTATGTCAATCCTCCCGCGAACTAAATGAAAATAACTATTGAGTGACCCTGCATATGATCGGCATGTGAACAACTGAATCGTTTCATAAGAAATGTGGACAACTGGAAATTATATATGGGCAGATGGCTGACACCGGACTCATGAGCTACACACCATTATTCAGCAGCATCACACGCTTTGCACTGCTAACTTAACCAAAGTTGTGAGCAATCCCCACCCCGTCTATTTATATATCTCAAAACTATATGAACATTTCTGTAGGTGTTCCTTCTGTTGGTCATGAGGTTATAAGGTGTACGATTGTTATTGAACTTTTGATATGTTTTCTTTCCGATGAGTTGAGATTTTATACGAAACTGACAGGGAAAGTAGACAATGCGCCCTGAGATCCTTGCTGTGCGCCCAATGACAACATGTGTTTCTGCAAACTTGGTTCTGTTCCACAGAGAAGCACGCAAGCCTGGCAAATATGAACCTGATTCTATCCTATGGGGAGTACTTTGTTTGCTATGAGTCAAGTGTGTACGATGTGTTCCGTTGAAAAGCACTCAGCATGTACTACTGAAAAGTACGGGCAGCTGGCCATTGTTTCTTCTCAATAAGCTACACCACTAATTCGGCAGCATCAACCCATCGCTCTGCTAATTTAACCATAGTTTTGACCACTCCCACCACCAAAATATCACTATGAATTTGTCAAGCTCCACTTATAGAGCAAACAACAGTCAATCTGAGAGTTGGAAACTGTTGGAAATATGAGCAATTTACCGAATGATTTTATTAACAGAAATACTAGATAAAGCATGACTAAAATAGCAAATATAAAGCAAGTCATGCAATCTGACAGAGAGAAGGTAAACATCGTCTGCATATATGAACTTGAGCTAAACACATGTAGAACAGACACTAGATAAAGTTGCTTATACGAAACAGAACCTAACATATGTAGGGCAGAAACTAGAGCCAAGAACTGTAGCAGGACTTCTAACAGAAAGGAGAAGAATACGTACGACACAGCAGCAGCAGAAGCGCTGGACTTGGGATCGGTGTCCTCGCCTGCCATGTCGTCGAAGAGGTCGTGAACGTCGTGGAAGAACTCGTTGTCGGGGAAGTAGTTGTCGGCGACCGGATCGTCCGTGATGAAGCAGCCAGTAGTCGCGCTGAGCGCTCCCCAAAAACCTTATCACCCTTCTCCCGTACAGGACTCAAAAGGTGCGGTCTCGGAGGCCTACTGTCCCGACGTGCGGTGCACGCCTGCAAGCCGGGATGAGGAAGACAGCAGTAGCGCAGAGATTGGAACTGTGTGGCGAGAGGAAGAGGACCTTCTGATGTGTCTCTCGGGAGAGGAGCGACCTCTCTTATATAGGCACAGCAGAGGGACGCGAACAGGCTGCGCCAAGAGGTGAAGCAACGAAGGGAGACGAAGTGAACAGGTAGCACGCGAAGAGGTGCGCCGTTCGTATTCATTATCCACTACCGCAAAAACTTTTCAGCTCCCAGGTGACCTTTCGTATACCCGTAGTGCGTGGCAAAAATTAGACATCGGTTCTGCTCATTCCCGCAACCCGCGGCGCGTCGGGACGAGGCGTGGCGTGGCGTGGCGAGGCGGGCGGCGGAGGAGCGCGCGTGGATGTCCCTCTTGTTCTCATGCTCATACAAGTGGGGAAAGAACCTCCCTTATAAGGAGGTCCAAATCCCACTCAACTAGCAATGTGGGACTAAACTTTAGTAGTATCCCTTGCCTTGCACAAATGGGCTAAGTGGGCCTCTAGGATTTATTAGGAATTTTTGAAATAGTTATTGGGCTGCCCCAATATAGACTAAATTCCAGCAATCCCCCACCAGATCCCAGAGGCACACAGAAATTTGCCTTTGGTTTCAAAACACTGTTTTATATACCGGTACTGCAGTGGAGACTGTTAAGTTGAACTTCCACCTAGAACTCTATGCTACACTAGTAAGCAACTTGAACAGTGGACTGGGCCTTGAACTGCAAGTTCTCTACGAATCTAGCTTCACATGAAGCCTTGACCGATACGTGGCTACCGTGGGTCTTCCCATGGGTGGAGCTTATGCGTCATACTCTGTGACCTTTCATGAGTTTACTAGAGAGAACCCTATTCTCATAGATTGCGATGTTTGACAATCAAACTCATATAGGTGTGTTCTTCAAAAGATGTTCTGCAGGATAACATCTCTGCTTAAAGAAGCCACTTGGAACACATTAAGATATACATCAACCTGCCATGCAGATTAGGAGAGTATTGCATCTTCATGGAGTGGTATTGTGAATAGTAGGGATACTCTCCTCTCAGTTGACCAACAGCTTGTCTTCCACATCTAATTCACGGGATCTCCGGTCACAAATAATAGGTTACCACTGTGAACAACTCATATTGTGGGTCTCATACCCATCTCCCTCGATGCATTATCTATCACATTACGCGATAGACCCTTAGTAAAAGGATCTGCCAGATTTTTAGACGTTTGGATATAATCCAACGAATAACTCCGGAGTTTTTCATTTTCCTGACAGACTTTAACCTTCTCTGAACGTGTCTTGATGACTTCATGTTATCCTTTGAGCTGCTCACTTTCGTGATCACAATTTGATTGTCGCAGTTCATAAGGACACCCGGTAGAGATTTCGCAACAACCGGCAAGTCATTCAAGAGCCGGCGAAGCCAATCTGCTTCAACCGTAGCTGTATCTAGTGCTGTGAGTTTTGCTTCCATTGTTGACCTCGTTAAGATGGTCTGCTTGCAAGACTTCCAAGAAACAACGCCACCTCCATGAGTGAATACATATCCGCTCGTGGCCTTTATCTCATCAGCATCCGAGATCCAGTTTGAGTCACTATACCCTTCAGGCACCTTTGGATGCCCGGTGTAGTGAATTTCATAATTTGCAGTGCCTTTCAAATAACGCAAAACTCTTTCTAGAGCTTTCCAATGCACATCTCCTGGTTTTGAGACAAACCGACTCAGTTTGCTAACAGCAAAAGAGATGTCAGGTCTTGTAGCACTGGCTAAGTACATAAGCGAGCCAATAATCTGAGAATACTTCAATTGATCTCTAGCAATTCTTTGATTCTTTCGAAGCAGCACGCTAGCATCATATGGTGTTGGAGAGGGCTTGCAGTCACTATAGCCAAAGCGACTCAAGATCTTTTTCCACATAGTGAGATTGAAGCAATGTAATCCCACCATCATCATCTCTCAACAACTTGATGTTCAGAATGACATCAGCCACTCCTAAATCCTTCATCTCAAAACAACGAGATAGAAAATCCTTGACCTCCTTAATAACATTCAGATTTGTTCCGAAAATCAGTATGTCATGAACATACAAGCAAAGCATAACTACCTCGCCCCCACCATGGCGATAGTGCACACATTTGTTAGCTTCGTTCACAACAAAGCCTGCAGTTGTTAAAGTTTTTTCGAACTTCTCATGCCACTGTTTGGGTGCTTGGTTGAGTCCATACAAAGACTTCAGCAACTTGCACACTTTCCCTTCCTGACCATCTATTACAAACCCATCTGGTTGTTCCATATAAATTTCCTTATCCAACTCTCCATTTAGGAAAGCAGTCTTAACATCCATTTGATGAAAGAGAAGACCATGTGAGGCAGCAAGTGGAAGTAGAACTCGAATATTGGTCAGTCAAGCCACAGGTGAGTAAGTATCAAAGAAGTCTTCACCTTCCTTTTGGGTATAACCCTTTGCCACGAGCCGAGCCTTGTACTTTTCAATAGTACCATCAGGCCTAAGCTTCTTCTTGAATACCCATTTGCATCCTATAGGTTTGCACCCATAAGGACGATCAGTTATCTCCCAAGTTTCATTCGCCAAGATGGAATCCAACTCGCCATTTAACCGCTTCCTTCCAAAGAGTCGGCATCTTGAGATGCATAGGCCTCTGAAATAGAACTGGGAGTGTCATCTATGAGATACACAACAAAATCATCACCAAAGACTTGGCAGTCCTCTGTCTCTTGCTCCTAGTAGGAACTTCATTGTTCTAATCCACAGGACTTTCAAAGTGTTCCATCAAAATGGCAGGTTCAGTAATTGTAACTGGTTCCTGATTCGATGAACTAGGCATCTCCTGATTAGATGAGGTAGCCATATCCTTCATGGGAAAGATATCTTCAAAGAAAGTCGCATCATTTGACTCCATGATCGTACCGACATGCATGTCAGGTACCTCAGATTTTACAACCAAGAATCTATAGCCAATGCTATGAAAAGAATATCCCAGGAAAACACAATCCACAGTTTTTGGTCCCAGCTTCCCCTTCTTTGGAATTGGTACATTGACTTTCGCCAAACAGCCCCATGTTCGCAGATAAGAGAGTTTTAACCTTTTCTTCTCCCATTCCTCTAATGGAGTTATCTCTTTGTTCTTTGTGGGAACTCGGTTTAGGACATGACATGCAGTCAATATCGCCTCCCCCACCATGCCTTGGAGAGACCCGATGTGTCTAACATGGTGTTAACCAAATCAGTTAGAGTACGGTTCTTTCTTTCGGCCACTCCATTTGACTGAGTTGAGTAGGGAGGCATCCTCTCATGGATTATACCATGTTCCGCACAAAAAGCATCAAATTCATTGGAAAAATACTCTCCACCACGGTCGGACCTAAGCCTCTTGATTTTTCGATCAAGTTGGTTTTCCACTTCAGCTTTATAGATCTTGAAAAAGTTCAAAGCCTCATCCTTAGATTTCAGAAGATACACACAGCAAGATATCTAGTGGAGTCGCCAATTAACGTCATGAAATATTTCTTTCCACCTTTTGTCAAAACACCATTCATTTCACATAGATCTGAATGTATTAGTCCTAGTGGTGCAAGATTTCGCTCCGCATGATCACGTGAGACTTACGAGGTTGCTTAGCTTGCACACACACTTGACACTTAGATCCCTTGACAGTGGTGAAACTAGGGATTAAGTTCAACTTCGCTAGTCGCGACATGCGACCAAAGTTAACATGACAAAGACGTGAATGACACACATTTGATTCACTATTGTTGCAAATATGATTAACAACTTTATTGCAAACGTCTGACAAGGATAAACGAAACAGGCCTCCTGACTCATAGCCTTTACCAACAAAGGTTCCATACTTTCAAATTTATTCGACTCAAAGACAAGCTTATAGCCATCTCTACACAGAAGAGATCCGCTAACAAGATTTTTATTGACGGAGGGGACATAATGCACGTTCTTCAGCCGCACGATCTTCCCCGAAGTAAACTTCAGATCGACCGTGCCAACACCACGAACTGAAGCACTTGAACCATTGCCCATCAGCACGCGGTTGAAGTCCCCGCGGTCCGATAAGACAAAACATGGAAATATCACCGCATACATGCACATTAGCACCCGTGTCAATCAACCAATCAGGAGAATGACATACTGAAAGAATAGTGGGGAATATACCATACCCAAAGATCCTTCATGTCGGTGTCTCCAATGACAACATTAGCGGTCTTGCCGCCTTTCCCAGGATGATGCTTGTCATAGCGATTAGGACAACTAGGAGCCCAATGATCAGGATCTCCACACACATGACAAGCACCTTTCTTCTTGTCACTCTTCTTCTTGAAGTTTGTGTGTTGTACAGCCTTGTTCTTCCCATCAAACTTTGCTTTACTATCAAGCTTGCCCTTGTTCTTGAACTTGTGGGACTGGAAGTTTTTCTTCTGTACCAGATTGGCACTAGATCCTCCCTCAATACCTCGAGCACGTGTGTCCTTTGCTATCGCCTTTTCTTCCACATCAAGAGTACCAATGAGATCTGGAACGGAAAACTCCTGTCTATTATGCTTCAGTAAGGTAGCAAAGTTCCTCCATGAAGGAGGAAGCTTAGTGATGATACCCCCGGCAACAAACTTGTGCGGTAGCATGCAATTGAAGTGCTCAAGTTCTCTAGCAAATGACTGTATTTCATGAGCCTACTCAACCAGGGAGCGCTCTTCAGTCATCCTGTAGTCATAGAATTGCTCCGTGATGTACAGCTCAGTGCCGGCATCCGAGACCCAAACTTGGCCTCGAGTGCGTCCCACATATCTTTTCCATTGTCAATTGACGCATAAGCATCAACTATGTTCTCACCAAGAACACTCAAGAGAGAAGCCTTAATCAAGGTATCCATTTTCTGAAAAGCTTGTGCCTCATTGGGCATCTTGCTCCCCTTCAGTTTGCCAAGAGTGGCGTCATAGCAGCTCATGGTCTGAAACCATAAGACTTCTCTCACGCCACCTCTTATAGTGGATACCCTCAAACATAGGAGGTCTCATGGAAGCAGCAAAACCACTCGGGTAAATTGCCTATAATAAGGTTTTTGGATTGTTGGAAATATGAGCAATTTGCGAATGATTTTATTAATGTAAATACTAGATAAAGCATGACTAAAATAGCAAATATAAAGCAAATCATGCAATCTGACAGAGAGAAGGTAAACATCGTCTGCATATATGAACTTGAGCTAAACACATGTAGAACAGACACTAGATGAAGTTGCTTATACGAAACAGAACCTAACATTTGTAGGGCAGAAACTAGAGCCAAGAACTGTAGCAGGACTTCTAACAAAAAGGAGAATAATACGGACGGCACAGCAGCAGCAGAAGCGCTGGACTTGGGGTCGGTGTCCTCGCCTGCCATGTCGTCGAAGAGGTCGTGAACGTCGGGGAAGAAGTCGTCGTCGGGGAAGTAGTCGTCGGCGACCGGATCGTCTGTGATGAAGCAGCCAGTAGTCGCGCTGAAGCGCTCCCAAAAACCTTATCACCCTTCTCTCAGACAGGACTCAAAAGGTGCGGTCTCGGAGGTTTATCTGTCCCGACGTGCGGTGCACGCCGCAAGCCGGGATGAGGAAGACAGCAGTAGCGCAGAGATCGGAACTGTGTGGCGAGAGGAAGAGGACCTTCTGATGTGTCTCTCGGGAGAGGAGCGACCTCTCTTATATAGGCACAGCAGAGGGACGCGAACAGGCTGCGCCAGGAGGTGAAGCAACGAAGGGAGACGGCAAGTGAACAGGTAGCACGCGAAGAGGTGCGCCTGCTCAGATTCATTATCCACTACCGCAAAAAACTTTTCAGCTCCTGTGTGACCTTTCGTATACCCGTAGTGCGTGGCACAAATTTAGACATCGGCTCGGCTCATTCCCGCAACCCGCGGCGCGTCGTGACGAGGCGTGGCGTGGCGTGGCGAGGCGGGCGGCGGAGGAGCGCGCGTGGATGTCCCTCTTGTTCTCATGCTCATACAAGTGGGGAAAGAACCTCCCTTATAAGAAGGTCCAAATCCCACTCAACTAGCAATGTGGGACTAAACTTTAGTAGTATCCCTTGCCTTGCACAAATGGGCTAAGTGGGCCTCTAGGATTTATTAGGAATTTTTGAAATAGTTATTGGGCTGCCCCAATATAGACTAAATTCCAGCAATCCCCACCAGATCCCAGAGGCACACAGAAATTTGCCTTTGGTTTCAAAAACACTGCTTTTATATACCGGTACTGCAGTGGAGACTGTTAAGTTGAACTTCCACCTAGAACTCTATGCTACACTAGTAAGCAACTTGAACAAAGGGATCGGCCTTGAACTGCAAGTTTTCTGCGAATCTAGCTTCACATAAAGCCTTGACCGATACGTGGCTACCGTGGGTCTTCCCAGGGTGGAGCTTATGCGTCATACTGCGTGACCTTTCATGAGTTTACTAGAGAGAACCCTATTCTCATAGATTGCGACGTTTGACAATCAAACTCATATAGGTGTGTTCTTCAAAAGATGTTCGCAGGATAACATCTCCGCTTAAAGAAGCCACTTGGAACACATTAAGATATACATCAACCTGCCATGCAGATTAGGAGAGTATTGCATCTTCATGGAGTGGTATTGTGAATAGTAGGGATACTCTCCTCTCAGTTGACCAACAGCTTGTCTTCCACATCTAATTCACGGGATCTCCGATCACAAATAATAGGTTACCACTGTGAACAACTCATATTGTGGGTCTCATACCCATCTCCCTCGATGCATTATCTATCACATTACGCGATAGACCCTTAGTAAAAGGATCTGCCGGATTTTTAGACGTTTGGATATAATCCAACGAATAACTCCGGAGTTTTTCATTTTCCTGACAGACTTTAACCTTCTCTGAACGTGTCTTGATGACTTCATGTTATCCTTTGAGCTGCTCACTTTCGTGATCACAATTTGATTGTCGCAGTTCATAAGGACACCCGGTAGAGAATTCGCAACAACCGGCAAGTCATTCAAGAGCCGGCGAAGCCAATCTGCTTCAACCGTAGCTGTATCTAGTGCTGTGAGTTTTGCTTCCATTGTTGACCTCGTTAAGATGGTCTGCTTGCAAGACTTCCAAGAAACAACGCCACCTCCATGAGTGAATACATATCCGCTCGTGGCCTTTATCTCATCAGCATCTGAGATCCAGTTTGAGTCACTATTCCCTTCAAGCACCTTTGGGTGCCCGGTGTAGTGAATTCCATAATTTGCAGTTCCTTTCAAATAACGCAAAACTCTCTCTAGAGCTTTCCAATGCACATCTCCTGGTTTTCAGACAAACCGACTCAGTTTGCTAACAGCAAAAGAGATGCCATGTCTTGTAGCACTGGCTAAGTACATAAGCGAGCCAATAATCTGAGAATACTTCAATTGATCTCTAGCAATTCTTTGATTCTTTCAAGCAAAGCACGCTAGCATCATATGGTGTTGGAGAGGGCTTGCAGTCACTATAGCCAAAGCGACTCAAGATCTTTTTCCACATAGTGAGATTGAAGCAATGTAATCCCACCATCATCATCTCTCAACAACTTGATGTTCAGAATGACATCAGCCACTCCTAAATCCTTCATCTCAAAACAACGAGATAGAAAATCCTTGACCTCCTTAATAACATTCAGATTTGTTCAAAATCAGTATGTCATGAACATACAAGCAAAGCATAACTCCCTCGCCCCCACCATGGCGATAGTACACACATTTGTCAGCCTTCGCTCACAACAAAGCCTGCAACTGTTAAAGTTCTTCGAACTTCTCATGCCATCGCTTTGGGTGCTTGCTTGAGTCCATACAAAGACTTCAAAGAACTTGCACACTTTCCCTTCCTGGCCATCTATTACAAACCCATCTGGTTGTTCCATATAAATTTCCTCATCCAACTCTCCATTTAGGAAAGTAGTCTTAACATCCATTTGATGAACGAGAAGACCATGTGAGGCAGCTATTGAAAGTAGAACTCGAATAGTGGTCAGTCGAGCCACAGGTAAGTAAGTATCAAAGAAGTCTTCACCTTCCTTTTGGGTATAACCCTTTGCCACGAGCCGAGCCTTGTACTTTTCAATAGTACCATCAGGCCTAAGCTTCTTCTTGAATACCCATTTGCATCCTATAGGTTTGCACCCATAAGGACGATCAGTTATCTCCCAAGTTTCATTCGCCAAGATGGAATCCATCTCGCCATTTAACCGCTTCCTTCCAAAAGAGTCAGCATCTTCAGATGCATAGGCCTCTGAAATAGAACTAGGAGTTTCATCTATGAGATACACAAGAAAATCATCACCAAAGACTTGGCAGTCCTCTGTCTCTTGCTCCTAGTAGGAACTTCATTGTTCTCCTCCACAGGACTTTCAAAGTGTTCCATCAAAATGGCAGGTTCAGTAATTGTAACTGGTTCCTTATTCGATGAACTAGGCATCTCCTGATTAGATGAGGTAGCCATATCCTTCATGGGAAAGATATCTTCAAAGAAAGTCGCATCATTCGACTCCATGATCGTACCGACATGCATGTCAGGTACCTCAGATTTTACAACCAAGAATCTATAGCCAATGCTATGAAAAGCACATCCCAGGAAAACACAATCCACAGTTTTTGGTCCCAGCTTCCGCTTCTTTGGAATTGGTACATTGACTTTTGCCAAACAGCCCCAGGTGCGCAGATAAGAGAGTTTTAACCTTTTCTTTTCCCATTCCTCTAATGGAGTTATCTCTTTGTTCTTTGTGGGAACTCGGTTTAGGACATGACATGCAGTCAATATCGCCTCCCCCACTATGCCTTGGAGAGACCCGATGTGTCTAACATGGCGTTAACCAAATCAGTTAGAGTACGGTTCTTTCTTTCGGCCACCCCATTTGATTGAGGTGAGTAGGGAGGCGTTCTCTCATGGATTATACCATGTTCCGCACAAAAAGCATCAAATTCATTGGAAAA
This sequence comes from Aegilops bicornis, assembly GCA_021605145.1. NCBI lineage: Eukaryota > Viridiplantae > Streptophyta > Magnoliopsida > Poales > Poaceae > Aegilops > Aegilops bicornis. Next base: position 46,966,544 of record CM038675.1, on the reverse strand, counting down.
AATACTCTCCACCACGGTCGGACCTAAGCCTCTTGATTTTTCGATCAAGTTGGTTTTCCACTTCAGCTTTATAGATCATGAAAAAATTCAAAGCCTCATCCTTAGATTCAGAAGATACACAGAGCAGTATCTAGTGGAGTCGTCAATTAATGTCACGAAATATTTCTTTCCACCTTTTATCAAAACACCATTCATTTCACATAGATCTGAATGTATTAGTCCTAGTGGTGCAAGATTTCTCGTCTCCGCAGTCACGTGAGACTTACGAGGTTGCTTAGCTTGCACGCACACTTGATACTTAGATCCCTTGACAGTGGTGAAACTAGGGATTAAGTTCAACTTCGCTAGTCGCGACATGCAACCAAAGTTAACATGACAAAGACGTGAATGCCACACATTTGATTCACTATTGTTGCAAATATGATTAACAATTTTATTGCAAACGTCTGACAAGGATAAACGAAACAGGTGAAAGTGCAATCATGCCCTTACATTATGTTTTTGTTGTTTATGACAATCTACATGTAGGGGACTAACAATGGCTTCCAAGTAGATTTCAGGTGTTGGTCCCCGGTTCGTCAAAATTGTGTGTGGATCAAGAGCATATGAAGTGAGTTCTCTCAAGGTTGAAGTGGTAAAATGATGTTTCATTTTATGTTTCTTGAGTTATAGGGATCCCGCACTATTAAGAGGGGATCAAAGGGATAGTGCTAGATTTGCTCAAGTCGACATCCTCTATTTCTACTTCCTCACATCATATTCCAACATAGGCATATTCCACTCATATCCTATATACCAAAGAAATCCATGGCCAACTAGGTTCCCCAAAATATATGATCTAACCTTTGCATACTTTGCATCCTCCATTTTGGTTTATCTTGGGTGGTTCTCTAAGTGAGGACCTAGAGATTTTCCATAGCTTCAAAACGAGCCCAAGATCATCAAAATCGGAGTCCGGATGAGAAAGTTATGGATGTTTCACTTTTGGGGGGGCCTGCAGTTTTCTTATTGGCCGGACATCCGGGACTGGGCCCGGAAATCCGGCCATAGATGTCCAGAACCGTGTGAAATGATGGTTTGCCCCCCGGATGTCCGGGCGATCTTCCGGATGTCCGGCTTTCCTGTTTCACGGATGTCCGGCTTGACCCCGGATGTCCGGGTCCCCTGCTTCCTACTGCTCGCCTGTTCTCCAAGTGGCTCTCTAGCCCGGATGTCCGGCCTCCAGCCCGGATGTCCGGCCTGCCCGGTCACTTGCACTACAACGGGCATATTTGAGCACACAATATATATACTGCCTCTTCTCCCCACGAGTGAGGTTGACCATTCACTTTGAACAAACCCTAGAACACTTCTCACACTCTCTCTCATTTCTCCACACCAAATCTTAGATCCCCAAGGGATTTCAGAGCTTTGAAAAGAAGTTGTTCGGTCAAGTGATAGATCCACTTCTCCTCCTTCTTTGCACCCAAGGAATTCGTGATTTGAGCAAGTCTTGAGTAAATCCCCATCGATCTTGTTACTCTTGGAGGTTGGAGACTCCTAGGCGGTAGGAGTCTTTCGGAGAGGAATCGACATTTGTGATTACCCCGGATAAGTTTGTGAGGGTTTGGAGACCACCCCAAGGTCTACCACTAGTGGTTGAGAAACGCCTTCGTGGTGTTGTCTCAAAGGGAGAATAGGGTGAGCCTTCGTATGCGTTGGTGTGCCTTCGTGGTAACATCCACCTCTCTAACGGTGACTAGCTTCCCTCCAAGGAAGTGAACATCGCATACATCCTCGCCTCCCGGAGTTGCGGTTATTCCTAACCCTAACTCTATACTTGTGGTTACTTGTTTTGGTTTGCACTTACTTACATCATATTGTGCTTACTCACTTATATGCTTGTGTTACTTGCCTAGTATCAGACTTACTAGCAATTGTTAGGCTCACCTTCATATTCCGCACTATTGCCTAAAATTGCTAAGTAATAATTAAAATTTGTAATTGTACCTATTCACCCCCCCTCTAATCCATCTCGATCCTTTCAATTGGTATCAGAGCCTCGTGCTCTATTCTTGTGGCTTAACCGCCCTAGGGCGAGATGAACCCAGATGGGACTCCCTTGGTTGTAGATCCTAAGGATAAAGGCGGGGCTTCTTCTGAAGTCAAGTCCTTTACGTCGGAGGATCTAGAACGGGCCCTTGCTAAGCGAAAAGAGGAGCATGATGCTTCTCTTGAGGCCTTGGTCCAAATGAGACTAGCCACGTTGTCCTCGGTGCTTGCACCACTCTCGGGTGGTGCTGCCTCAAGGCCAACTGCGCCTACTCCATCACTTGGTCAACTACCTCCTAACAATGAACACGCCAGTGTTCCTTGGCTTTATGCAAGACCTCAGGTTGAGAAACCAAGATATAATCCTCAAGGCAGTCCTCCTTTGCTTAGTACCACTTCCGATTTTCCTTTGTGGGGAGTTGCTATGCAGGACCATCTTCGACATGGAAACGATGAGATGTTGGAGATCTTGGAGTATGGCTATCATGTGGTTGATCCAAAGAACCCCACACCAAGAGAAATATATGACAAGAACCTCAATGACACTGCAATCATGTGGATAAGGAGAGGTTTGGATGAAAAGCAAAGGAGACCGTTCATACACATCACAAGTGCTAAGGAACTATTGGAAACTGTTGTACGATCCAAAACTGGCACTTGTACCCTCCGGAGTGCTCAATTTGAAATTGCCAAGGGGCAATTGCAAAACTTTTGTATGGAGAAAGGTGAAACCCCCAATCAACTCCATGAGCGTCTCATGACACTCACTGCCGATATTGAGTCATGTGAGTGTGACAAGACACAAGATGGTTTCAACATGACTAAGAGGTTCCTTGTGGATAAGTTACTTCATGCTCTTGCTCCATTTCACCATCAAATGGTGTGGGACATAAGACAACACCATACCTTCAAGGAAATGACTACGAGATGACATCGTATCCACCTTTCAACTATTTGAAGAGTCAAAGACTAATGCCACAAAACATCTTGCCATGCATGGTTCCCCATCACCAAAGATCAATCTTGCATTGAAGGCCAAGCATGTATGTGAAGATGAACAAAGTGAAGAAGAAGAAGAGGATGACGAAGATGGTGATGAGATTGAATCCGACGAGGGCCCTACATATGAAGACATGGCTCTTTTGTCAAGAAGTTTAAGCGCGGTAAATTCAAGGGAAGATTTCAAAAGAAGAAAGTAAGAAAATGCTACAACTATGAAGAAACCAATCACTTCTCCAACGAGTGCCCTTAAGAGAAGAGAGAAGATAAACCAAGGTTTCCCAAGACATTTCCCAAGAAGAAGTTGCCAAATCCTTTGAACTCCAAGCTCAAGAAGAGAGATGGAAAGGCAATGGTTGCTCAATAATAATCTTATCCGGATGATGTTAGTGGTGTTGCGGAGTTGCTCAAGACTCTCAAAACACTTTGAGGTTAGTTAACAAGAGTGGTGACGTGGTCACCTACAACTACATGAAAGATTACAAGGGCAACGCTCACAAATGCCTAATGGCAAAGGCCATGGTTGAAGAAGAAGAGGACCAAAGCTCTTCTGACAAGGTCAAGGTAACTCCACGATCAAATCCTCCTCTTTTCACTCCTTCTACTCCTAGTGATGAGTATCTTGATGCGGATGATAGTTATGAGGATGATGATCTAACTGATCCTATGCTTGCTAAACTTAATAAGTTCATGTGCTCCCTCAAAGGAAGGAAGCTCACTATGTTTTGTATGCTTATGGAGATGGTGAGTAAGCACACCATCTCCATTAAGGAACTCGAAACCCTCGTCATCGAGGAAAAGGAAAAATATGAAATCCTTGAGCGGAAAGTCAAATATGAGGAAGCACGAAATGATGAACTATGCTTAAAAATTGGTGCAAATATTGATGTTCATACTAAAGATCTTGCCTCCTTGAAAAGGCTATTGGCTCTTGTGAAGAGTTGATGAATGATAAAAGTAAGCTTGCAAAGTCTCATGCTTCTCTCACTAAGGGTTGTGAGCTTCTATCCGTGTCTCTCAAGACTAAGGAAGAAGAGCTCACCCTTCTTACAAAGAGTTTTGAGACACTCAAACTTACTTATCTTGAAACTCTAGCTAAGGCTTACTCATCTCCTATTATCAATGTTGATGCATGTTCTACTAACTCTAGTAGTGATCTAGCATCCATTCTTGAGGAGAATCGGTTTCTCAAAGCTCAAATCGAGAAAGGGCTCATGACATGTGCTCAAGGGCAAAAGAACCTTAATGAGGTGTTGAGCCAACACAATGAAGCGTTCGCCAAAGAGGGACTCGGGTTTGACCCAAGCACAAGCAAGAAGAAGACGTCCTCCCAAAATTGCACCACCCATTTAAAAGAAACTTTTGTACGAGAAGGACACAAGGAGAAAGGTAAGGGTGTTAGTGGGAAGGCCACAAGGGGCATGCCCACTCTCAACAAGCCAAAAGAGTTCATGCCTCCATCCTATGTACTGCGTAAGACTAAGGATGGAGAAGTTTATGCAAAGTTTGTTGGTCCCCAAAAGGCATTTCGTTTTTATGCTATTTAGGTCCCTAAGACCCTTGTGACTAACTTGAGAGGTCCCATTGTGAAATGGGTGCCTCTAACCAAGTAGGTAGCTTTCTCCGGTGGAGTAAAATGGGTGATTGATAGTGGATGTACCAATCATATGACCGGAGATAGCAAATTGCTCTACGATTTCATGGAAGCTATTCAACCATTTATGAGCATTATGTTTGGTGGAGGATCAAAAGGTCAGGTACTTGGGTTGGGTAAAGTGGCTATCACAAATGACATGTCTCTTGCAAATGTTATGCTTGTCCAATCCCTTAAATATCATTTGCTTTCATTCGCCAATTGGCTTCATTGGTTATGATACACTATTTGGACTAACGGATGTGAAAGTCTTTAAGAGAGATACTCTCAAGTGGCCTTTGTTGGAGAGTTGGATGGCAACCTTTACACGGTTGATTTCTCGAAGAGAGCACATTCCATGCAACTTGTCTAATGGCCAAGGCCGACAAGGGTGGCTATGGCATCGCCGGCTAGCCCATGTCGGCATGAGGAATCTCCAAGATCTCTTAAAGGGTAATCACATCCTTGGACTAACAAATGTCTCTTTTGAGAAAGATCGTGTGTGTAGTGCATGTATAGCCGGGAAGCAACATCAATCAAAGCACCCACCCAAGAATATTGTGTCTACTTCAAGGCCTTTGGAGCTCCTTCATGTGGATCTCTTTGGGCCTCCTTCATGGGATAGTCTTGGTGGGAAAAGTATGGACTTGTCATTGTTGATGATTATTCAAGATATACATGGGTGTTTTTCCTTAAGTCCAAGGACGAGACGAAGATCACTTTCATTGACTTTGCCAAGCAAGCACAACGCAAGTTTGACAAAGAAATCTTGGCAATAAGAAGTGACAATGGATCTGAGTTCAAAAACTATACCTTGGAAGAATTCCTTAGTGATGAAGGGATTGAGCATCAATATTCAGCTCCATACACTCCTCAGCAAAATGGTGTAGCCGAAAGGAAGAACCGCACCCTTGTGGAGATGGCAAGGTCCATGTTGGATGAATACAAGTCACCACATAGTTTCTGGGTCAAGTCACAACACCGCATGTCATGCATCAAACCGGCTTTTCCTACGCACTATATTGGAAAAGACTCCATATGAGCTTCTAACTGGAAACAAGCCACATGTCAAGTACTTTCGTGTATTTGGGTGCAAATGTTTCATCCTCAACAAAAGAGAAAGGTTAGGAAAATTTCAATCCAAAACAATTGAGGGTATATTTGTTGGCTATGGATCAAACTTTCACGCATATAGAGTCTACAACAAATCCAATGGATGTGTTGTAGAAACTTGTGACGTGGTGTTTGATGAATTTAATGGCTCCCATGGGGAGCAAGTTGATCTGAGTGATGTAGGTGAAGAAGATTCTTCTCAAGACATTTTGACCATGGGTGTTGGTGCACTTCTTCCTATGGAACAAGAACCTCATGATGATGAAGAAGAAGATAGAAGTCTCACACATCATCAAACTACTTCAACATTCATAACACCACAAGCCCCTATTGCTCAACTGATACCTTTAGCCCAAGTTGAAGAGGATGATCAAGCTCCTCCTCATGACAATCTTCAAGAACAAGAACAAGAAAGTCCAATCATTGATGATGAACCTCAACAAATGCAATATGAACAAGAAGATCTTCCTCCACACATTAATGATCCATATGTTGAGGATGTGGATGATGGACATGAAGTTGAACCTCGTGAAACCCTTACCTCTATCATGCCACGAGTGGCCGGGTCGTGTTGATGTTGAAAAATACTCACCGCATATCGGAAGGTAGAGTCACTCGTAAACACTTGACCAACTTTTGTGCTCACTTCTCTTTTGTGTCTAGTTTTGAACCCATCAAGGTACAAGATGCATTGATAGACAACGATTGGCTAGTTGCTATGCAAGAAGAGTTGAACAGTTTTGAACGCAACCAAGTGTGGTCGTTAGTCAAGAGGCCACCTACCGAACACAACGTCATTGGAAGAAAATGGATTTTCAAGAACAAACAAGATGAGAATGGTGTAATCATCCGAAACAAGGCAAGGTTAGTGGCACAAGGGTACTCACAAGTTGAAGGTTTGGACTTTGGTGAGACCTTTGCCCCGTTGCCCGTCTTGAATCCATTCGCATCTTACTTGCTTATGCTGCTTTCAATGGTTTTACATTACATCAAATGGATGTGAAGAGTGCTTTCCTTAATGGTCCTCTACAAGAAGAAGTATATGTATCACAACCACCTGGGTTCGTTGATCCCGATCACAAAGACTATGTGTATAAAATTCATAAGGCTTTGTATGGCCTCAAACAAGCACCTCGTGCTTGGTATGATCATCTTAAGAAGTTTTTAATCGATGATGGTTTTGTGAGAGGGGTGATCGATCCTACTCTTTTTACTAAGAGGGATAAGGGTGATTTGATCTTATGCCAAATCTATGTAGATGATATCATTTTTGGTTCTCCTAACATTCATTTGTGCAAAAAGTTTGCGGCTTCAATGACCAAGAATTTTGAAATGTCACTCAATGCGGATTTGAAGTTCTTCCTTGGTTTTCAAATTCAACAATTTCAAGAAGGAATTTTCTTGTCCCAAGCAAAGTACCTCAAGGATATCCTAGAGAAGTTTGGTATGTCTGATACTAGTCCATGTAAGACACCAATGCCAACCAAAATGACACTCATGGAAGACACAGACGGTATCCCCTTCGACCCATCTAAATACCGCTCTATGATTGGTTCATTGCTTTATCTTTGTGCATCTAGACCAGACATCATGTTTAGTGTATGCATGTGTGCTAGATTTCAAGCTTCCCCTAGGGAAAGTCATCATAAGGCGGTTAAGCATATTCTTAGATACCTTGTTCACACCCCAAAGTTGGGTCTATGGTATCCCGAGGATACTAAGTTTGATCTCATTGGATACACGGATGCAGATTGGGCCGGAGACAAAGTGGATCGTAAGTCCACCTCCGGTGCATGTCAATTTCTTGGACGCTCTTTGGTAAGTTGGTCATCGAAGAAACAAAATTGTATTGCCCTCTCTACCGCAGAAGTTGAATACATTGCTGCCGCCAGTGCAACTCAGTTATTATGGATGAGGCAAACTTCGAAGGATTATGGTATCACCTATAGGCATGTGCCTCTTCTATGTGATAATGAAAGTGCTATCAACATTGCCGAGAACCCCAAGGATCATCTCCGCACCAAACTAATTGATATTAGATATCACTTCTTGAGAGATCATGTTGAGAAAGGCAATATTCACATTGATCACATTGGGACAGATTTGCAACTGGCAGATATTTTCACGAAACCATTGGATGAAGCAAGGTTCTGTGGACTTAGGCGTGAACTTGGTATCTTGGAGCTTGACAACATTATGTGAAATCTAGTACTCATCCATGCTTAAACTTAATGTCTTGTCTTGATGTAGGCATATATTTAGGGGGAGACACTCAATTCATGAGTCCTCTCACCTTACAAAATGCATAAATTGAACTAACACTCTCAAAGTTATCATAGTTTTTTTCAAACTAGGATACTTTAATATGATGGAGTAGTGACCATGTGCTCAAAGTCTATATCTTTGTGGTACTATGTTCCATATGCTCAAACATGGTGACCTCAGTCACCGCTTGTGCAATGCTGATATGGACCCTTCTTCCTAATCATGTTTGGATTATTTATGTATCTTAGCATGGCCTTAGACGTCTCAGGTTGTCCTCCTTATTAATCTCATGTAAACCACTTGGCGGTGTCTATATAAAATTACTCGGGTCGGCCACCTCCTTCACATCTCCCCCTCGCGCATGTCGTCTGTCCAGTGACCGCACATCCGGGTCTCGCGCCGGACATCCGGGCGCTGTGAAAAATTCCCTGCCCATCAAAACGATCATGAACTGCCATCAGTGGCCGGACATCCGGGCCTCAGCCGGACATCCGGGCCTCAGCCGGACATCCGGGCGCTGCTTCTCTGGTCTCTGTTTCCCACTCGCCGGATATCCGGGCCTTGCCCCGGATGTCCGGCCCGTCGCCCGCAAGTTGCGTATACCTGGGAAGGGGGTGGGGGGCAGTTCCATTTTCCTTCCCTTCGTCCCTTTCCTCATCTCCTCTCAGCCGCCGCCGCCTGGCCACCACTCCGGCACTGCCCCGGCCATCTCCTCCGACCTCCGGCCTTGACCTCCTGCCAACGGACTCTTCTCCTCCCGATCTACGATTCTATCCAATCCATTTCTCGGATTGTGGCTTGAGTCTCTCGGGAGGGGCCGGTGCTCGGTGGGATTCACCTCCGGAGTTCTTCATGGCTCGCATTACCAAGAACTGCGGTCCCAAGCGTCCCGAGGTGTCTACTCGGGTAAGGGTGCTATTTCTTCTCATCTCCCTTGCTTGTGACTAAATCTTATTGGGTTGCATTATTCTCAATGTACATCTTGCCATATCTATTGCTCTCGCGTTTAGGTTCTATTTACCTAAGCCTACAAACACCTCTATATGTACTCGGTTACTCAACTTAACCATGGGAATGTAATTTGTTCATTCCACGGTTTAATTTGGTGTATCCTTGTTCATGTTCTTTGGCTCCTTCTTATTGGAAACCATTCATTATCCATTCCAGTTGATCGCCGGCAAGGCTCCACCGACTCCGATGAGTATGCGCGGCTCAAGAAAAAGAAGGTCTCCACCAAGAAGAAGAAGCGAGCACCATCCACCAGTCCGTCGGCCTCGGATCCAGATGATGCGGACTATGTTGGAGAGGAAGAGGATGACAGTGCGCCACGACAGTCTGTTGGACAGTCCAAGCCCGGTACTAGGAGGGCGCCGATGCCTCAAGTTCGTGGTTACGCAATACCCATTGCCCATGGTCGCCGCATCTCCATGGAGCTTCCTGATAGTGGAGGTCGCCCCACTCACGACTTCACAACTGTGGGGGCAGGGCAATATCTTCAGTTCCGTCGGGATGTTAATCCCTATGAGATGGTGGCGGATGCCGAAGATCCTCGGTTCCGGACTCGTATGAAGCAGGATCTCTATTCCAGCTTTGTCCATGGGCGTGGCCTTGCTCCTCACTCATACTTGGATCTAAACTTCCTGCGTGATAATCCTGCCATGTTCCCTAACGATCCAGTCAAGATCATTGATGACATGACTCTTGGTCCTGCAATGACCTTCAGGCGTGATTGGAGTGAAGCTGCCATTCTACAGTTCTATGCCACCTGTTTCTTTGGTCCGGACAACACCCTCACTTGGATGACCGATGACACTACACTGAGCATCACCTATGACAGGTTTGTTCAGATTTTCGGTCTCTCAGGTGTTGGCCATTGCATCCACAGTATGGATCCAGAGGGCAAGCCCAAAGGGATTGATGCTTGCTTGCCTCTTGTAAAACCTACCTCTCAGCTAACTGACGAAGAAAAGGCATATCCAGTCAATGAGGTATCCATCTTCCGTGCTCCCTTCTTCATCCTCTTTTCAGCAGGTGCTTCGCACTCTGTATCCTAAGAAGGGAGATCGCCCGAGGGCTCGCAACTATTGTATTGACTTGATGGTTCATATGCATGAGAAACCCACTGTGCCTCTGGACACTGCCAACTTCATTTGGCATGAGATCCGTCTTTGCAGTTTTATTCAGACGCGCCAGTTCCCTCATGCCCCATATATTCAGGCTCTGATTGATCACACTGCTCCCTTTGAGGTGGTTAAGTCAGCTGTGCACTCCATTTGGAAACCTCCTCCTCACATGCGTGTGACAGCTATGGCTTCTACTCAGCCTAGGAGGTCTGCTGGTGAGAGGACAGCTGCTCCTACTCAGCCCACTGGTTCTTCTGTTCCATCTTCCTCGACCGGTCCTCGTAGCCGTTTTGAATCATTCTTGGGTAAGGCTCAGTCTGCTATCATGAAGGCAATCACCTTCAGCTGTCAGCAGAATCATGATGTTCAGAAGCGCCTTGTAATCTCCAAGAATATACTCAAACAACGCCTCCGTGACCGTGGGAGTCCCGTTAGTGATGATGATCCTCTTCCCGCAGCTCCATCCTCGTCCACTTTCGGTTTTCCATCTCATGCTGACTACCCCGAGTTTCTTGATGTTGATGATGACATCCGTCCAGAGTGATTGAGACTGTTTAGTTTTTCGCCCCTTTTTCCTTGTTGCTGGCAAAGGGGGAGAAGTAGTATCGTAGTAATATGGTCATGCTATGATATGTTATTTCCAACCTATGGTACTTGTTCGCTTGAGACTATGTTATGATTATGGCATGGCCATGAAATGTTCTCATTCTATTTAAAGTGTTATGATGATTTCATATGTGTTCGTCTCTTACTTCTTTAATTCTTTAAGTTACATATGGAATGAACTTTTGTGTTGGTTATCCTAATATATTCATCGCATGCACACAATGAGGGGGAGCTAAAAGCAAATTGTAACTAAACATATTCTGTATCCGTTTTTGCTCCCATGATTATCATTGCTAAGACTATTTATTACATCTATGATACTACATGTATGATTGTCATCAACAAACAAAAAGGGGGAGATTCAAAGTGCAATCATGCCCTTACATTATGTCATTATGTTTTTGTTGTTTATGACAATCTACATGTAGGGGACTAACAATGGCTTCCAAGTAGATTTCAGGTGTTGGTCCCCGGTTCGTCAAAATTGTGTGTGGATCAAGAGAATACGAAGTGAGTTCTCTCAAGGTTGAAGTGGTAAAATGATGTTTCATTTTATGTTTCTTGAGTTATAGGGATCCCGCACTATTAAGAGGGGATCAAAGGGGATAGTGCTAGATTTGTTCAAGTCGACATCCTCTATTTCTACTTCCTCACATCATATTCCAACATAGGCATATTCCACTCATATCCTATATACCAAAGAAATCCATGGCCAACTAGGTTCCCCAAAATATATGATCTAACCTTTGCATACTTTGCATCCTCCATTTTGGTTTATCTTGGGTGGTTCTCTAAGTGAGGACCTAGAGCTTTTCCATAGCTTCAAAAGCAGCCCAAGATCATCAAAATCGGAGTCCGGATGAGAAAGTTATGGATGTTTCACTTTTGGGGGCCTGCAGTTTTCTTATTGGCGGACATCCGGACTGGGCCGGAAATCCGCCATAGATGTCCGTAACCGTGTGAAATGATGGTTTGCCCCCCGGATGTCCGGCGATCTTTCGGATGTCCGGGCTTACCTGTTTCGCCGGATGTCCGGGCTTGAACCCCGGATGTCCGCCTCCCCCTGTTCCTACTACATTGCGCCTGTTCTCCAAGTGGCTCTCCAGCCCTGATGTCCGGCCTCCAGCCCGGATGTCCGGCCTGCCCGGTCACTTGCACTACAACGGGCATATTTGAGCACACACTATATATACTGCCTCTTCTCCCCACGAGTGAGGTTGACCATTCTCTTTGAACAAACCCTAGAACACTTCTCACACTCTCTCTCATTTCTCCACACCAAATCTTAGATCCCCAAGGGATTTGAGAGCTTTGAAAAGAAGTTGTTCGGTCAAGTGATAGATCCACTTCTCCTCCTTCTTTGCACCCAAGGAATTCGTGATTTGAGCAAGTCTTGAGTAAATCCCCATCGATCTTGTTACTCTTGGAGGTTGGAGACTCCTAGGCGGTAGGAGTCTTTCGGAGAGGAATCGACCTTTGTGATTACACCCGGATACTTTTGTGAGGGTTTGGAGACCACCCCAAGGTCTACCACTAGTGGTTGAGAAACGTCTTCGTGGTGTTGTCTCAAAGGGAGAATAGGGTGAGCCTTCGTATGCGTTGGTGTGCCTTCGTGGTAACATCCACCTCTCTAACGGTGACTAGCTTCCCTCCAAGGAAGTGAACATCGGCATACATCCTCGTCTCCCGGAGTTGCGGTTATTCCTAACCCTAACTCTATACTTGTGGTTACTTGTTTTGGTTTGCACTTACTTACATCATATTGTGCTTACTCACTTATATGCTTGTGTTACTTGCCTAGTACTTCGTACTTACTAGCAATTGTTAGGCTCACCTTCATATTCCGCACTATTGCCTAAAATTGCTAAGTAATAATTAAAATTTGTAATTGTACCTATTCACCCCCCCCCCCCTCTAGGTCCATCTCGATCCTTTCAACAGGCCTCCCGACTCATAGCCTTTACCAACAAAGGTTCCATACTTACAAATTTGTTCGACTCAAAGACAAGCTTATAGCCATCTCTACACAGAAGAGATTCGCTAACAAGATTTTTATTGACGGAGGGGACATAATGCACGTTCTTCAGCCGCACGATCTTCCCCGAAGTAAACTTCAGATTGACCGTGCCAACACCACGAACAGAAGCACTTGAACCGTTGCCCATCAGCACGGTTGAAGTCCCTGCGGTCTGATAAGACGAAAACATGGAAATATCACCGCATACATGCACATTAGCACCCGTGTCAATCAACCAATCAGGAGAATGACATACTGAAAGAATAGTGGGGAATATACCATACCCAGCATCCTTCATGTCAGTGTCTCCAATGAAAACATTAGCGGTCTTGCCGCCTTTCGAGTGATGACGCTTGTCATAGCGATTAGGACAACTAGGAGCCCAATGATCAGGATCTCCACACACATGACAAGCACCTTTCTTCTTGTCACTCTTCTTCTTGAAGTTTGTGTGTTGTACAGCCTTGTTCTTCCCATCAAACTTTGCTTTACTATCAAGCTTGCCCTTGTTCTTGAACTTGTGGGACTGGAATTTTTTCTTCTGTACCAGATTGGCACTAGATCCTCCCTCAATACCTCGAGCACGTGTGTCCTTTGCTCTCGCCTTTTCTTCCACATCAAGAGTACCAATGAGATCCGGAACGGAAAACTCCTGTCTCTTATGCTTCAGTAAGGTAGCAAAGTTCCTCCATGAAGGAGGAAGCTTAGTGATGATACCCCCGGCAACAAACTTGTCCGGTAGTATGCAATTGAAGTGCTCAAGTTCTCTAGCAAATGACTGTATCTCATGAGCCTGCTCAACCACGGAGCGCTCATCAGTCATCCTGTAATCATAGAATTGCTCCATGATGTACAGCTCAGTGCCGGCATCCGAGACCCCAAACTTTGCCTCGAAAAGGCCCCACATATCTTTTCCATTGTCAATTGATGCATAAGCATCAACTATGTTCTCACCAAGAACACTCAAGAGAGCAGCCTTAAACAAGGTACCCATTTTCTGAAAAGCTTGTGCCTGTTGGGCATCTTGCTCCCCTTCAGGTTTGCCAAGAGTGGCGTCATAGCAACTCATGGTCTGGAACCATAAGACTGCTCTCACGCACCACCTCTTATAGTGGATACCCTCAAACATAGGAGGTCTCATGGAAGCAGCAAAACCACTCGGGGTAAATTGCCTATAATAAGGTTTTTGGATTGTTGGAAATATGAGCAATTTACCGAATGATTTTATTAACAGAAATACTAGATAAAGCATGACTAAAATAGCAAATATAAAGCAAGTCATGCAATCTGACAGAGAGAAAGTAAACATTGTCTGCATATATGAACTTGAGCTAAACACATGTAGAACAGACACTAGATGAAGTTGCTTATACGAAACAGAACCTAACATAGGTAGGGCAGAAACTAGAGCCAAGAACTGTAGCAGGACTTCTAACAGAAAGGAGAAGAATACGTACGGCACAACAGCAGCAGAAGCGCTGGACTTGGGGTCGGTGTGCTCGCCTGCCATGTCGTCGAAGAGGTCGTGAACGTCGGGGAAGAAGTCGTCGTCGGGGAAGTAGTCGTCGGCGACCGGATCGTCCGTGATGAAGCAGCCAGTAGTCGTGCTGAGCTCTCGCCAAAAACCTTATCACCCTTCTCCCGTACAGGACTCAAAAGGTGCGGTCTAGAAGGCCTACTGTCCCGACGTGCGGTGCACGCCGCAAGCCGGGATGAGGAGGACAGAAGTAGCGCAGAGATTGGAACTGTGTGGCGAGAGGAAGAGGACCTTCTGATGTGTCTCTCGGGAGAGGAGCGACCTCTCTTATATAGGCACAGCAGAGGGACGCGAACAGGTTGCGCCGAGAGGTGAAGCAACGGAGGGAGACGAAGTGAACAGGCAACACACGAAGAGGTGCGCCGTTCGTATTCATTATCCACTACCGCAAAAACTTTTCAGCTCCCAAGTGACCTTTCGTATACCCGTAGTGCGTGGCAAAAATTAGACATCGGCTCGGCTCATTCCCGCAACCCGCGGCGCGGCGCGGCAAGGCGGGCGGCGGAGGAGCGCGCTTGGATGTCCCTCTTGTTTTCATGCTCGTACAAGTGGGGAAAGAACCTCCCTTATAAGGAGGTCCAAATCCCACTCAACTAGCAATGTGGGACTAAACTTTAGTAGTATCCCTTGCCTTGCATAAATGGGCTAAGTGGGCCTCTAGGATTTATTAGAAATTTCTGAAATAGTTATTGGGCTGCTCCAATATAGACTAAATTCCAGCAGAAACTTCGCGTAGGTTTTCTCGTCAGCCATCCCTGGACAAATATTATGATTGAAAGCTTCTACAAAATATGTTGAGAATTAGCTGAGTACTTCGAAAGGAAAGGCTTACAAAACTGCATAGTAAGAGTGTGATGACAGCAAGAGGAAAAAAATCCATGTCTAGTTTCCTCTAGTCTATCAGAGTTCAGGAAAGAAATTAGAAGCTGCAACTTGACCTCCCAGAAAAAGTGAGCTGAGATTTTAGTTTGAAATGAAAATGATTACTTATCCCAATGTATACATGTGATTAGCATGTGAACAAGAGAAAATTATGTGTGGCTGGCGAACATGATAAACACATACTGCTCATGACTAAGCCCCATTCAGCGGCATCACGCTTATCGTGCCGCTAATGTAACCGACCTTTTTAACATTTCTCGCTGTGCTCTATATATCTCTAAGTCATATGCATCTTTCTTGTTGGGTTCCCTTCCGTTGGTCATTCAGTTATGAGCGTACACTAATATTGAGCTTCTGATGTGTTTACTTGCCGATGAGTTGAGATTTTAGAAGAAACTGACAGCAAATGTAGACAACCGCGCTCGTCGTCCTTCATCTGTGCCCACTAAAAGCCAGGAAAAAACAACAGGAAATTTTTGTGCTGCAAATGTTGTGCTTGTTAAATTTGAAGTGCGTCTAATGTGTCCTCTTGAGAAGCACCCCGTATGTGCTTTGAGATAAAATAGACCGAAGTGTGTGTATAAAAAGGAAGATTCATTTTTCAATTGTTCTGGTTGATTAAAGAGTTTGAGTGGCACTTATTTCCTTCCCACAATTATGATGAGAATATAACAACAGAGTTATTCATCTGTTCAATCTTTATATTATCAATTTGACACCATCGTCTAATGTATTCGCTCGGGTATTTCTAAATTGTTTATTACATTATGTATCTGCCTACCCGTGAACCTGGGAAGGACTAAGGAGAAGGCGACATGGTCCAGGGCAGTGGCCTGTTAGGGTCATACTAGTTCTTCTCCTCTTGATCTATAGTGGATTCCAGTTCTGGTAGCGATACAACTTGAGCAATGGGATGAAAGGGGATCGAGATTAGAAGGGATACAGAGACACACACACGCAGCCGCCGTTTCCTGATCCTAGCTGGGATGATCCTCTGTCACCAACTACACTCACTTATATCAACGAGCTACCGGTTCCTCTGGACAATTAGCCGATTAGGCCTTAAGGAAATTTCTTCTGAGGCTGAAGAAAAATGAAGAAATATTTAGGCTTGATCACCC
Source organism: Aegilops bicornis (assembly GCA_021605145.1). Taxonomy (NCBI): domain Eukaryota; kingdom Viridiplantae; phylum Streptophyta; class Magnoliopsida; order Poales; family Poaceae; genus Aegilops; species Aegilops bicornis. The sequence goes on along the minus strand of CM038675.1, from coordinate 46,950,217 downwards.
GTAGGACCCGAACGAAGAAATGTTCAGGGTTTTACTGTAAAAAGATAACAAGAGGGATGTACATTCTGCTAACTCATAGCATAGCTCGCTTCCTTCTTTTTTAACCATTTGCAAAGTTGTCTTATACAGACAGAGAGTGTGAACATCTCTACTATCTAAAAGAAACGGAGCGTTCCGTTTCCCCTCTTACGTTTCACGTTTCGTCCGACTCCCCTCGCTCCACCCGACGTGGTTTTCCATCGCTAAAAAAAACCACTTCATCGGGCATCGCCCAGCACATGGGCCAGGCCGAGCAAAGCCCCAGGAGCAAGCCCGACTCTCTCTCGCCTCACGCACCGTATGCTTCTTCCATCCCAACCTCGCGCTAGGGTTAGCGCCGGCTCCAGCCCCAGCCCGCCCCTTGGCTCCTCGGCCGCCGCTGCCTTCCTTAGCAGCACCTGGTCGCCGTGGTTGCCTCCTCCCACCGCTGGTCCGCCTCCACCGTCTTGACCTCTCAGCACCACGCCAGCGTGCTGCCGTCCGCCTCGATGGGATCGACGTCGACGAGATTCCGTCATCGACATATATCTCGACAAGGTATGAGGTACGAGGTCAGCCCATCGTGATCTTTGCGTTTTTCGCTCGATGTCATTGGTTTCGCCTCATCGGCTAAAACAAGCAGCTTCGCCGCCGACATCTAGATGAGAGAAACGATCCCATCAGGCCGAACAGCGAGAGGAACAATTCCATCAGGTCGAATGTCGAGCAGCATCCATGCATGTGTGACGACACGGTATCATGCCTGCCGAGTGGTACTGTCGCTTCAACTCGGATGCAGCAGTACGCACGTACTCCTCTTTCTGATCAGGTAAGTGAGCACTCGGATCCCTGCTCATTGATAGCATACGTGTCTGCTTCAATCAATGGTATAAAGGACCTTGGATGATCACGTCCTATGCATGTATTAGTAATTTGTATAGGGGACTTGGTTATCGTGATTGATTCTACGAACTTCATATGCTTCTATGTAATCGGCAATTTGTTTTCTGTGTAATCATGCCGCTGATGGTTTATTTTATATAGATTAATTTCAAAGTAGGAAACAATACTATGATTATTAAGATTTAACATAAAGGAAGGTTGGATGATGCCGACTGTCGCTACATGAAGCCCCGTCGCTGGGGCCGCCCCACTTAACGCCACTGTTGTAGGACAAAATCCCAACGCCCCTCGATCATTCATGGCATGTAGACACTATCGGCTCGCGACTAGATATGACCGCAGCACCTGGACAACAATCGCCAGACTGGACATGACTGCCACACCTGGACGAGATGATGCCTCACGTCTGAGCAGCTTGACTAAACAAACAAATCAGGGAGCACCGAGGCCAACCATTTGGTCCTTCAGGTACATCTTCAGTTTTTTTGCCAGTTATGTGATCATGTGGACTGTCATCTCAATTTACTTTTGGTTGTTCATCTTGTTCAGTACAAAATGCATCAGCAAAATTTTACGAAGGTGGGAGTACAATATAATATGGTATGAATAATTGGCGAATGATGCAGCATCAATTCTTCTTGTGCTGATTCAGGAATGCGGTCAAGGCAGGTGCTCTAATAAGGTCAAGACAGGTGTTCTTCTTGCAGCTAAGTATTCTTGGCGTAGTTTATTCCCAGTTTTACAGTCAAAGATCAATCTCATTTGTTCTTTCACATATAAACTAAAATGCTACAAAATTGCCCCGTTCTTAAATTTTTTGACATGTTTTATTTCTTCGTAACATATTCAATAAATATTGAACTAATCTCATATTTAGATCATATGTAATTGATTAAGCTACAGATTCATTCCAATTAGAAGGTACACATGAATGCATTCTTTGTCTTTTCACTTTAAGAACAATGATATAACTTTGTCTTTGATGATTTATTGCCATGCTTTCATTTGTCGCGGAATTACCAGATACACAAAAGGGAGGAGTCAAAGCTTGTGAAGAAATGTAGCACTTACATGTTGTTGGCGGATGATGATGATGAGATTGACAACCACACGATGAGCTCGCCGAGTGCATCCTCTAAGGGTACAAAGCTTTTTCAGAGGAAGACTAAAGACGAAGAGGATGGGAATGATGATGGTGTGAGACAATGTAGCACCCACCCATTATTAGTTTGTGCTGCTTTCACATGTTGTGATTGAAACTTTATAATTTTGTGTTGCAGGAAACAATAGAAATTATTTCCAAAAATAGTCTGAAGGAGAACACAATAAATGGATGATGAAGGCGGTGTCGACACTCTTGATGTATTCCATTCTTTCTAGGATCTGATCTTTTTTGTACATGAAAACACATAGATATGGAATGGCCAATTAAAATGTTCAACATCCCCTTGTCCAAAAAATAAGTTCTGATGTGTCTTATTTTAGGTCAACATAAAGTGCAGTTTTGTTAATTTTGATATTGATGCTTGGATTGGGGTGACCGGCAGACAAAGATAGTGAATGTAGGAAGAAGACTGATGTAATGAAAATTTGACAATGCATCTGATATGCATGAGGATATGATCAATGTTAAACCACTAGAATTAGGCCTACCCGTTGCAACGCACGGGCAATGACCTAGTATAAAGTAAAATTCAACTGTTCTCCCTAAAAAAAGGGTGTCTTCCACCATCTAGGGGTGTCCTAACTCCTTCCGGCAACAACCCTAAACCCAGTTTGCCACTGCAAAAAAATTCTAAAAAAAAGAAAAAAGAAACCAACCGGGATATAGAGAAGGTAGTACATTTAGTGAAAAATGTGCCTCCCTGGCCCTGCTCTAAAGTTAAATGACAGTGAGATAAAGGCCGTACCATCAGGAGATTCTACAGTGCGCCATTTTAGAATTTAAGAATGTTCTCCTAGCATATGATTAGTTGGTTTTTTCAGAGACATGCAAAATGTTTAGAGGCTTAAAGAATTTCTCTTGACGGTAGGACCACTAAGTCTTCCTGTAGGCATAGATGTGGGTCGTAATAGTTCTACTGTTTTACCACCGTATACGGAACTCCATCATGGTATCTAAGCAACCAAATCCTTCAACCACTATGGCCATGTTAAAGATCACAAGCTTTAGGTGAGCTCTTCCTTTTGATTTCTGCTTCTTTCTATCTTATCTTCCTATGCCAACATTTTTGGGATACAGAACTCTGTCATCTCAAAACTAAACACACTCCGTATAGGCAGACTGCATCGACGAGCGCGGCGTGCCATCACGCGGGCTTTGCTAGTTTTCTCAAGATCAGACACCATTGGAATCTTGTACCGTAGACAAAACTACCTTAATGACAAGAGTCACCAAATACAACGTTCATGTGTGTGTGCTTGCGAGCGTGTGTTTTCATCAGCGTCAACGACCAAGACCGTCTGTACTCTTTCACAGACTTGGCACGACGCCACATTGGATGCTGACGATTCTGGGCCCACGCAGGTGGAAGTGGGTGGGGGGCTCCTTGTCTTGTGCGCGGGCAGCTGAGACAAAAAGGCTGGAAAAGTCGTCCTGATCGACCACACTTGACTGAGTACGTACGTTGGTGAGCCAGATCAGCCAAATCATTCCAGCTGAGACCGGGTAGTACAAGGTAAGCTTGATCATACCGCATCTCCGCGGCCATTAACGAGACATTGTACATTAATTAATTTAGCGAGACAATTCTTTACACGCTATAGTGTGCTATTAGGGGCGCTATAACGCGCTATTTTTTTCAATGGGCAGCAGCCGCGATGGCCATTGCCATTGCCGTCCACCTCCTTCTCGCGTTGGTGCTGTTCCCGCTCGCGGCCGCGCAGCAGGAGTACCAGTCCGACTGCTACACCGTCCTGAAGCGTGTGCCCGGCGACGATGTGGGCGCTGAGGCTGAGATGAAACTCCTGGGGCGGAGCGTCAACCACTCGAGCCTCATTCGGTTATCCGGCTTCTTCACACACAGAGGAAACACGTACATGGTGTTCGAGTTTGCCGAGAACGGCGTGCTCAGCAACTGGCTCCACGTCCATGGCGGCGAGGTGCTCGGGTGGAGCCAGCGCGTGCAGATGGCGTTCGACGTGGCAGGCGGGCTCAACTACCTGCACAACTACACCGACCTGTTGGAAATAATCCCGTAGGATTTACGTAACAGGAACGCCTAGCCTAGACTTTAGATCACCTAAATATTATGAACATAGATGAATTAAGGATCTTACCACCAACGAAAGCAGCCATTTGTGTAGTCGATGTGAAGTCCCGTGCCTGTTTGATGCAGACTTGATGTAGATGTTTGCAGCGGGTAGCGGCATCCCTCTAGGCGCCAGCGGCACTGCCCTGGCACTGGAGCAGAGGTAGGAGCAGGCCTTCCCGTTGCACAACGCTCCCCAAATCAGTTTAGGTTTTGGGATTTAGAAGGGCAGAGTAGACACACGTGAACTAGTCAGATCGTATGTGGCCGGCTGTCACCCCTCTTTATATGTGACGTTGGCGATCAGGGGACCTAACCATGTTGGTTTGGCTCGCCCCCGATAAGGGCATGTTAGTTGGGGTCGAGGGGGCACGAACGTTGGTTCGGGACCTCCACCCCTTGGTTTATCTCTTTGGCCCATTGGGCCTTAGATCAATTCCAACACGACCCTCCCTACAAGCACAAGAATCTCAAGAGCAGCAACATCCTCCTCGACACGCGCTTCCGCGCCAAGCTCTCAAACTTCGGCCTCACGCGCGCGATCAACGTTGACATCCACGTCCACGCCGAGGACGGTGGCCTGTGGATGACCTGGAACGTGGTGGGCACGCAGGGTTACCTAGCGCCGGAGTACTTGGAGCACGGGCTGGTCGGCCCGCAGCTCGACGTGTTCGCGTTTGGCATCGTCCTGCATCGGCTCTTCTTCGGGGAGGAGGTGGCGGTGGCACTGGACAGCGATGGCGGCCGTGAGAACGACCGGATGGTGGTGCTGCTTTGGGAGGAAGCGGAATGGCTGGGCCGCCTGGGCGAGGGCGAGGGCGCCAAGGGGACAGGGTGACGGCGTTCATCGACGGCCGACTGCAGGGACAGTACCCGTTGGACGTGGCGTTGGCCATGCTCGCGTTTGGCATTGAGTTGCATGGCTCGGGAGCCCTGGGCGCGGCCGCCCATGGCCAAGGTGCTCCTTTCGCTCTCGGGGATGTACAATACAATTGGACATTAAACTGTGACCCTCAGAGCTCCACCTGTCACGAACAATATAAGAGCATCTCCCGTCACCACCACCCCCCCCCCCCCCCCTCAACAGCCACCCCCCAATACCCTTTTTTATTGCCGGCGCCAAAAAAATGGCCCAGTCACGTCTCCAGAAGCCCAATTTTGCCGGTTAGGCCCAATTTGGCGCCGGCGGAACCAGGCCGAACCCGGCGCGCTGCAGGGCGCCCGAGGGCACCGTGGGAAGCGTTTTTCGCGCGAAAATCCAGTGGGGACGCCGAGTCAGTGACCAGCCTCGTCTCGTCTTACTGATCGCCTTGTTTTTCCGCGGGGAATCAGTGCCAAGGTTGTCGCAAGTCAGCCTTCCATTGATTCCTCACGGGCGGCGCAGTGCGGCAACATGCATCCTCTCCGGCCACGCGTACACACGTTTGCCCCCCCTCCCGCCGCTATAAAAGCCGACCCTCCCTCGCCGGTGGACACACTCGCCTCTCTCTCACGGCAAGTTTCCCGCTCTCGCCGTCGTCTACAGCCACCGCGTGTATGCCCACAGATGGAGAGCAGTTCCCCGGCGATGGAGCGGCGGCCAACGGCTTCGGCCGCCGTCACCTGCACGAGTGGGAAGCCTACCTCCTCCATGAGACGAACTACCCGGCAGCGCCTGACATGCCCAGTGCAGGGACGGTGGAAGCTCAGCGTCGGAGGCGTGCCCATCCTCCCGCAGCCCACTTCCATAGCGAGATCGAGCGTGTTCGGGCCTCCCTGCCGGAGGAGGTGCGGGGCCGCCCGGAGTACGCCGCCAACAACCATGAGCATTGGGCGGCGTACTTCCAACGCCGCCACGAGGAGCAGATCGCCTCCACCAACAACACGTCGGTGAGGGGGCGCTACAACACCGACGGTCGCCGTCTGTGGTGGGGCGTGCCCGGGCGCATGCTCCACCTCGTTCTCGAGCACCTCGAGGGCGGGCAATGAGCCGCCGCTCGAGTACCCAGCGGCCCCGGCCCCGGTCCCCCACCGCACTGGCGGCCCTTCGCTGCCAAGGCGCCTGGCGGGCGGGACCTCCTCCTCCCCGCTCCTCCTCCCGCTCCTCCGGGTCACCGGCGCTCGCCAACGTCAAGGCCGAGTCCGTGGAGACGCCGCTCGGTCGGCGCACCCGCGGCGGCGCCCTCGTCATCAACGAGGGCGGCCGCCGTGCCTCCTCCACTCCTTCCTCCTGCCTCGTCAAGCCGAAGACGGAGCTAGGCCTCGTCACCGTGAAGACTGAGCACGAGGACATGGCCATTGCCGACGAGGCCACCCTGAAGTGGGCACGTGAGGACTGGGCCCGACTGGAGATGGAGTGCCAGCGCCGCGCCATGGAAGAGATCGGCGCTCGGCACCACGGCCCCGGCGTCATCGTCCTCGAGGACAGCGACGATGACACGCCGCCGCCAGCCAACCCAGTCCGCCAGGGCGACCCCGGGCAGGGGTCCAGCAGGGGCGGCGTGAAGAAGGAGGAGGAGGACGACGGCTACAGCGACTTTAGCAAGCTCTTCGGCGTGTAGGCGACGCGGCGGGCGCGGGCGGCGGCGACACGGCGGTAGTAGTAGTTTTTCTCTCTTTATTTTAGATTATGATTATGTTTTCAATCTGTAAAAATACGATGGAACGGCTAAATTTCGCCGAATCTATGTCGTGTTTGACCAAATTTTGATCGAGTATGTTTTTAAAACCTTTAAAAAATGGCGTCTGGGGGCGACCTGGGGGCGGCGGCTGGGAACCCGATCGACCCACACCATTTTTTCTGCCGGCGCGCCCCTAGGCCGGCGCTATTTCAAGCCCCTGGGGGCGAATGGCTGGAGATGCTCTAAGGCTGGTCGTAATGGTAGTATCATAGCTAGTATCATGCATGCCAACTAGACAATTTTGATGAGGTGTCACAGAATTAAAGAAAGAAAGAGAGGGTTGAGTATCATATCATTATACCGTATCATAATAAATGCTAGGCTACTATGTGTCATGCATGGCAATAAATAAAATACAACATGATACTAATACATGATACTATGCATTATGAAAGTAGTATTATACACTAGTATCATATGCATGATACTAGTATATCATACTCTCAATTACAACCAGCCTAAGTCCACGTTATAACACTGAGTGGTCACCGCGGTGTGCTCTCACTGGCCCACCCAGACGTAGGCATCCTATATATACTAGTAAGTTATACGTGTCTTGCACGCGAGAGTGAAGTGCGACCAGACATCAACATAAATGTACTACATTATAACAGAAAAACATATACATTTCGAGTCATACGCAAATGAATTTAATATGTAGGTTTAAATCTCGTCGCCCATCCCATTCAAAATCAAATTATAACTACATAATATTTGATGACTGTGTGGTATATACTACACAAAACTCGTATGAAATATATAAGAACAATTGATTACTCCATTTGCAAATAAAATTGAATTTGGGAAAGATGCCGCATTGGCTTTGAACCAAAACAAAACAAACTCAATTAAAAATAAATGTCAATTCTATTGGAAGACCAAACTTGTTAGAACTAAAGTGTAGAGGAGTCTAGAACAAATGAGAAGTGTATGAGTTATGTGCATATTGTACAACGTAAATGAAAGAATAAACATGAATGGTGATTCTTTTAACATAGAAAAACTTAAAGAATTGAAGTATGGAAGAGTATAGAACAAAGAAGAACTGTCTTTGTTTTCAGGTTCGTGCATAAGCAAAAGTGTGGAATATTCTAGATTAGTACATGTGGCAGAATCCAATGTGGTGGATAGAATATCCCATGTCCAAGAGCACTCGGATTTGCCACCCCTCAACCGTTGGATCAGTTTCATCCAACAGCCAATATTTAAAGTTATTCGTACACTATATAGTGGTATAGACTTGTATTGCTATCACCATCAAGTAAACCTGGACACTTAATTCAAGTGGAGCATCTAATTAACAATTGGCTGAATTATGTCGATCTTCCGGCGAACTAAATTAAAATAAGTATTGGGTTACCCTGCATATGATCGGCATGTCAACAACTGAATCGTTTCATAAGAACCGTGAACAACTGGAAATTATATATGGGCAGCTGGCTGACACCGGACTCATGAGCTACACACCATTATTCAGCAGCATCACACACTTTGCACTGTTAACTTAACCAAAGTTGTGAGCAATCCCCACTCCGTCTATTTATATATCTCACAACTGTATGAACATTTCTGCAGGTGTTCCTTCGGTAGGCCATGAGGTTATAAGGTCGACTGTTATTGAACTTTTGATATGTTTTCTTGCTGATGAGTTGAGATTTTAGAAGAAACTGACAGGGAAAGTAGACAATGATCACCGGGAAACTTGCTGTGCGCCCACTGAAAATTCAGTTGTTGCAAACCTGATTCTGTCGCATTGAGAAGCACGGAATCCCGGCGAAAATCATCATGATTTTGTCCCACAGAGAGTACTCTGTTTATTCGAGTCGAAGTGTGTACAATGTGTTCCGTTGAAAGGCATTCAGTGTGTACAACTGAGAAGTATGAGTTGCTGGCCAACACAAGAAGCATTGTTACACTATGAGCTATATATAAAGAGACAGATTGGGAATGCTATATATATATGCGCACCTTTTCAACAGGTGTTGCTTCTGTTGTGACTAGGTTATGAGATGTACGCTATCATTGCAATGTTGATGTGTTTACTTGTGCATGACCTGAGATCTTAGAAGAAACTGAAAGAGGAGGACAATCTCCCTGTAGGTCATTGGTTTTCGCCTAGGAAAACACAGGAAAATGCGCCAATCCAAATCCAGCATGTAGTACACGGTTGTTAGAACTGATTATGTCCCCGGCAAAAGTCGAACTGATTCTATTCCATGGAGAAGAGCTCGCAATGTTACAACCTATGTACAGTGTGTACCTTTGAGAATCTGTGTACAATGAATTCAACACGCGTTTACCCTAGCTGGTTTAGCTAGTAAAGATCATTTTAAGCTGGTCCTAATGGGTAGTATCATAAGTTAGTATCATGTATATGGTATTAGTATATGATACTATCTTCGTACTGCATAGTATCATACATTAGTATTAGATGACCTTATTTATTGCCATGCAAGACACATACTGTACAATATTTATTACGATATGGATCATGATATGATACTTAATCCTCTCTTTCTTCAGTTAATTCTATGCCACCTCATTAAAATTACTTAGTTCGCATGCATGATCCTAGCTATGATATTCCCACTATGACAGCCAACATGACTTGGTTGACGCTTCCTTGTTTGCATTATGCAGGTTTATAAGGGAAGTGAAAGCATCTTCAAATGGTCCAATTTCGAGAAGAACCGAAATCTTTTAAATTTCTTTCAGCAAATATCACGTGGTTGGTATGTTCCAAGATAAACCTGACACCTGCCCAAGGTTTTAGATCCCAAGTGGATATATTTTCTCGAGGGGCACCGGAATTTGCGGTTACCATGGTAACCGCGAAATACCGGAAAAAATTCGGACGAAATTTGAAATTAAATTTTGAATTCAAATTTTTTGTGGTCGACATAGATAGGGGTTTAACTTCAAAAGATATCACCTACTTGCTCCTGGCGTAGTGGCTGTTCAAGCCGAACTGCAACGTGCTAAAAGGTAGCGTGTTCGACCCCTGGCCACTCCAGCAAATATTTACCTTTTTTTTTAACTTTTGCATATAAAAAGAAATTAAAATGCGTGGGTCAGATTCGGACCCGCGACGCGCTGTTGAGGAAAGGCTGGCGTCGCCACTAGGCCACAACCAATCATGTTAACATAGAAGAGATGGCGTATATTTAACTACACCCTGAGCGTTTGAATTCAAAATTTTCAAAAAAATTGAGATTTTTTGCCCGGTATGAGTGTTTCTCGAGGGGGGGCGATAAGCGTGGGTCAAGATTCGAACCCGCGACGCGCTGTTGAGGAAAGGGGCGATAAACGCGGTAACCGGGCGAGATCGCAAAATTTCATTCGGTTACCAAAACAGTGCACCTACCCATGTTATTTCTTCCACCTGCGTATCAAAATTCATTCAATAATATGTAAGCTGGCAAATATAGTTGACTTGGACACTTGGTATTTGTTATAGCGACCCAGCAACAATGACCATGGAATTTTCACAAGCCCTTTCAGATTGCAGGCTTACATAGCTGCTTTATTTATAAAGCAACAGAGATGCTAATCAAAACATAAAGTGAACTTCAGTCAAAAGGAAAAAAAAACTTGTAGTGGGCTTCTGCGAAAATGTCTCTCTGTTGTACACACAAATCTCCACCTGCTCGGGAACAATAAGTCCACATTATTACACTGCAGGTCACCGTCGGTGACTCGGTGTGCTCTCACCGGCCCACCCAGACGTAGGCATCCTACATATAGTCGTATTGTTCCGAGTAACTAGAACATCAAGGCACGCGTTGCCGCGCCCGCTGATTTTGAGCAAGCAATAATAAGACAATATAAATTTATGAAAGAAAAGTATAGTTATAAATGATAAACTTGTTTACAGTGTATAGAATAGCCGATTCAAACAATCATCAAATATCTCTATATAAGTTAGGCCTCATGAGATTTTATAAATCTTCTGCACATACAAGATAGAAAACAAGCAAGGAAAACATTTAAAAGATTAACAGTGAGAGACAATTATGAGTCGTCATGTGAAGCACATAAATGACATAAATTCTGATTTAGCATTTGAGAATCAGTATATATTATTTGTAATTCAGAGTGAAATACCAATATAAATATGTGTGCCGCTATGGATGATCCGAGGTGGAGGTAAAAAACCTTTGTTGCATGCTAGCCATAATGCTTCAGCAAGAAATTTTTCAACATCATGATCTGTCTAACATGCAATTATGAAAATCATAATGAAAAATTGTGGCTGTTAGATCAAATGGATACCACAAAAACTCCATCAATCAAGCAGATTCCGAATAGAAGAAATGATATCGAACAAGCACTTATGCATCTGAAATTTTAGCATAGTGCACCGTATATTAATTTATTCGATCAAGCAGCTGAAACAATTATATGTGCAAAAATTGTGTTAGCATAAGGACAAGAATCATACCGAGGGCTGCATATTATCATGCAAGAACATGGCTTGTGATATATCTATGGATGCCAATGCCATGAAGCATATTTTACTGCTGCTTCATTTTCTGAAGAGAACTTGAAGAAACCATATCTGTTGGGTTTCCTAAGCACATGATGGTGTATTACTTTAACTGTATATATGATAGATCCGTCAGTTAGAGAACAATCTCTAATCAACACAAACCATGGATCCAACACAAAATAGGGTCGAAACAAATAAATTATTACCTTCAGTATCATGTTCATGCTGAGAGAATGCATTCTTCAGAGCATTTTCATTGGTGTCATGCTGCCATCATGACATATAGGACAGACCTGCAGCCGAGTGTTGAAGAAATAGCAAGCACTAAAAACCTGATTATCTATATCGCAGCAATACTCATGAATTGTCCATCGATGTAAAATCTTCATAACATTTACTTTAGTTAAAATTAGCTAGCTTCATGAACTGCAATCGGGGAGGAAGCACAATATCTCAACCTCAACATGACATTTGTGTCTGAACACGAAACAAATTAACAAGAAATTGTGAGGAGGAGCACTATGAGCCGGCGCTCCAATCGAGCCGCTTGTGGAGGTGGAGTGCCTGCCGCTAGAGGGTCGGGTCATGCCCATCCACGTGCCGGACGGCTGCGACAGCCGGGACGTCGGAAGCCGCGGTCGTGGCCACTTTCGTCATACATGCCGAAGAAGAAAAGACGAGAGAGGAGAGACATCGCGATGCGATGAGCGGCTGGTCTCGTGGGTGGAGGTGGGCGCCGTTGTCACCGCCACTAATGAAGAATCGAGGAGGCCGATGGTCCAGCTCTATATGTTCGACAGACTCCGAATCTTGCTTCTCATACTCCAAAATCTAGCCCATAGAAGATGTCATGGAGAGGCATGCTGCCTCGCAATCGCTTGGAGAAAGGATAGGGTTTCGCGGCGCCGGACTTGCAACATGTGCCCGCCATCCGGCGCCGCCGCCACGAGTTCGGCGCCAGGTTTGCGTTGCCGGGAGAAGGCCCGATGTGTAATACGACTCGATTAACCTTTTTTGTTTTTGCGGAGTTGTGGCCTGAGAAAGCCCGATCTGTAATACGGCTCGTTTAACCACATCGCGGCTAGATGGTTCTGCGGAGCAGCAGCCCAAGAGACAGATTTAGACTACCAGAAGCCGTGCGGTCGATGGAATTCGACGGCCAACGACATCAAAACGCTGTGGTGGCTCGTAGCTCACCTCATTATACTGTTTCTCAATTAAAGAGTGTCTCTCTCATGTTTATGCTGAGAATATAAAAGGTGATACACTAAATTTCCACAGGCTTCGGCCACACCTTGTCGACAAATATTAGTCTCCCTCTTTACCTACCCTTGTGCATGTTTATCCCCGTTACTAGTGGCAGGCATAGGCTCTGGGTTATGGCACCGCCAGCCACCAGCTTGGAGATCAGGACCTCCGGCTGTCTCTCTATGTCTCCACCCGCTGTCTCTCTATGCCAGTTTACTAGTGGCGGGACGCAATGGCCACCGGACGGAGGGGAGCCTATGCTCGTTGTTGGACCACTGACCACACTTCCGGTCTGTTCTTTAAGATCTTTCATGTGGCAGTCAGACATCTCCGCAAAAAAAGACCTTGTACCGGAGTACTATACAAGTTTTAGAGTGGTTGGACTTTTTTAGAACCGTTCGTTGATGTCGATCTAACGGCAGACAAATACGAAGTACTGGGTAGTACTCCGATGAAAGTACGCGAAAATACTAAAACGAGTGGGTCCAGTACTCGTGACAAGGTGGGGACGCGTTTTAATCTAGGGGCAGTTTAGTCCTAGAAAAATTTGCACGCGCCGCCCCTCTCGTCGAATGCATTAATTGGCTATTGCCAACTCGGCCATGGGTTCAACCCACGTCTTCCTACCAGACCACACCTATATATTGGATGCGCCGGCAACCCTAGCCGTCATCCAGATATGATCGCATCTGCTCTATCTCCTCATGCACTGCCCACCATCGTTCCGCTCATGCTGTTGCCGGTGATCCCATCCCGTCCACCAGAATTTAGATCCTTACGAGAGAATAGGCTTCCGGAACCCCGCCTTTGCGATACTGCAATGGGAGAAGGGCGATTAGATTTTTGGTGAGCTTCTCCGACGCGACTACTTACCGTTGTTCCTCCTCGTCCACTATTTAAGTTATGTCCTCGTTGCCTTCATCATGACCATGTCCACTAAAACCGAGAAGAAGGCGGCAAGGATGCCGCTGCTACTGCCGCAACCGCCGTGTCTTCGACCTGGCCGACCGGAAGGTATTACTTTGTTTATCCCTCTTCTATTTACTTCTACGTTGGCCATACTAGCGCTTTGCATAGACGTTTCTGCTATATGCGTACTATATGTACGAGATTAATACTGTTTATGCCATGTTCATGATTTATTTCTCGATTAGATTAATCCAAAAATTGCTAATTTACTCAACATATCTATCTTTTGTGTGCCAGGGTGTAGGTGCTTGCCGGGAAGCAACAGTCTCTCGGTCTATTTTAGGGCTGCTGGGGGTGTAGGTTCGTTGAACAAATCGGGCAGTTTTCCGGCATTGCAGTAATGGCCGGGGGCGGTGGCAAGCCGGGTCAGTGGGGGGAGGTCGAGGCGGGAGCGCCGGCGGCCGCGGGCAGAGGAGGCAGGCGGTTCGTCCTAGGTTGGAGGGCGGCAAGAGGAAGAAGAAGGTTTAGTTCAAGATCGCGAGGAGGAAGACGATGAACAATTTTCTTCATGAGGTGGAAGAAGGAGATCTAGCCATTCATTTTTCATCTAGCAGTTGTGAACAAATTGACTGACCCAAAAAACAAATTAAGTTGACTGGCCCCTAGCCATTCCCTTTTATAATCACCCTTCGTATGTTCAGTTACAACAAGAGATGATGTCAACCATGAATATGCAACCTCTACTGTTTTTACTCTTCAAAAAGAAACCTATATATATGTGCTACTCCGAGCTGAAGATTCGAGTTAAACTGAAAACTCTATTGTCTACTCTTAGAAAACAATTTCTATGCTGCTCCAGGAGCTGGAATTTTTAAAGAAGCTGAAAACCATGCTGACATTATTCTGCAGACTGGCCAGGACATTGTGATATCTCGGTTGATTCAGCGATCTAAATTACAGTTTTGGATCGCCTGGTCTAGACACTACAGTCACAGTATGTTTCACGCAATGCTTGCAGTATGGTCATGCAATTCTTGGATGAGGTACCATGGACCCCTTCAATGCAACTCTTGCGTTATGAATAAACTAGTTACTTTTACTCCTCATGAGTTGCAACATTCAATATCACACTTGTTGTGCTGTCGGTTTAACTTAACTTGAGCTGGTGTTCTGCCTTGTTATATATCTTATTTGCCGTTTCCTAATTTTGTGTACGCATTTGCTTTGTTGGTTGTCAGGACTCAGGGTATGTGTCGAGCGTATTGCTAATGGTATGAGAGTTTAGAAGAAGCTCAAAATAAGTGACTCAACTTTGTACTAACTTCAGTACAAAATTAGTATAAACACTACTGGAATCAGCTACTTTGCCATCTGCCAGCTCTTTAGCGGATGGCAAAGAAGCTCTTTGCCATCAGCTACCGAAAAGCAGACGACAAAGAAACGGCAGACGGCAAAAGAGGCATTTGCCGTCGGCCGGCTCTTTGCCGTCAGCTGGCTGACGGCAAAGAGAGACGTGGCCCCCACCCCCCCCCGTCCGTTTAGAAAAAACTTAACGCCCCACGTCTTTGCCGTCTGCTAGCAGACGACAAAGGGAGATAAAGGCGGACGGCAAAGATCGGCGGACGGCAAAGAGCAGACTAACTAACGGCCGCCACCCCCTGCCCGTTAATTACTCTCTCTTCTCTCTCTCTCCTCGGCGCCACCAGATCCCCACCACCGCCGACCACGCCTTGGCGTCACCCCGCCACCCGCCCGCCTCGCACCCGCTTGGCCTGTCTCCCCACCACCCGGCCTCTGCCCCCACCCCCGCCACCGCCCCCACCGACCGTCCCATTGCTCGGTGAGGGACTACTTTTTTTTCTTCTGTTTTTTCATTTCTTTTGCTGTTTAATTGTTAGTGCTAGATTGTGTTAGTGTTAGTGTTAGAAAAGAATTAGAAGAAGTAGAAGAAGTAGAAGTAGTAGAAGAAGTAGAACAAGAAGAAAAGAAAAGAAGTAGAAAAAAGATGAAAAAAGAAAAAGAAGAAAAGAAGTAGAAGGAGAAGAAAGGAAGAAAAGAAAAGAAGTAGAAAAAATATGAAAAAAGAAAAAGAAGAAAAGAAGTAGAAGAAGTAGAAGA
This sequence comes from Aegilops bicornis, assembly GCA_021605145.1. Taxonomy (NCBI): domain Eukaryota; kingdom Viridiplantae; phylum Streptophyta; class Magnoliopsida; order Poales; family Poaceae; genus Aegilops; species Aegilops bicornis. The sequence continues at coordinate 46,934,621 of CM038675.1, read as the reverse complement.
AGAAGTAGAAGAAGTAGAAGAATTATTAGTTAGGTCATATATTTTTCGATTTTGTTATGAAAAACATCATATATAATTGTGTTGATCGGGTAGATTTAAATGTGCAATTGTTTCATCGCTGCGAGGTTTGGTGTTCCACGACCTCGCCGTGCATTTGACGAGCTCTGCCCCTTCGTTCGTGGGTGAGCACAAATGACATGTCCTCCTCCCCCATTAATTATTTGCTCTGTTCCGGTGTTCGTGCCGATGAAATTTGATAGCTAGCTATATATGTGTCTTGAATCATCAGTATGCGTAACCAATATGTGTCTCCCGTTCGAAAGCGTCATAGTTATAAATATGCATGCATTTGCATATTTATAACCTTGATTCTTCGAATTGCCCAACGCTATCCATGGACAGCCAGTATGTGTAGATTGGGTTCGTTTTCCCGTATGCTTTGCTCGGATCCGACGCATAGATTTCGTCGCTGCCTCCTCTGTTGTTCTCCGGTACAAATCCTCTGCTTTATTGCAGAGACGTGTATCGAGAGAACAGCGGGAGGTGCTGCCGAAATTTTGCGTTGGATCCGGAGGATAGCATGGGAAAATGAACCCAATCTACACATACTCGGGTGGGATTAGGACATATCATTACCTATTAGAGTGTAGGTTGCATGGACGTAATAAAATTGACAAAGTAGATCAACTGATGAATATATACATGGTGAATTATATATATAATTGTTGTGTGTCCAGTAGCTCTGAAAGTCAAGATGAGTGATCGTGCGTGGATGTATACCGGTCACACTGGTCAGAACAAATGGAGCGCTGAATGGTTCATAAAAACCAAGGGGTTTGTGCAAGCCGCATTTGCAAATGGCCAGAGGAAAACCTGGTGCCCCTGTTTCCGGTGCGGCAATTGGGAAAAGAGGACAGAGGCTGAAATGGGCAAACGCCTGCATAAGAGTGGTTTTACGCCCGATTAGACGGTGTGGACATTTCATGGTGAGTCTGCCCAACGTGACCGAGCTGAGGTGGATCGTCGTCGCACCGACGAGCATGGTACCGGGATGGAAAACATGGTGCAAGACTATGATGATGCTCGGGATTCGGACGAGGAGATGGAGGAATCTGCAAAGGCCTTCAATGAAATGTTGGAGTCTTCAAAACATCCGCTCCACGAGCACACTGAGCTTTGTCAGTTGGATGCCATCTCACAAGTAATGGCTCTGAAGGCTCAGTTCAACTTGGGCAGAGAATACTATGATGCAATTATGACAATATTTGGATGCTTTCTACCCAAAGGCCATGTAATGCCTGCAAACCTGTACCAGTCGGACAAAATCCTCCGTGCACTGAAGATGCCCTATGAGAAGATACATGCCTGTGAGAAAGGATGTGCCTTATTTAGGCTTGACTATGCGGACTTGAACTATTGTCCCATTTGCAAGTCTTCCAGGTATATTGTGGTAGACAACGGTATGGGTGAGAAAACACAGACCAAAATCCCCGTTAGTGTTCTTCGGTATATGCCGATCGTACCATGACTTCAACGTATTTTCATGGTCGAACAGACGGCCAGACAGATGACATGGCACAAAACAGGCAAAAGAACCGAACTAGATGCAGATGGGAATCTGATGATGGTACACACATCAGATGGTGTTGCGTGGAAAAAGTTTGATTAATTACATGCTGACAAAGCGGCAGATCCGAGGCATCCTCGAGTCGGCATCAACACGGATGGGTTCAGTGTGTTTGGTATGACGGCAACCCAATACAGTTGTTGGCCCGTATTTGTCTTTTCACTCAATCTCCCCCCCCCCCAGACAGATTTTGCAAAGAAAGAACATTTTCATGACGTTGATAATTCCAGGGCCCAACTATCCGGGGAAAAATATGAATGTGTACATGCAGCCGCTTAAGGACGAATTGCAAGAAGCCTGGGATAATGGGTTCAAGGCATACGACGCCTACAGAAAACGAAACTTCATAATGCGTGTGTGGTACATGTACTCGACGCATGACTTGCCGGCGTATGCGCTATTCGTTGGCTGGTGTGTGCATGGAAGGTTCCCGTGCCCCACATGCAAGGGAGCTCTTGAGTTTCGTTGGCTTCAGGTCGGTCGCAAGTTTTCTTGCTTCGACATGCATAGACAGTTCCTGGATCCTCGCCATAAGTTCAGGAAAGACAAGAAGAACTTCATCAGAGGTAGAGTTGTAAAAAACTCTGCACCACCTGCGTTGACAGGCCAACAGACCCTGGATCAGTTAAACGCTCTCGAGCCAGATCCAGAGCGTCCAGGGTACTTCAAGGGGTATAATTCTAAGCACGCCTGGACTCACAAAACATGCTTATGGGATCTGCCTTACTTCAAAGACCTCCTTTTCCCACACAACATCGACGTGATGCACACTAAGAAGAATATCGCCGAGGCACTTTTTAGTACATTGTTCGGCATAGATGGGAAGTCAAAGGATAATACTAAGGCTAGAGTCGATCTGGAGGCGCTATGTGATAGGCCGTTACAAAACATGAAAGAACCGAAAGGAAAGCAGAACTGGACGAAGCCAAAGGCATGGTTCAATCTTGGAAGGCCAGCTATGAGGGAAATTATCTTGTGGGTGAAAATGCAGTTGATGTTCCCCAATGGGTATGCAGCGAATCTAAAGAGGGGAGCGAGTCTTGATAAATTGAAGATATTTGGTCTCAAGAGTCATGATTGGCACATATGGATTGAGCGGGTAATGCCAATGATGTTGCGTGGCTTCATCCCTGAGAATGAATGGCTAGTACTGGCAGAACTCAGCTATTCCCTCCGTGTTCTTTGTGCGAAAGAACTATCGCCTGGCGTGCTAGAAGAAATGGAAGAGTTGGCGCCGGAGTTGATCTGCAAGTTAGAGAAGATCTTTCCACCAGGCTTCTTTAATCCAATGCAGCATTTGATTTTGCATCTCCTGACCGAGGCAAGATTGGGGGGGGGGCCGTGCAAAATCGTTGGTGCCACCCAACTGAGAGGATGCAGAAGACGCTCCGAGAAAAATGTAAAAATAAACGTTGAATTGAAGCATCGATGGCTGAGGCATTCATCACTGAGGAGGTGGCAAACGTCGTGTCAGCACACTCTGAAGCCAAAAATTGTCATTTGCATAATCCGAAGCCTCGGTACAATGCTGACGACCCTAAAAAGGGTGGATCCAACCTCAGCATATTCAAAGGGAATCTCGCACCAGCCAGTGTTTCAAATCCAGTATCTTTGGATGACGAAGAATGGCGGACCATTTCGTTGTATATCTTCAACAACCTGATAGAAATGCGGCCGTACATCGAGTAAGTTCTCGGTACATTGTTTCGCAACTTCTATTTCCTTTGAACTGGTCTTATTCCTGGATATTTCATACAGTCGATACGTCGCCCTATTCTCGTATGGAGCGGTGATCCAAAAGGATTCCGTTGAAGAGTATGAGCTTCTCGCAACCAAGGAGGCGGCTATCCCGGTTTCATCTCTTGGTTCAAACAAACGGTAATTTCTATTAGACAATTTCATTTTCATTCGCTAATTTGTGTGTAATGCAACAATCCTTTCATATTAAACTTGTAGGCTAATTCAGAGTCTATGGACGCCGAATTAAGACAAGTAGCTACAAAATCTAAGCACCTATGCATTGAGAAGATTAGTTGCTAAAGTTTTTAATGCAATTAGAACCTCACCTAAGCACCAACGCATTGCAAGAGGTCTTAGCAGAAATCTAATATAATTTTCACCATCACTGGACCCACCAACTTAAAGAATAACATCAGCCAATTGATGATTATGAAAAAATTAACCATGCAATTCATGGTTATAAAATAATAATATAGAACAGAAGAACCGAGACGAAAAAGGTGCACGTTATCTATGTCTCTCGGTATTTTCATCTTTCAATAGTAATACACAAATAGAAAGTTTCAATTCTTCCCAAAAGCAGTTTGCAAGACTATATACATCGTTGACCAAACTACCAGTCTTTGCTTGCAGAACAAACCACAGTTAATTGATTTTTTGTCGAAAGAGACCTTCTGCCCACTGCAATTGACAAAAGAGACCCCTTGCGGACGAAATTGACAAAAGGGACCCCCTCACTAGTGGCGGCATGCGCGGCAGGCGACACGTGTCACCTGCCGCCACATCAGGAGGCGGCGGGCCCGCCGCCACAACAGGAGGCGGCAGCCCGGTGAATAACGGTGGCAGCGCAGGCTGGCCAGCGTGCTGACAGAACGGGCCGCCAGGCGGGCCCGGCCGCCACCGGGTGAGGCGGCCGCCGCTGCCCCTGTCGCTACTCGGCCGACAAGGCCTGCTGCGCGCGGGCCCAGCAGGTGGGCCACGCCGCCACTAGCTGAGGCGGCACATCCTGTGCTGCTGCACACGCGACAGTGCGCAGACGGCTCTGATTTCGAGGTGCGCGCTGATTTCGAGGCGCGAGCTTGATGGCTGTGACTCCGACGCGCGGGAATATGGACGCTTTTGGTTCTTTCGCCTGGGAATCAATCCTGCCTTTGCTTCTTTTGCCTCAGCGGATGCGATGGCACTGGGAAGCTGTTGTGCCGACACTACAGGGGATCGTAAATATCCCCGCTTAATTTTCTCGCCATCATTTATCGTTCGAGCTTATAAAAGGAGACACCGAGGCTCGCCCACCCATCCTCGAAATCGGCAGTGCGCAAAGTGTGTAACACATTTTTTCAGTCGGTATGAGTTTTCCTTGCTCGGATCAAAGCATTAGGCCGAGGAAAATGAAGAATGCAAGTTTGCCTCGGGGGGTGGCAGTCCTGCGGTGTTGGTGTGGCGATCTTTGCCAGGTGAAGGAGGTGACGGATTTTTCAGATTGGTTGGGCATGAAGTTTTTCATGTGCGCCAATTATGAGGAAGATCCTGCCGCAACTATATCAGAGTACGACAAGCCTCCGGTATGATTTAACCATCACGAATAGATATTGTTGGTATTTTCATTGATTCTTTAGTAACATTTTTGTTTCTTGTTGTAGTCTCCTCCGCCTCTGTGCATGTACTATCGTTGGATTGACACGGAGAAGCCGGCTTGGGCAGTGACTGAGATTCGTGAATGAAGTCGCGTTGCGTGGAATAGTTTATTTGCGGAAGAGCGACGCGAGAAGGCGGAAGCTGAGGAGAAAGCAGAGCAAGAGAGAGAGTTAAAAGAATACTATGCGGAGCAACACCTTTTTTTCAGGAAATGGGAAAGAAAAACAGGGAAGAGGCTCGTCGCATGGAGGAGCAGGAACGACAGCGAAAGGAGCCTCGTGAGGCGGAGAGGCAGAGAAAGAAAGAAAGGGCTTGTGAGGCCAAGGCAGCAGAAGAAGCTGGCGATGGAAAAGGAAAATATCCACGCTGGACTCAGTAGATTCCTGTGGTAGTATTTTAAACTTCGCAATCATTTGTATCTTTATTTCTGCACTTTAATGTAGCTTTATTTCAGGAGTTAAATGTAGGTTTATTCCTACAATGTATCTTATTTTCAATTGTACCTTGTCGTGATGGAAAAAAATATAGTTTTAGAATAAAGTAGTGGCATTTTCTTTCCCTCCACTAATTATCGAACATCGTGCAACAACTATAAAATGAAATTAAGATAGAACATAATGCCTTACAATAAGAGAGTACAAACTAATAATGCATGTACATCTGAATTAAACGGTACAACTGGAATACAGCTTAAAAACTACATGAAGGCATCATCGTCATCCTCCGTCGATGCAGAACTCTTGCCCTTCGAGGATGAAGAACTCTTACCCTTGGACGATGAAGAACTCTTGCCATTCGAGCATGCAGTACTCTTGCCCTTGGACGATGCAGAACTCTTGCCCTTTGACGATGCAGAACCCGGAAGCGGCGGCATGAAGATATCATCTTCGTCCTCGCTCTCCTCAGTCCATAAAATGGATGCTTTTCTGCAGTCCTTCTAAAAGTTTCACTCTTCGGCTCCACTACCTTCTTCCACCTTGCATTCAACCTAAGAAGTTCTTTACGTACCTCCTCATAGGTCCTTTCAGGCCACCCAGACCTACGTAATTGGTGAGCCAACTCATTCATTATGGTGTCACTACCGGTGAGTTTGTCCCATGGAACTATCCTATTGTCCATCCTGAAATCGGTAGCTAGCCTCAGAAGAGTGCTGCTCATCCCAGGGTGAAAACTACGATCGAAAGGATAATGGGACATCTCGACTACACTACACTCGAATGCTTATCCACCTCCATCTGAAGGGGTTTTATAGGTAGAGAGGAGAAAATGGCGGAAAGAACGACGCGGTATGGCGGGAAAGGGTTGGCGAGAACATATGGCGGGAAGGGGTTGGCGGAAACGGGTGGTGGCAGGAAGATATGGCGGGAAGGGGTTGGCGGAAACCGCCTAACATAAGCAAAAGAGTGGAAGCGGATAGTATGGCGGGAGATATAGGCGGAAAAATTGTTCTGGCTGGTGCATTTTATTTCAGCATACATAGATGTTCAAATCGAAAAGTCTGATACATGTATATATGTAGATACAATGGGTCGCGCATGTGGATAGATGAATCACCCTACTTACGACGACCACCTGGCCTTTCCTTACGACAGCAAGCCGACAAGCAATTAGGTGCCCGAGAACCACGAAGACCGCGGCCGTACTCCAATTCGGCTTCATGTGTCTGCGAGTCCTGCGTAGGTGGTGGAGTCGCGAATCCTTGTTGCGAACCTGAAGCGTAATTGTAGGCGTATGGTTGTGAATCCGGGGGGATAAAAGATGGGCCAATAACGTCCCCTCCAAGAACTCTATAACTAATGATGTAACCATGTCGCCAAGATCATGTGATGCTCCCGGAGGCCTGTGTTGACGCCATGATCATGTGATGCTCCCGGAGGCCTGTGTTGACGCCCACGTTGGGTGTTCTCATCGTCCCAAATAACATCAGGTATGTCCTGCACATATAAACATTTTAAACAAACTGTTAGAGGATAATATATGATATCATTGTAAATGCATTGAAATGTAAACATGACTACCTGGGCATATCCCTCTCCTATACTGTCTGGCCATTGTACGTGGTGCTGGTTTAAATCTGGTACACGAGTCTCCTCGGGCATGGGGATCCCTCGCGTGGAGAGATACGGCTGAGATCCCTCACCTTGGGTGTATGCATCATATCCTGTGTACGCATATGGGTTAGGGGAAAGAAACTGCTCGGGCATCGAATCCAAGCCCGTGCCATGGTCCCGAGATGTACGCCTCGACGAAGCTGCATCGAAGAAGAAGCGATGCGATGGCAGAGATGAGTCATGTCATGGCAATGTCGTTCTAGTACTCGGACCCTCCCCATTGCTCATGGCTCGTCTGGCGCCTCGCTTCGGTCTGGGCGACGGTGCCGCACTTTTCGGTCTGGCTGACCTCGCTATCGGCATGTATGCTCCAGTGGCAACGCTGCCGCCTCTACCGCATCTCAACTTCTTTGCCACGAATTGTTGCAAAAGTTTCTGGAATGTCTTACGATATGGGCCCTGGGCCGGCATGCTATCCGTAGCCATCTGCCCTACTTCGTTGACATTTTCAAGCTGAACAATATTTGGATGTTATTTAGTTCAAATGATTATGAAATGATGGACCTAAAAAAGTTACAAGTGATTACCAGGTGGTCACGATAGTAAGCTGCATGCAGCTCAACATGTCTCCGCTCCTGCTCCTCTTGTGTGAGATGTGTTGGTATAGTAGCTGACTGACTGGCCAGGCTAGCACGTGTGTTCATGCAGTACCACTGCTTGTACGCTTGATCTGTACTTCCATCGTACGGTCTGCGAAATTAAATAATTACAGAAATCGTTGTGATGAAAGCAAAGCATCTTCACGCATCGTATGGTCATCATAAAAAAATAATGTACATAAAATATACCTAAGTTGACGCACTATATCTGCTAGCGCTTCATTTTCCCACTTGTGTACCCATTCACTGTTCTCTTCCCTCCAATCGTATAAACTCCAACCCCTGCCATATTTGTTAGCCTGCAAATTATGTAACAAAGTGTGAGTTTAGTAAATTAAAAATAACACTAACTATTTAGGGATGTCACATCTTACTTATGTGTTTCCTCGTCGATACGTCTGGGAAAAGGTGGTGGAATTTCTTGATAGAGACCGAACTGTCTCATTACACGCTCTGGGTTGTAAGGTTCAACACACCACAGGAACAATAAGTTGCAGCGAGTCAGCCAGAATGCACTATCGGTCAACATGCCTGGTGTGAAGTGTCGAGCATCAAAGACCATTTTAGCTGGTCCCGAGTCCACGGGTTCCATGTGACTTCTGCCTCATCAAGTATCTCAAACTGCTGGTGGTACATAGGGTAACAATTTTTCGCTATATCTGGAGACCAACGCTTCCGTGCCTTTGTCCACCGGGTGGCCATAGTTGCGCTTAGCACCCTCGCCAAAGTCGTATGGGTATATGGGTTGTATTATACGAGGTCGCCCCAGTGGAGGTATTCCTGGACCACAACTGAGAAACTCATAGGCGACACAAAGTAATGGAGCTTTTTGTGCGAAAGAGGTTTTTTGCGTGGCATCACACAAGCCTCTGTATGTATGAGATAGCATGGCAGAACCGAAGTTGTATTTTGGCTGCTCGGGTAAAGGTTCATCTACCATATTCTCTGCAATGTAGATGAGACCAGGGACAACAACGTCCCCATGTGAATTTGGAAATAGATTTCCGAGGAGCCACAACAAATACGCAAACAGATGTCTTTTTCTCGTCTCCTCATTGGCGAAGCTAGATAAATTAAGAAAGTTATCACGAAGCCAGACATTTGGGATGCCCGAGGGTTACGAGCGTTGTGATTCTCGCATTTCCATCCCAAGACGGGCTGCTATATCTAATGCCCAAGATGGAGACACTCGTGGAGAGACTACCGGCTCACCTCTAATTGGTAGAGCAGTGATCATAGAAACATCTTTCAGTGTAGGTGCAAGCTCCCCAAAACGAAAGTGAAAGGTGTGGGTTTCAGGTCTCCACCGGTCAATGAGGGATGTCAAAAGGGATGGGTCCGAACGCATTTTGGTCGTCGCATGATGTGAGCCTAGCAAAACCTTGTAGTCCATAAGCGCCAAGGTGAGCAAGGAAATGATTGTGTATTGGCCATGTTTTCTTTATGGTTCGAAGTCTGAAAGGCCGATAATCATGCTTAGTATTTGGTTTCAAAAATAGGTGGCAACGGTGGCCGGCGTCATGGGGCCCCTGCAAAAGCACTGGCACTTCACCCATAACCTGCACACAAACATACAAATATAAATTACGAGGAAGACAGAAATACAAATGCAAATCAAAACTAACTTAAAAAATACAAAGAGATACGAATTACATTAATTATCTGAAGTTAACATCAGGAGTACAATAATACAAAGAGAATCAATTTAAATTTAATATAAGTACACATAACGAGTAGAAATATAAATAGACATGGCGAGTACATATATATCAACATCATGCGTTGTTGTTGGCTCGATACGGGCAGTATTTGCATGAATGTCCAGGACACCTACAAACGCGGCATCGCCTTGGTTCTCCCATCTGGCTATGGTCCATGTCATTGCGATGACGCCTAGACTGACGTCGTCCCTTTGCGGTTCTCATCAAGTCGGCGTTCGGAACCCATTTCGCCCATCTGGCCACAACATTTTGTAGTTCATATCAATGCCCCAAGCCCAGAACTCACCGTTCCAAGTGTTGTACAGATTGTACATGTTGAAGCATCGGCGATATATATGGCTCGACGCTGATTTTTTGATCAGCAGCCCGGAGCACATGACTGCAAGGGTAGCCCTCAAGCTTGGGCTTGTTACAAGTGCACTCACAGGAGGTTGAGCCAAGGGTGACAGCTTGCTTTTTTGATCCTCTGTGGTGACCCTTAACGTACTTGGCTCGCACATTGACCTCCCACTTATTCCTAAGTGCGTCTACTTTCCTACAGCCATGACTTTGAGACTTCTTTGCTTTCTCGTCCAGATGTCTTTGCATCTTCTCGGACCATGGCTTGTTCAATTCAACTTGTGCTTTGGCGACGGTGACCTATGCGCAAAGTATGACAGGGTCCGGTTCCAAGTTTCTTCAATTAGGGCTGTGATAGGCAGTGCTCGCACTCCTTTAAGAACACCATTGTACACCTCGACATGTTGCTGGTCATTATTCCATACCGAGCCCGGTGTCGTGAGCCTCGCCCACTTCTCCAAATGAGGGAAATTCTCGGTGATCCACTGGCTCAAATTTATGGGTGTCCTACGACCCCTCCGGTCTTCTCTCTGCGGCAAGGCCGCGCGGCCAATCTCACCATTGATACCTGCCCAGATCGCATTCATTTTGGCTACAGTTTTTTGCATGCACATCCTCTTGAATAACTTGAACCAATCCTTGTTTTTGAATTTGGAGTAAAAGTTTGCTGCCAAATGCCTCATGCACCACCTTCCCTCTAGATCGGGCCAGCCCCACTCTTCTTCCGACGCCTTAATTATTTCAAGAGCGCTTAATAATCCAGTGTTGCGATCAGAAATGATGCAAACACCTTTACGCTCTTTCACGACACCAATCTTCACGCAGCTCGGGAACCACAACCAGCTATCTTTGTTCTCGCTCTCGACCAATGCATATGCAATAGGAAGAAGCTGATTATTTGCATCCGCTGCAATCGCCACCAATAGTGTGCCCTTGTACTTTCCAAAGGAGAAAGGTACCATCAACAGATAATACCGGGCGGCGGTGCACAAGGCTTGTATAGTGCAGGCGAATGCCTGAATAAGCGGTCCAGATTAGCTCACCCGGGTTCATTGGGTTTGGACGTTCTCTCCGCCAAACTTGAGTCCCCTATTAGCACTTGCTATTTGATGAAGCATTCTAGGGGCATAAGAATATGCCTCCTCATAGGTACCATACAAGTTCTTAAATATATTTTCCTTCGCATGCGCCTAGCCTTGCTGTAGCTAACAGGGAATCCAATTAGATCCTCTGCATCTTTTTGCAGAGCCCTAACACTAATGTTGAGACTTCCCTGCACAATTGTTTCCATCGTCTGCCACAAATTTTGCTGTCACATTGCAGTGATCTGAAAGAGTCGGTTTGCTCACAGGTATGCTCCACTATTTTTGTGATATGCCATGACTGACATACCCCAGGCTTCAGTCTAGCGAGAACTCTTCCGCGGCAACCTTTCGCGGTGTGGATGCATATGACCTTCAACTCTTTTTTATCAGACTGCTTCACTCTATGCTGGCGGTGGATGCCGATTGCATAGCTACCCATTGCCTGGTAAGCAGACTTCTTATCTGGGAAAACTTGCCCAACCTCCAGGCTTCCCGCTCCTAGGCGAAGCGAGTGAAATTCGTTGGTGATGCTCATATCCTGTAAAAACCCAGGTTGCAGTGCCGCGCGACCGCCCTCGAGGAGGAACATCTTCTTCTCCGCTTGACTCGAAGACGCAGAAGAATGATCATCATCATCTAAGCGCCTCCGGCAATCCCTCCACGTGTTCGCTCATGTCAACGGCCGCCGACCAATATCCTGTGTCATACACAGGCTGGCCGCCCGTCGGTTTCGATGGGCCGATGCTAGGGGCTGATGTGATGGCCAACTCGACCTCACCACCCTCGCCATCTGCATCCGCAACATCGGTGACTGAAATGAACTCCACATACACCATCGGCTGACCATACATTGAGTTATTGGGATTGCTTGCAAACCTCATGTACGACCCCCACGACCGATCACCTGTGACAGGCCGCAAACCCCAACGGGCAACTGTCCCATCATTTCCTCCGTCAACGACGAAGGCCTCCATTGTCATTTTTTTTTCCTGCATCACTGGGCCAAACACCGCTCGGATGCACCTTCTAACAGCTGCGTAACCCACGTTGACCATGTCTCTCACCACTACTGTAGTCGACTCGCATAAGGACACATCCACCCCGCATGGACCGTCGCGTAAGACGTTCCCATAGTACACTACTAAATTTTCCATAGTACCTAACCAACATACATGTTTACATTTCAAATAATTAGTAACTGAACATTTAGTAACGATGACAACATTTACATATCTTACGACTAAAATAACAAACTAAAACTCTGTTTGCTTTTCTATAACTACCCCAAAAATATCCTAAAATAGTTCTCGTAACATGCAAAAACTTAGCTTCTGGAAAAGCGACTATTAGTAAAATATGGTTTTCTACATAATTTTCTTACAACAGGTTATGACAAAACTGAGGGTAAGTACTGCTATCCAAATATCATATGAGTAAAATATCTAATTTCTTCCGGCATGATATAATGTTTTACCTAATTACATACATCATTAAGTACATTAGCACCTAATCTTAACATATAAAATTTAGATTATTGCGACATAACAAAGTAGACCTATGGTTTCCTAACTATAGACTTATTAATAAACATACCACATAAAATAACATACCACATGAAATAACATACCGCATGCAAATAAACAATTACAGTACAATTATTTCTTAATTACCGTATTAAGATTTCCCGCATGTCAATACTAATGGACGCACCTAACATTGATGCAACATCTTCAACCTACTATTTCAAAAAATAGTTTAAATGCTACATCTCTCGTCTGAAATTATTTCTAACCTCTAAGCACTACCATCACATAGCTAATAACGAGCTAAAGGGCGAACTAATTACCACCCTGCATGCATAAATAAATAAATGTATTGCAAAGCTCATACCTTGATCTTCAACTTCGTAGTTCACTTTGCACGGCTATTCCTACTACAGAAACTCCAAATGACTCCTCCAAGTGCTGAAATAATGCCTAAAGCAACATAGAATACACACTTAGGAACTAATCAAATAGAATAAAAACATCATGCATGCGAATGAAACCAACAAAAATGGATAGATCTTACCTTAATCTATCTTTTCTTCAACTTCATCATCTTCAAAATCCAACTCTAAATCGCACTAAATCACGAGGTTACAGAGTGCTCAGTAAATCTTACTGAGCTCCGTGCGCAAGTACTTAGAGACTTAGAGAGCAAAGGAGAGGAACGAGGTTACAGAGTGCTTGCGCACGGAGCTGAAGCATGTCATATATAAGCGAGAGGATCCCTGTAGTGTCGGCAGCCTCGGATTCCCGCGCGTGAAAATCAACATCATCAGCAACAGCATGCAAGGAGCAAAAGCAAAGCAACAAGCCAGAGTGATTCCCGCCCGTGAAATTCGTCGTTTGCCGCGCATCGGAATCAGCAAAAGCAGCGTCGGAATCAGCAAAAGCAGCGTCGGAATCAGCAAAAGCAACAACAATCAACGAGCCAGAGTGATTCCCGCCCCGCCAGTTTTCGGCAGCGCGAATCAGTGCAGCGACGCCGCCCGGCAGCAGTGGCGGCCGGGCCCGCACCTCGCCTTCCGTGCACAGTCAGCGTGCACCAGCTGCTGCGGCAGGGGTGGCCGCCTCAGCCAGTGGCGGCGAGGCCCACTGGCCGGGCCCGCACGCAGCGGAACTGTCGGCCCGAGCGGCAGCGCCACTGGCCGCCTCGCCCGGTGGCGGCTGGGCCCACCTGGCGCGCCCCGTTCCGTCGCGGCGCGACGCACAGTGGGGATTCCGTTCGCCTGGGGTGGCCGCCTCCTGGCGTGGCGGCAGGTGCCACGTGTCGCCTGCCGCGCCTGCCGCCACCGCTGAGGGGGTCCTTTTTGTCAAACTGATTCAGAGATAGTCTTTTTTGTCAATTCATCTCGGCAGGGAGTCTTTTTGAACAAAAAATCACGAAAATCGAGCAACGGAACCACTTGTAGGTTTCCTTCTTTGCCATCCAAGGAGAAGGAGTGCGATTAAAATAAGCAAGCTCAATTTTGACAGAATTTGTTGAGAACTAGCTTGGTACGTCGAAAGGAAGGACAGAAAAAAAAACATAGCAGAAGAGTGTGAGAATGGCAAGAGCCATAAAGCCATTCTCTACTTTCCTACACTCTATTAGTAGTACGATTCAACTTTACCTCCCGGCGAAAAGGAGAGATCTTAGTTCGAAAGGAAAATGACTATTTACCCCAACGTATAAATCCGTTCAGCATGTGAACACCAGAAAATTATGTGCAGGGGTCAACACGGGAAACATGTTTACCCATGAGGTACACACCATTCAGCCTCATCACACTTATGATGCTGCTAATGTAACCGCTGTTCTGAACGTTGCCAACTCTGCCTCTTTATATATCTTTAAACCATAGGCATCTTTTCTGTTGGGGTTCCTTCAGTTGGTGATCAGGTTATGAGCGTACACTCCTTGCCGAATCGTTGATGTGTTTTCTCGCTATTGATGTGAGATTTTAGAAGAAACTGAAAGGGAATGTGAACAAGAGAAGTTGCGGTCTATCTGTCATGCAAGAGAGCGGCTGGTCCTGTGCGTGTGCCCACTGATAAAGCAGAATGGTTTGCTGCCACTAATCCATTGATGTAGAGGCCGGGGGTCATTTCGCTTTTAGAAAAAATTAAATAATCCATCATCCATAGACCTGATTCTCTCGGATTGAGAAATGCTTGGTTTATTCGATTTGAAGTGTATTGACCATGTTGTTAGCAGTATAATTGTGTAGAGATAAGACGATAGAGATAGGATTGTTTAAGCAAACTGTATCTTGTCTTGTACTCTAAGTCTCATTCCATATTATATTTTATATATACCTTACGAGAGTCTGATCAATACAGTACAACATTAGCCATCTATATTTTTTACATGGTATTAGAGCGGTTAGTCTTATGACGACCGATCCTAGGTTTCTCTGCCACTTCCGCAGCGGGCCGCCTCCAAAAAAATTAATCTTCTCTCCTCGGGGACGTGGCACCCGATCGATCAAATGATCAGATCGGTTCCATAGTTTAGACCAAAAATTACTCCACCCGGCGTGCTTCCTGGATCCCTCGCTCCAACAGGCGACGGTGCACGGGCTCCTGCACCGCCCGCCCGCCCGCCTCTACATCAACCAACTCCGTCCGCGCGGAACACGGAGCGTGTACGGCGACGTCGACGGCGACACCAATCAACCAGTCCACAACTCAGCAGCACCAGGCCGCACACCAAGACTGGATCACGGGAGGGAACTCCGCGGCCAGTACGCGGCGAGCCCCATGCAACCAGATTGCATCCACGTACAGATCGATTTCCAGCCGGTGCACACGACGTTCATCAGCGAAGCCGTAGCCTCGCCAGGGGATTGCACACTGCAGCGCCAACCAGCTGTTCGCGTACGTCGTGCACCAGTAGGCAGCGCACGAGCGCGTTCCAGAAGAGCAGCCGGCGGCTTCGTGAACAGGGATGCGATCGGATCTGCATCAACACCGCAACATCTGCCGGCCCCTCGACATCAAGCTCCACCAAGCGTCCATGTGCAGCCACCAGCAGAGTCTCCATCCAGCCATGCGTAGGTATGCCCATGCATGCTAACGTATCCATCCACGAATCATGCACATGGCCACACGAATCAATCTCCTACGAGGAGATACATGCAGCAAGACTTGGACTCCGTGCATCGACGGGCGACACAAGACCGGTCGGTACCCACGGTCAGACGGGCCTCCATCGCCAACTGCCATCTACGTCAAGACAAAGGACTACACCGACCGATCTGCAACGACATCGTCTACACCGAGACGACAAATCAACCTACACTGAGCTGCATCAATATTCGATATTCATCGACCCGAGCCAAACGACATTGAGTTGTACGACGGGCTACAAGCCAACATACTTCTTCAGCACGGCACGACATCGACACATCATCGCCGCGGAGTGACGCCTTCAAGCGACGCATCATCGTTGACACACCGCTGAAACGTCATCGCCGACACTTCATCGCCAAGGTCTTCATCAACGTGGTCTTCACCAACATCTTAGTCAACACACTGTCACTGCCTTGCCCACAAGATGGACACCTAGCGTCCTCTGACAAACTTTCCTACAAGACGTGACCGTGACGACCGCAATGACCGCGTCACGACGACGGCATCGACCGCGTCATCCGCGACGGCACAACTGCATTGACACGGCGTCACAACAGTGACGACCCTACATGGCCACACGGTTCTGGCAAAGCCGATGTGTGCTCGATGGGCTTTCTCTGGTCTTGGCAAAACCGGCAGACTCGTCACCGACGGCACCCTTTGACAAGGTGCATCATCCATGAATGCAGCTCTGTCATCTACAACATAGCGCTTTTTTTTTTGCGTCTCCAGCTTTGTGCGGCTTCATCATTCACAATGACTATATCATCGACCACGATTACCTCGATCACGGCTACATCATGATCGCCTACATCAACATCGAAATATAGGGTTACGTCTACAATAACATATCGGCCACAACTCCAGTCAACAGTGTCCGCGTCGTAATCAGCATTCGCGCCACTCCCGTTGTGACTGCGGGAGGGAAGAGAGGAGAGACAAGGAATGCACCAGAAGGGGACGTAGTCACCGCCGTAGGTGCCGACCCATCAGAGACGCAGTTGATGATGGCGCAGCGGAGAAGACAAAGGAAGCACAAGACTTAAAATTCAGTTGTAATCATCCGGTTCACTCCCGCTACGACTGAGGGGGAATGTTAGAAGTATAATTGTGTAGAGATAAGAAGATAGATAGAATTGTTTAAGCAAACTACATCTTGTCTTGTACTCCAAATCTCAACCCATATTGTACTTTATATATATCTCTATGAGGGCGTCTCATCAATACAGTACAACATTAGCCATCTATGTTTTCTACACATGTCGCATTAAGAAGATCTCAGTGTATCCGTTAGAGGCAACATAAATCGAAGTGGGTAGAGCACCAGAGTGGACAAGGCTACGTGATTCATTTTCGCTTGCTTCGAGTAATTTATTAGCCGTATGATACTCATTCCAATTTTTTTGTGCGGAAATATTCATTCCGTTCCTGAAATTATATCCAGCGTTCAAAAATAGTCACTCATCTAAATAATTTGTTTATTATCAATGTTGTTACGATCCAAGAAAATAATTTACCCGGTACATATAAATTATATAGTTTCTTCTTTATTTTTCCATCAGTGAATTGGGGCCCAGAGGGAGGTCGATGTGCTCTGGTTCCCTGGTGCTGGCCACTTTTCTCATGTCGAGGCCGCCGGTAATCACTAATCAGAGGACCATTTCAAGGGATTCCGGAGAACCTTAGCTCAGAGCTGGTGGCCGTTGATGCCGTCATGGAGAGACTGTACCGGACCAAGGTGTAGCAACATCACGGTCTGCCAGAATCCGATGCAACATATCGCTCTATTGTAGAGGAGAGCAGGGACCCACTAACAGGACGACAACAATATTACTGTATGATTCCTGATTCAGTTCACTTTTGTGGCTTTCTTACGAGAGAGAGTTCCACTTTTTATTCTTTCATCCAGGAGTTATGTTGCGGTATCACCATGCAATTGTCCCTTGTCAGGTACGCATGTACCTAGTCGTATATCTGAGGTCATAATAATGTGACATAAATGAAGATTCTGCTAAATTTCGAAAAGAGGAGTTCATCCAAGAGTAATGGACGTATGGAACACAAAATCTCAGGGACCAAGAGCCAAAAAACCAAAATAACAAGCTCGACAAGAATTGTCTCGGTGAAATTGAGACGAGAATTTAGAGTGAACTGAAAATGACTCTACCCCAACCTATACGTGTGACGGGCATCTGAACACATGAAAAGTATGTGCGTCTGGCAAGGTGTGAGCACTAATTGATACTCCTCATGATCTAACGCACCATTCAGGCCGATCACACTTATTGCACTGCTAAATTAGCAGATGTTTTGAACATTGTCCCCTCTGTCTCTTTATATATCTCTAGACTATACACACCTTTTCTGCTGGTATTACGAGTGTACACTCACTACTCAACTTAAGATTCGTTTTCTTCCTAATGAGCTGAGATCTTAGAAGAAACTAAAATAGAATGTGGACAATCCGCGTGCGGGTCTAGGTTCTATGTGTGTGCCCACTGAGAAACCATGAAAATTCAATAGGAAAATGCTTTGATGCAATACCAGCATGTATAGAACTGATTATGTCTCACTGAGAAGCATACTAGCCCAGCAAATATCCTATGGATACTGCAGATTCAGCACTATAGACCTGATTTGTCCCGTTGATCCTAAAGCCTTACAAAGTGGAGTTGATTTTATCCCATATAGAAGAGCTCAGTTTGTTCGACTTCAAGTGTGTGGAGTGTGTCCCATTGAAAAGCCCTTGGTGTGACCATAGAGACAAAATGATTCAAAGTGTCCAGGGTAAGCAAAGTGGGTGATACGTTTTTCGCTTGTTCCGAATGATTGAAGAGCGTGGCAATACTGTAAGTGGAAATGGAGTTACCCATCTCCACAGTGTTTATACTATCAATTTGTCACTGTCCATGAAATCAATCATCCCGTGTTACTAATTTTTTTATTCCGTCATGTTTCTTTCCATCTGTGAACTGGGGTTCTGAAGGAAGGCGATGTGCTCTGGTTCCTGCCTGTGACGACCTGTCAGGATCACTGATAAACATTTTAGGGGTTGGATGAGGAGGTTACCGGGGGGTCTGACTTTTAATCTGGCAGATGTTGTTGCCCGAGAGCCTGCCCTTGGCCAAGGTGCAACCACACTGCGGTCTGGCAGAGTTGATCAACGGTGTCGGCTTGCATGGCCAGCTGTGATGGACCTGGTTTCTTCCATGGCAGTTTTGGTCCTGCAATGTCCGTCTGGAAAGAAACATCTTTTTACACGAAGTGCACAATTATTTCCACGAAGTGCCAATTATGCTTTGAAAAAATGTGATGATCTGTCCGGATCGCTGACAAACTGGGAGAGATATTTTAGAGGCTGGATTGTTGTCAGAAGACCTGAGCACCGAGTTGACCGCCATTGATGCCGTTGCCGAGGTGCACCGAGTTGACGGTCTATCATACTCAAACGCGGATGAACCATGTCGCCCAGGTGTGGAGGAGAATGGCCAAACTGATAGGTCGACAAACATATAGTCGACCAGGTAGATGATGCATGCTGTGATATGCTGACGCAGCCTTTACACGCTTTAACTTACTGAACCAACTTCTCTCTATACCTTCACCCCATTCATATCTTTGCTTCGTCCACCCTGCTAAGAATTGGAAGTTGAAAAAAAAAACGATTGTTTACCTCCAAAGCGTACATGTGATCGGCATGTGAAACAACCAAAAAGTACACACACAGCTGGCCCGTGTGAGAAACACTAATTGCTACACCTCACGAGTTTCAGTCACATCACACTTATTGCGCTGCTAATTTAACAGACGTTTTGAACATTGCCCACATTGTGTCTTTATAACAGACGTTTTTTTCTTTTTTCTTTTTTTTTTTGCAGCTTGCAACTGGGTGTAGACTCACTACTGAAATTTTTATCTTGTTCTCTTTTAATGAATGATACGCAAGCTTTGCGTATTTGCGAAAAAAAAATTATCTTGTTTACTGGCTAATGAGCTGAGATATTAGAAGAAACTGAAATCAAATGTGGACAATTCGTGTCTAGGATGGGAGTGCTTGTGGGAATTCACAAAAATTAAGCAGGAAATCCTATCTTCCAAATCCAGCATGTATAGATCTGATTCTGTCCCATTGAGAAGCATGCGAGCCAAGCTAAAATCTATTTGAGTATATGTGTGTACAGTTTGTTTAGTTGAGAAGCGAGAGACCAGATGGATCAAAGCGCATAGAGTGGAGCTAAGTATGTTATTCATTTTTTTCTTGTACCAAGTTCCTCAAATATGCTGACAAAGAAAAACTACCGGGATAGCAGACGACGCCTGGACTGGTTTTTCTTGTACCAAGTTCCTCAAATATGCTGACAAAGAAAAACTGAAATATCGTGAACATCCATGTGCCCGTCAGCTGGATAGCAGACGACGCCTGTTGAGTCCTACTGTGCTCTATATGGATGACTTTATTTCAGTTTTCTTCTTTCACTTGCTTGCTAATTGCCATATGGTGTTTTCCCTTTTTTTAATCTGTTTTCTTTCACAAGTAATTAGTTGCCTTATCATCATTTTTCATGGCATAAACTAAGTTTCTTGATTTGTAAACTTCAAGATAGTGAGTGATCAAAATCATCAGCGAAGTGTAGTTTTCAGTGAAAAGCACAAGGTGTCCTTGATATAATCTACTCCCTCCGTCCACGTACTGGGTTCAAGTGAACCCAATTAAATTTGACATGCATGTCCCTTATAGATTTACAATAGCTTAAGACTAAGCAAAGAACTGAACCCACTCTTTAGTAGAGCTAAACCCAATGGTTGATAATCCTAGCTACGCCCCTGCCTCCATCCCATAATGTAAGACAATTTTGGACACTATTGTAATGTCAAAACACGTCTTACATCGTGGGAAGGAGGGAGTACAAGTTTGTGTGGTAATTATAGTACGTAATGGTACATCTGAAATAAATGAACTAAATTAACTTAACACACGGAGCAAAGGAATAACACAGGGGCATACAATGTATCTCCCACAGTACCAGGACCCACCAACTGCAAGAATAACATCGGCTAAGCTAATTGATGATTATAAATTAATAATACCGAAAGGAAGAACCGAGGCAAGGGTTGTGGGCATTTTTATCTTCTATGATTTTTCATGGCTGCTAGTCCACACTGATGGAAGCTCCCCTGCTCTTCTGGAAAGCGGTTTCCAAGATTATATACATCGCAAACCAAACTGTCGCTCTGAATTTGTCAGGCTTCACTTACAGAGCAAACCACAATTAATGTGAGAGTTGGAACCTCCCAGATGGTTTCCTCGTAAGTCTTCCCTGGACAAATATTAATGACTGAAATAAGCAAACTCAACTTCTACATAATTGTTGAGAATGAGCTGAGTACTTCCAAAGGTAGGGCTTACAAAATTTGTATAGTAAAACAGTGTGAGAACAGCAAGATCAACAAGCCCATGTCTAGTTTCATCCGATTAATCTATTGGTAGTTCATAAGACGGAAAAAAGGGGTGGAACTTTACGTCCAAGAAAACATGAGTTGAGGTTTTAGTTCGAAATGAAATGACTATTTATCCCAACATGTACATTTGTGAACAGCGGAATTTTAGGTGCAGCTGGCCAACAAGAGAAACACTGTTACTCTTCATGAGCAACACACCATTCAGCAGCTGAGCAGTATCATGCTTATTGCGCTGCTAATGTAACGGGCCTTTAAAATATTGCCCACTCGTCTCTTTATATATCGATAAGCCATATCCACCTTTTCTGTTGGGTTCCTTCCATTGGTCATCAGGTTATGAGATTTACATGCATGTAAAAAGAAGGTTATGAAATGTACAATGTTACTGTAGTGCTGATTTTCTCTCTAATGATTGAGATTTTAGAAGAAACTGAAAGGGAATATGAACAGCCCGAAGCAGCTATGTGGGCTCCCATTGAGAATCTAGGAAACTTCGGCCTGCATAAAGCACGTTCTGTCCAAAGCAGAACTGTACAAACCCCTCAATATTCGCCAGATTTGTTTTGATGGAGAAGTACCTTCAATTTAAAGTGTGCTTAAATGGACACATACTTTTTTCTCTAGCTATTCTACTCAATGAGAAAAATTAGTACGTTCATTTAATTTATTCATTTTTCTTTACATTCGTCCACTTGTAATCTGCATGGGTCTGTGTATGGGGCGCAATACGGGATCCAGACACGCAGGATGGGATTTCATAGGCGCGGCTCTGCCCCGCCCAGTGAGCATCTCGGTGAAATTTGACCTGGCCTTTGTAAGATTAGAAGCGTTCCTACTCCTCGATGAGGAGCCGCGTTGGTTTATATTGAACGAGGCAGAACAGCCCTGTCGTGGCTTACAAGAAGAGGAAACCGATCGCAAGGATTCGGTTGTAACAAGGACACCTAAACAGCTACGAGAGGGAGAGAGATAGACTAGAGTTGGGATTACAATGTGGAGATAAACATGGATTCTAACACCCTCCCTTAATCTCAACTATTCTATGTTTAGATTCCTCTTGAACTCTTCAAATGGTTTTGCCGGCAGTGCCTTGGTGAACCCATCAGCCACTTGATCTTTGGAAGGGATGAACCATATCTCAAGTTTCTTTGCTGCAACCCTTTCACGCACAAAGTGAAAATCAATCTCTATATGCTTGGTTCTTGCATGAAACACTGGGTTTGCAGACAAGTATGTTGCTCCCAAATTATCACACCATAAGCATGAGATGCGATTCTGCTTGACCCCCATTTCATCCAGTACTGACTCAATCCAAATGATTTCTGCAGTGGCATTAGCTAAGGATTTATACTCAGCCTCTGTACTTGACCTTGATACAGTGACTTGTTTCCTAGCACTCCAAGAAACAAGATTAGGACCAAAAAACACTGCAAAGCCTCCAGTTGATTTTCTATCATCACTGCAACCTGCCCAATCAGCATCGGAGAATGCACTCACAAGAGTAGAATTAGAGCGTCTGAAATGCAGTCCCACTTCCATAGTATGTTTGACATATCTTACAATTCTCTTAACAGATGTCCAATGTGCAGTAGTGGGTGCATGTAGATATTGACAAACTTTGTTAATAGCAAATGAGATATTTGGGCGAGTAAGAGTCAAGTACTGTAATGCTCCAACAGTACTTCTATACTTTGTGCTATCTTCCTCATGAAGTGGCTCACCTTCATATGCTGAAAGTTTCTCCGAGGAGGACAATGGTGTAGGTACAGGCTTGCAGTTTTTCATCCCCATACGTGATAGAAGCTCAGTAACATATTTCTCTTGTTTTAGTACTATGCCATCTTGAGTCTTCTTAACTTCAATGCCTAGAAAGAAGTGCAAATCACCTAGGTCTTTCAAGGCAAACTCTGAGCTCAAATCATGCAGAAGAGCATTAGTAGCACTTTGTGATGAACTTGCAACTATGATATCATCCACATATATGAGAACAAAGATAACTACTTTTCCCTTGTTATAAATGAACAGAGATGTATCAGCTTTGGAAGCAATAAAACCAAGACATTTCAATTGTGAGGTCAACCTGGAGTACCATGCTCTAGGTGCTTGTTTCAAGCCATAGAGTGCTTTGTCAAGCTTGCACACATAATATGGTGTTTTCTTACTCTCATATCCTGGTGGTTGTCTCATGAACACCTCCTCTTCCAGAACACCATGTAAAAACGCTTTCTGTACATCTAGCTGTCTCAAGCTCCATCCCCTGGACACAACAATAGCTAACACAAGTCTTATAGTTGCAGCTTTTACAACCGGACTAAAAGTATCCTCATAGTCTATGCCATAGCGTTGTTTAAAGCCCTTTGCAACTAGACGTGCCTTATATCTATTAATGGAGCCATCTGCTTTCTTTTTAATTCTATACACCCACTTGCAATCAATAATATTTTTACCTCTCTGATCAGGCACAAGATGCCAAGTTTTGTTCCTCATAAGTGCAGAATATTCCTCATCCATTGCTTTCTTCCATTAGGGTCCCCAAGTGCATCATTCAGTGTCGTTGGTTCCCCTGAAATACATAGCATGCCATACCGTATAGTACCATCAGTTTGTATTTTGGGATTACGAATACCTTTTTGTAACCTGGTCATAACTCGCAAAGGAGCTTCTTGTTGCAAGTGTAGAGGAACAGGATCCATTGGCACAGAAGATCCGCCTCTTGCTACTGAATCAGCTGGTCCCGCAGAAGATCCACCGGACAGACCCGCAGAAGATCCAGTGGACCTTGGTGTGGCCCCCTTTCCAGTGGACGCCCGGGAAACCACAGAGCTTGCGGGCACAGAAGATCCGCTGCCAGGCTGCATGTGCGCGGGACGCGAGGAGGAGCCAACCGCGCGGCTGGTCCCGCTGGCGGGTGACGCGTCCGCGTGGGAGTGGCCCTCCCAGGAATCTGGGCCGCTGCCGCCTTGGACGCGATCCAAGAAGGATCTGTGCGCCCGATCCGAGGCCTGCAACCGCGCAGGTGTGCCAGGCGCCGCCATATCATCATCGGGATCAGCGGCAGGCTCGTCTTCTTCTGCAGCATGAAATAACACAGCATCTTGAGCTATATTTTCATGATTTTGACCATTTTGAATGCCGTTTTCTTCAGGAACCTGCACGGGCATAAGAGTAGAGCTAGGACTAGCAGGATTATCATCATATTGGTCAGTACAATTGTCTCCCCCGTGATCAAAGTTTCGAAGATGTGATGGAAGAAAGAGAATTTCCTTTCGAAGAAGAGCACAGGCATTGGGATGAAGAGATGCAAAAGGAAACACAGATTCATCAAAGACAACATCTCTGGATATGTAAACCCTACCAGTGGGAACATCTAAACATTTAACCCCCTTGTGCATAGGGCTATAGCCTAAGAAAACACATTTTTTTGAACGGAATGCGAGTTTGCGTGTGTTGTAGGGTCTAAGATTTGGCCAATATGCGCATCCAAAAATACGGAGAGATGTGTAATCGGGTGTGACACCAAGAAGCCGTGTGATGGGTGTTTCTAGTTTGATAACTTTGCTTGGGAGCAAGTTGATAAGATATGTAGCAGTTAGAAAAGCTTCATCCCATAACTTGAGTGGCATGGATGCATTTGCTAGTAATGTGAGTCCTACATCAACAATATGACGGTGCTTTCTTTCAGCTGATCCGTTTTGTTGGTGAGCATGAGGGCAAGAGACATGATGCGAAATACCAAGTTTTTGAAAAAAGGAATTTAGCTTCTCATACTCACCACCCCAGTCAGTCTGCATAGCAATGATCTTAGAGTTCAGTTTGCGTTCAACAAGATTTTGAAAGTTGACGAAAACTTGAAAGACATCAAATTGCTTCTTCAATAAGTAAATCCAAGTAAATTTACTATAATCATCAATGAAGCTTACATAATAGGAAAATTTACCAACTGAAGTTGGGGCTGGCCCCCCATACATCTGAAAAAATAAGTTGCAATGGAGCAGTAGATACACTAGTAGAAATAGGATAAGGTAACTGATGACTTTTGGCCTGTTGGCACGGATCACAAACTGACTCAACACTAGACTCATATGAGAGTTTATTTTTGCTAAGAACATATCTAACAATAACTGAATATGGATGACCTAAGCGACTATGCCACTTTGCTGAAGATGGCTTAGTGACGACATATGCTTGTTTATTGGACCATGATGATGATGATGATGATGATGATATGAGTGGATAGAGACCTCCCACACACCATCCTCTAAGAATGATTCTCCTCGTGGCTAGGTCCTTTACCAAGAAAAAGAAAGGATAAAACTTTATAAGAACATTGTTATCAAGAGTGAATCGATGAACAGAAACAAGGTTTTTTGATGTTTCAGGAACATGTAAGATATTTTTCAAGTGTAAATTTTTTACGGGGTTTTTAACAATTGAACTACCAATATGTAAGATTTCCATACCAGAACCACTCGCCGTGTGGATTTGGTCGCCTCCATTGTATCTCTCCTGCATGGTCAGCTTGTCAAGCTCTCCGGTAATGTGGTTTGTAGCTCCGGTGTCAGCATACCAATTGGTATCCACACCGTAGGAGACAGCATGTGCCCCCCCTGGATGTGCGTGCACCCCCTGGATGATGTTTGAGACAAATCTGGCATTCGGGATAGTCACGTTGTTGCTGTTGTTCACGCCCTTGTTGCTGGTGTTGTCGAGGGCGCCCTCTGTTTCCGCCGCCGCTACCTGCAGGAGAGGGCTGACGATCACCACGGCCGCGCCCCTTCCTCCTCGCCCGTGATAGGATCTCCTGCGGGTCTGTCCACGGCCTCTATACGCCGCGTTTGCAGATGTGTGGAAACCCCCAGATGATGAGTCACCTAACATCTCCATCCTTTGATCAAAAGCGGAGATTTGAGCGAAGAGGTCATCTGGCGTGATCTGGTTCTTGACAGCTCCTATTGCCGCAACTACTAGATCATAATCGCGATCAAGGCCTGCAAGAATATAGTCAACCATCTCTGGATCTGACACCGAGCGGCCAGCAGCGGCCAACTCATCTGCGAGGTTCTTCATCTTCGCCATGAAGACAGAGCTTGACATGGAGCCCTTCTTGGTTGTGGTGATTGCAATTCTTAGGTTTGTGATCCTGGATTGGGACTGAGAGGCGAAGAGAGTTGTTACCGTCGTCCATAGCTCGAAGGTTGATTCCTTCCCGACAACCTGTCCAAGGATTTCTGGTGTCATAGAGTTGAGTAAGTATGAGAGGACCTGTTGATCTTTGGCGATCCATGGCCCATACAGCGGGTTCGGCTCCATGGCCGAAGTTTTGTCCGCCTTGGTGATCTCCACCATCTTGGGTGGGGCAGCGTCGGAGTTGTCCAATAGCCCAGTCACCTGCGCACCTCGCAGGGCTGGGAGTACTTGCGCTCTCCAGAGGATGAAGTTTCCTCTCGCCAGTTTCTCTGATGGAGGCGCACCGAGGTTGAGGGCAACTCCTGTTGACGACGACATGAGGGCGACGCCGACGTGCTTCTGGTTTGATTTTTGTGGCTAGATGTGTAGGGAAGAGGTAGCTCTGATTACCATGTAAGATTGGAAGCGTTCCTACTCCTCGATGAGGAGCCGCGTTGGTTTATATTGAACGAGGAAGAACAGCCCTGCCGTGTCTTACAAGAAGAGGAAACCGATCGCAAGGATTCGGTTGTAACGAGGACTCCTAAACAGCTACGAGAGGGACAGAGATAGAATAGAGTTGGGATTACAATGTGGAGATAAACAGGAATTCTAACAGCCTTCACCGAGCGGTTGGTGGCCACCGGGACCTCGTTGTCCCGGGAGGAGCCGTTGCCCTGCTGTTACATGCCGACGCGCCCGCCGGAGCGTCAGAGCATGAGAGCTAGAGCTGGTTCCCACCGATGCCTCTGCAAGCACACGGCAGTCGCCCGCCCCCGGCAACCTCTTCGTCACTTTCTTTCCGGCAGAATAAAGCTTTGTAGGTTGGCGATAGCTGGTCCCCGCCGACGCGTGCAGCCACCTTGTTGGTCTCCGTTGTGCTGTTGACCAGGGACTTGCTGCCCTGCTACTGTTGCTGCTTACCAGCGTGGGGCGTGGCCTGGTGGTCAGTCGGTTTGGCGGCGAAGGTGGATGCGTCTAGGGATGGGACCTCGCCGATGGCGTCGGAGGTAGTGTTGATGAGCCACTCGAAGGCCTTTGTGGGCCTGTCGAACCTGCTAATGTGCGGTCGATGGCGCGTTGCCGACGTGATTGTCGCTGCGAAAACGCATAGCAAGTATGTTAGAACTAATCTTGATGTTTTGTATCACATATATAGTTTAGAGTTTTGCATGTAGTTTAGATGGTCTAGGGAACTGTACGTAGGCCATGGTGCTTCAGTTGTGCGCGCAAAGGAGGCAAGATGCCGGGCTGCTGTGCGATGCGGTGAGTACAGCGAGATGCTAAAGATGCCGTGCGATACGGCAATGTCGTGAGAAGCGGCAAGGTGCGCCAGAGGTTGGAGCGTGACGAGCTATACGAACAGGTTGAACCGGGTGAACCGGTGAGTCATTCAGATGGGTTTAAAGCAGCCTTGCATGCGTGAGGTAGTTGGCATGTTGCCGAGTGATTCGGTCATGTTGATTAGTACATGCACGTCATTAGCTGGTGGAGGTTGCATATAGATAGGATTAGTTAGTGCATGGTGGACGGTCAAGTTAGTGGCCGAGCCATCTGGACCTGGAGTGGGAGATGATGGACGAGTGCTAACGGTAGTGGGTGTGTGTGCATGGGTTGTGGACCAGGCCGTTGGCTCCTGGCCGTTTATAAATACCTTTGATTTAGTAAGAATGAGAGAGGCCGAGAGGGCTGGGAAAAACACAATGTAGTCTCTTGTTCCACCAAGGAGAAGGGCCTCTCGTGCAAAGTAACAGCTGGTCTTCTTCTTGGGTGTGTGCGTGTGTTTTCTGAGTTTCACCATGTGTGTGTGTTCTTGTGTGAGACTAAGAGAGTTGAGCAGTGAGAGGCAGCAAGAGGTAGAAGAAGGAGCGGCGCTGCGAGAGGGGCGGCTCCAACAAAGTATTCAACCAAATTGTAAGCTAATTGCAAGTTTACTCCGCTAAGTTTAAGGGATAGGTTAGAAAGATTGCTTTTTAAGAAGAGCAAATGTACTCCTCTAAAGGATACTCGGCGTTTACTCCTCTAAATTTTAGGGGATCGGCTAGAATTTCCATATTGAATTGTTGTGCTACAAAAATGCTAATGTAAGTCTATGACAATATGCATCATTTTTATTGTAGTTTCTTCCAATGTTGTATGCACTGACACTACTGAAATTTTCGTATACGCCGGGTGTCGGCGTCTTCGCCGAGAGCTAAAACACGGGCACTCGGCAAAGTAAAGAACGCCAAGAGCCGCACTCGGCAAAGGAAGTAAATCGGCAAACACATGGTGCTGCCGACAGTATTGCTCGGCAAACAGGTTACACTCGGCAAAGTATTGCCACGTGGAACAGTCGGCGGCGACTAACGGTACAGTGACAGCTGAAACTCTTTGCCGAGAGTAGCTCTCGGTAAACATTTAGTCACCTCGGTCTTCATTAATAAGAGTCTGTATAGTCAACTAGCAAAAATTCATAGTGGCTGCCATATTCTGAAATTGGATGCCGGCGTTTTTTCAAATTTATGATCCACACCGTTTACCGAGAGGGGATATTGACAAACAACAAAACCTGTTTAAATAGTCGGATAGTCCAGATGCAGTAAGCTTCGGTATTCATTAAGCTCTTGTTAAGGAGATGGACTATCACTTTGAATGTTCACCTGTCTCGAGAAGAGAACATTCAAAGTGATTTCTATCTTCTTAATGGTGGATGCCGGTGTTTTTTTAATTAATGGTGTCATCACGGGGCCCTGAACTTGTAGACCGCACTGTCTCCGAGCTAGTATCTTGGTATCGACAGGGAATGTGTCCGGTTTGTGCAGGAAGTGCTGGTCATGTTTCTCCGTTGGCCTCAAAACTTCGCGTGCTCTAAGAGGGTGCAACCGCATGGCACGTGCCACGGCCTCACATTTTTCGAGGGGGTGTGCAATATTCAAGAAATTTATTGCTCTGCTAGGGTTTCATCGCCGGGAATTGCAGATGAGAAAGGCGGCACATGAAATCATGCCCGGTAGCGGCATGGGAAATCATTTGTGATGTCCTTGTGGCATGCCTAGGCCTTGCAGACACGAGGGAGGGGCATGCCCCGCCACCGGGTTACCGAAAGTACCTCGGTGTCATTCCTGATGCAACCGTTGAAATCCTCAGAAAATTGTACGATGGTAGGATTGCTCGGGATCTGGCGCGGTGTTATCACAGGGCCTCTGTAGGGTGTGGTAAAAGTTTGGACGGGTTTCAAGAGAGGTGACCCCTGTGGCCGCTTGTAAACTGCACTGTCTCTGAGTTAGTATCTGGTTATCAAGAGGGAACGTGTCCGGTTTGTGCAGGAAGTGCTGGTCCTATTTCTCCGTTGGCCTCGAAACTTCTCGTGCTCTAAGAGGGGGCAACCGCATGGCACGTGCCACGGCCTCGCATTTCTCGGGTACGCATGCAATATTTGAGAAATTTATTGCTCTGCTACGGTTTCATCACCGGGAATTGCAGATGAGCAAGCCGGCACATGAAATCATGCCCGATAGCGGCATGGGAAACCATTTGTGATGTCCTTGTGGCATGCCTAGGCCTTGCAGACACGAGGGAGGGGCATGCCCTTCCACTGGGTTACTGAAAGTACCTCGGTGTCATTCCTGATGCAACCATTGAAATCCTCGAAAAATCGTACGATGGTAGGATTGCTTGGGATCTGGCACGGCTGGGATGGCAATGGGTCGGGTTTGGGGCGGGTGGAGCTGGTCCAAATCCAATCCATGACCCATCTTCCTACCTTTTGCCCATCCACCAAAGTATCCATGGGCACAACTTGTGCCCATGCCCAAATACCCATTGGATATCCAAATACCCGTGGAGCTCCATGGGCATAGAAAAATCACCATAAGTAGGTAGCAAGTACACTGTTCAAAGATTGTCGACACACACAATGACAACTCAAATAGTCTGATAGTAGAAAAACTTGTCTTAAGTCTTATTTCATCAAAAAAACTGGACTAGACCACACAATGACAAGTTGACAACTCAAGCAGTATCATAGTAGAAAAGTCTTAAAATCTTATTACATCAGAACCAAAGTTGTAAGATCTTATTAATCAGAACCGAAGTTGCATAAATAAAGGACGTAACGTATTTCAAAATTCAAATGCACTTCCAACAGTACATGCACTAGTAATTGGAGACCCAGCCACATGTCCACATGAGCACACTTGGCTCCAAATTAGTCTTCAGTAGTGATGGGCTCATTTTCATCCTGAGATAAAAAGGAAAGCATTAATAAACAAGTTACTTTTGACTGCACATGCATGAAGGATGAAAACGTGGCATCTTAATCTAAGTCCAACCATCAACCACACATTCACAAGTATATATCTTAAAATAAGTAGTGCACTGCCCACACATCACTTGTTATTTAAATGTATAAACCATACCCAACAGAATAAATTGAGATGAGAACAAGGAGTTACCATCACTTCTTCTTCATCCTCAAGAATAGATTGAACCGCTTGTAAAGCGAAGTTGATATCACCTAATGCAAAGATGAAGCAAAAATTAATTTATGCATAGCACAAAGAAACCGAATACAAATTGATAATTAACAAGATTACCTAACATGTTCGCTCGTGACCAATCTTGCATACGCATAAGAGCTTCAGCTATGCTTGGTGTAAGCTGACTGCAATTTGCACTAAGTAACCTCCCACTAGTTCTAAAGACCAACTCTGATGCCACAGATGTAACAGGGATGGGTAATATATCACGAGCAATCTTCTGCAAAGTAGGATACTTGGCACCTCCAACTTTCCACCAATTAATAATGTCAAAATCTGGTGTTCTACGAATAAGGGGCTCGCCCAAGTACATGTCCAATTCAGTGCGAACTTGAGAAGGATCGACAGGTTGTGAAGACAAGTATTGCACAAACGCACCCAAATTTTCATCCACGCCACCATTATGAACAGCTGGGGGTGCTTCCAACAATAGATGTTTCGACACACTGAGGTACATCTTGATATTCAGCCAGCAAATCTGGCATTAACTTCTTTATTTTATCAACTTCTATGGATGCATGTTCAGATCCATAAAATGACCCAAATGAAGCCTTCAACATATGCATCTTATAATGTGGATCAAGGACAGTGGCAATAGCCATAAGACCATGGACATCAGTCCAATACTTCTCGAACTTGTCTTTCATTTCCTTAGACATAGCTTTTATGAAACTATGTTTACTACTTTCCCATTTACGAATTGCCAACCGAATGCCACATATTTGCGGAAAGAAAAGACTAGTTGTAACATATGAAGTGCCCGACAACAACTCTGTGACATCAAAGAACACTTTCAGCCTATCACAAACCTCCTTAGCAAAGACCCAATCTTCTCCAGTTGGACAAGTAAACTTCTTTTCACATATTGAAAGTCTTTCAAAAGCATCTTTGTATTGCAATGCACCTTTTAACATGATGTAGGTAGAATTCCACCTAGTTTTACAGTCAAGAGACAGTCTACACGTGTATTCATTGTTCAAAAGGCGTACCATCTTTTCAAACTTCACATGTCTTTTAGGTGTGGCTGACCAAAATGCAACACTATCTCGTACCCTCTCAATCCCTTTCTCCATGACATCCAATCCATCTTTTACAATCAGATTTAGTATATGAGCAACACAACGCATATGCAACAAAGATCCTTGCAACATAAGAGAAGAGGTGTCCAACTTACCTGGCAGAATTTCCATAGCCTTTTCATTTGATGTACAATTGTCCAAGGTCATTCTGGATATCTTCTTCTCAAGGTACCACTCAACAAGACATGCATGTAGTGCTTCGCATATAACCTCAGCATTGTGTGGACATGGAACATAAACAAACCTATGCAATAAAAAAATAAGGAAATATTTAGGTTCAGAGTAACATTAATCAATACATCTATTTCATAATAACAATGATTTAGATAGAGACATGGTTACCTCATTAGGAATCTCTTTAGGTTCCAAGAAGCGTCAATATAATGTGCAGTTACAGCCATATAGCCCCTCTTTTGATGGCCAGCTGTCCACAAATCTGTTGTGATGGCTACTTGGTTCTCAAACTTTGCAAAGTACTTCACCTTGCTATTCTTTTGGACACCAAACATATTTATGATGTCCTGCCTAATGGTATTTCTAGACACCACCTTGAACATTGGTTGCAAAGTACCACAAAATTTTCGGAATCCAGCATGATCAACAATAGACAGAGGGTACTCATGCACACATATCATCAATGCAAGTTCCTTTCTAGCAAGTTCTTGATCAAAAACATAGGTCTCCAAATTTACTTTCCCATCCCCACATTTTGATAACTTTAATTTGCTTTGTTGTGGACCCACTGGTGCATGCCGAGCCGGACAATTATTACGATGAGTCCTTAAGTGTGACATACCAAAGGTTGATTCTCCGGCATATGACTTATGACACCATTTGCATATTGCCTGCCATTTCCCATTGATTAGTTCTGTCTTAAAATCATCCCATACATCTGATGTACGCTTCCTTCTAGAACCGGTCAGTTTTGGTTGTTCCACTGCTGTACTAGTACCCTCTTGTGGAGTTGAACTTGCGACCGTGGCAGCTCCAGCCATGCCTGAGACATCCGCTATAGGAGCAACGCTGTTTTCGGGAGCTGACAAAAGAATGAAAGATGCCATCAACCATCTACTGATCATTACTATGCATAAATGATATTACACATGTCTCATGAAAAATTGTCGTTCTAGCACTAATGTTTTGGATGGGTATTAGTGATACTAAATTATATGAGTAGAAGTTATCTAGAGCAAAAATTCATTATAGACAAGGCTCCTTCATGACAATAAAGCTAGATAATGAATCTTTTAATAAGAAATGAAAATTCTGCATAGTAATGGTCAGTATATGGTTTCCAATTATAGCAAAGATGCTGATAATAAACCTAGTCTATGACAAAATTTAATAAGAACAGTAAATTGTACAAAAGTGATGTCAGTGAATTGTTTCTAGTTCTAGAAGAAATACTATTAATAAAGCTAGTTCATGATAAAATTTAATAAGTAGATTCAACAAATGCAACAGAACACAGTTTATGCTAGCTTATATAAAATATCTCATGTCTCATAGTCAGAGATCAAAAGCAAGGAGAGCACTGAGTTGCAAAAATTGTAGCAATTACCCTTTTCAGTGCTAATGGTGCTGTCGTCGACACCCTGTTGCTCGCTGGTGCACGGCAACTCCGGTGTTGGCTGCCGACCACGCAAACTCCTCCATGGGACACTAACACTCCCGCCCCTGCCCTTCCCATGGTTGCCCTTGCCCCCTTCCATTGAAGATTTACTCCTGCTCAGAGAAACAGAGTACACGGCGGCAGCTTGGTCAGGAAGAGATCGGTCGCCGGTTGGGGAAGGAGAGAGGGAGTGGGATGAGGGTCACGGACCTTAGGTGTGTTGCCGTCTGCGGGTCACCGATGTGTTGGTCGCCGAGGCTAGTCACCGAGGCCTGTCGCCGTCTCGCTGATGCTTGTCGCCGTCTCACCGAGGTAGGTCACGCTGGGGATAGAGCTGGTCACAGACGGCGGTCGCCGAGGCCGGTCGCACTGGGGTGGACGGACAGGGAGAGGCGGGGGTGGCGGTTGTGATTTGTGCGGCGTACAGGCAGAGCGCCGCCGTGCTGGAGCGCTGGGGAGGGAGGTGGACTCGGGTGATTGGGGGTTGACACACAGATTAGATTAGGTTTAATAATTACTAGGTTTGTGGGGTTGTGGGGGATTAGGGAACATGGGCCGGGCTTTGACTTCTGTGACCGTGAGCGACTGAGGTTGGACGTGTGCTTAGTCTAGTGTCACTGCCATATGGCCCCACATGTCATACGGGTATCCCTTGGATATCCATGGAGCAGAAATTATACCCATGCCCAACCCGACTGTTCGCGGGTATCCAGATCCATGGATCCATGGGCAGAAATGTGCTCCATACCCTTGCCCATTCGGGTCGGGTATTCACGGGTATCCGGATCCATGGATCAAATTGCCATCCCTAGGCACGGTGTCATCACAAGGCCATGTAGGGTGTGGCAAAATTTTGGACGCGTTTCGAGAGAGGTGAGCCCAGAGGCCGCTTGCAAACTGCACTGTCTCCAAGCTAGTATCTGGGTATCGAGAGGGAACGTGTCCGGTTTTTCAGGAAGTGCTGGTCATGTTTCTCCGTTGGCCTCGGAACTTCTTGTTCTCTAAGAGGGGCCAACGACATGGCACGTGTCATGGCCTCACATTTTTCGGGGACGCGCGCAATATTCGAGAAATTTATTTCTCTGCTAGGGTTTCATCGCCGAGAATTGCAGATCAGCAAGGCGGCACATGAAATCATGCAGGGTAGCGGCATGGGGAATCATTTGTGACGTCCTTGTGGCATGCCTACGCCTTGAGTGGATGAGGGAGGAGTTTCATTTTCGGTTACCACTCTCGGTATGTTTATCCTTTACCGAGCGTGACTCTCGGAAAAGGTGTAAAACCTAGATCTAGGTCTCATACCTTTACCGAGAGCCGCACCGACAGACTTCCGGTAAAGGTCGGCGAACACTTAACCCCGTGCATGGTCTCTTCTCTCTCACTTCTCTCTCTGTCTCACCGACGTCCCCCACACCCCACCGGCGCCCCCCTCGCCCCGGCCGGCGCCCTCCGCATCGGCGCCCCCCGACCCCACCGGTGCCCTCCCCATCGGCAGCTGCCGACCCCACAGGCGCCCCCGACCCCGCCGCCCCCTCCCCAATCCCATCGGCGACCCCAAACCCCGCCGGCACCACCTTCCCCTCTCGGTGAGCTTCATCCCCCCACGCCGATCTTGTATTTATGCATGAGTGTATGTATTGATGCATGGATTTTTGTACGGATGCAAGGATTGATGGATGCATGCATGTATGAATGTATATATGTATGTATTAATGCGTGAATTGATGCATGAAATTTTTTGTAGTAATGTTTTTGTAGTTTTTTTATGTATCAATATATAGATGGATGTATGTATGTATGCATGAATGCATAGATGGATGCAAACAAGTATGGATGAATGTAGATAATTTTTAATTTTTTGTATAGATAATTGTTGATGCATCTAATAGTTCTTGTTGTTTGTATGGATGCTATGGAGGTCACCCCGATTGTTTTCGTAGGGGGTCGATGAGAGTTTTTTTTGGAGGAAAAAAATTGACTTTTGACTATGGCGGTCAATCTGGGCGAGTTCTTCTTGTGATACACATTTGTCACGCACGATGGACTCTCCCAGCTTGACCATCACCGAAAGTCGAAATATCCATGGGATAGTGTGTGATGACCCACAAGTATAGGGGATCTGTCATAGTCCTTTAAATAAGTAAGAGTGTCAAACCCAACGAGGAGCAGAAGGAAATGATAAGCGGTTTTCAGCAAGGTATTCTCTGCAAGTACTGAAATAAGTGGTAACAGATAGTTTTGTGATAGGATAATTTGTAACGAGCAACAAGTAACAAAAAGTAAATAAAGTGCAGCAAGGTGGCCCAATCCTTTTTGTAGCAAAGGATAAGCCTGGACAAACTCTTATAATAGGAAAAGCGCTCCCGAGGACACATGGGAATATCGTCAAGCTAGTTTTCATCACGTTCATATGATTCGTGTTCGGTACTTTGATAATT
This sequence comes from Aegilops bicornis, assembly GCA_021605145.1. Taxonomy (NCBI): domain Eukaryota; kingdom Viridiplantae; phylum Streptophyta; class Magnoliopsida; order Poales; family Poaceae; genus Aegilops; species Aegilops bicornis. The sequence continues at coordinate 46,898,831 of CM038675.1, read as the reverse complement.
TGATATGTGGGTGGACCATTGCTTGGGTGATGTTCTTACTTGAACAAACATCCCACTTATGATTAACCTCTATTGCAAGCATCTGCAACTACAACAGAAGTATTAAGGTAAACCTAACCATAGCATGAAACATATGGATCCAAATCAGCCCTTACGGCAACGCATACACTAGGGTTTAAGCTTCTGTCACTCTAGCAACCCATCATCTACTTATTACTTCCCAATGCCTTCCTCTAGGCCCAAATAATGGTGAAGTGTTATGTAGTCGACGTTCACATAACACCACTAGAGGATAGACAACATACATCTCATCATAATATCGAACGAATACCAAATTCACATGACTACTAATAGCAAGACTTCTCCCATGTCCTCAGGAACAAACGTAACTACTCACAAAGCATATTCATGTTCATAATCATAGGGGTATTAATATGCATATAGGATCTGAACATATGATCTTCCACCAAATAAACCAACTAGCATCAACTATAAGGAGTAATCAACACTACTAGCAACCTACTAGTACCAATCCCGGCCTTGGAGACAAGAATTGGATACAAGAGATGAACTAGGGTTTTGAGAGGAGATGGTGCTGATGAAGATGTTGATGGAGATTGCCCTCTCCTGATGAGAGGAGCGTTGGTGATGACGATGACAATGATTTCCCCCTCCCAGAGGGAATTGTCCCCGGCAGAACAGCTCTGCCGGAGCCCTAGATTGGTTCCGCCAAGGTTCCGCCTCGTGGTGGCGGATTTTCGTCCCGAAAGGTTGCTTATGATTTTTTCCTCGACGAAAGACCTCATATAGCAGAAGATGGGCATCGGAAGGCCACCAGGGGGCCCACGAGGTAGGGGGCGCCCAGGGAGGTACGGCGCGCCCCCCACCCTCGTGGCCAGGTGGGGCCCCCTCTGGTGAACTTCTTCCGCTGGATAATTTTTATTATTTTCCAAAATGACTTTCATGGAGTTTCAGGACTTTTGGTGTTGGGCAGAATAGGTCACTAATATTTTCTCCTTTTCTAGCCCCGAATTCCAGCTGTCGGCATTCTCCCTCCTTATGTAAACCTTGTAAAATAAGAGAGAATAGGCATAAGTATTGTGACATAACATGCAATAACAGCCCATAATGCAATAAATATCGATATAAAAGCATGATGCAAAATGGACGTATCAACTCCCCCAAGCTTAGACCTCGCTTGTCCTCAAGCGAAAGCCGATAACGATAAATATGTCCCCATGTTTAGAGGTAGAGGCGTCGATAAAAAACAAAATACGGACATGAAGGCATCATGATCCTTCTCATAACAGCTACATATATAGATATTGTCATATGATTTCTTATGTTCAAGTAATAATCCATTCACAATGCAGAATACGAATCATAAACTTTATTGAAATCCAAGAAACTATAATCTCAGTCATTGAAGCAATTGCAATTTATCATAACATCAGAAAGAGTCTATGTGAGAGCTGAATAGCAAGTCCACATACTCAACTATCATTTAGACTTTCATAACTGCTAACACTCACGGGATACTTGTGTTGACGGAGTTTTAATCAGACACAGAGAAAGATAGGGGCTTATAGTTTCGCCTCCCAACCTTTTACCTCAAGGGTAATGTCAACAATAATAACGCATGCCCCCTACATCCAATTAGATATATCAATCAGGATCTTTCCAACACACTGTGCTTGCCAAGGGATAAAATGTAAAAAGAAAAGGTGAAGATCACCATGACTCTTGCATAAGGTAGAGGATAATAATAAAAGATAGGTCCTTCGCAGAGGGAAGCAGAGGTTGCCATGCTCTTTTAGGGTTGGATGCACAAAATCTTAATGTGAAAGAACGTCACTTTATATTTCCCCTTGTGATATGAACCTTTATTATGCAGTCCGTCGCTTTTATTTCTTCCACATCACAAGATCGTATAAAGCTTATTTTTCCCACACCAATCAATCATGCATATTTAGAGAGCAATTTTTATTGCTTTACACCGATGACAACTTACTTGAAGGATATTGCTCAATCCATAGGTAGATATGGTGGACTCTGATGGCAAAACTGGTTTAAGGGTTTCTGGAAGCACAAGTAGTATCTCTACTTGGTGATGAGAATTTGACTAGCACGAGGGGGAAAGGCAAGCTCAACATGTTGGGAGATCCATGATAATATACTTTATCTCAGATATAAGAAAACATAACCCATTACGTTGTCTTCCTTGTCCAACATCAACTCTTTAGCATGTCATATTTTAATGAGTGCTCACAATCATTAAAGATGTCAATAATAGTATATCTATATGTGAAACCTCTCTTTCCTTATTACTTCCTATTAATTGCAACAATGACCAAAACTATGTTTGCCAACTCCCAACAACTTTCAATCATCATACCCTTTTTATGTGAAATCATTACTCTCAATAAGATTAATATTAACTCTTTGTTTCTTTTTATACTTTTTCTCTTTTCTTTTATTTACTCAAGATCATGGCAAAATAATCAAGCCCTTGACTCAACACTAATCTTTATTATATAGCTCACGGACTCGATTACATAGAGAGATCATAAAGCAAAAACTCAAGACCAGATCATGTCATAAACTTTATTCTACTATATCAAGATACTACTAATAGGATCGAACTAAGAAAAACGGTAAAGATAGGAGATGTGGTTGTGATACGATACCGGGGCACCTCCCCCAAGCTTGGTAGTTGCTAAGGGGAGTGCCAATACCCATGTGATTATGTCTCCTTCTTTGTTGTCGGTGAAGAATGTGGAAGTGATGTTGATTTAGTTGATGGCATATGTTTCTCCCTGAATTTGCGCTTGAGGACGGAATTTTGGTCCCTCAAATCATCAATCTCCCTCTCCAGGGTTACTATCTTTTTGCATAGGTCCTGCTTATTTCCTGCAAGAGACGAAAAGGGATAAACTCGATCTTAGGTTTCTTTGCTCTATCAGGGAGGCTTGACTTCTTAAACTCCACATGGATGTCACCAGGTTGAGGTAATGGGGTTTCATCTTCATCTGAGCTCGTCTCCTCCTTCCTCTTAGGTTCATAGTCCTCTTCTTCCTCCGTAGTCCAACCACAATGCTCCACGTCTCCATAGACCTTAGGATTTGCCAGGTAATCATCCACATAACTTTCTCCTTCCGAATCCTGGGATGACATGTTGATCTAATCTGCAGCAGGACAGTTCGAAACAAAAAAAGAGGATATTTGCGTGATACGGGAGTCAAAACCTTCGGGAGAATATATAATGAATTTTTACCGACCAAAATATGTAACGTGCAAGAAAACGGAGTCCGGAAGGCACACGAGGTGCCCACGAGGTAGGGGGGCGCGCCCTCCACCCTCGTGGGGCCCTCGTGTCCTTCCCGGACTGCTACTTATTTTTCTATTTTTCTAAATATTCCAAAACGGAGAAATATTGCCTTAAAAACTTTTTTGGAGCCGGTTTACTTACCGTACCACATACCTATCCCTTTTCGAAGTCTGAAACGTTCTGGAAAGTGTCCCTTATGTATTCTTCCGGGGTTACGGTTTCAATAACATTGGTTTCAACATTTATAGGATTACCTGGGATATAGTGTTTGATTCTTTGACCGTTTACCACCTTCGGATTTGTGCCTTCGAAATTATTAATTTTTATGGCACCGGAACGATAGACCTCCTCGATAACGTAAGAGCCTTCCCATTCAGAGAGAAGTTTTCCTGCAAAAACTCTTAAACGAGAGCTGTATAGCAATACATAATCACCTACATTAAACTCACGCTTTTGTATCCTTTTGTCATGCCATCTTTTAACTTTTTCTTTAAACAACTTGGCATTTTCATAAGCTTGGGTTCTTCATTCATGAAGTGAGCTAATATCAAATAACCTCTTCTCACCGGCAAGTTTGAAATCATAGTTGAGGTCTTTAATAGCCCAATAAGCCTTATGCTCTAGTTCGAGAGGTAAGTGACATGCTTTTCCATAAACCATATACGGAGACATACCCACAGGATTTTTATATGCAGTTCTATAGGCCCATAATGCATCATCAAGTTTCTTGTACCAATTCTTTCTAGACCTATTGATATTCTTTTGCAAAATTAATTTGAGTTCTCTATTACTCAATTCTACTTGACCACTAGACTGTGGGTGACAAGGGGGTGCAATTCTATGATTAACATCATACTTAGCAAGCATTTTTCGGAAAGCACCATGAATAAAGTGTGAACCACCATCAGTCATTAAATATCTAGGGACTCCAAACCTTGGAAAAATAACTTCTTTAAGCATTTTAATATAAGTGTTATGACCAGCACTACAAGTTGGAATAGCTTCTACCCACTTAGTAACGTAATCAACATCAACTAAAACATGTGTATATCGATTAGAGGCAGGAAAAGGTCCCATATAATCAAAGCCCCAAACATCAAACGGTTCAATAACTAGTGAATAATTCATAGGCATATCTTGACGTCTACTAATATTACCAATTCTTTGACATTCGTCACAAGATAAGACAAACTTACGGGCATCCTTGAAGAGAGTAGGCCAATAAAAACCAGATTGCAATACCTTATGTGCAGTTCTATCTCCAGCGTGGTGTCCTCCGTAAGCTTCGGAGTGACACTTGCATAGGATCTGTTCATGTTCATGCTCAGGTACACAACGTCTAATAACACCATCTACTCCTTCTTTATAAAGATGTGGGTCATCCCGAAAGTAATGTCTCAAAACATAGAAAAACTTTTTCTTTTGTTGGTATGTGAAACTAGGTGGTATAAATTTAGCAACAATATAATTGGCATAATCAGCATACCACGGAGTACTATGAGAAGCATTTATGACATTTAATTGCTCATCAGGAAAGCTATCGTCAATAGGTAGTGGGTCATCAAGAACATTTTCTAACCTAGACAAGTTGTCTGCAACGGGGTTCTCAGCTCTTTTCTATCAACAATATGAAAATCAAATTCTTGTAGCAAGAGAACCCATCTTATAAGTCTTGGTTTAGCATCTTTCTTTTCCATAAGATATTTAATAACAGCATGATCAGTGTGAATAGTTACTTTAGAATCAACAATATAAGGTCTGAATTTATCACAAGCAAATACAACCTCTAAGAATTCCTTTTCACTAGTAGCATAATTTCTTTGAGCATTGTCTAGAGTCTAACTAGCATAATGGATAACATTTAATTTCTTATCAACTCTTTGCCCTAGAACAGCACCTACAGCATAATCACTAGCATCACACATAATTTCAAAGGGTAAATTCCAATCAGGTGGCTGAACAATAGGTGCAGAGATCAATGCTTTCTTAAGTATTTCAAATGCTTCTACACAATCATCATCAAAGACAAATGGTATATCTTTTTGTAATAAATTAGTCATAAGCCGAGAAATTTTTGGGAAGTCCTTAATGAACCTCCTATAAAATCCGGCATGACCAAGGAAACTTCTTATACCTTTGATGTCCTTGGGACATGGCATCTTTTCAATAGCATCAACCTTGGCTTTATCAACTTCAATACCTCTTTCAGAAACTTTATGCCCCAAGACAATACCTTCATTAACCATAAAGTGGCACTTTTCCCAATTCAAGACAAGATTAGTTTCTTCACGTCTCTGCAAAATTCGATCAAGATTGCTCAAGCAACCATCAAAAGAGGATCCATAGACGGAAAAGTCGTCCATGAAAACCTCACAAATCTTTTCACAAAAGTCAGAGAATATAGCCACCATGCATATTTGAAAGGTAGCAGGTGCATTACATAAATCAAAAGGCATACATCTATAAGCAAAAGTACCAAAAGGGCATGTAAAAGTAGTCTTTGATTAATACTTAGCCGACACAGGTATTTGAGAGAAACCAGAATAACCATCTAGGAAGCAATAATGTGTATGTTTGCATAATCTTTCTAGCATTTGATTAATAAAAGGTAAAGGGTAATTATCTTTCTTAGTAGCTTTATCTAATTTGCGGAAATCAATTACCATCCTATAACCTGTAATAATTCTTTGCGGAATCAATTTATCTTTATCATTACGAACAACAGTACCACCTCCCTTCTTAGGGACACAATGAACAGGACTTACCCACTGACTATCAGCAACGGGATAAATTATACCTGCCTCCAAAAGCTTTAGTATTTCTTTTCATACCACTTCTTTCATTTTAGGATTCAACCTTCGTTGATGATCACGAACCGGTTTGGCGTATTCTTCCAAATTTATTTTATGTTGACATAGAGTGGGACTAATGCCCTTAAGATCATCAAGAGTATATCCAATAGCAGCACGGTGCTTCTTCAGAGTTTTCAATAATCTCTCTTCTTCATGATCTGAAAGGTTAGCATTAATAATAACAGGATATATTTTCTTTTCATCAAGATAAGCATATTTAAGATTATCAGGCAACAGTTTAAGCTCAAACACGGGGTCACCCTTGGGTGGAGGAGGATCCCCTAGGATTTCAACAGGCAAATTATGTTTCTGAATAGGTTCCTGCTTAAAGAATACTTCATCTATTTCCCTTCTTTCATTCATAAACATATCATTTTCATGGTCTAGCAAATATTGTTCTAAAGGATCACTAGGAGGTACGGCAATAGAAGCAAGACCAAAAATTTCTTCCTTACTAGGCAATTCTTCTTCACGGTGTTGTCTACTAAATTTAGAGAAATAAAACTCATGAATCATATCACCCAAGCCAATAGTAACAAACATTCTTTTTGCAGTCTATCTTAGCATTAACAATGTTCAAGAAGGGTCTACCAAAAATAATGGGCTTGTGGGGAACCAAGAACAAGAAAATCAGCAGGATATTTAGTTTTCCCACACAAGACGTCCACATCTCTAACAATTCCCATTGCTGATATAGTATCTCTATTGGCAAGTTTTATTGTAACATCAATACCTTCTAACTCAGCAGGTGCAATTTCATGCTTAATTTCTTCGTATAAAGTATGAGGTATAACACTAGCACTAGCACCCATATCACATAAGCCATGATAACAATGATATCCTATTTTAACAGAAATAACAGGCACACCTACCACAGGTCTATGTTTATCTTTAGCACAGGGTTTGGCAATTCTAGCAGTTTCACCGCAGAATTGGATAACATGCCCATCAATATTATCAGCCAAGAGATCTTTAACAATAGCAATATTAGGTTCAATTTTAACTTGCTCAGGAGGTGTATAAGTTCTAATATTACTCTTACGAACAACAGTTGAAGCTTTAGCATGATCCTTTATTCTAACGGGGAAAGGTGGTTTCTCAACATAAGAAGCAGGAACAACAGGATCATTATAAGTGACAATCTTTTCTTCAACTTCAATAGGTGCAGCTACTTTTACTTCTATGGCAGGATGATATTTAAACCACTTCTCTTTGGGGAGATCAACATAAGTAACAAAAGATTCACAGAAAGAAGCTACTATCTCAGAGTCAAGTCCATATTTAGTGCTAAACTTACGGAAAACATCGGTATCCATAAAAGACTTAACACAATCAAACTTAGGTGTCATACCTGACTCCTTACCTTCGTTGAGATCCCAATCTTCAGAGCTGCGTTTAATTCTATCCAATAAATTCCATCTGAATTCAATATTCTTCATCATAAAAGAGCCAGCACAAGAAGTATCGAGCATGGTGCGATTGTTTTCAGAAAGTCGAGCATAAAGATTTTGAATAATTGTTTCTCTTGGGAGCTCATGATTGGGGCATGAATACAACATTGATTTAAGCCTCCCCCAAGCTTGAGCGATGCTTTCTCCTTCGCGAGGCCAAAAATTATATATATATATATATATATATATATATATATATATATATATAGATATATATAAATAATTGCGATCATGCATAGGATAATACTTTTGATGAAATTCCAATTTCAATCTTCTATAGTTCCATGATCCCGTATCATCACATAGCCTATACCATCTCAATCCATCTCCCTTCAAAGATAAAGGGAAGACCTTCTTCTTAACCACATCATCGGGTATACCTGCAAGCTTAAATAGTCCACAAACTTCATCCACATATATTAGGTGCTCATCAGGATGCTTTGTTCCATCTCCTACAAAAGGATTAGCTAGCAGTTTTTCCATCATACCCGAAGGAAAATCAAAGGGAACATTTTCATATTCATTTTCAGTAGGTTCATTAGATTGAGGAGCAACTCTTTGCTCTACTGGTCGGGGTGAAGGTACCCCGAACAAGCCCCTCAGAGGATTACTTTCCATAGTAACACGTGACAGTAATTTCAGCACACTATATACATTTTTTTCTTACCAAATTCCACCTACCAAAGGCGCTTCACTCCCCCGGCAACGGCGCCAGAAAAGAGTCTTGATGACCCACAAGTATATAGGGGATCTATCGTAGTCCTTTTGATAAGTAAGAGTGTCGAACCCAACGAGGAGCGGAAGGAAATGATAAGCGGTTTTCAGCAAGGTATTCTCTGCAAGTACTGAAATAAGTGGTAACAGATAGTTTTGTGATAGGATAATTTGTAACGAGCAACAAGTAACAAAAGTAAATAAAGTGCAGCAAGGTGGCCCAATCCTTTTTGTAGCAAAGGATAAGCCTGGACAAACTCTTATAATAGGAAAAGCGCTCCCGAGGACACATGGGAATATCGTCAAGCTAGTTTTCATCACGTTCATATGGTTCGCGTTCGGTACTTTGATAATTTGATATGTGGGTGGACCAGTGCTTGGGTGCTGTTCTTACTTGAACAAACATCCCAATTATGATTAACTTCTATTGCAAGCATCCGCAACTACAACAAAAGTATTAAGGTAAACCTAACCATAGCATGAAACATATGGATCCAAATCAGCCCCTTACGAAGCAACGCATACACTAGGGTTTAAGCTTCATCACTCTAGCAACCCATCATCTACTTATTACTTCCCAATGCCTTCCTCTAGGCCCAAATAATGGTGAAGTGTTATGTAGTCGACGTTCACATAACACCACTAGAGGATAGACAACATACATCTCATCAAAATATCGAACGAGTACCAAATTCACATGACTACTAATAGCAAGACTTCTCCCATGTCCTCAGGAACAAACGTAACTACTCACAAAGCATATTCATGTTCATAATCAGAGGGGTATTAATATGCATATAGGATCTGAACATATGATCTTCCACCAAATAAACCAACTAGCATCAACTACAAGGAGTAATCAACACTACTAGCAACCTACTAGTACCAATCGTGGACTTGGAGACAAGAATTGGATACAAGAGATGAACTAGGGTTTTGAGAGTAGATGGTGCTGATGAAGATGTTGATGGAGATTGCCCTCTCCCGATGAGAGGAGCGTTGGTGATGATGATGGCGATAATTTCCCTCTTGTCGGTGTCAAAACCGGCGGATCTCGGGTAGGGCGTCCCGAACTGTGCGTCTAGGCGGATGGTAACAGGAGACAAGGGACACGATGTTTTTACCCAGGTTCGGGCCCTCTCGATGGAGGTAATACCCTACTCCTGCTTGATTAATATTGATGATATGGGTAGTACAAGAGTAGATCTACCACGAGATCAGAGAGGCTAAACCCTAGAAGCTAGCCTATGGTATGATTGTTGTTCGTCCCACGGACTAAAACCCTCCGGTTTATATAGACACCGGATAGGGTTAGGGTTACACAGTCGGTTACAATGGTAGGAGATCTACATATCCGTATCGCCAAGCTTGCCTTCCACGCCAAGGAAAGTACCATCCGGACACGGGACGAAGTCTTCAATCTTGTATCTTCATAATCTTGGAGTTCGGCCAAAGATGATAGTTCGGCTATCCGGACACCCCCTAGTCCAGGACTCCCTCAGTAGCCCCTGAACCAGGCTTCAATGACGACGAGTCTGGTGCGCATATTGTCTTCGGCATTGCAAGGCGGGTTCCTCCTCCGAATACTTCATAGAAGGTTTTGAACACAAGGATAGTGTCCGGCTCTGCAAAAAAAGTTCCACATACTACCGTAGAGAGAATAATTTTTGCACAGATCTGCTGACGTATTCCGCGGCGTGACATCACACCACGGCCAAGCCTTTATTCGAATTGTTTTTTACTGTTCCACCTTAGCGTGTTTAGCGAGGCGGTTTCCTTGGCACGTCTTATCAAAGCATAGATCATGCCCCCTTATTCCGGGATTCTCATTAATACGGACGTGGGTAACCCATCCGCACCATTGATTACGGCGCTTGGGAGATAAGCGAGTTTTACCAGGCTGGTGGGGACGATAACCATTCGTCCATATAAGGGATAAGGATCCACCTTTTCACCCACGCCTTCTTCCTCCTTTGCTCATCCATTTCACAAGACTCGAGCTCCAGCGCCCAAGTCCGCACATCCCACCTCAACCTTCTCCAACTATGTCCGGAGCGGGAGGCAGGTGGATGGCCTCCTCCATCACGGAGGGGCACATCACAAAGCTGCGGGAGGCCGGATACTTGTCCGGCGACATCGCGTGTCGGCTCCCCAACAAGGGGCAGCTCGTCCCCACTCCCAGGCCCCATGAGAGGGTGGTGTTCCTCACCCACTTCCTCCGCAGACTGGGTTTTCCACTTCACCCATTTGTCCGGGGGCTCATGTTCTACTACGGCCTGGATTTCCATGATCTGGCCCCAAACTTCATCCTCAATATCTCGACGTTTATCGCCGTGTGCGAGGCTTTCCTCTGCATCCAACCCCACTTCGGTTTATGGTTGAAGACCTTTACGTCAAGATAGTGGGCGGCCGACAGCGGAGTGCGGAGGCGCCATGGCGGGCAGGATGCCCAATGTTCTATGGCTCGAGGGCTCCTTCGTGGAGACAGTAAAGGGGTGGCAATCGGGGTGGTTCTACATCGCCGAGCTGCGCGACTCCAAATGGGTGGCGGCCCCCGAATTCAGATCTGGCTCCCCCACACGGCTCACATCATGGAAAGAGACGGGCCTGACATGGGGTGATTCGGAAGAGCTGACCGGACTCCAAACCTGTGTCCGAAACACAGTGGACAAGAAGCTCAAGCTTGTCAACATAGTCCAGGTTATGCTCATCCTCCGGATTCTCCCGTGCCAGCAACGGGCCTTCAATTTGTGGGAGTTTGATCCGGCACAGCAGCAGACCTTGAGCCGGCTCTTCGACACTACGTACGAAGATGCCTGGAAGGTGCTGTTCAAGGGCGCTGAAGCCCCCGCATCCGCTACCGAAGATCGCGGATTCAGCTCGCAGCATCAAGCCAGCGAGGTAAGTTATTTTACCCTTTACGGGACTCTTTTTCATAGATTGACTCTATGTGGGATCTAAAACTCCCTAACCTTTGCCTGGACTGGCTGAAGACGTCCGGACAGATTAACTGTCCGGCTCCTTTGCCAGAAGACCCAGCGGACACCCGATTGACGGGACTGCTGGCTCCGGCACCTCACGTGGTGACGGAGAAGAAGGCCAAGAAGGAGGCCACGGGAACTCGAAGGAGCTCCCGGCGCCAAGCGCTGTCAGATTCTGAAGCAGAATCCTCTCCTGAGAACGAGGAGGAGGAAAAAGAAGCCTCTCCCCCAGCGGGGGAAGAGAGGAAAAGGAAGGCCGCCCCAACTGGGGAGGCCGGAGGGTCCAAGAAGGGAAGGAGCCTTCCTCCGGACTTCTCCACCAACGCCGACAACGACGAGGAGGAGTGGCCAACAAGGGCTAAGCCCCTGGCGAGATCATAAGTGTCCGGATACCCATGGCTTTTTCATTGCATGGTGTTCTCTAATGCCGAACAATCATGCAGCCCGCCCAAGGACGAGTTCGCCGCTTCGTCGAGCGGGTCCCTTAGTTCGTCGGAAATGGAGAGTACTTCACTGCCGGCCGCCTCCTCGCCTCACGCTGCGGACGACGCCGAGGTGGGGCCCCAAGGGGGGTCTGGTCAAGAGGAGGTGGCGCAGGAGGCGCCGCAAGGCAACCTCCCGGACTCTAGGCGCGTGGGGGGCGAGACCCCAGGGGCTCTAAGCCCGACCCTCGTCCGGACTCCATACCGGAACCTTCAGCGGTTCCGAAGTCCAGCAAGCGGTCCCTTCGTAGGAAGGGTAAGACGTCGGTGTCCTCCGTCCAACCGGAGGCACCGGATAGCTTACTGGAGGCGCTTCCAGAAAGTTCAGTCCGCCAAGAGCGGGCTGACTGAAGCCTGTACCAGCCTTCTAACAGGCTTTGAGGTAAGTTTAGAATATGTAAAAATATTACCGCATAGACAGTAGCTCCTGATGCTTAGTTCGGTGTTCGGAAAGAAAAGCCGGACTAAGGATCTAAAAAGATATACGCAGGAGTCTAACATAAGTATGTCAATATGGGAATGCAGGCGCTTGACCTCTGCCAAGACCGATGCTGGAGGTCAATGCATTGAAGGAGAGCCTCGAGCGGTCCGAGAACGAGCTCGGCCAAGCCAAGAAGCAGCTCGAGGACAAGGAAGGTAAGTAATACCTTATTAAATTAATACCTTATAGAAAGGATTTGGTTGCAAAAAATGACAGGAATAACGTGGGTATTGTAGGGGCCACGAGCGAGGTGGCGACTCAAGGAGGCGGTGTCCGCGTCAAAACAAAGCGGCTGTGGAGCGCACCGAAGCGAGAAAAGGGGAGGCGCAGCTGGCGAAGGTACGGCAAGAAGAGCTCCTGTGCTCGTGGAAAAACACGAGAGTTTGGAGCGTGACTCAAGACTCGAGAGTCCGAGCTCGCCTCGGCTCTTGAGAGTGCCAAAGCCGCTAAGGCGAAGCCCAAAAGCCCTCCAAGAAATTGAATTATTAAAGAAGATAGCGGCGGGTAAGGCATTCTTTATGCAAAGCAAGCATGTGAAAGTGAATTACCTATTACTTACCCGGATTCGGAGCTCTCCAGGAGTATTCACAGATCTGCCCCGTAGTGTGTCTGATGTTGCCGCATTCTACCGCGCCAAGGAGGGGAGCTCGACGGAGAAGGTGTTCTGGTCTCAGTATGCTGAGGCCGACCGTCTGGTGCCCCTAAGCGACCAGCTAAAGCAGCTGGTCGAGCTCCACAAGGTCATCGAACTGGCCATGAAGGGCCTCATAGTTCGGCTGTGGCCATTGGGAGCCATGCCTGGGAGCTACTTTGGGCTAGTGCGGCGGTTGGTGGACGCCTGTCCATGGATTGAAGTCGTCAAGCGCTCCGTCTGCATTGAAGGTGCCCGTCGGGCCCTTGCCCGTGCTAAAGTGCACTGGGGCAAGCTGGATGCAGAGAAGCTTGTGACGGACGGGCCACCGAAGGGCAAGGAGCATCGCACGCCCGAAATGTACTATGAGGGCGTCCTGAAGGGTGCCCGCCGTATAGAGGATGAGTGCTCCAAAGATGTACTTTTTGAATAGACTCGCATTTGTTAACCTGTACGCTGAAAACTTGTTCATATGCGCTAAGCAACGCTTGTTAATTTAAAATATTACCTTCTGTACGACCGTTCATCAAATTTGAGAGATGGCAAGTCGTTGGCTTCAGCCCCCATGCCACGAGTGCTGGGGTGTTCGGGATAAACTTGAGCGCTCCTATTCCCATTCTTGGGTCCATCGAGGGAGGCGCTCAACGCAACGAACAAGGCAACCGGACTTATAATGCTTGAACACTCCCACTTAGCCATAGAATTCTATAATTTTAAATTTCGGCGAAGCCCCTAGTATTCGGAAGACCGAGTTCAGGGCGCTATCCACGCCTTGGCCGGACAATGCCGGTTCCTCGCTCTAAGCGGCATAAGTCTTTAGGGACCCGAAAAACCTCTTGAACAGCGCATCGGCTCTCGCCCTATCATGACGGTCAGTTTTAGCTTTCCACCGAGGTGCTCAACCCAGCTCAACCGGGGCACAATCGCAGTGGTTCTCCTAGTGCTATCTTAGCCGATATAACGGAACGTAAGGTACCAAAACATAGGAGCCGGGCAAACCCAACTATTGACCCAAGACATGATTCAGAGCCGATGCATATAATGCCATAAGTTCGGGGTGCCGCACTTGTGAAAGTGTTCGGACTTATCACACCATAATTTTGGGGTACTTAAGCCCTGGTGTATTGGCCGTACCAAAGTGTACGGGTGCAACATGTCATGAAATGAACATATATAATGGGAAAGAATGCAATAATAGGCAAGAGCTATATATTGGTTATTAAAAAGAAACTGCAAATAAAAGCAGAACGATACAAATTGTGCGATAATCAAGGGATGGGACTATTTAACATGTCCCCCTCCAGGGGTAAGCTGCGGGATGGTATGTAAAACAGGTATAATGCTTCGTAGTAGAGACCACCTGAACACTCGACGTAGCTTTCTGCTTCCCTGGCTGTTGCATCGTGAGTTCGGCAATTCTAGTGCCGGACAGGACTTCTGGAAAACGGAGTCCTAAAAGTAAGAAAAAAGAAAAAAGAAAAAGAATGACACAATTGGGAGCCCCTGGTGCGGTTGAGCCGCATTCTGGGCGTGCCGTGGTCGTGCCCCTCCCCTTATGCCCATGGTATCTCCAGAGCGTAGTTATGTACGCCAGTAATCGGCTTCGCAATTTCGCGAGGGTTGGGGTTGGGGCCGGATTGCTACGCGTGCTTGGATCGTGCCAGGCGGTCTTGTTGTAGGTTACTCCGGGCGCGCTTGACAGTGTCCGGACGTTTAATGGCCGGACTCGAGAATTGCTGTGAGAGGCTGCTTTGCACCTCCGCCGCGAGGGCCGCCGTGTGCTCCTCCGTTCGGAGAGAGCGTTCGGTCTTTCCATTGACCGTGATTACTCCTCGAGGGCCTGGCATCTTGAGCTTGAGGTATGCGTAGTGCGGCACCGCATTGAACTTTGCAAATGTGGTTCGTCCAAGCAAAGGCGTGATAGCCGCTGCGAACGGGACTATGTCGAAGATTAACTCTTCGCTTCGAAGTTATCCGGGATCCGAAGACCACTTCGAGTGTAAGTGAGCCTGTACAATTGGCCTCTACACCCAGTATGACGCCTTTAAAGGTCGTCTTTGTAGGTTTAATCCTTGAGGGGTCTATGCCCATTTTGCGTACTGTATCCTGATAAAGCAGGTTTAGGCTGCTACCGCCGTCCATCAGGACTCTGGTGAGGTGAAATCCGTCAATAATTGGGTCAAGAACCAATGCGGCGAAACCGCCATGACGAATGCTAGTGGGGTGGTACCTTCAATCGAAGGTGATCGGGCAGGAAGACCATGGGTTGAACTTTGGGGCGACTGGCTCCATCGCATATACGTCCCTTAGTGCACGCTTCCGCTCCCTTTTGGGTATGTGGGTTGCGTATATCATGTTCACCGTCCGCACTTGTGTGGGAAAGCCCTTCTGTCCTCCATTGTTCGGCGGCCGGGGCTCTTCCTCGTCATAGCTATGAAGCCCCTTGTCATTGAGTTCGGCACTTAACTTGCCTGCTTGCTTGAACACCCAACAATACCTGTTGGTGTGATTGGCTGGTTTTTTGGGGGTGCCATGTATCTGGCACAAGCGATCGAGTATTCGGTCCAAGTTGGACGGGCCCTGGGTATTCCTTTTGAATGGCTTCTTCCGCTGACCGGGTTTAGAGCCTCACGAATCCGGCATTGACTGCTGTATCTTCATCATTGTCGCCGTTAATGCGGCGCTTGTTCTTGTTGCGACGCGACCTGCCATTGCTGTCCTTGGTATCCGAACTACCAGGGTTTTTGGTCAAGTTGTTGCTTCGAGCTAGCCAGCTGTCCTCTCCCGCGCAAAAGCGGGTCATGAGTGTGGTGAGGGCTGCCATGGATTTCGGCTTTTCCTGTCCTAGGTGCCGGGCTAGCCACTCGTCGCGGATGTTATGTTTGAAGGCTGCAAGGGCCTCTGCATCCGGACAGTCAACGATTTGATTTTTCTTGGTTAGGAACCGTGTCCAGAATTGTCTGGCCGATTCTTCTGGCTGCTGAATTATATGGCTAAGGTCATCGTCGTCTGGTAGTCGCACATATGTGCCCTGGAAGTTATCAAGGAATGCGGCTTCCAGGTCCTCCCAACAACCAATTGATTCTGCCGCAAGCTGTTAAGCCAATGCCGAGCTGGTCCTTTGAGCTTGAGTGGGAGGTATTTGATGGCATGTAGATCATCACCAGGGCCATGTGGATATGGAGGAGGTAGTCCTCGATCCGCAGCAGGATCTGTTGTGCCATCGTATGATTCGATGTTTACGGGTTTGAAACCCTCGGGATTTGATGATCCATCACTTCGTCGTGAAGCATAGTGGGTGTCGGCGCCTCAGTATTGGGCTATATCACGACGCAGCTCAAATATGCTTTGTCTCATCGTGTTCGCCCGGCCGGAGTTGCGATATCCGGCGTGACGGTTATCATCACGTGTCGTGGGGCGCCCACGCGATCCGTAGATCGATCTTGTATGTTTTGCCTTATCCTCCAATATATCTCGCAAGTCCGGCGTGTTTTCCCGTGCCTTGGTACTTTTTGAGCGGCGTCGGGTTGCAACTTGAATGGAGGGTCTAGAGGCCTCTCTGTCGCGACCACGGGGTGGCCGGTTGGCCGCTTCATGCGCTGGTGATGTAGGTCTGGGTGCTGCTTCCTCTAATTGGGGTAGCAGCTTGCGTTTGGGGTATTTTTTGGAGGGTCGTTCGATTTCATACTCTTCGGCTGCAAGGACTTCACCATCATCACCTAGCGTGTCTTGGTCAGCTCTAAGCTTTTGCTGCTTTTTCTTGAGGCTGCTTGCCGTGGCCGTAAGCCTGCATTTGAAACGCTCCTATTCGGCGGGATCCTCAGGCACGACAAATTCGTCGTCGTCGAGGCTTGCCTCATTTTCGGAGGGAGGCGCATAATTATCGTCCTCTGCCTCTCTTTCTGCCGCACTGTCATGCGGTCTTGCTTCTCCCTCCTCCTGCGCTGAGTCCTGCTGGAGGGGGTCTTCTTCGGCACTGTCCGGGGTGTTATTGTCTCCCGTGCCGGAATCACCGTTTTTACTGTGGCGGGATTTAAAACGGCGCCGCTGACGTCGGCGTTTGGGTTGTTTCTTGGAGGGGTCATCCTCCGTCGTTCCATCGCCATTCCCATCTTTTGGGATGTCCACCATGTATATGTCGTATGACGAGGTGGCCTTCCGGTGCCTCAGAGGCGCTGGGTCTTGGTCGTCTCCGCATCGCCGTCCATACCGTCGATGTTTTCGGAGTCGAAGTCGAGCATGTCGGTTAAATAAATCGACGGTGGCTACAAAGTGGGTGGTGGGTGGGCGTTGAATTTCTTCGTCGTCCGCATCCCAACCTTCCTATCCGTAGTCCGGCCAGGGCTCTCCGGATAAAGAGAGGGACTTTAGTGAGTTCAGGATATCACCAAAGGGCGAGTGCTGAAAGATGTCCGCGACGGTGAACTCCATGACCGGCGCCCAATCGGATTCAATTGGTAGGGGCGCGGAGGGTTCGGAGTCCGGAAAGGAGTCCGGCACCTTGGAGTCACGGTCTTCGCAAAGGACAGGGATGGAGTTCGGCTCAATCGCCGTTGAGATCCTAGCCCGCGAGGCGGTGTCCAACCACTCGTCCCTCGATCGGGAATCCGGCCCGGATTAAGGGTCGGAGCGGATGCCGATGCGGCCTCGAGGCAATCGCTCGCGGCAGAGCTAGATCATGCCCATCGAGATAGTGCGGCGCTTGGCGTGGCTCGAATCCGTCGAAGATCAAGTCTCCGCGGATGTCGGCCGTGTAGTTCAAACTTCCAAATCTGACCTGATGGCCAGGGGCGTAGCTTTCGATCTGCTCCAGATGGCCAAGTGAATTGGCCCGCAGTCCAAAGCCGCCGAATACGAAGATTTTTCCGGGGAGAAAAGTCTCACCCTGGACCGCGTCTTTGTTGATGATCGAAGGAGCCATCGGGCCTATAGGTGACGACAAAGAGGAACTCTCAATGAAAGCACCAATGTCGGTGTCAAAACCGGCGGATCTCGGGTAGGGGGTCTCGAACTGTGCGTCTAGGCGGATGGTAACAGGAGACAAGGGACACGATGTTTTTACCCAGGTTCGGGCCCTAACGATGGAGGTAATACCCTACTCCTGCTTGATTAATATTGATGATATGGGTAGTACAAGAGTGGATCTACCACGAGATCAGAGAGGCTAAACCCTAGAAGCTAGCCTATGGTATGATTGTTGTTCGTCTCTGGACTAAAACCCTCCGGTTTATATAGACACCGGATAGGGTTAGGGTTACACAGTAGTCGGTTACAATGGTAGGAGATCTACATATCCAGACGCCAAGCTTGCCTTCCATGCCAAGGAAAGTCCCATCCGGACACGGGACGAAGTCTTCAATCTTGTATCTTCATAATCTTGGAGTCCGGCCAAAGATGATAGTTCGGCTATCCGGACACCCCCTAGTCCATGACTCCCTCACCCCTCCCGGAGGGAATTGTCCCCGGCAGAACAGCTCTGCCGGAGCCCTAGATTGGTTCCGCCAAGGTTCCGCCTCGTGGCGGCGGATTTTCGTCCCGAAAGGTTGCTTATGATTTTTTTCCTCGACGAAAGACCTCATATAGCAGAAGATGGGCATCGGAGGGCCACCAGGGGGCCCACGAGGTAGAGGGGGCGCCCAGGAGGGTAGGGCGCGCCCCCCACCCTCGTGGCCAGGTGGGGCCCTCTCTGGTGAACTTCCGCTGGATATTTTTTGTTATTTCCCAAAATGACTTCTGTGGAGTTTCAGGACTTTTGGAGGAGTGCAGAATAGGACTCTAATATTTGCTCATTTGCCAGCCCCGAATTCCAGCTGCCGGCATTCTCCCTCCTTATGTAAACCTTGTAAAATAAGAGAGAATAGACATAAGTATTGTGACATAACATGCAATAATAGCCCATAATGCAATAAATATCGATATAAAAGCATGATGCAAAATGGACGTATCAATGTGCACCATATATACCACCACCAGAGAGAGTTCCACCATATATACGTGACAGAGATGAGAGTTGTTCTTGGAGAAAGAAAATCGTCTTTTGTCGATGGCGGTCGATCTGGGCGATTTCTTCTTGTGATATACATTTTTCACGCACGATGGACTCGCCCATCACGACCATCACCGAAAGTCGAAATATCCGTGAGATAGTGTCCACCAAATATACCACCACCAGAGAGAGTTCCACCATATATACATGAGAGAGATGAGATTTGTTCTTGGAGAGAGAAAATCGTCTTTTGCCGATGGCGGTCGATCTGTGCGAGTTCGTCCTGTAAGATACATTTTTCACGCACGATGGACTCGCCCAGCTCGACCATCACCGAAAGTCGAAATATCCGTGAGATAGCATCCATCATGATTAATTTGCTTAGAAGTAATCTTTAATGTTTGATTCTTATGCCATTTTTCATTGTGTGATCAAAGGTGTTAGCACCGATCGATTTTGTGGCTATGGCTTCCTCCGACGACGGATGTTCCATTAGGGTCGACTCCACGGTCAAGGAGAAGCTCGCCGAGGACCGCTGGGCGGCGCTCATTGAGAAGCACTCGCAGTTGATTCTAATAAACTATTTTGAGGATCTTGCCAAGAAGAATCCCCCAGCTAAGGAGAAGAAGGCCCCACCGCGTAAGGAGTGTGACGCCTCGATGCCATTGAGTCCACCGAGGTACATTCCCGACGATGCTTGATCTTCCACCGTGGGGGATGCCCCGACGTGCTCTGACTCCACGATCATCACTGGTTTCACGAACTACACCTCTGAGTAGTCCACCTAGATAGTTTGGCGTTGATTTAGTGATATAGTCATGTAGGTGCTAATATGGACTTCTTAGATTGCCACCTGCGATGCTTTTGATTGTATGAGTGATGAACGCTTACGTGGATTATTTATGATGTGCTATTTTTAACCTTGCATTATTTCTTTGCCTTTTTTCTCTATCTTTGTAGATGAAGTGGTATGCGATGTACAGAGGTAGATGTCCAGGAGTCTACGATTCATGGTCTGAATGCAATGAACAAGTAATTTACTATGAAGGCAGCTTCCACGACTCGTTCAATAGAAGAGAGAAGGCAGAGTATCATTACAATCAGTATCTGCTTAAGCAAAAGAGAAATCTGAATTAGTGGGTTCAGTGGATGGGTTGACTGGATATACTAGCCAGAAACGGCTTATCGGGTTTAGTGGATGGAAGAACTTGATAATTCTTCTTCGGTTTGTGATAATTGTGGTGTTGCTTTTATCTTGTGGTCGCATGTAGAAATGCATTGACCACTTTATTGTTTAGTAAGTAGGCATTTGCACTAAAGAGCTACCTTGTGATCTCAAAAGAAGTTGGTGTGAACTATTTTATGTAATGGTTATGTGAGTTTGTTGTTAGACACTGAGACTTGAAATGCAAGTTTTTGTGTTGTATATATATTTTTGCGGCAGGGATCCGGGGGAAAGCAGTAAAAAGTTGGCAATTGGCTGTGGCATCTTTGCCGAGAGCCACTCTCAGCAAACTGGCATGCGCTGGTGGTTGGCTGTGGCATCTTTGCCGAGAGCCACTCTCGGCAAACTGGCATGCGCTGGCTGTTGGTTGTGGCATCTTTGCCGAGAGCCATTCTCAACAAAGAGATGACGAAACTAGCCGACGTGAGCGTCACTTTATATTGCCGAGTGGTAATGTTTGGCTCGCGGCAAAGTCTTTGCCGAGTGCCCGTGTTTTGGCTCTCGGCAAATTCCTGTTTGCCGGAGAGGTATACGCTAGGTGGCCTTTGTCAAGTATAGCACTCAGCAAAGGCTTTACCGGCGGTTTTGTGCCCTTTGCCGAGTGTGCTCGGCACTCAGCGTATAACTCGATTCCAGTAGTGTGAAGAAGTGGTATCAACATATACGTGTAAGTCATGAAATCTTGTGCGTGAGTAAATTTGGGTGCTTCCTAGCTTTGGCTTGTTATATTTGGCACGAGCAACGACAGGGTTAACTGAAACTGATTAAATATTCACAATTGAAAATCTATATCTATACTTAATAATAAAAGCGCTATTGCTTCTAGCGATAGGTCATCAAAATTACCCACAAAATTACAAAATATTACACACCGATGCCACCAATAAGTGATAAAAATATATTTCACACAACTGAAGCCCTGCATGGGCCGGCCCATGCAGTTGGAATTGTTCTATACCGTGCTGGTAGAAGACACAGCCAGCCTATTTAGGCCGGTCCATGTCCGTATGGCCTGTTTTTAAATTTTCGTTTCTTATTTTTCCGTTTTCATTTCCTTCTTCGTTTTTTCTACTTTTATTAATTTGAGAATTCAAAAAAGTTTCTAAAATTAAAAAATGAGAATTTTGAAAACAATGTTTAGCAATTCATAAATATTTGTTGATCCAGAAAATGTTCGTGATTTTTAAAACATGTTTGCATATTCAAACAATTTTTGCAATTTTGAAAACAAATGTTCGGGAAAAAATGTTCATGATTTGTTAAAAAGTTCATATATCAAAAAATGTTACTGAAATTGAAAAAACCTCGCCAACTCGATAAATATTCATGAATTCAGAAAAGTCCTGAAATTCAAAAAATGTCCGTGACTTACAAAATAATTTGTTGATACATAAAATGTTTGCTGATTAAAAAAATGACCATGCATTTGAAAAAATGCTTGAAATTCTGCTAACATGGTACAATCACACATACTCATATACACTCATATAAAAAACGATTTCATTCAGTTTAAAAACATATTTCTCTCATTTCAAACAAACAATTTGACTAATGTCAAAAAAGTGATTCTATTCAATCCTAAAAAAGATTTCACTCAATTCAAAAAATTGACTTTACACCTTTCCAAAAATATATTCACTTATTTCAAACCACTGATTTATCTTAGTTCAAGAATTAACTTAAATCATTTTTAAAACTAGTTTCTATAATTAAAAAAATGTTTCAGGCATTTCAACTAGTTTCACATATTTGGAAACAAGAACTGAAAACTATTTTTCGAAGACGCTCAGTAATAAGTTTCACAGACTAACACAATCATTTTGAGAAAACTCAACCATTTTGAGAAAACTGATTTCAATTATTTCAAACAATATATTTTGACCATTTTGATAAACAAATTTCACTCATTTCAAAAAGTGGATTTCACTCAATTCAATTAACCGAGGTTACTTATTTTAGCAAACTAATTCAACTCATCTTCAGAAATAGCATATTTCAGTTCCAGTTATATTTCATAAGTATCTTTTTCACGCACTGAAATAAGCAGCTTTGCAAATTGAAAACCAGGTTCAGATATATGAAGAAAATTTATTTCGCATTGAAAATTGAAATGAATGAATGACTAACTTCACAAATAAACTTGGTGAAATAAATAACTTGACAAAATATAAAATTTAAATTTCAGTTGTATTTTCACAAACAACAGTTTCACCTACTGAAGCAAGCAGGTTCAAAAATAAGCAGTTTCACACAGTTAAATTGATTGAATGAAATAGATGGACTGAAACACTAAAATTAAAATATGTAATGTATCCAAGATTGATATTGTTCTAAAGGTACTGCCGTCATGAGTCCAAATTTATAAGAAGGTAAAAAATGAGATTATGGTGTAAAAGATATGATTGTTTTAAATTGGCTAAGATAGAATGAAGTCTGTGGATTTGCTTGGGAGTACATTGGGAAACATTAAACTAACACTGATTTGACTTAATGTTGCTACCTCCATCCAGAATTACTTGGGGTAGAAATGGATGTAGACAGAGGGAGTATATACTAATCCGTGAGATTGCAATACAGAAGTATAGATCCGTGTCATGGGCCTCTCTGGCGCGCGAAACTCAGAGAACTTGGACTGTACAAGATGTGCCAGTAGGTACCATTACCGGTAGAAATACCTTTGCGGGACACCCAGCCGTTGCACAGTGTGTGTGTCTGTCGCGTTGCTGTCTCCGCAGAGTGTACTGATGCGCTGAATGCAGCAAATATCAAGCTGATTCCATACTCCGTATGTTTGAGTCAAAGTGTGTATAGTGTGTTCAGTTGAAAAGCACTCAGTGTGTACAACTGAGAGTTATGCGTACTTGGCCAATGATAGAAGCAATGTTACTCTTCATGAGAAACACACCATTAATCCAACAACATCACACCTATCGAGCTGATAATTTAACCAAAGTTGTGAGCATCGGCATTCTGTCTCTCTCTATATATATCTCTAAACATGCAGCTTTTCTGCAGGTGTTGCTTCTGTTGCTCATGGGTTTACCAGATGTACAATATCACTGAACTTTTGATATGTTATCTTGTCAACGAGTTGAGATTTTAGAAGAAACCGAAAGTGAATGTGGACAATCGCCAGAAACATGGCTCTCACGTAGGAAAACGGGCTGATCCAAACCTAACATTCAGTAGACCTGATTATGTATCATTGAGAAGTGTGCGTACATTGTGTTAGAACTGATTATGTCCGAGGACGAAGTCGTTGTTCCATGCAGAAGCGCTCAGAGTTTTAGAATATGTGTACAGTGTGTCCAGTTGAGAAGAACTCGTAGCGTCCATCGAGAGAATGAATTGAAGTGTGTAGGTTGGATCAGCGGCTGAAAGTTTTGGCTTTTGCCTCGATAATGATCAACGGTGGGAACTGTGGGTCAGGTGGCATAAGTCTCTTAGCATCAGATTGACATACATAGGCTGGCACCTAAGCCCGCCCAGTGCGAGCACTGGCCTTCCCGGGTTCGCAGTGGAGCTCATCGACTACCCCGTCTAGGTGACGAACGCCGTTCAAGCAGGATTGTCAACATTCCTTTTGTCGTCAACTAGACAGTAGGCAATGTCTAATGAGTCCTATTGCTATATATGGATTACTTGATTTCAGTTTCCTTCTTTCACTTGCTTGCAATTGCCATATGGTGGTTTTCCTTTTTCAATCGTTTTTCTTTCATGAGTTATGTTGTCATATCATTAATTTTCACAACATAAATTAAGTTTCTTGATTTGTAAACTTCAAGATAGTGAGTGATCACAATCATCGGGGAAGTGTAGTTTTAAGTGAAGCACAGGCTGTCCTTAATTACAGTATGAGGTGGTACATACGAAATAAATGAACTTAACTAACTCAACACAGAGAGAAAAGGAATAACAGAGGGGCATACAGAGTGTCTCCCATAGTACCAGAACACATCAACTTCAAAAGTGACATGGGCTAAACTAATTGATGATTATAAATTAATAATACAGAGAGGAAGAACCGACACAAGGAATGTGGGCGTTTTTATCTTCCAAGATTTTTCATGCTCACTAATTCACACTGATGGAAGCTCCCCGGCTCTTCTAGAAAGAGGTTTGCAAGATCATATACATAGCAAACCAAACTATCACTCTATATTTCTCAGGCTTCACTTACAGAGCAAACCACAGTTGAGGAGTTGGAACCTTCCTGCAGGTTTCCTCATTAGCCATTCGTGGACAAATATTTATGACTGAAATAACCAAGCTCAACTTCTACGTAATTGTTGAGAATTAGCTTAGTGCTTCGAGAGGCAGCGCTTACAAAATTGCATAGTAAAATATTCTGAGAACATCAAGACCAACAAATCCATGTCTTGTTTCATCCAATCTATCAGTCGTTTGAAAGAAGAAAATAAGGGGTGCAACTTTACGTCCAAGTAAAAATGAGCCGAGGTTTTAGTTCAACATGAAATGATTATTTATCCCAACATTTACATGCAATCAGCATGTGAACAGAAGAAGCCAACATGAGAAACACTGTTACTCTTCATGAGCAACACACCATTCAGCAGCAGCATGCTTATTGCGCTTCTAGTTTTATTCCACAAAGGGTGGATTTATATATCGATAAGCCATATGCACCATCTCTGTTGGGTTCCTTCGATTGGTCATCAGGTTATGAGATGTACATGTCAGAAAAAGATTATGAGATGTACATTGTTACTGTAATGTTGGTTTGTTTTCTTGCTTATGAGTTGAGATTTTAGAAGGAACTGGAAGGGAAGATGAACAATCGAAACCAGTTAGGTACATGTCCGCCTAGAATCCACGAAAATTCAGGACACGTAAAGCAGGTTCTGTCGAATCAAAGAATAATGTGCAAACCCATCAATACATGCCAGACTCGGTTCGATGGAGAAGTACTTTCAATTGAAAGTGTGATTAAATGGACACGTAGTTTTTCTCTAGATATGCTACTCGTCAATGAGAAAAAGTACTCCCTCCGACTAAAATTGTACTGAATGTGCATCAATTAATTTGGATCCGAGGAAGTATATTCGTCCAATTTATTTATTTGTGTTTACATTCATCCACTTGTAATCTGCATGGGTCTATCGATCGAGCGCGTGACGGGACCCAGACACACAACATGGTTTCACGCGCATGGCTCAACGTCATCGATCTCCCAAATTGCACGGATAATTTGCTGATACTCCACAAAGTCTGTGCACCAGTCAGTCGTCCAGAGGATCTCCTGCTAGTCGACGGCCGCTCCTCCACAGAGGCGTTCACGCAGACCGATGTTGTTTGGCAAAATCAGAATGCACCACAAGGTTTCGACTCTCAGTTATGTATCTTTTTTCTTACTAGGTAAGTGCCCGTGCGTTGCACGGGTACACATATATTATGTTGGCTCAACACTAATTGTGGATAACATATACATGTAGGATCCTCATGCACATCAGATGAAATTGTTGCATTTTTACGGCTGCCATCAGATGATATTGTTGGTCTTTCTATTGCTAAAATCAGTGTTATTCTTCTTCCTCCTTCACCCACTATCTCTGTCGTAAAGATCTAGGTGTACGGCCTTTGTCAATGGTATATAGCCACCTCGCAATCTCCCTTTCACCCCACTGTACAGTTTTATATATTTCACATTGTGCTGGTCTTAAGTCTCTCTCCCTCTAATAAAAGTGCAAGTGTAACCATAGGAATAAATTTCCTTGCTCATCCTTGTTAGCAGGCAAATACTTTAAAAACCAAGAAGGCTAAAGAGGTTTAATAATATATAGAACATAACACAAGGGCAAGAAAATTCTTTGCCCAATAAGTCAGCTTAGGGAAAGAAGAGCGACACCACTGCAAATGTACAAAAACATTCATTTATTAGGACACTTTTTTCTTACAAATTACAAAGAAGAAACTACGGAAAACAGATGCAGCTAGCTCAAAAGTGAAACAAACATTTGATTTATGCATGTATACACAACATGATCAAGTAAACTGCAACCTATGATCTAGATCGTTTCATATGGGCCCTCTAGCCGGCAGTAACCAACCACCTAGCATAATTGCAGCTAAAATTTCAGAAAAATATAGGCACAAACCATATATCAAATTTAGTATAGTGTCATGCTAGTTGGGTAACACTAACAGTACGCACATATAGTTTAATCTATATAACAGAAGCTGCAACACTACAAGAATAGAGGCTAAGCTGCCATGAGATCAGCGGACGTGTTACAGCCTACCGTGGAATAAAGGAGGACAGCTCGGGTGTAGTACTGCCATCCTCCAACGCCACCCAGCACAACGCGCCGTGGCGCTCACACAGGCCCTCGTCGTCGTCCTCGCAACAGCTGACACGTGATCTTCAGTCTACACCCAACCCATCGCCTCCGGTCTCCGTCACGTCTCCTGCGGTTGGTCTCTCCGTGCCCACGTGCTGATGACGTTGATGTCCTTCAACTTCTGATGAACTTCTCGAGCTCTTCCTTTCTGATGAACTTGAAGCTCCATTCGCCGTCCATGGGGAACTTCCTCGACAGTTCGACGATGTGTGGAGGCGGCGCCTCCACCCGCTCCATCTGCTTGCCGCGGAGAGGGAGCAGAGTGAAGCACACAATGGCGTTGACATATCTCTGCCCCTGCCGGCGTCTATGGTCGGAGGGGAAGAGTTATTGACCAGGTAGATGAGGCCATTGGGTGATAAAAGCTGCACTGCTGTTGAAGTTTCCGGTCAACTTCCACTTCCCCTTTCAGGCGACGGCTAGCATGCCCTTGAACGCCTCCGTCGGAATCTCTGACCATCGTCGTAGGACGGCATAGCCCTGCGGTTCTTCAGATCGGGCCCCTGACAACCACCCCATCATGACTTTTCGGAGAGATAGGAGAGGGGATGGGATGGGGTGGGGTGCCGGTCCGGGGAGACAGGAAACGGGGCGGCGACGCTCCACGGGAGAAGAGGAATAGAAGGTGGGGAGGAGGCATGGATAGACCACAAGAGGAAGGCAGCGTGCGGGGTCCTTGCTTGATTACCTACCGTGATTTCCCATGATTTATGCCTCCCCATGAATTTATTGTATTACCATGCTTACCAAGAACAAATCGATCGCTATCCGGGAATTTATTGCATTTTCCTAAGAAAAGAGTGATCTGATTACCAAAGATTAATTTGATTACCAAAAATGAAAGCGTAGGAAGGGGTCGCACGAGGAGGATGGACGAAGGGCGGGCGACGTAAGAGGGGAGACGGAACCTTGCGTTTCTTTTAGGTAGTAGAGATTCACACCCCAGTAGCATGAAGATTTTATCCTTTCGATTGAGAAGGACCGTAGTCTTCGTAGTGAGCCATGCAAATTCGTAAGTGTGGACAACCAGCTATGCCATGTGGCGCAAGTTGGTTGGCCGCAGTGAGAAAGCTTATGAAAAAAATAGATGGAGGTGATGAATTTTTTTAAATACTTTTTTTTCTTTCTTAGAAGGAGGTGAGGACTCACGTATTTTTTAAAAATGGAGGCTATGCAAAGTGGCACTCACTGGTAGGCCGCGGTGGTAATATTTTTCTTTTTAAGATGGAGGTGATGATTTTTTTCGGAGATATTTTTAGATGGAGGCGAAGACCTTATGTATTTTTTAAGATAGAAAAGTGTACAAAGCTTCCTTTCAAGCGGCGCAACAGGATGGCACCCCAACCACTAGTAATTAGTAAATATTCAAAGTGGCACATATCGAGAACTGCTAATCAGCGCTTCACATGCCGGGCAGCCAAATCAGCGCTCACGAGCACCCCGCGTGGGGCGGCCCCACAACACGAGCAGATCACCTCCGCCCCTTCATTCGCTTAGTTGACGGTCGTCCGTTGACCAGTTGACCATTGACCGTTCACCATTACTTTCAAGAAAAGTGTGGATTTGAGAAAAAAATCATTACTCGCGCATTCAAGAAAAGATGTGCATTTGAAATAATTCAAAAAGTTTAAAATTTTCAAAATTGTTTGCGGATTCTTACAGAAAAAACTTCATGAATTTTGAGAAAAGCTCATGGTTTTTGAAAAAGTTCATGAATTTGAAAAATTGATGTACATTTTGAAAAAGCTTCATGAATTTAAAAACAATTGTGAATCTAAAAATATTCGTGTATTTCAAATATATCGAAAAAAGAAAAAGAAAATACCCACTAGAAACGTAGAAACCAAACGTTGAACGGGAAGCATCTATATCTTCACAAACCCGGAGCTAACAGAAGGTTCTGGTCTTATTGGGCCTTTTCTTTCTCAAACTGTTCCCTTTTTCGAAAAATAATGCTCATAAATTTCCAAAAAATCTTAGAAATTTAGTAATATTCCGTGTTTCTGAATAATTTGTTTGGATTTTATAAAATTTATTGCGTTTTCAATTTTTTAATATTTCAAAAGAAAATCCTGTTTTTCAAAAAATACAAAAATGTAAAAAAGAACATGTTTTCAGAAAATGTGCATGCTTACAAAAAATGGTAAATTATTTAAATTCTGATTTTGATTTTTTTTACATTAAAACCTGTTAATATTTTATAATTTTTGTTCGTGTATTTAAAAAAATTGAATTTTCAAAAGTTGTTGGAAATTTGATTTTTCGAAAATCATTCTAAATGTTTTGCTAAAGTAGCACTGCAGGCCCGCTAGATTCCCTGCAGTGATCAGTCTCTGTTTGATACAGTGCTTGGTCCGCTTCAGTACAATGTCTGGTTCTCCCGCAGATAACCACTCGCTTCGCTGCATGCGCCAATGGGCCGCCTATGTATTTCGCCGCCAATCTGCCGCAGAGAGCGGCACATAGGAGCTCGTAACATGAACTAAACAGATTGGGCTTGCACCTTTACTAACATTTATTTAAGACATCTTAGTTATGGTTTCTATAATAAGAATAAAATGAGTTCATTGTCCAATTGACTTGGGTGATTACTTTAGCCGTCCAACTTTCAAAATGTGAGGGCAGCCCCCTAAAGCTCTGTAAACGGGTCCACTATGGTCCAAAACATGTTAGGTTGGCGCTGACCCCTCCTACATGGTAGATTGAGCCTAATAACATCGTGCGTGCGTGCGTGCGACAGTGAAGCCGAGATTCCAGCGCTCTAAGAAGATCTACAGCCGGCATCCTTAAATCCGCCTCCGACGTCTGCAGATGTGCCCACTATACACGAGAAAGGGGGCAAAAAGTGACCCAACCGGACCTAAAATGCTGGCCCACACAATGGCATCGGCGCCCGTGCTGGTCCGGCGAGCTACAGGTGAGCCAGCGGGGGATAACGCGCAAACGGCGAGATCCACGCCTGCAGCAGCATGAGTGGCAGTGGGAACAAACAGGTCAGCGCCACCGGCCCTTGCTCCCCGCACAGGATCACTTCTCACGCAGCTTGCACAGTGTGTGGGCGCGCCTGAAGAACCATCGGGGAGGATGGTAGTCCTGGTAGCACCACCGACGGGTGGAAGAACTTGGTCGCGCCAGCCGGTGCAGCGATTGCGCGGGATGGATGTGGAGCTGGGCCGTGGTGGCGGCGGAAGAAGCCGGATCGGGATTGGGGAGGAGGCACAGGGGATCCCCGCCGGGGGAAGATGAGGTGGAGGAGGAAGCCGAATTGGAGTTTGGGGAGGAGACATGAGGACGAGGCCGGTGCTTCTTGCCGCGGACTAAATCCGGAGGAGGCGAGCAATACGTGGCTTGTGGCTAGGAATGTCGTGCAGGTCACTGCCAGAAGTGCAGCGTGAGGTCGGGCCAACAGCACAAGGACCAAGGCGTCGCTCGGTAGCAGGGAACACGGCGGTGGGGTCCCAGGCAGCGGCACAAGGGCAGACGGTGGATCCCGGAGGTTGCCAGGGGAGGCGAGTTCGGGACTATATATATTCTACAATCTACATGTAATGATATACTCCTTTCATTCCATAATGTAGTGCGTCTACTCTTTTCAAGATTTAACCATAAATTTAACCAACATGGCCTACTCCAGCGGAGCATGACAGATACCTTTGAATTCGTATTTGGAAGAAGTTTTCAAAGGTATAACTTTTCAGTCAAAATCACTTTTTGTTGCATATTTTGACTTGACAAAATATATTTCGGCCGCCTTGGGCTTAACGCTCGCCTTCGTGGTGTATGATGAGTTCATGCTTTTCCTGCATTCTGGTAATGCTGTTTAATTCCTCATGAGCAAGAAACCAGTTAAGGTTACTCTTGCAGACTCTTTTTTCAGCAAAAAAGTCCATAATACCCTCAAAAAATTGCCGGCCAGATCTACCTTATACTTCACAACCCTCTTATAGCAGTATAAGCCATCGTAAAAAGATGCCCGTCCGCCACAGAATTATCCATGTCCGCGGTGTGGGGCGAGTCTGATCGCCCGCCACCACATGCAGCTGGAGACGACGCGAGCAACGCCAGCCGGTAGGCCCGGTGATGTGAGCCCGCGGCTGCCCACGAGCTCTGATGATGTGCGCATTAGTGCATGAGGCGAGCATGCAAGTGCTCTGTTCATCTACTCTGGAACGAACAGGTCGTCCTTCGGCGGTGGACAACGGTGGCGTGGTAGGCCACCGAGGATCTCGGGCCTGGTGAGGGCGCTGGGATGGAGGATGTGGCATGCGTCGCGGACTTGGATTCCAGCGGCGGTGCCAGGAGACGAGCAGGAGCCAAATTGTTTTCCAATCCTTTTCTTTCCAATGACAGATGCACCCCACATGCCCACACATAATGAAAACTTCCACTAAACTATCACTATCACATGTGAGATGTTAAGCAGTGGAGATTCGGTGTCTGATGCGCGGAGATAGACTCGTGCAGGACGTGGAAACTGTGTGGCGTCATGGCGGCGTCGATGACAGAGAGGCCTGGCAAGGTCGGTGCATCAGTTTTGCTTTGAGGATGGATCGATGGAAGATGGAGGTGACGGCCTTCGCAGCGTGCGGTGCTCACTGGGAGTGTGCCAGACCGGTGTGTGACCCAATACAGGTAGTGCCCTGGATGGGGCATCCGGCATTAGATGTTAGGATTTGGTGTGATGTCTGTTTGCTATTAGTCCTGAACTTTCGGCACACCTTCATCAAGGGGATAGGAGTAGCAACAGTGTTGCCAAGATGGTGGCTTCAGGCCTATTAACGTATCACCTTGTATGGTCTTTACGGATAATTAATAAAATTATTGCATGCATTGTTATTCATAAAATTGATGCAGAGGCCGGAAGTACATCCTTGTTTTTTAGAAAAAAAAGCCCTTCTATTTGTGATAGACATGCTGAAGCTACCCTAATCCGCCCATCAATATTATGGGCAAAGACTCTAGACAGGGTGTTTTCAGCCAGAAAATTGTAAAACATTGTTTCCTGCTATCCTAGTCTTTTATATGGTGAAATCTTTCAACTCTCTTTTAACGAAGGGTGAATTTTTATTGGCTCAAAATGAAATATCAAGAGGATACAACACAAAAGGCACACACCCGGCTTCTGAATAGTTAGGATGTGCACATCCAACAATAACGCAGGCACAATAAAAATACGTCGGCAAATATCAAAGCCATATGAGACCAAGGCTATGCATAGGCGAGGAAGAAAGAAAAATCCCAAGCGATCAAACCCGTGATCGACAAACTACAACAATGGCCATATCTGCACTTCAACGGCAATGCCTTCAGGAAGGGGAAGAAACTCAAGCATTGCCATCGCCAAATCAAATCTGGGAGCTCAAGACCGGGTGCTTGAGTAGCACCACCATCAAAGACACGCAAGTGTTGTTACCGCCACATTTCCGTGATACCAACAGCTACATGCGATGCGATTATCGCCGCTGCACAACCATCCCTCTACATCAGGTCGTCATCCATAATTTGCATCTCACCGCTGAAATCAACCACTGGATCTTGAAGGATGAACACTCCCGAAGATTTTTCGATGACCACCACCATCATGGAGCCTTAGGAGGTTGCTGCAGCATAGTCTGCAGTCACTCCACTGGCCGATCAGATCTGGATCATCACCACCAGGCCACTCGCAGATCACAACTCGCGAGAAGTGCAGTAGCCCGTTGCCATGATCTACCTTTCAGCAGAGAGCCCAGCGCACGCCGGCCACCGACGTCAAATCCGGATGGATCTGACCGGAGACCCGCCTGCACATAGGCGACCCCACGCAGCACCATTTGGACTCACAGGCCCGGCGTCCTCGACACTAAGTGGGTTGAGATCTTAGAAGAAACTGAAACAGTGTGGACAATATACAAGTGGTATGGTCGACTGCTGTGCCCACTGAGAAACAATGAAATATGACAGGAGAGTGGGCTGCCGCCGACTGCAGATCCAGCATCCATAGGCCTGATTCTCAAGCCTGGCAGAAGATGAACCTGATCCAAGTTTGTTTTAAGTCGAAGTGTGTACCATATGTAAAGATGAAACCAACTGTGCAAGATGGAGACAAGTACGTGATACCGTTTTTGTTTATTCCAAGTAATTTAGGAGTGTCTTCCAAAGAAGATTACACAGAGAATATAAAAATGTTGTCATCCATATATATAATGTTTATATTGTCATTATCCATGAAACAATCACCCAGTTCAAATAGTTTATTTCATCATGTTTTTTCCATCAGTGAACTGGGGTCACAAGGGGGAGGGGGGGGGGGGGGCACTGGTAATGTGTGAGAGAGATTCAGAGGATGAAGGAGGTCCTTGGAGACCTGGGCTTTGATCTGGGGGCTGACAACGTCATCGAGGGGAACCTATGCTACACCAAGGTGCAGCAATAGCCCACACGGCGGCTGCAAGGCCGGGAGTGATTGACTTGCATGGTTTCAGTGAGCATAGCCGAGGCCCTGATGCTGACGGTGCATAGCTGGTTAGGCCGGGGCTGATATGTTGTTACACTTGCAAATATCCAAAGAGCATTCCTGTTGATCTAAAACTCGAAGAGCACCTTTTCTCCCTGTTCGACAGACTTTGGAAGTTTGATGCACAATCAGCAGAGAATCATATATAGTTTACAGATTAGATGCAAATTGTAATTTCCAGATAGGCATAGTGGCATACAAATAGAAACGATCAAGACATGACATCCTTTGTAAAACTAGAAGTCTTGTAGTTTAATAACGGTATGGTACATATAAGAAATCATAATTTGCAATTTAGAAGCAAATCGTATCAATGTTTTATGATGAATTCCAATACTATTATAACATTCTGGTCATGGTAACTTACTCCTCATGAGCTAGGCACCATTCAAAACATTACTCTGCCTATATATGTACTGCTATATCATTTACACCTTTTGTGGTTGTGGTGTGTTCTTTTATTTTGTCCTCAGGTTATGCAATGCTGAATTAGACAGACTATTGTTGTGTATTCTTGTTAGTGAGGAGAGATTTTAGAATAAAGTGAATGGACCGGCTAGAGATGCTCTTAGTTTGAATGAGAAAATTATGTGCAGTTGGCCAACACGAGAACCAGTTGCTCTTCATGCGATGCACACCATTCATCACACTTATTGTGCTGCCAGTGTAATCGACCTTTTGAACATTGCTCATTCCATCCCTTTATATATCACGAAGCATATGCACCTTTTCTTATGGTTCCCTTCGTTAGCCATCTGGTTGTGAGTGTGCACTATCACTAAAATTTTGATGGCCTTTTCTTGCCGATGAGTTGAGATTTTAGCAGACACTGAAAGATAATGTGGTCAATTGTCCTGCCAAGGGTCAGCGTTTGACCACTGATAAACCAGGAAACTGCAACATGAAAATGTTGTGCTGCACACCCCTGTCAGGTTTTGTCCGATGCAGAATTGCTCGACTTGTTCAATTTGAAGTGTGTATGGTGTCTTGTTGAGAAGCACTCAATGTGTCCTTTGAGATAAAATGGATCGAAGTGTGTAGTGGAGGTACCAATTCCTTTTCGCTTGTTCTAGGTGATTAAAGAGCGCATGAGTGATGTTTTTTCCCTCCAAAAATTATGACGAGAATATAACAACTGAGTTATTCATATGTTCAATGTTTATGCTATCAGTTTGACACCATCCTTGAACGTATTTGCCTAGTATTTCTAAATTGTTTATTACCGCTCAAGTGAGTCAAAACCAGACGGGGGTTGATTTCTAAACTGGGTCGTTATAGTTCATGGTATGGGATGACCGGTTTTGAAGTGGGAGGTTGAACTTTAAACAGAGTTGCAAGTTCAGGGTTGTAACAAGAACTTCTTTCTTATGTTTTTGCCTATCCGAGGAAACTTGGTCAAGGCGACATGCTCCAGGGTGGCAGCCACTGTGTCCTCTCCTTGGTAATCTGCGAGAGACATTTAGGGGCCAGAGGAGAAAGTATCCAATGCAAACCAGTGGCGAACATACATGTTAGCTGTGGGGTCAGCTGACCCTAGCTTTTTTTGAAAAACAGCCGCAAAACACTGTCGGGTTACAGCGTGAAACAAAAATACCACTGACCCCGCAGATTGTTGGGGCCGGCTTGGAAACTGTATGGTTCCTGATTCAGTTCACTTTTTTGGCTTTCTTACCAGAGATTACCACTTTTTATTCTTTCTTCCACGAGTTATGTTGCGGTATCACCATTGCAGTTGTCCCTTGTCAAGTACACATGTACCTAGTCGTATATCTCAGGTTACAATAATGTCAGTTAAATGAAGATCATGGTAAACTTCGAAAAGAGGAGTTCATCCAGGAGTAATGGACGTATGGAACGCAAAATCTCGGGACCAAGAGCCAAAAACCAAAGTAGTAAGCTCGGCAAGAATTGTCTCTGGGTGAAACTGACACGATAATTTAGAGCGAATTGAAAATGACTCTATACCCCAAGTCCCCAACCAATACATGTGACGGGCATGTGAACAGTTGAAAAGTATGTGCGTCCGGCAAGGTGTGAGAAACACTAATTGATACTCCTCACGAACTAGCACACCATTCAGCCCCATCACACTTATTGCGCCGCTAAATTAGCAGATGTTTTGAACATTCCCCGCTCTGTCTCTTTATATATTTCTAGTCCATATGCTCCTTTTCTGCAGGTGTTACGGGTGTACACTCGCTACTGAACTTATAATTCGTTTTCTTGCTAATGAGTTGAGATTTTAGAAGAAATTGAAAGAGAACGGGGACAATCTGCGTGCTCGTCTAGGGTCTCTGTGTGTGCCCAGTGAGAAACCATGAAAATTCAATAGGAAAATGCCTTGATGCAAATCCAGCACGTATGGAACTGATTATGTCTCATTGACAAGCGTTCAAGCCCAACTAATATCTTATGGATACTTCAGATTCAGAATCCATAGACCTGATTTGTCTCGTTGATCTGGAAGCGTTACAAAGTGGGGCTGATTTTATCGCATGTATAGTTTGTTCGACTTCAGGCCCAGCAAATGTCCCGTTGAAAAGCCCATGGTGTACCTCAGGGACAAAATGATTCAACCTGTCTAGGATAAGCGAAGTGGGTGATACGTTTTCGCTTGTTCCAAATGATTAAAGAGCGTGGCAATGCTATACTACTTCCTTCCACAAGATTATATTGAGAATCATGGAAATGGAGTTACACATCTACACAATGTTTATATTATCAATTTGTCACTTCCATGAATAGGAGAAAATCTCTTCCATCTATATTGATAGACGCTAGAGCCCAATAACCAAACGAGCTATCAAAATAAGTGTATCAACTCTAGTACATTTTTATGTATATCAAAATTGTTCTAAGCGCATCTCCAACGTAGACCCTCAAAACACCCGCAACCGTCCGGACTGCGCTGTCCGGACGTGTTGTGCCACCCAACACGGGCCTGTATCGGTGTCCTCGGCGGTCCGGGGGCATTTCCCCCCGCAAATCGGAGATAAAGTGGGGGTTCTTTGCAGGCGTCCGGACTGCTGCCAAGCCCTTGTCCGACTGCCCTGGCCAGCATCTCGCATTCATGCCACAGGAGACCGGCCACTCCGCATTGACGTCAGTGCGGAATGGACGCGACCTCTCATTGTAGGCATTGAAGTGGCGCACCTGTAGAGAGAGCACAGCGCACTGCACATCCGGCTGAACACGCCTCCTCGCCTCACTTAAACGGCCGCATACTGCTCGTCATCCTCCACTAAACTCGCACATGTAATGAGAAACCTACTTCGGCCAGACATTGGTTCTCAAACCGCCCGTCATTGAACACAAAGCCGGTTGGCTCCCGCCGTCCGCCTAGTATTTAAATTGCACCAGACGCCTGAAAAAGTCGCACCACACCCCGCTCCCATCTCCTCCTTGCATCATTTTCTCCACAATCTCCATGACATCCAGTGAGTAGGAAGAGGAGTTCTTCAGCATAAAAGTCTGCTGGGTGGGCGGTCGAGCCTGCCATATACGAGCTAGGCAACTCTCTGCTCCACAACCCTGGGCGCTCCAGGCCGCTCCAGGCCAACTCGTAGAGGCAGAAGCTCCAAGCCGGCGCGTCGTTAAGCAACTCACCACTCCACGCATGTTTGCCGAGGAGTGGCGAGTTCTCAGGCCGGCACGTGGGAGAGCACTGCAGCACGGGCATCGTTGATGCAATCGACGACGCCGTGTCAAACCATTCCTCTCGTGCCTACGACCGTGCCATCCGCCGTCAAAGTTCGGATAAGTGTGCCCTGCCGGCGGAGAAAGAAGCTGGCTTCAAGGAGATCAACGAAATGATGGCCAGCACGTTCGCACCCACCACGATCATCGAGGAGAAGTAGTACATGGGTACTCACCGCCGCTTGGGTCCCATGAAGGCCACTGCGGAGGGGATGCCGACGTTCAGAGCCGGTGTCTTGCCCAGTCGCAGACCACCGTCATCCCCTTCCCCTCTGGTTGAAGCTCATCTCGGCGGTTCCACTCTGATGAGCAGCGCTGCAGAACATGGGGAAGGGAGCCGCCCTTTCTGCTGAAGCATATACCTCTGGGGCTCACGGCAGTCCAATGAGCGGGCTGCCGGACATGGGTAGACAATGAAGATTGGTCGTGGCCTGTCGTAGACTAGTCAAGGATTTCTGTGTCGTGGGGATGGATATCCACTTGGGACAGCCGTAGACTAGTTTTACCTTACTCAGGTATATTTTTTAGTTAAAAATTGTCCAAAATGGAAATAATTTCATCAAGTTTATATGAAATCCATCGTGTTTGCATCAATTTTGTCCGTCTTGTTCAAATGACCCCCCCCCCCCCCCAATATCCGCGGACAGATGTCGGAGCAAATTTGCTGTTGAGACACTAATTTCACTACAAAAATTCGTCAACTTGCGACCATCACTATTGGTCACTAAATGGTCATTGTTTTCCATTTGCGACCTTTTTTTGACAAAAAAAGATGGTCAAAAGTTGGCCGTCGTAAACTGGAATTAACGACCATCTCTGTGATATGTAAAAGGTCGTTGGTTCTACGACCAAATTTTTGGTCACTGGGAGCCTCCCCATGCCACGTAGGATCCAGCGTGGCAAGCTGGCGTGGATAAGATTCAGCTCGGTCCAATTCGATGTTCTACATGGGCCTAGCCCATTAATTCAGCCCATTTATGTTTTTCTATCAATTTTCATGAGCTACATGGGCCGAGCCCATCAATTCAGCCTATTTATATTTTATATATCAGTTTTCGTCAGCTACATGGGCATAGCCCAACATTTAGCCTTTTTATTTTTGGGCCATGGCCTTTGTTTTCTTCTTATTTCAAATTCTGGTAAGTGGGTCCCCAATGTCAGGTTCTGTTTTGTCGGTCCCTCATGTCAAGGTCATGTTCTTCAGATTTCAATATGCCAGTGATTAAATAACAAATATTTAAATTCAAACAGACAGAAAACACATGTAATACTTCAAATAACAACAACTGGAATCAGTATGGAGCTCTTGCTCTACCAATAACACGTAATACAATTGGAATCACAATATTACAAGCTCTACAAGTGTGATAGCTAGACACAATACTTTACAACTCCACAATTGTCTTCGATCTTCTTCAGTATCTCCTGTCAATAGCGATCACAAACTGGGCACATGCTCCTGTCATATGAACCATATGCCATACTCACTAGAAGACCAGTCAGGATCAGGCTGTGACCTTCATTACAAACAACAATATGAACTTCCATCCCTTCCACGGTCACCCTGTTACATGCATTCCAAAAACTAACTAGTCAAGGATTGGTGCGGACTCGCACTAAAAAAGATATAAAAAATGATTCCATACGGACTCGCATTCTAGAAACTAACTAGCCAAGGATCACATATATTGTTGTAAAGGCATTCCATACTATTAAGATGGACCAAATTCATGCAGATACAACATGTCTCGCTAGTTCAAAGTGGAGCCACAAGAAGCTTACCATTGCGCAATGGATTTATCAGCAAAAGGGCCAGGTAGATGGCGAGGGTCCTCCAGCTTCCAACGTGTTGCCTCCTCCTTGCCCTTCCTTCAAGAAAAATTACTTTCTTCAAGAAAAACAACACATGGTCAGCGCTGTCCTAATATAGCAATCAATAGTGCTCTAACTTTTGACATGGTTAGCTTCTATTTTTCTGGACATTTGGATCAACATACATCCAAAACTAGCTAAATATGAGCACAAGCTTGACTCATATGACCAACAATTTATTGATGAAAATCATCAATCAGGAACTAAATATAACATTTCGAAAATCAACAAATGTTTGGTAAAATGACAACTTAAGAAGAAAATAGGCACTCAGGCAGGAGTGCCCACACATCCAATCACCAATCATATAACCACTGATAGCAAGCTGGTTCAGTTTCAGAAATGTACCCCATTCATGAGACCAGCAGCAAAGGACGCAACCCAACCAACGAAGCACTTGAGATAGCCTCGGTTCACCCCGGGCTGGAGAACTTGGCGGGCAACACCAACAGTAAGTCTTCGCTCCATTCGTGCTTGCACAGGTACGCCTGGCCAAGGGAGTAGTCCAGCGCTTGTTCCACGGGGACTGCCACCGCACTGCCGGACTCGCATATACCTGCCAACATCACGATACTATAAGATAATTATAATCAGGAAAAATCATATTGATTCAAGCATATTACTTGTTGGGGGTACCATACAACATCGTTATGTGGCTACAATTTTTTGCTTTCTATATACCATTTTTATCAGTCTCAAATTTAACAAAGCAAGAACTACAAATGCAACATAGCCCCAAATCTAACAAAGCAAGAACTACAAATGCAACATAGCCTCAAATTTAATAGAGCAAGAACTACAAATGCAACATAGCCTAAAAAATTTAAGTTTGACATGTCATTTTAAAGATGTGTCGACCTTTATTTATTTCTATTTTTGGATGAGAAGGCTAGAGCAAAGTTAGCTTTCTCGTCTGCGTAAGGATGAGAAATAATAACTATAGTGCTGCAACATAAGGACAGTACAAATACCATAATAAGTTTCAGGAACATCACATATAGCATAGTTGTAGAGATGGCACAAAATTCTTCTATGCAATTTTCAACATATTTGTAATAATTTTCGTAAGCAATGAATCATGACAAACAAATTATGAGTTATGAAGTGGTTTCAAACTATAACAGTGAAGGACTAGACCCACAAAACACAACGATGTATAGGCACTAAACGTACACAGCAAGTAATAAGAACAGAGACCATAAATGATACTGATCAAGGATAAAAACAGGTAGGTATCATATAATTCTCATCACAATCATACATTGAATTCATTAAAGGCTACAGATATAGAAGTATCATGCAACCAAAAGGGTTAAGACCATACACAAGGATCAGTGTTAGCGGAATTGAGATATATTTGTACAGGGCAACGAAAGGTGTCAATCCAGTGCAAGATAATAGAGCAAATATGTCAAAGTAATTTAGATTTGCTAATGTGTTTGTCACACTACCAAAATTCAAGATAAACCATGACAGGGAAACGAGTGAATTACAGCAAAGGAGGCATCTAATTTGACTACTAGTACCACAATCATTGAGTGA
This sequence comes from Aegilops bicornis, assembly GCA_021605145.1. Lineage (NCBI taxonomy): Eukaryota > Viridiplantae > Streptophyta > Magnoliopsida > Poales > Poaceae > Aegilops > Aegilops bicornis. The sequence continues at coordinate 46,858,735 of CM038675.1, read as the reverse complement.
AAGCAAACACCAGAGAATTCAGAAATTTTTTGTACTGAATGCAAGCAAGTTTGCACACGACATAGCTAGTCTGCAGTCCGTAATTAGATTAGATGTTCTCACTCATGAGCCACATACATAGAGACTTCTGGAATCTGCTTACGCTTAAACTAGGAAGAGAACAAAAAAACTGAACCTAACTATGCAGCAGAGAGAGATACCACGGGGGGACGACCTATGGACCAAATTGTCCTTCACAAGATCGTTCAAGGGAGCACAACAGTAGTAGCAGACCTTGCATGTTCCTTCACACAACAGATCGGAGCAACCTGCAAATAAACACATGAATTAGATGGGGAGATGAAGAAGAAGAAGATAAGAGAAGTGGAGGAGCAAGTGATGAACCTGAGATGGTGCAGCTCCTCCTAGGTCGCCATGGACAATCTGATCCCCATATAATCTTCTCGCCCTTCCTTCACAAAACCAGATCAACTCTCTTCAGAAACCTGCAAAAAAAACAATAATATTCAAGGTACATTAAGTGTACCTGAAATGTCTATAGAGTATGGAGTGAATAAAAGATAGTCTTGCCGGATTCATCAAATGCAATGGTTTGAATGGACCTTGAGGATCCCACCTATTTATTCCAGAAGCAGTATCATCATCAGTAACCAATCATATGCAAAGGAAAAACTTATCGCGCCCTTCGCTTTGAGCATCTTAACATATAGACTATGCTAAGTGATGCACTGGCAGGGTGACACCAAAGAGCAAAAGACTTAGACAGAATCCATTGCCACAGAGATGCATTCGCAACTACAGCCCAATCTTATAGGATTATAACGTGAACATGAACTAGCCAATACTTATTAGAATCAAGAATCGCATGACACATAGCACCACAAAGTATGTACAGAAACCCCACAACTTGCTCGCAAGTTGCAACACAGCTAATAAGTACTAGAAAGCACGCTTAGAGCCAATAAGATCTATTCTTCCTGATTTGCTTAAATATTGAGAAAATTAGTACAAGTGCGATTTGGTCGGTGTTTCTTGGCTCATATGATATGATGAGTTGACTGGCAGGCGCCTAGAATACTGCAAGGTGGAATTCCAGATTAAAATGTTATACTATTCACTACTTGGTAGGACTTGGAATCGCATCAAGTATATCCCAGATGACGTAAATGGAAACTCTAATGAGTTGCAGCACTGCTAAGTAATAAAAAACACAAAGATGAACCCGCAGATCTAGCCCAATTATTCTTTGTGCATCAAACACTAATGCGTCACTCAAAGTAGGATCGGAGTGTTTGTTCCACGGTGGGCTGATAACTGAATGGCCGAGATCGGATGCCGCCATTGAGCAGCTGGGAGTGTGGCCAACCCGATCGAGACGGCACATGGAGGAGGAATCAGAAGGATCGGGGGGCAGGATCGGGGGGCAGGATCAAGATTATGGGACAACATCAAAGACAATTAAGAGATAAGCTATAATCCTTTTTCGCTACAGGACATCATTCCAGGATTAAATCTACTGAAAAGATATTAACACAGGCGAACATGTGTTCACCTTTCTGACCTGCAGCAGCTTCGCCTGCATCATCTTTGGTTACACCTTCTGCCTCAACCACACTGTTGACAACACCATGAAGCTGTCATTTGCAGGTGCAAGAAAACCATCAGATGGATCATGGCATGCGCCACAAAATTTGATACAGTTTTTATTGAAGACAGTATGTACAGTATGAGCAGTGCAAAATAGAAACATCTCTTGTATATATCCTAATTTACCAGTTGTTTAGCACCATGGTACAGGTGAGAGCTTAGTGCAGCAGTCACATGGATCAAAAGGAATTACAGAATAAAATAGCAAGGCTGTTAATTCAGATTCAATGTCAAGGCTGAACATACCAGTGATTACAAAACTGAACGAGCCAAAGCTGTTCATTCAGGTTCAGATGCAATCAATAAGATGGCCGAGATCGGGACCAAGCAATATACAGAGGGGGTGGGGTCGGGGGGCGCAAGTGCGCGACACCTTGGAGGTACTGCTACTGCTGGTGCTGGGGCGGTTGGTCGTCCTTGGCGGTGGCCTTCTTGCTGGCCTTGGAGGGCTTGTCGGGGTCGTCGTTGTCTCCTCACGCACGAGCGCGCCGACCATGATGGTTCCGGCGACCTTCGACGGAGAGGAGGGCGTCGACGTCCTTGGAGCGGAAGTTTAGGAGGCAGAGGGAGCCGAGACGAGCACGAACTAGTTGCTGCCAGCTCCTCCAGCTCGCTGCTAGCGCAGGCGAGTCTCACCCTCCAGCCCGCGTCATCGTCCCAGCTGCGGCGGATGCTCACCACCTCCGTCCCGAACCGGACCAGACCGAGGAGCTCGAACCGCCGTGCGAACTCCTCGAGGTACCTTAGCACCGGGAAACTTGCGCTGGTCGGCGGAGGAGCGGTCCGCGACTACGACCACCTTGTCTCGAAGATCCTGCCCGCGATCTCCTTGTTCAACGGTGGCAAGTTGGATCTGGGAGTGGGGAGAGGATCTGAGCTGGGGAGGGGAGGTGTTGCGGAGGTGGGTGGCGGCGAGGGGAGGGGTGGGTGGTGGAGGTGGGTGGCGGTGGGGGAGGGGTGGGTGGCAGCGAGGGGAGGAGTCTGGATCGAGGAGCGCTAGGATTTGCTGCGCGAGAGAGGGTGTGCGGCCCGCGGGGGAGAGAGAGGAGGGGACGAGGAGTGGTGTGCGGGGCAGAGAGGAGCTCCCGGATGTGGATGGATGGATGGATGTGTGCCACGTGATCGATCCGTGGCACACACCTTTCCACCAATGAGAATTTAAGTTTATTTTCTGAGTGTAAAAATAGTTTTTTAAGAACATATGAAATCTTTGATGAAAAATTGGATCATATTTTGTGAAAATGAGTTGTGAGTAGTTTACCACAGACCTTCGGGTCCATAGTTATTAGCTAGATGGCTTCTTCTCTCTCTTTGAATCTCAATACAAAGTTCTCCTCGATCTTCTTGGAGATCTATTCGATGTAACTCTTTTTGTGGTGTGTTTGTTGAGATCCGATGAATTATGGGTTTATGATCAAGTTTATCTATGAGAAATATTTGAATCTCCTCTGAATTCTTTTATGTATGATTGGTTATCTTTGCAAGTCTCTTCGAATTATCAGTTTGGTTTGGCCTACTAGATTGATCTTTCTTGCAATGGGAGAAGTGTTTAACTTTGGTTCAATCTTGCGGTGTCCTTTCCCAGTGACAGCAGGGGCTGCAAGGCACGTATTGTATTGTATTGTTGCCATCGAGGATAAAAAGATGGGGTTTATATCATATTGCTTGAGTTTATCCCTCTACATCATGTCATCTTTCTTAATGCGTTACTCTGTTCTTCATGAACTTAATACTCTAGATGCAGGCAGGAGTCGGTCGATGTGTGGAGTAATAGTAGTAGATGCAGAATCATTTCGATCTACTTGTCACGGACGTGATGCCTATATACATGATCATGCCTAGATAATCTCATAACTATGCACTTTTCTATCAATGGCTCGATGGTAATTTGTTCACCCACTGTAATCCTTATGCTATCTTGAGAGAAGCCACTAGTGAAACCTATGGCCCCCGGGTCTATCTTTTATCATATAAGTTTCCCATCTACTTTTATTTGCATCTTTACTTTCCAATCTATATCATAAAAATACCAAAAATATTGATCTTATCTTATTATCTCTATGAGATATCACTTTTGCAAGTTACCGTGAAGGGATTGACAACCCCTTTATCGCGTTGGTTGCGAGGTTCTTGTTTGTTTGTATAGGTACGAGAGACTTTTGAGGAGCCTCCTACTGGATTGATACCTTGGTTCTCAAAAACTGAGGGAAATACTTACGCTACTTTGCTGCATTACCCTTTCCTCTTCAAGGGAAAACCAACGCAGTGCTCAACAGGTAACATAGGTACATAAGTATATATTTCATCAGAGAAACACCAAAAGTGTTTCCAAGATTCGGCCACTAGCTATGAACGGTCATGCCCGCCGTTTTGGCCGCATGTGGAGATCAATGGCTTTCAGCCAAATAATCAATCTTATGCCCACATTCAAGGCATAGTTTGTTCAAATGATCTCATATTGTGCACAAGGGTGCATATTGGAATGGCAAAGAATGTTGCCTAAGGAAGTTTCCATTTTCTTTGGACGAAAAAAATCATTTTCCATTTTTCGAGCGCCCAAAATGAGTTTTTTTGTGAAGAACCTACCAAATAATTGTTGCAAAATTGGACCAAATCAATTTTCTAAAATACTAGACCATATTTAATGCACAATTGACCAAATGGTTGGGTGTCAAAAGCTTTTATCCACCTCTCATGGAAAAGAAAAATTTCTGCCGATTCAGTAGGCATCGGGTCAAATTTGAACTGCAGTTGCCTCATAGTTTGCTATTTATTTTTCCCAAAAATCATTTTTAGGTACAAATATATCTATTTAATCAACGAAACACAAAAGGTTTTCCAAGATTCAACCACTAGCTAGGAACGGTCATGCCCGCCGTTTTCACCGCATTTTGAAACGGGCATGAAAAATTCAAAAAAAATCAAACAATTGGGAAACCTTCGCATTGTGTCATTATATGTGGCCAAGTTCCAAGGAAAAATAATAAACTTGTAATACGGCAATTATTTTAAAAATGTGTTCTCAGAAACGAGCTATCACGTATGGAGATCAATGGCTTTCCAGCCAAATGATCAATCTTATGGCCACATTCATTGCATAGTTTGTTCAAATGATCTCATATTGTGCACAAGGGTGCATATCGGAATGACAAACATTGTTGCCTAAGGAATTTTTCATTTTCTTTGGACGAAAAAAATCATTTTCCATTTTTCGAGCGCCCAAAATGAGTTTTTGTTGTGAAGAACCTACCAAATAATTGTTGAAAAATTGGACCAAATCAATTTTCTAAAATACTAGGCCATATTTAATACACAATTGACCAAATGGTTGGGTGTCAAAATGTTTCATCCACCTCTAGTGAAAGAGACAAATTTTCGCCGATTCAATAGGAAGCGGGTCAAATTTGAACTGCAGCTGCCTCATAGTTTGCTATTTATTTTTCCCAAAAACCATTTTTAGTTACAAAAGTATCTATTTAATCAGAGAAACACCAGAATTTTTCCAAGATTCAACCACTGGCTAGGAACGGTCATGCCCGATGTTTTGACCGCACTTTAAAACGGGCATGAAAAATTCAAAAAAATAAAACAATTGGGAAACCTTTGCATTGTGTCATTATATGTGGCCAAGTTCCCAGGAAAAATAATAAACTTGTAATACGTCAATTATTTAAAAAAGTGTTCTCAGAAACGAGCTATCACGTGTGGAGATCATGGCTTTCAAGCCAAATGATCAATCTTATGGCCACATTCATGGCATAGTTTGTTCAAATGAGCTCATATTGTGCACAAGGGTTCATATTGGAATGACAAACAATTTTTCCTAACGAATTTTTCATTTTCTTTGGACGAAAAAATCATTTTCCATATTTTGAGCGCCCAAAATGAGTTTTTGTTGTGAAGAACCTACCAAATAATTACTGAAAAATTGAACCAAATCAATTTTCTTAAATACTAGGCCATATTTAATACACAATTGACCAAATGGTTGGGTGTCAAAAGGTTTCTTCCACCTCTCGTGAAAGAGACAAATTTCCGCAGATTCAATAGGAAGCGGGTCAAATTTTAACTGCAGCTGCCTCATAGTTTGCTATTTATTTTTCCCAAAAATCATTTTTAGGTACAAAAGTATTTATTTAATCAGAGAAACACCAAAAGTTTTCCAACATTCAACCACTGGCTAGGAACGGTCATGCCCAACATTTTGACCGCATTTTGAAACGGGCATGAAAAATTCAAAAAAAATCAAACAATTGGGAGACCTTCGCATTGTGTCATTATATGTGGCCAAGTTCCAAGGAAAAATATAAACTTGTAATACGGCAATTATTTTTAAAAAGTGTTCTCAGAAACGAGCTATCACGTGTGGAGATCAATGACTTTCAAGCCAAATGATCAATCTTATGGCCACATTCATGGCATAGTTTGTTTAAATGATCTCATAATGTGCACAAGGGTGCATGTTGGAATGTCAAACAATGTTGCCTAAGGAAGTTTTCATTTTCTTTGGAGGAAAAAATCATTTTCCAATTTTCAATCACCCAAAATGAGTTCTTTTTCTGAAGAACCTACCAAATAATTATTGCAAAATTGGACCAACTAAATTTTCTAAAATACTAGGCCATATTTAATGCACAATTGACCAAATGGTTGGGTGTCAAAAGCTTTTATCCACCTCTCGTGAAAAAGACAAATTTTCGCGAATTCAGCAGGAAGCGAGTTAAATTGGAACTGCAGCTGCCACATAGTTTGCTATTTATTTTTCGCAAAAATCATTTTTAGGTTCAAAAGTATCTATTTAATCAGAGAAACACCAAAACTTTTCCAAGATTCAACCACTAGCTAGGAACGTCATGCCCGCCATTTTGACGGCATTTTGAAACGGGCATGAAAAATTCAAAAAAATTCAAACAATTGGAAAACCTTCGCATTGTGTCATTATAGGTGGAAAAGTTCCCAGGAAAAATAATAAATTATTAATATGGCGATTATTTTAAGAAAGTGTTCTCAGAAACGAGCTATCACATGTGGAGATCAATGACTTTCATGACAAATGATCAATCTTATGGACACATTCATGTAATAGTTTCTTCAAATGATCTCATATTGTGCACAAGGGTGCATACTGGAATGGCAAAGAATGTTGCCTAAGGAACTTTTCATTTTCTTTGGATGAAAAAATTATTTTCAGTTTTTCGATCGCCTAAAATGAGTTTTTTTTGTGAAGAACCTACCAAATAATTGTTGCAAAATTGGACAAAATCAATTTTTTAAAATACTAGGCCATATTTATTGCACAATTAACCAAATGGTTGGTTGCAAAAGATTTTATCCACCTCTCGTGAAAAAGACAAATTTCTCCCGATTCAATAGGAAACGGGTCAAATTTAAACTGCAGCTGCCTCATAGTTTGCTATTTATTTTTCTTAAAAATCATTTTTAGGTACAAAAGTATATATTTAATCAGAGAAGCACCAAAAGTTTTCCAAGATTCAACCAATAGATAGGAACGGTCATGCCCGCCGTTTTGACCGCACTTGGAAACAGGCATGAAAAATTCAAAAATAAAAATAAAAAATTGGAAAACCTTCGCATTGTGTCATTATATGTGCCCAAGTTCCCAAGAAAATAATATACTTGTAATACGGCAATTATTTTTAAAAAGTGTTCTCAGAAACGAGCTATCATGTGTGGAGATTTATGACTTTCAAGCCAAATGATCAATATTATGGCCACATTCATGGCATAGTTTGTTCAAATGATCTCATATAGTGCACAAGGGTGCATCTTGCAATGATGAACAATGTTTTCTAATGGAGTTTGTATTTTCTTTGGACAAAAAATCAATTTTCTATTTTTTTAGTGCTCCAAATAAGGTTTTTTGTGAAGAACCTACCATATATTTGTTGCAAAATTTTTTTGTGAAGAACCTACCATATATGTTCAACTTTTTTCAAATACATGATTAACATATTTTCATATATTCCCAACAAAAAGACATCCTTTCATATATACGTTTTGATATCTATGTTTTTTTTACACATTGTACATTTTTGTATACATATAAAACATTGTTGATATTGGTTAGAAAAAATTAAATACATGGTTAACATTTTTAGAGAAATTTAAATACATTATTAACATTTTGATATTGTTATTTTCCCATTTTCGTTGGGCCGAATATATGTTTTTCTTTGAGTAATATGAGGACATTCAACATTTCTTTCTTAATGGGCCAAGGCCTACATGGCACATAGATTTTTTTTAAAGAGGAGGTGGCCTTGTTCCATCGAGGCCCAAGCCCACCTTGAGCGATACCTTAAGTAGCAATGCATCCATGTTCACACCTTATGACCATTTATATTGGTCGTAATCAGGTAGAAATAAGGTCGTGAACCACTCTTGTCTGCTTTATGACCATTTTGTGTTAGGCAATTTCAGGGTTTGAGCCCTTCCAAGCGAAATGGCCGTGGATTTACGACCAATTCAGCCGGGGTCACTGAGAGAAGGTCACAAGTTGACATATTTCTTGTAATGTTTTGCCACGGCGGGAGTACTCTCTATGTAAAAACAAAAGCATCATGATTTTCGTCACGTGGTTGCTATTTCCTGATCATGCTAGTTTACGACATTGTTCATGAGTTGCTCCATTCAGCATCACACAGTGATGGCTGCAGTTACCAATCTCTCTTCTCTGTCCTTTTCCCACAAGGTATCGAGGTCTTGTTTCAGTATATATTGCTCGGCCTTTGCAGTTTGTAGCAGATCTATCTAGTCGTAATGTAGCTACATATGAAGAAACTTATGTTGTGTCGGTAACACGTGAGATTTTTAGAGTAAACTGAAGTCCAAAATTAGCAACTATTGTCCCTGATATCTGGTTTAGCACACTTTAGCCAAAGTGCCTGTTGATAGGTATTTATTTGGTGGTGAGTTAGCCTTTGCTGATTATTGTTTCAAGTCAGCTTTCTACATTTTCAATTGCTGATCATAATGTGGAAGTTGTGATATAACAACAATGGAGTCATAGGTAACGTTTTGGCATCTGTAGATAGTAGTTCACACTAGTAGAAAAGGGGCCTATTGACTCGGTTGGTGAGGGCCTTTAGCCCCGGTTCATGAACCGGGACTAAAGGGTCGGTACTAATACCCTGGCCCTTTAGTCCCGGGTCAATCCAGAACCGGGACTGATGGGCCTCCACGTGGCCTCTGCGCCGAGCCCAGGCAGGAGGGGCTTTTGGTCCCGGTTGGTAGCACCAACATCCACGCGTCAGCATTTCTGTGGCTGGGGTTTTTGTTTTTTTTGAAGGGGGGGGGGGTTGGGGGTTTTGGGGGGTTAATTTAGGTGTTTCATATATTGTGTTACCTAGCTAATTAATAGAGAGAAGTGTCCTCTCTTTTGTCCGTGTTTGGTCGACGCTACGTACTATACATACGTATAGAGATGACTAGCTAGACACGCTAGCTAGCTAGTAAGCAAAAGAAGGAAATGTAAGATCGTCATGAACATATATGCATACAGAGGGAAGTGATATCGACCACCTCTCCTTCTCCGAGAGATTGGTCGAACAACAAGTTCTCGTATATCTATCCGACACTACCGGCTACATATATACAATAATTATCTTTTACAAAAATAATCTCCTAACATACGGACGCGTGGTCCACATAGTATTCTCCGTCTTCAGCGATCACGTGGTCAAGAAAGAATGCCGCCAATTCCTCTTTGCTCGCATGCGATCTGGTGCTAGTAGTTCATCCCGCATCCAAAACATCTAATTTTAAGAAGGGGTCAATATATATATATATATATATATATATATATATATATATATATATATATATATATATATATATATATATATATATATGAATGAATGAAACTCAACACAAATGATGGTAATAAAATAAAATTGTGAATATTGTTATTTACGCACTTCATATTGTTTGTCAGAGTAGCCCCGCTCACAGGTCGTGTGGCGGATGGACTCGCAAATGTAGTATCCACAGAAATCATTTCCTTGTTCCTACCACAACCACTTTATAAGAAATAGAGGTCAATCAAACTAATAATTAGCAAGCATGTTAAATGGTATTGATCAAACTAGCGCTTGAATCACTAGGAGGAATATGCTACTATAGTACTTACTTTCGGGTGTCTAAATTGCAGCTTCTTCAAGGTCGCGAGCTTTTTGGTGAAATTTCTCCAAACCCTGCCATACAAAGAAAACAATTACTTGATATCAGAAATGAACAAAGTTGCTGATATGGTGGATAATGATCGATTTAACTTACTTCTCGAGCATTTCAGTCATGTCCGCATACTCCTTGGGATCTTTTCGTCTCGAGTCTAAGACAGTTACTACACCCTGCTCAAGCTTAATCTCTAGGACAATATAATGGTACCTACGCACGCATGCATAACTCATCAATACTACATTACTATAACCTGGACTAATAGGGGAAACCGAATATGCCACAAGACAGTAACACTCACTTGAAGTTGTAAGCAAAGAGTATTATATCCTTGTGTTCATTTATTACCAACGATTGTAGCAAGTTTGCCTCGGTATTTTCGGCATGAAATTCAACCTCAGTTGCATCTATGAGATATGTGTTAATGAACCCAATGGAACCCACTTGTCTTTTCTTCAATTCGGCGATCTTCAATCTGCATAATATAGTGAGGATAATTATAAATACATGCAATGAAAGAGCTGACTTATATAGAGAGACTAAATGACAGTAGTACTACTTACAGACAGTAGCGGTGACCGTTGCTTTATCAAGGGCCAATTGATTGAAAACTGATAGAACTCCTCAAATGGAATAGGCAACAGTTCAATTCCAACGAGGTCATGCTCCTTTTTAACTCTCACATACAAAGTACTCCTCCCCTCGGACTCTCTGCAGGTTTTCATGTACCAATCATGCAATCTTCGCATCATCGTTGATAGAGAGCTTTCATCTTTGACGAGAGGCTTCCGCATCAGATCTTTTGTATCTCGCACCTCCAAGAAATCATAGTGTACATCGTCGGGCAGGTAATCTTCAGGATTGCCATAACCGGGCACCATCCTCGGATCGACGATGTCGCTAGCGAGCACCTTGAGCGGGGGCACGATTGTTGGCTTGATCGCTGAGCTGGGCAATTTGTTTTCCAGCTCGTCGTTCTTTCATTCTTTGATCAATTTTAGTACTTCCCGACCTCTCCGCTTCGGCAAATGCCTTTCCAATAATGCGCTCATAGTTGCCTTTCGGCGGAGACTTGGGTGATTTTGTCAGGGCAGCCAGAGTGCGCTTCGCTTTCACCGGATCTACCTTCTCCTCCGGAGGTGGATGTCTCTTTGCATTCAACCCTTCAAACCATTCATGCACTTCGGTCTGCATGATCTTTGCGTTTTCCTCGTCGGTCCTCTCGTACGGTAACTTCTCTGGATTCTTCAGAGAAGGACCGAATCTGTATCTCCTCATGCCTTTGGCTGTACTGTTAGACGCCGGCAGAGCAGACGGAGCGGATGTCTTGTTTCCTTGCTTACGAGGCGGAGGAGAAAGACTACGGCGCGCCGGAGCAGCCGGAGCGGCGGCGGGTCTCTTCCGCCCTTGCTGACGAGGCGGAGAAGGAGGAGGCTGGCTGCTCGGGCACGCCGGTGCAGGCGGAGAAGGAGGCGGAGTGCCGCCACGCGCCGAAGAAGGAGCCGACCGATTTCCCTGATCGCCACTCGCCGGAGGAGGAGGCGGTGGAGGAGGCGGAGTGCCCTGACTTGCCGGAGGAGGAGGAGGAGGCGGAGGCGTCCAGTTCGGAAGGTTGATGAGATCTTTCCGCCATAGGCATGGAGTCTTCAGAGCAGAACCCAGCCGATACTCCCCTTCACCGGTAGGGTGGTCAAGCAGGAGGTCCTCAAATCCCTCCATTATTTCATCCACCATCACCTTAGCATATCCTTCTGGAATCGGCCGGCAGTGAAAAGTTGAGTCCGGTTAGTAGGATAAACAGAGCCAACAGCCGCCTTGACCTTCAAATTGCTCCATTCCGCCATAAGGTTCAATTTTGAGACTCCGTGATAGTATCCACGGGATAGCTGGCAGGAGCCGTCAAGGCATGCTCCAGCTGAAGCAGCTCGGTGGAAGCCACACTGCTTCTCCGCTGAGACGGCGGGGTAGCTTTGGGGGAAGCTTCGGCAGGTCGTTTGCTGCGATCTGCTGCTTCTCGTTCCTCTTCTCGTTCCTCTAGACCCATTACCCTTTCGTGCAGCGCCTGCATTTGGCTCTGCTCCAGTTTCTTCCTCCTCTCATGGGTTTTGTAACCCCCTGCATCCGGAAATCCAGCCTTCCACGAAAGGGAGCCTGGCGTGCCTCGTGTCCGTCTGTGGTGCTGTGGATTTCGAGGGCCATTGTGAGCTCGTCCTTCTCCCTCGTCTGAACGAACTTCCCTTGTTGCGCCGCTTCGATATATTGCTTTAGCCTCTTGACTGGTATGTCCAATTGCTCGTCCGTCCAAATGCACTTCCACGACAGGGGTCCAAGGTTCCTTGACCCCCAAGAACCAAGTCCGCAACGGTCTGCCGCCTCATTGTCTCTCGGTTCGATCCCTTTATCAAGCAGATCATTCTCAGCCTTGGCTCACTTAGGCCGGGCTATGAGGTAGCCACGACCCCGCATGCGATGGTGAAGCTTCTTCTTCGCAGCATTTTGCTTGTTTGTCGACGACATCTTTTTACTCTTTTTCGATGTCCGTGGGCCACAAATGCGGGCCAGTCATCTCGATCTTCTCATATTTGCCCTTGAATTCTGGTGTCTTTTTTATCGACAAACTTATTCAGGTCTTTCTTCCAATGCCTGAATAGCTCTGCCATCTTCTTAAGAGCAAAAGACTTGATGAATGGCTCTATAACTGGCTTCTCCGGATCATCCTCTGGTGGTAGGGTGAAATTTGACTTCAGCTCAGTCCAAAGATCATTTTTCAGCAGATCATTGACATAAGACACCTCAGGCTCTTCGTTCTTAGGCTTATACCATTGCTGGATGCTGATCGGGATCTTGTCCCTAACCGTAACCCCAAGACCGAGCAACAAATGCCTTCTTTGTCCGGATGGGTTCAATCGGTTGGCCGTCGCGTGCGATTTCTATGATCTCAAACCTTTCATCCGAGCTCAACTTTTTCTTCAGGCCTCGTCTCTTTAGAGAAGTTGTGCTCGATCCGGAGGGCTAGATAAAGGAAGAAAGACGAGAGTTAATTAATATGTGTACATACCAAAACAATGAATGCATCAATTAGCTAGTCAAAGACAAAGCTTAACTAATATATATACCTGGCCGGACTCAGTTGGGTGATCACTGGAGCAGTCCTCACGGTCTACTTCTTCACCCTCTCCTTCTTCCACCGGCATTGGGTCATCGGAGCCATCATAAGCATAGCCAGCTGCTTCTTCACCCTCTCCTTCCAGACCATCGGTGTCGTTGAGAAACATCATTGAGTTGATGGCATCACTTCCTTCTGCGATTATGTGCCTCAACAACGCTTCTTGTGCTTCGTCTCAGGGCGGGGTGTCCATAGTTTCTACAAATATTTTACAACATGGCAATTATTATTCAAACATGACAGATATGGATATATTAGTGGCAAACGAGAACTAGCTAGCTAATCACAATAAGGAATCATATTAATTAGTGGCCTCGACGCTGCTTCTCTAGGGTTTCGGGTGGCCTCGACAATGCTTCAAGGGTTATTGGGTGGCCTCGAGAACGCTTCAAGGAGGGTAATATCGACCCCCCACGTGTTGAAGCTATCGGAGGGGTATATCGACAACAACAACGCATTTACACTACATCTATGTCCCACAAGTGACGTGGGCATCGACACCCGCGTCACTTGTGGGACGTGGATGTAGTGTCCCACACCGACGGCCACATGTATCTCACACCGACGATACTTGCTATTTAATTATGTCCCACAAGTGACGTGGGCATCGATGCCCGCATCACTTGTGGGACGTGGATGTAGTATCCGACACCGACGGCTACATATATCTCACACCGACGATACTTGCTATTTAATTAGGGTTTCCTCTACCGCTCGGCGACCCTCGACGACCCTCGTTACCGATAAAAAAAGAGGAAGAAGAATATAAAAAAGAGGAGAAGAAAGAATAGAGGAGAAGAACTCCTCTATTCTTTCTTCTCCTCTTTTTTTTTCTTCTTCCTCTTCTTTTTTTTATCAAGGGGTCGAGGATCGCCGAGGTCGAGGATCGCCGAGCGGTCGAGGTCAAGGGGTCGAGGATCTCCGGCGGTCGGAGGTTGCCTAGTGTCAAAGGATTCAACAAAACCATGTCTTCATCATTAGGCGAAAGTAACAGGTGCATGATGGTACGAAGCTCTCCAAAGTTATTTTGAACGGAGTCCCAGATAGGATAATTCGCTTTTTGGTACAAAGTTTAGCAAGAACCTTCCGAATATCGTTATTTGGAAGGCCTTTGCTGAAATTGCATAAAAAGGCAAATTATCCTATCCGGACTCCATTCGAATAACTTTGGAGGACTTCGTACCATCATGCCCTGGTTACTTCCAGCTAATGATGAAGCCATGGATTTCTTCAATACTTTGACACTAGGAAACCTCTCTCGACCCCTCGAACTCTCGACGACCCTGGAACCCTCGACCCCTAGATGACCTCGAACCTCGACCCTCGATCCTCGACCCTATAGAACCTCGAACCTCGACCTCAAACCCTCGACCCTTGACCCCTTAACGACCCTCTACCCTAGTTCCCGACCCTCGACCCTCGGCGATCCTCGACACCCTCGTTCCCGATAAAAATTAAGAAGAAGAAGAAGAAGAAGAAAAGAGGAGAAGAAGAAAGGAATAGCTAGAGGAAAGATCGAAGAAAAAAGAAGAAAAAAAAAAGGAGAAGAAGAAAGGAATAGTGGAGAAGAAGAAAATAGAATATTCTATTTTCTCTTCCTCTCCACTATTCCTTTCTTCTTCTCTATTTTCTTCTTTTTCTTCTTCTTACTTATTTCTCCTCTTATTTTCCTCTCCTCTTCTTCTTTCTTTCCTCTTCTTATATTTTCTTCTTTCCTATCCTTCTTTTTCTAAAATTGTAACTTTTGCATATATAAAACTTTTCTAAAATTGTAACTATCTATATATGAACAAAAAACTTTCTATGAACCAAAAAAACATCACATACATCACATACACACATACATTATAGCCACATACACATACATCACATATGAACAAAAAAATAAACTAATAAAAATAAAAAAAAATATTGCAACATATGAACAAAAACATATAGCCACATACATACACATATACAGAGCATATACAGAGCATTATACAGAGCATATACAGAGCATTATACATACATCTTAAACTAAAAAAACATACATTATACAACATATACAGAGCATTATACATACATCTTAATAAAAAAATGAAAAATAGGCCGCGGTGGTCGGCGACGGCGACGATGGTTGGCGGTGGCGTGCGGGGACGGCAATGAGAAGGAAAGGGGAGGAGGCAGGGGCTCACAACGCGGGGAGGGGTCGAGGTCGCCGGCCGGAATCGGGGCAGCGGTGGCGTCGAGGCGGCGAGGTCGGGGCAGCGGTGGAGCGGGGCATCGACGGCGTCGGGGCGGTGAGGTGAGGCGGACGGCGACTGGGTGGCGCAAGAACGGGGCGGGGCGACGACGACGGCAGCGGCGACGGCACGGGCGAAGCGGGCGTGGCGCAGGGCGTGGCCCGCGACGGCGTGGGCTCGAGGGCGGTGGACGGCGTCGGCGTTGGCTCGGGGCACGGGCGACGGCGACAGCGGCGGCGGGCAGCTGGGCGGTGTCGAGGAGGTCGGCGTCGGCTGCAAATCGGCGATGAAATCTGAAAAACGCTAAGTCTTTGGCTTATATAGAAAGGCTTTAGTCGGTTCGTGGCACAAACCGGGACTAATGCCTTTAGTCGGTTGGTGCCACCAACCGGGACTAAAGGGGGCATTAGTCCCGGTCGTAGCACCAACCGGGACTAATGCACTTTAGCCCGGTTGGTGCCACCAACCGGGACCAAAGGCTCTTGCCCTGCCGCCCAAAGTTTAGTCCCACCTCGCTAGTTGAGAGGAGCCGCACCTGTTTATAAGGTGCGGTGCATCTTCCCTCTCGAGCTCCTCTCTAAAGCAGGCTGGGCCTAACTCGCAATCTGCTGTGGGCCCTCTTGGGCCTTCCGCGGGCCTGAATCCTGGCCCATAGGGTTTCTAGTCGTATTCAGGCCGTGGGGGCCCAGTAGGTGGCACTTTTGTTTTGCTTTATTTTTTATTTCTTTTTGCTTTTAGTTTTAGAAAAATTATAAACTTTCTATTTTTGCCATTAGTTTTAAAATTTGAAAACACTTTTTTTGTTTTCTTTGTTGCTTTATTTATTTTATTTTGTTTCTACTTACAACAAAATACTTATTGTTGCTATTTTTATTATTTTTTTCAAGTTTTTTTGTTTTGTTTTCTGCATTATTTATTTTCTTTTGGTTTTTGCTTTATTTTTTAATTATTTTTTCTTTTATGTCAGCAAAATTATAAACTATCTGTTAGTGCCATTTGTTTTAGAAAAATTATAAACTTTCTGTTTGTGCCATTAGTTTTAAAATTTGAAAACACTTTTTTGTTTTCTTTGTTTCTTTATTTATTTATTTTGTTTCTATTTACAACAAAATACTTATTGTTGCTATATTTATTTTTTCAAGTTTTTTGTTTTGTTTTCTGCATTATTTATTTTCTTTTGGTTTTTGCTTTATTTTTTAATTCTTTTTTCTTTTAGGTCAGCAAAATTATAAACTTTCTGTTAGTGCCATTTGTTTTAGAACAATTATAAATTTTCTGTTTGTGCCATTAGTTTTATAAATTTTGAATTCTTTGAAATTTGTGTGAATCACAAGTTTGTGAGCTCAACAAGGCGTAGAGGGACGGGCTTATAAACCGGTGTGAGCGCCCTTCGGTTGGCGAGGTTTTCAAATTCATAGTTTTCAAATGAACTCCAAAAAAGTTGGCATAGCATGTGCATGTACAAAACGGACAATGGTATCATACTAAATGCATTACAAAGTTGGGATGGTATCATCATAATAGTTGCGGGAGAAAGTCTTCGCTTTCTCTTCGCTTGTGTCGTTTGCTTATTGTGCCGTAACCATGGTAATCTTCATCGTTTATCAGGATGCTTGGGCCAGCCTTGACTTTGAAGGGGGGAATTTCATGAAACTTTTCATACTCTTCAGACATGTCTGTCTTGCCATCCACTCCCAGGATGTCCCTTTTTCCTGAAAGAACTATGTGGCGCTTTGGCTCATCGTATGATGTATTCGCTTCCTTATCTTTTCTTTTCCTCGGTCTGGTAGACATGTCCTTCACATAGATAACCTGTGCCACATCATTGGCTAGGACGAACGGTTCGTCAGTGTAACCAAGATTTTTCAGATCCACTGTTGTCATTCCGTACTGTGGGTCTACCGGTACCCCGCCTCGTGACAGATTGACCCACTTGCACTTAAGCAAAGGGACCTTAAAATCTACTCCATAGTCAAGTTCCCATATGTCTACTATGTAACCATAATATGTGTCCTTTCCACAGCCGGTTTGCTGCATCAAAGCGAACACCGCTGTTTTGGTTGGTGCTCTTTTCATCTTGGTCAATCGTGTAAAATGTATTCCCATTTATCTTGTATCCTTTCCAAATCATTACAGTCGAAGATGGTCCTCGGACAACAAGTACAGCTCATCACAAACAGTGCTGTCACCTCTGAGACGTGTTTCCAACCAACTGCTGAAAGTCCCGATGTGTTCACATGTAATCCGATCGTCGCCTTTGCTCGGGTGTTTGGAGCGCAGACTGTTCTTGTGTTCATCGACATACGGGTCACCAAGGTAGAGTTCTCAGAGAACTGTGTAGTGTGCTTGAGACCAAGAATATCCGTCCCTGCATATTATTGAGTCCCTTCCAAGCGTTGTTTTTCGGTCAGTCTCCCCTCATACCGCGATTTAGGGAGACCTATCTTATTAAGGCCAGGAATGAAGTCAACACAAAACCCGATGACATCCTCTGCTTTGATGGCCCATGGATATGCTTCCTTCGGCCTAGCGGTTACTTAACATATTTCTTTAGGACTTCCATGAACCTCTCAAAGGGATACATATTGTGTAGAAATACGGGCCCCAGAATGACAATCTCGTCGACTAGATGAACTAGGACGTGCGTCATGATATTGAAGAAGGATGGTGGGAACACCAGCTCGAAACTGACAAGACATTGCGCCATATCAGTCCTTAGCGTTGGTACGATTTCTGGATCGATCACCTTGTGAGATATTGCATTGAGGAATGCACACAGCTTCACAATGGCTAATCGGACGTTTTTCGGTAGAAGCCCCCTCAATGCAACCAGAAGCAGTTGCGTCATAATCACGTGGCAGTCATGAGACTTTAGGTTCTGGAACTTTTTCTCTGGCATATTTATTATTCCCTTTATATTCGACGAGAAGCCAGTCGGTACCTTCATACTGAGCAGGCATTCAAAGAAGATTTCTTCTCTTCTTTCGTAAGAGCGTAGCTGGCAGGACCTTCATACTGCTTCGGAGGCATGCCCTCTTTTTCGTGCAAGCGTTGCAGGTGTCCTCCGTGCCTCGTGTGTATCTTTTGTCTTCCCATACACGCCCAAGAAGCCTAGCAGGTTCACCCAAAGGTTCTTCGTCACGTGCATCACGTCGATCGAAGAGCGGACCTCTAGGTCTTTCCAAAGAGGGTAGGTCCCAAAATATAGATTTCTTCTTCCACATGGGTGCGTGATTGTCGGCGTCATTCGAACAGCTAGTCCGCCGGGACCCTTTCCAAAGATTACGTGTAAATCATTGACCATAGCAAGTACATGATCACCGGTACGCATGGTGGGCTTCTTCCGGTGATCTGCCTCGCCTTTGAAATGCTTGCCTTTCTTTCGACATTGATGGTTGGTCGGAAGAAATCGACGATGGCCCAGGTACACATTCTTCCTGCAGCTTCCTGTATATATACTATCGGTGTCAAGTAAACAGTGCGTGCATGTGTGGTATCCCTTGTTTGTCTGTCCTGAAAGGTTACTGAGAGCGGGCCAATCATTGATCGTCACGAACAGCAACGCCTTTAGGTGAAATTCCTCCTTTTTGTGCTCATCCCACGTACGTACACCGTTTCCATTCCACAGCTGTAAGAGTTCTTCAACTAATGGCCTTAGGTACACATCAATGTCATTGCCGGGTTGCTTAGGGCCTTGGATGAGAAATGGCATCATAATGAACTTCCGCTTCATGCACATCCAAGGAGGAAGGTTATACATACATAGAGTCACGGGCCACGTGTTGTGATTGCTGCTCTGCTCCCCGAAAGGATTAATGCCATCCGCGCTTAAAGCAAACCATACGTTCCTTGGGTCCTTTGCAAACTCATCCCGATTACTTTCTCTTGATTTTTCTCCACTGGGACCCGTCGTGGTGCTCTCAACTTCCCGGCTTTCTTACGGTCCTCACTGTGCCATCGCATCAACTTGGCATGCTCTCCGCTTCAAGCAGACGGTTCAACCGTGGTATTATAGGAGCATACCACATCACCTTCACAGAACCCTCTTCTGGTAGGCTCGCCGTCAACATCACTGTGGTCATCTCGTCTGATCTTATACCGCAATGCACCGCATACCGGGCATGCGTTCAGATCCTTGTATGCACCGCGGTAGAGGATGCAGTCATTAGGGCATGCATGTATCTTCTCCACCTCCAATCCTATAGGGCATACAACCTTCTTTGTTGCGTATGTACTGTCGGGCAATTCGTTATCCTTTGGAAGCTTCTTCTTCATTATTTTCAGTAGCTTCTCAAATCCTTTATCAGGCACATCATTCTCTGCCTTCCACTGTAGCAATTCCAGTATGGTACCGAGTTTTGTGTTGCCATCTTCGCAATTGGGGTACAACCCTTTTTTTGTGATCCTCTAACATGCGATCGAACTTCAGCTTCTCCTTTTGACTTCCGCATTGCGTCCTTGCATCGACAATGACCCGGAGGAGATCATCATCATCGGGCACATCGTCTGGTTCCTCTTGATCTTCAGCAGCTTCGCCCGTTGCAGCACCATCGTGCACATCGTCTGTTTCCTCAGGGGGCACATAGTTGTCATCGTACTCTTCTTCTTTACCGTCTTCCATCATAACCCCTATTTCTCCGTGCCTCGTCCAAACATTACAGTGTGGCATTAAACCCTTGTAAAGTAGGTGGGTGTGAAGGATTTTCCGGTCAAAGTAAGACTTCGTATTCCCACATATAGGGCATGGACAACACATAAAACCATTCTGCTTGTTTGGCTCAGCCACTTCGAGAAAATCATGCACGCCCTTAGTGTACTCGGAGGTGTGTCTCACCGCATACATCCATTGCCGGTTCATCTGCGTGCATTATATATAATTAAGTGTGTCAAAAATCATTACAGAACATCATGAATAGATAATTAAGTGACCAAATTAATAGAAGTTCATCATCACATAAAAACCAAAGTACATACATAGTTCTCATCTAACAACATAAAGCTCTGCAGAGCATCTAAATTAATTAAACCATACATTGAAACTATGTAAAACATTTCAATGCGAAAACAAATGCGATCATAATCGCAACCAAGATAACAACTGATCCAACGGCATAATGATACCAAGCCTCGGTATGAATGTCATATTTTCTAATCTTTCTAATCTTCAAGCGCATTGCATCCATCTTGATCTTGTGATCATCGCATTTACATCCGCAACATGCAACTCCAATATAATCTTCCCTCCTCAAGTTTTTTATTTTTTCCTTCAAGAAATTGTTTTCTTCTTCAACTAAATTTAACCTCTCGACAATAGGGTCGGTTGGAATTTCCGGTTCAACAACCTCCTAGATAAATAAAATCTATCTCACATTGGTCGGCATAATTTTCATAAACAATAAACGAACCAATAGTTATGAAAAGATAATATATACCACATCCGAATCATAGACAGGACGAGGGCCGACGGGGGCGGATACCAAATCCATCGCACTATATAAGATGCAATAATAAAAGTAAGAAAATAATACAAGTATCTATCTAAACATACAAGTAAGAATATTTTTCCTTTCAGAAAGAAGATAAGAACAAGAGGCTCACCACGGTGGTGCAGGCGATGAGATAGGCGCGGGTGATCGATGGCGATGAAGACGGGGATGGGGCGTGACGGACCGCTAAACCTAGATAAATATTGAGGAAAATGGAGTTTGGCGGTCGAGCTTGGAGAGGAGAAACCTGAAGTACTGTGGCTCGGGCATTCCATCGAACACCTTGTGTGCATAGGAGGTGAGCTAGAGCACCACCAAGCCCTCTCCCCCTCGGCCAGAAAAAACAGAGCAGTATGCTCTGCTCTTGCGCGAGGGGCTATATATAGGCAGCACCATTAGCCCCAGTTGGTGGCATGAACCGGGACTAAAGGGAAGCCTTTGGTCCCGGTTCATGCCACCAACAGGGAACAATAGTGGTGGGCCAGGAGCCATGTCCATTTTCCCGGTTCGTCCCACCAACCGGGACCAAAAGGTCCGGACGAACCGGGACCAATGACCCACGTGGCCCGGCCGGCCTCCTGGACTCACGAACCGGGGCAAATAGCTCCATTGGTCCCGGTTCTGGATTGAACCGGGACTAATGGGCTGAACTGGCCTGGGCCATTGCCCCCTTTTCTACTAGTGTCAATGTATACCTCGGTATCTTGAAGTGGATCTTACATGTATCTGTGTAATGCTATGCCTAGAGGCAGTTTTTTAGGGATTAGTTGGAGGTCTATAATTAGTTAGGTAGTGAGCGGCAGTGTGAAATTTAAGAGGATGATTAGTAGGACTAAGGTAGAAAACTAGGCCCATAGGTGGATTCCGTAACCTCAGGCACGTAACTGTAGCAATTTCACATATATCTCCAAAGGAAGCTTCCAATCTCCAATGTCCAATTTTAGAAAGTTGTTTCAAATATTTGCAAGACAACTTTTTCCAATTTTAGTTATGTACGATGGCACTTTCTTGTCATTTGATAAAAAAAATAGTATCCATATTGTTTGGCCAGCGCGCGCTACGCACCCTGTACCTGGGCTATGTTTACTTTTGGCCCAAAACCATCTACCCGAGGCTGATGTCATGTTGACATGGCACACACTAGGGTTCATGCCGCCGCCAAGTTCGTGATCCACCGGATGCTGATCCACCCGGGGCTGCGGCTACAAGTAGTGTCGCGGGCTGGGATCTACTGGGTCCACTCCGGCCCAGTGTTGCACCAGTTGGGTTTCTTGGTGCGTGTCGGCCTTTGGGCAGTTGCCGAGCGTAGCGAGTCACTGCCGCTTGGGCCCTGCTTGTCAGCGACGAGGCGTGGCCTTGGCACGGGAGGTGCGCTAACACGTAACTCCCTGGCAGGACAACGCGGGGCGAAGCATTTTTCTTGGAAACAGTTCTTTCAACTCTATGAGTAACGGAAATTTGTAAATGATAGACTTACGGACGGGGCTCAAGGAAACAATCTTACAGACGTATGTGGCATCTTCTAATTCACTCCTATGCCCTGAAATCCAGTAGTGGGGCCATTCTCCACCCAACCAGTTGACAACAATCCCGTCCGTAGCCTTGAATGCGTCAAAAACTGTCGGTAGCTGTAGCATCGCTGCAAAAAATTATGTGCGGCTAGCCAACATGAGAAACACTTAATTCTCATGAGATGCAGCATCACACTTATAGTGTTGCCAATATAGCGAACTTGGGAACATTGCTCGTTGCGTTTCTTTATATAGCTCTATGCTATGCACATTTTCGTTGGTCATCTGGTTAGGAGTCTACACTCTACATTGTTAATGAATTGTTGGCGTGTTTTCTTGCTAAGGAGTTGCGATTTTAGAAGAAACTGAAAGAGAACATGGACAAACGCAATCGCAGTCTCGTACTCAGGAAAATTCAATAGGAAAATGTTCTGTTGTTTGCTCCAAGGCCATGTTCTGTCCCATGCAGAACTGTGCCCATTTCCTCTGCCAGAAACCTAGTTTCCTAAATGTGTTCCGCGTGTTGTTTAATGGAGCAAGGAAGTCCTGAGTCCAAGGAAACCAGAGTAAATTGCTAATAACCTCCACAGTTGCGCACAATGCATCAAAAAACAGTGTTTTGATAACCTTTTCTCGGTAATCACGTTCCCAAAACCACTAAATTCTTGGTTGATCGTATTTTGACAGCAAACCTGCACCCCAGCCGCACGACTCAGGTCCACATGATCAGTTTGTTTGATTTGAAATGTGTGCAGTTCATTCATTCTTATATTATGCTCGTGTGTAGAATACGCATGCCAAGGGTGTTTAGTTTCTCTGAAGAGCTATGAAATCCAAAGACATTATATACTAACATGAACTTGCAATGATATAGGACTTTTAATTGCATATTTTGACACGAAAAAATTATATTTCAGCCACCTTGAGCTTAACGCTCGCATCCATGGTGTATGGTAAGTTTCTTCATGCTTTTACTGCATTCAGGTCATGCTATTTAATTCCTCATGAGCGAGAAACCATTCCGAAGCATCATACTTTCTGAGCTACATAGTAAACTGGGATCTGAAATATTCCTCTCTCCGTATGAGAGGTCAGCTGATTTCATCCAATTTCAACTAGTTTCCTCGCTTCTGAAAGTCTGATTAACAAACATGTGTTAGTCTTCCAAATACTCAGAACTGATCCAGTGGTTATTCGGAGCTAATAATGGGCGGGTTGGCCATGGTCTTTGGTAATTAAAGCTCGACTCGGTGCCGGCCGACAGCAAAGCGGATGCAAAGGCGAAAGCGGATCTGCAGCGACGGCACCTGTGTAGGTTGGACGAGCAGCACATAAATATGGACCAACGGAGCTTACATACATATGGTTACTCTTGCGGACACTTTTTCAGCAAAAAAGTCGATAATACCGTCAACAATTGACGGCCAGATTTACCTTATACTGCACAGCCCTCTTATAGCAGTATAAGGTACCGTAAAAAGATGTCTGCCACAGAATTATCCATGTCGATGGTGTGGGCCGGGTCTGGTCGCGGGCCACCATATAGAGCTGGAGATGATGCGAGAAACGCCAGCCGAGATAGTCCGGGCAAGGTGAGCTCGAGGCTGCCCACGCGCTTTGATGAGGTGCGCATTAGTGCATAAGGCGAGCATGCAAGTGCTCTCTTCTTCTACTCTGGAGTGAACTGGTCGTCCTCGGTAGCGCGGCAGGACCTCGAGGATCTTGAGCATGGCAAGGGCGCTGAGGCGGAGGGTGGTGCCTGGGTTGCGGACCTGGGTTCTAGCGGTGGTGGATAGCCAGGAAAAGCGAGCACGAGGCAAATTGTTTTCCTTTCTTTTCCTTTCCAATGACAGATGAAACCCACATGGCCCACCTAGTGAAAACGTTCAAAAAGCGTCGCCGTTACATATGAGATGTTAAACAGTGCCACATCAGCTCTGGCATTTGTCATAGACATGCTCAAGCTACCCAAATCCACCCATCATTGTTATCTGCAAAAAAATTACCATGGACAAGGTTCTTTCAATATGGTGGGTTCTTTCAACTCTTTTTCGACAAAGGATGAATTTTATTGGCTCAAAATCAAGCATCAAGAGGATACAAATACAAAAAGCACACACCCGGCATCTGCATAAAAATAAGCTAGCAAATAGTAAAGTCATATGAGACCAAAGCTATGCGTAGACGAGGAAAAAAGAAAAACCCCAAGCAATCAAACCCGTGATCGGCAAACTACAATAATAACCATATCTGCACCAATCATATCATGACATTACATGGGCCACGAGGTTCTTCAACAACAATACCTTCAGGAAAGAAACGCAACTCAAGTGTCACCATCACCGGATCAAACCCCGGAGCTTGAGACCGGGTGCACCAACATTGAAGTCACTCAAGTGTTGTTACCACAACTTTTCCGCGATACTGGCAGCTACAAGCGAAGTGATTGCGGCCGCTGCACAACCATTTCTCTGCGTCAAGTCGTCATCCATAATTGGTATCTCACCTCCGAAGTCAACCACTAGATCTTGAGGGATGAGCACTCCCGAAGACTTTTTGATGACCACCGTCGTCGTGAGCCATATGAGGTCACGACATCACAGTCTGCAGTCACTCCATTGGCCAATCAGATCTGGATCACCAAAACCAGGCCGTGGACCGTAGCGCCACCGGCAAATCACAACTCGTGTGAAGTCCAGCAGCCCGCTGTCATGGTGTACCTTTCAGCACAGAGCTTGATGCATGTCGGCCCCATCAAATCTGGATGGATCTGATCGGAGACCCGCCTGTAGATAGGCAACCCACGCAGCACCATTTGGACTCACTGGCCCGGCGTCCTCCACACCAAGCGCCCACTAAATCAGCCATCATGGGGCCGATCATAGCGGGACGCCTACCGGGCTCCTCCGTCACAGTCGCAGGCCTCCACACCGTCAGGAGCCACCTTTTGCGCTACTCCATCCATCGCAGATCGCCCCCTCCAACCGCTTACAGATAGACGCGCCGACGGCACTGAGCTCAGCCGCCCAACCAGACGCAGCGCCGCCCTGAGAGTGCGCCATGTCGGCTGCCACTACCGTCATCTGCACGGGCTTCGCCCGGCCGCGACCTCCAGCGGCAGTACGGTAGGAGGGACAAGGCGAGGGCGCTGCCGGTTCTACGTTGAACATGCACCCGTGTCACCCTAGGCAGGACGGCGCGGGGCAAAGCGTTTTTCATGGCGTCCGTTATTCCAACTTTATGAATAACGGAAAATTATATGCAGCT
The DNA here is from genome assembly GCA_021605145.1 of Aegilops bicornis. Classification (NCBI taxonomy): domain Eukaryota; kingdom Viridiplantae; phylum Streptophyta; class Magnoliopsida; order Poales; family Poaceae; genus Aegilops; species Aegilops bicornis. The sequence continues at coordinate 46,833,240 of CM038675.1, read as the reverse complement.
GGCCAACACGAGAAACACTTAGTTCTCGTGAGATGCACATCATTCGGCAGCATCATGCTTATAGTGCTGCCAACGTAACCGACCTTGGGAGCATTACTCCCTGCGTCTCTTTATATATCTGGTTAGGAGTCTACACAGTTAATGAATTGTTGGTGTGTTTTCTTCCTAAGGAGTTGAGAACATACAGGCAAACGCCCTCATCGGTGGTGCAGTCCGATGACAGAAAGGCGTCTTCCCACCGAGGATAGTTGTCGTCAGAGGTCGATGCAGATCCCAGTTCGCACTTCGCTAGACAGATTTTCCTTAGGAAACGTGTTGTATCGAGTAAAGATGATGTGAAGACATCAGCCTCCCTAGGACTTCGATATTATGATATGATCTTTGGTACGGTGATTTGTTATGATAAAATAAAACCAAGCAAATTGTTAGGAAAAAAAAGATGCATGCAGATAACTATGTTAGGAAAAAAAAAGGGGGGCTGCAACTTTACGACCAAGAAAAAAAATGAGTTGAGGCTTTAATTCAAAATGAAATTATTATTTACCCCAACATATACGTGCAATCAGCATGTGAACAGCGGAATTTTATATGCAGTTACTCTTCATGAGCAACACACCATTCAGCAGTATCATGCTTATTGCGCTGCTAATGTAACCGGCCTTTAGAACATTGCCGACTCCGTCTCTTTTTATATCAATAACCCATATGCACCTTCTCCCCCTCAAAAAAAAACCCATATGCACCTTCTCTGTTGGGTCTCATCCATTGGTCATCAGGTTATGAGATGTACTTGCATGCAGGATGCGGATTTTTAAAACAACTGCACCGGAGCCGCGTTATCTCAGCCGTTGAATCGTTGTGCTGTACCTCGAGATGTCCGTCACAGAATCCAGTTTACGTACTCCTATTACCGTGGCAGATGGCTGTTACGAGCCTCGGTGACAGGCTGAATCGACGCGAGCCTAGGCTCTGCACAGGTTTGGTCGTTTCCGCTCACAAGGTATGCGGAGCCATGCCCGTGAGGCCGTGGGCCCGTGATGCGTGCAGTGACTCGTTGGTGATCTTCTATGGTCATTTGTACACCATATTTGCAATTTTTATCATAGAAAATCCCGCATCAAATAAAGCTGCACGTGAAACGAGACAAAGCTGAGACAACTTTTTTCCAATGCCCGGCCGGACAGGGTAATATGCATAGTCTTCCATGTCGCCAATGTCAGACGTGTCACGTGTTTGTTTCGTATCATGAAAAAAAAAACTTTGTTGAGCATTTGCGGTTCATGCATTGCTATGCGTACGTGAATCTATTCTATTTTGAGCTATGCGTACGTGTACCTAAAACAAAATGAGAGATGTACACAAACTCCTGTTAGAGCATCTACATCCGGGAATTCCAAACCCGTCATAAACTCCCGGATGGGCCGCCCGCCTGGTCACCGACCGGTCACGAAATTTCGACCCGACCGAGCACCAAACGGACCTCAAACGTCCGGGCTGACCGGCATCCTCATATCCAGCCCAAATATGGGGCGAATATGGGGCGCCTGGGCGCGCCCGCCAGGTCGGATTGACGTCGGGGTCCCATGCGGAATCGCCCGGAAAACCGACGGTCTGAAACTTGTCTCCTCCGCCGGACCGATGTTGTCGTGTGGCGCCGCTCCGGCGTGCAGCGTAGTGCCTAGCCCGACTATTTAAGCCGACCGCCGGCACTGAAACCCTACCCCTTCACATTTTCCTCCGCCCGTCCACCGCCGCCGCCACTTTTCACTCCCCGTCTGCCACCAGTAGTAGCCATGCCCCCACGCCACCGGATAAGGGACCCACCCATTTCTATCGCCGGAGCGCCGACTACAGCTCCTTGAGCAGATCTGGGCAAGGTGCGAAGCCCGAATCGCCGCGGGGCTACCTCCGGATGGAGTGGATCCGGAGGAGGAGTTGGAGGTGGAAGAAGTGGTGCATCCTCTCAAGTCCGTAGTTAGTCCTGTTGGTGTAGGTTGTCTTGTAGGGTGATGGCCGCAGCATGGCATTGCATCTGCTTGCTATCGCTGCTGCCTTTGAGTGTGTTTCGCTTTGCTCCTTGTATCAGCTGCTTTGCTTCTATTTGCTTGTCCTTGTAAGTTGGTGATCTTGTAACCTGGCCAGCTGAGGCTTTGTTAATTCAAAGTCGGGCTCTTCTTGAGCCTTCGTTCTAAATATAAAAAGAAAATAGCAAGCATAGGTGGTCTTCTTTTGCCGGGCCATGGCGGAGAGGCGGATGGCGAGGGGAGGGAAGTGGATGATGGGATCAGGCTAGCGGCACGGAAAGGGGGGAAGTGGATGTGGCCATGTAGGATAGGGCTGAACAGTTTGAGACGTCCGGTTGTAGATGCTCTTACCCCTACAAAAAAAAGCGTGATTGCATATATCTCATATTTAATAAAAATAATGGGCATCGTACAAACCAAGGGCGTCATAAGCATCTCGAACATGTACAATGTGCCAAGTACACGATCACTTCATCATGTACCTTACCCATGAACGTTTGAAAATGGATCCCGTGCTGTACCAAGTACTAGTGTACATTGATATATAAAAAAAAGTACTAGTGTACATGATAAACCACGGACTTTGTACCTCGCACAAGTAACCTATTTCTGGCATGTGCGAGCATCGTGTACCTTTCCCATGAACGTTGAATCTACATGACCATTATGTGCCAAGCACATGATCGGTGTTTTGCATTTCTTTCTTATGAAAATTATTATTCCAAAGTAGTCAGTTTGTGAACCACGGCCACCCCATTGCCCACCCTCCTGAGTGTCATGCTCTGCATCATGGGCCTGGCTCATGAAATGGGTTCATGCGTCTGGCACATAACGTTTCACTTCCGAAACTCCACAGCTCGTATGCATCTTGTGCCGGGTACAGGACATATACTGTACAGCGACAAGCGTCCTGCAAATGTGCCATGTACATTATTTAACATGAACACCTATATAATGTGCCAGGCACATTATTCGACCTGTGACTTACCAAAACAATGATTGGATGGATTCACATGTGCCAGGCACACTTTTGGTCAAATTACGTAGCATGAACATGATATGTGTCATGACACGCCCTGACGGTCTGATGCAACGAAATGCGGATTTCCTCTGCAAATTATCTTCTCATTACGATCTACTCCCTCCGTCCCATAATGTAAAATGTTTTTTGACACTATACTAGTGTCAAAAAACGTCTTACATTATGGGACGGAGGGAGTAACTACCAAAGTAATTTAGATTTGGTATAAACGAATTGTTCAAACATAACAAGACATCATTACCCACAGGCCACAACTACGATAATAGTTATGTCCGAGTCAAGCGAAGGTACACGGCAAATAAGTTGGTCACAAGTGTCGACATGAGAATAATTCAGACATCATAGCCAACCCAGAACAATATCACACATTGCTTGCACCCCAAAACAAGCATAGATGTGCCCCAGGATACTAAGTACTCCCTCTGTAAACTAATATAAGAGCGTCTAGATTACTAAAGTAGTGATCTAAACGCTCTTATATTAGTTTACGGAGGAAGTAGCTTTCATCGTTGCTTTACTCGACTCTGCTCTCTTATTCATTCATCGATAGACTCGATAAATTGGTGTGGCCTCTTTGCATTGTTCCCCTTAGGATGCAAGATGTCATAAAGGTAATATGGCGCCAGACATTGCTCTTCAACCTGCAAAAAAATGTTGAGAATACCATCAGCCAAATCACTAATCAAAAAACAAAAATCTGCAACTATAATCTTTCCGTTATTTTTCTTTTGACGGAACACTCAAATACACCGATGCACTCACCACATGTATATCATGACTTGCTTGATCACCAATGAATATCCTACAGAAGTTCATTGTGTAAAAACCAGACAGGTGCCTGCATTCATAATACATAATAGAATGTTTTTCATTTTATAATCCAATAATCGTAGCTTCATACGTATATACAATCACAATTCCTGGGAGCGACAGTGTTGCCAGACAGAATTACATGTATAGTTGTTTACCTCGCAGACACTTGACGGATAGGATGAATAAATTCCGGTTCTAATTCTCCAAACTCAACCGTTGATATGGCAAAAATGGAATCTCCATTTTTTATTGAATCCACCAGCCTTTTGTCCGCGTTAATCATGGATGTAAGTTTTTCTGCCGTGAACACTTCTATTCTGGGGAAACATCATGTGCCATGCTTATATCGCCCAGGTTGATGCAGTCTAGATAGAACACCTGGAGATATTTCAAGGTGTAATACATTAGTCAGTAACATGGATTGAACATTTATTAAGCACAAAGACGCATCAACAGCATGAGACGAATATGTGCCTTGGAAAAAATGCTTGCTTGGATAAGTCCATAGACTAACCCCTGTCTGGATTCAGAAACGTACCATATATCACTTAAAGAAGATTGGCGTTTCAGCAAATCCAAAAGGAGAGAAGAACAGAACGAGAAACAAGAATAAGAATCAGTCTGCATGTCATCTTGCCTGCATGACGACAGCTTAAATATGAACACCTGACAGCTATTGCTTCCCCAACCCCGTTCCTAGACTGGCCCGCAGAACAAATAGATCCAGTACTAATCACCCTCCTGATTTGCGCCCAACGCGGAACTACATCCGGACATCCAAAGAGCCTATGCGCATATCTGAAATCACATATGTACCTGTGATGGATCCGTACAATGGCCGGCGGCGCGAGATGACAGGGGCGGCGGTGCCGGCTGCAGTCCGGCAGATGAAACACAGAGTCACGGGCCGCCTCCTGTAGTGTCCGATAGTGTCCGTCCTTATCTTGGTGTACAGTGCCCTACGCTATGTAGTAGGCGGATCACGTCCGGGGTCACAACTAACACGCGCGATATAACCGTGGCCTGTGAATCTTACGGAAACGGCTGGCCCAGATCCCCATGTATATGGACATACCAGATAAGCGGGCCGGGGTGCAGGAGCTAAAAATATGTTGACTCAAAGGACATATGAACAATTAGAAGAAGCGATGTGCGTGTCCGCTGAGAATCCAGGAAAATTCAGCAATCATAAAGCAGGTTCTGTCCCATAGAGCAGTGTGTGAACCTGTCAATAATCACCAGATTGGGTATCATGTTGGACTACATTCAATCGAAAGTGTGATAAATGGACACATAGGTTTTCTCTAGCTCATCTACTCAATCGAAAGTGTGATAAATCGTTTTTTATTTATTTCTCTTTACATTCCCCCACTTACTTGTAGTCTGCATGCATCGTTCTGTCGATTGCGGGTGCATGACGCGACGCACATGACGGAATTTCATTGATCTCCCAAACGGCCGTTGCCTCAAAGGCTGCATGGATAATTTAATGATGCCTGACGCCACAGCTGGGATCGGGTCATGGAACCTGAACCGAAGAACACTAGCAGGGGCACCCACTCTCTTCCTCCTCTTGTTTCCTGTATCCATTTCCATTAGTGGTGTGTGGTCAGAGTTGTATCAACTTCCAGGTGCGAGTACTGAAGTTTAGTGCGTGACAAAACTTGGGTTGTTCCTAGCTTTGGTCTGTTACATTTGGTATTAGCGACGGGTTAACTGAAAATGATTTATTTACCCGAACATATACATTTGATCGGCATGTAAACAACAGAAAAGTATGTGCAGTTGGCCATTATGAGAAACATTAACTGCTACTCCTCACGAACCTACACACAATCCAAGTACATCACACTTAATGGTGCTGCCAATTCAACCCACGTTTTGGGCTTGCTCACTTTATCTATACCTGCAAAAGGTACTTCCTCTGTCCGGAAATATTTGTCAAAGAAATGGATGTATCTAGACATATTTTAGTTACAGATACATCCATTTTTATCCATTTCTCCGACAAGTATTTTCGGACGGAGGGAGTATCGATTGCTTCTGCCCGTAAGTCGTTATATTTAAGTATGTCGCATTTTTGTTTCGTTAAAATTCGTCAAAGCTTTTTCCCCGTACATCAAAACGTTACGTTTCGCTCACGGGTTTTAATAAACTGGGCCTCGGCATTATTTCTATTGGGACTGGGCTTTTCTACAGCAAGCTGCAAGCTGGGCCGATGAGCAGCGAGAATACCCCTACGTTGCATTCGAAGAGAAACCATTTTTTTTTGCATCATATATATGTTCGTCAAGTTAATATAGCTACTTTGCATTCATCCAAACAATCTATGCTTACTTTCCTCATGTGGTCGATCAACATGTGAACAAGGAAAAACATGCATGTATAGCTTGCTGACATGAGAAACATTGTTACTCCTCATGAGCTACACGCCATTTGGAGGCATCATCACACTTATCGTGTTGGTGGATTAACCGGTGTTCTGAACATTTCCACTCTCCCTCTTTATATATCTATATATAAACCATATGCACCTTCTATGTTGGTGTTCCTTCCCTTGGTTATCAGTGTACACCAACTACTGAACTTTTGATTTATTTTCTAGCCCGATGAGTTGAGATTTTAGAAGAAACTGAAACATAATATGGACAATCAGAAGGAAGCTCTTGCTCACCAAGAAGCAAGAAATCAAGAATTTTTTATAGGATGATGCTCTGTTGTAAATCCAGCATGCAAGGACCTTATTCTGCGGCACTTGGAACACGCAAACCAGGAAAAAGTGGAACCCCATTATGTTTCTTGAAGAAAGTTAGCCGAAGTGTGTTACAGTGATATGCTATCAGTGTGTGATAAGGAAAGATGAATCGAAGTGTGCAGTGTGGAGCCAAGCAAATGATTCATAAAAGTCTCGTATTGTGCTTTTATTTCCCCTCTTGCAAGGCAACTAACGGAAAGATTTCCTCCCTTGATCTCCGCCGGTGAGACCGTGGATTCGCTCCTCTCTGCTAGCTGCTCCGGCGGCGAACCGCGGCGAGGAGAATTCTGGAGCTTCTTCCCTTGCTAATAGATTGGTCAGGTACTTTGTTATGTCGTTACCCTGTTGAAGGCACTGCTTGGATTGCTCGGACTTGTTCTTCTGGGTGAAAACCAATGATCTGGCCTTTGATGGTTGGATCCGGCGACGGTGGGCATGTGAGCATCGTCCCCTTACTGAAGGCGTTGCTGTTGGAGAATCCGTCTTGAGGTACCGATGATGTCAAGTGATTGTAGGTGCGGAGCGCGCGCAGTCGCCAGACACCAACTGCCGCCCCTCCGCCGCAGGCTCCCCCGTCAAGGGTAGACGCCGCCGCAGCCGGCGCCCGCCGCCGCTAGCCCAGCCCTCCCCTTCCCCTCTCCCCTCCCCCACAAGTAGAAAAAGGGTCTAATGTTCTGCTTATTAGTCCCGGTTTGTATTTGAGCCGGCACTAATGTGATCATTAGTGCCGGTTCCAACGGCTAGGCGGGCCGCTCTCAGTAGTACCGGTTCGTGACGAACCTTTAGCACCAACTCGTGCCAAGAACCGGTAATAAAGAGAATGGTGGCAGGATGTTGTCAGACTGGGGCCCCTCCAGCACCTTTAGTACCGATTCGTGCCACGAACCGGTAGTAAAGGTCATCCTATATATAAACCCTTCGTCCACCCGCGGTTGAGCTAGCTCTGTTCTTCCCCCTTTCCCCTCTCCTCTCTGTTCTTCCCCTCTTCCCTCGAGCTCATCACACATTTTGCCCAAATTTTGTCAAGATTTGAAGGCTCCCGTCCATTCAAGTGATCACAAAGGTTAGCAAATTTGTCCTTTCATCTCTCATTGCTAGATTAGCTCATGCAATGCTTTATATAGTGATTAATTTGTGGGTTTTAGTAATTTGGGAGGAATTATATGTGGTAGTTTATTCTATTTATATGCAATTTTAGCTTAAAATAACTCTTAGTTTGCATATTGAGGTGTGGTTTACTTAGTGCCTTCCCGTCTCCGTCGTAACCACCGTCGATCGTCCGCACCGACCCGTCGCCGGCACCACCTTGTGGTGAGCCTCTTGTTCTTATCTTTTATATATAAAAAAATCATGTTTGTGTGATTTAGATATATAGTTACTTGTATAATTATCTTACCCATACGTTGTTTGTTATACATAGTGCCATGGTTTTGATATCCGTCCCCGTCGGCCCTCGTCCTTGTTATGATTCGGATGTGGTATATTCTCTTTTAAAACTATTTGTTGCATTTCATGTTTATGAAAAATTATGCCCATCAAGTTGACATAGGTATTTTTTATCTAGGAGGTCTTGTGAACCGGAAATTCCAACCGACCCTATTGTCGAGAGCTTAAATTTAGTTGAAAGAGAAAATGAGTATTTGAAAGAAAAATTGAAAAGAATTGAGGGGGAGAAGGTGGAATTGGAGTTGCATGTTGCCGATGTCGTCGATGATCAAAAGATCAAGATGGAGAAAATGCGGTTGAAGATTAGAAAGATTAGAAAATATGCCACTGATAGTGAGGCTTGGTATCATTATGTTGTTGGATCAATTGTTACCTTAGTTGCGATCTTGATCGCATTTGTTGTTGCATTTAAATGCTTTAGCTAGAGAGTTATTTGTATGTTGCATTTAAGTGTTGTATGAACTTTATGTATGAACTTGTATTAATTTGGTCTATTCGGTGGTGTGTAATGAAGATGAGTTGGCAATGGATGTACGATGACCGATGCTCTCCCCAGTTCGTTGATGGCGTGCATACTTTCCTGATTGTGACTCAAGCAAACAAGCGGGCGGATGGTTTTATGCCATGTCCATGTGCTGGCTGTAACAATGATCACAATTACTCTAACTCAAGAACCATTCACATCCACATGTTTGAGTCTGGTTTCATGCCCGACTATAATGTTTGGACCAAGCACGGAGAAAGAGGGGTTATGATGGAAGACAATGAAGAAGAAGAGGACGACGATAGCTATCCTGGCCATGGTTCCCTGAATACAATGATACAACAATGGGGGAAGAAGCTGAGCCAGCAATGTGAGAAGAAGCTGAGCTGGCAATGCGGGAAGAAGCTGAAGAAGAGGCATCAGATGAGCCCGCTGATGATCTAGGTCGGGCCATTGCCGATGCAAAAAGAAACTGCGCAAGTGAAATGGAGAAGAAGAAGTTGTATCGCATGTTAGAGGATCACAAGAAATTGTTGTACCCGAATTTCGAAGCTGGCAAGAAAAAGCTGGGCACTACACTGGAATTGCGACAATGGAAGGCAAAGAATGGTGTATCTGACAAGGGATTTAGAAAGTTGCTGGTAATGATAAAGAATATGCTTCCAAAGGACAACGAATTGCCCGAGAGTACGTACGAAGCAAAGAAGGTTGTCTGCCCTCTAGGGTTAGAGGTGCAGAAGATACATGCATGCCCTAATGACTGCATCCTCTACTGCGGTGAGTACGAGGAATTAAACGCGTGCCCGGTATGCGGTGCATTGCGCTATAAGATCTGGCGTGATGACCCTGGTGATGTCGTGGGCGAGCACCCCAGGAAGAAGATTCCTGCCAAGATGATGTGGTATGATCCTATAATACCACGGTTGAAACGCCTGTTCCAAAACAAAGAGCATGCCAAGGCGATGCGATGGCACGCAGAAGACCGTAAGAAAGACGGAAAGTTGAGAGTACCTGCTGACGGGTCGCAGTGGAGAAAAATCGAGAGAAAGTACATGGAGGAGTTTGCAGGTGACGAAAGGAACGTATGGTTTGGTCCAGTGCAGATGGCATTAATCCTTTTGGGGAGCAGAGCAACAACCATAGCACCTGGCCTGTGACTCTATGTTTGTATAACCTTCCTCCTTGGTTGTGCATGAAGCGAAAGTTCATTATGATGTCAGTGCTCATCCAAGGCCCTAAGAAACCCGGCAACGGCATTGATGTGTACCTAAGGCCATTAGTTGAAGAACTCTTAAAGCTGTGGAATGGAAAAGGTGTAGGTGTGTGGGATGAGCACAAACAGAAAGAAGTTTGACCTAAAGGCGTTGCTGTTCGTGACCATCAATGATTGGCCTGCTCTCGGTAACCTTTCAGGACAGATAAACAAGGGATACCTTGGATGCACGCACTGTTTGGATGATACCGATAGTAGGAAGAATGTGTACCTGGAACATCGTTGATTTCTTCCGAGCAGGCATCCCGTAAGAAAGAAAGGCAAGCATTTCAAAGGTGAGGCGGATCACCGGACAAAGCCTCGCCGCCGTACTGGTGCTGATGTACATGATATGGTCAAGGATTTGAAGGTAATCTTTGGAAATGGTCCTGGTGGACAACCTATTCCGAATGACGCTTACGGACGCGCACCCATGTATTAGAAGAAATCTATATTTTGGGACCTGCCCTATTGGAAAGACCTAGAGGTCCACTCTGCAATCGACGTGATGCACGTGACGAAGAATCTTTGCGTGACCCTGCTTGGCTTCTTGGGCATGTATGGGAAGACAAAAGATACACCGGAGGCACGGGAGGACCAACAACGTATGCACGGAAAAGACGACATACATCAGGGTCATGCCAGGTACGCTCTTAGCAAAGAAGAGAAGGAAATCTTCTTTGAATGTCTGGTCAGTATCAAGGTACCGTCTGGCTTCTCGTCGAATATAAAGGGAATAATAAATATGGCAGAGAAAAAGTTCCAGAACCTAAAGGCTCATGACTGCCACGTGATTATGACGCAACTGCTTCCGGTTGTTCTACCGGAAAACGTTCGATTAGCCATTGTGAAGCTATGTGCATTCCTCAATGCAATCTCTCAGAAGGTAATCGGTCCAGAAATCATACCAAGGTTACATAATGATTTAGTGAAATGTCTTGTCAGTTTCGAGTTGGTGTTCCCACCATCCTTCTTCAACATCATGATGCACGTCCTAGTTCACCTAGTTCACAAAAGAGGAAGCTAATGATGATGATGATGAAACTTCAGATCAAGTTACTATCGAACTAAAGTGCTACGATAATCCTGTTCTGGAAGTCATGTTACCAGACCATGATGAACCTACGAACTATGAAGAAGCTATGATGAGCCCAGATTCCGATAAATAGCTTGAAGCCATGAAATCTGAGATAAGATCCATGTATGAGAACAAAGTATGGACTTTGGTTGACTTGCCCGATGATCGGCGAGCTATAGAGAATAAATGGATCTTCAAGAGGAAGACTGACGCTGGTGGTAATGTTACTGTCTACGAAGCTCGACTTGTCGCAAAAGGTTTTCGACAAGTTCAAGGAGTTGACTTGTCGCAAAATCTTTCTCCTGGCCGCTTGACTACAAGATTGTAAACTTTGCATTTTGAGAATGTGAAGGGCACTATACTTAAAGGGGGTGTTGTAGCCGGCATAGCCAACATGCGCATCCCGCTACCAACATTTCTTGGTCGGGAAAGCATGGTAACAGAACTTATGTTATGTCTATCACCTACTTTTCTTGGTCAAGAAAGATTGGTAATAGATCTTATGTTAAGTCTATTACCAACGTTTCTCGGTCAGGAAATACTGGTAACAGACCTTATGTAATTTCCATCACTAAGTTTTCTTTGTCAGGAAAGATTGGTAACAGAATCCGTCTGCGCTTTTTTAGAGCGCCTAGGGAAAATATCGTGATGCATGGGATGTCCGCTACTCCCGTGACAAAATCCATGGTCTATCGTCAATTCGGCCTATGTGACCGATTCATCATCGTCCCAAAAAAACATGACGCGACCACTACGCATCCCCTTTCCCTCTTCTTCCACTCGTGCCCTAGGGGTAATCGCCGCACTGGCGAAGCCGAGGTGGACGGCGATGACGGTGAACCACCCCCACCTCGCATGAATTACACTATGGAGTAACATAATTACTTTGAGTGGTAACAAGTCTGTAGGATTAACAGTAGACAGTTTGAGTAGTAACATATCATGAAGAGTACCGGAAGTACTTTGGACAGTAACATGCCTTGAGAAGTAACAGTATTACTTTGAGTGGTAACAGGAATGTAGGAGTAACAGTAGAAAGTTTGCTAGTAACATGTCATGAAGAGTAATAGAAGTACTTTGGACAGTTTAGCACAACACATCACTTTATGGCAAGGCAACCAAACTACTACTTAGTTTTTTCCTTTTTTACTTTTCTCCTCTTCATGTTTTTGCACTATGTCAGGAATCACTTGAGGCCGCTCCACAGTATTTCTCTAATGGAGAAGAGGTGGACCAGTTTTGCTGCCTTGTATCGTTTAGCCTTCTCCTGCAAAATGAAATGAAAAGGAGAGATAATGCAGGTTATGTCCTGCAAATTGAAATGAAAAGGAGAGATAATGCTGGTTATGCACAATATTTTTTGCATCATGTACACTTAGAAAACTTTTGGCATATGTTCTGCTTTATCACATGAAACAAAGATAATGTAGAGTTGAAGCAGAAAATAAAACTTTTGGAGTGTGAAGTTGGCAACATGTATGTTGTGGTTTGCACTTCACATCAATGTAAAGAGGGGAATGCACTAACCGGCATCTTCATGTCCATGGGCATCTAATATCCACAGTACCGCTCAAGGATAAGCATAAATGCTAAATAACTGTCTTTTAACTTGGCATTGAGAATAGCAGTTGACACCCTTATTTTGGATATTTCAGAAGAAAATAGCACGACACAGCCTTTTTGCAGAAAGGCTTTGCCTACCTGCTCCATGAATATTAAGTTTGCAACCTTTCTAGCTCGTTTCGATTGACTACAATGCACGAACAGAGATGTGGTATTTCATTCTAACATCGACAAAAAACACAAACCATTCTTGCTGGTGAATGGTAGGACGACAAGATAGCTGCAAAAATTAACCTGCATTAGAATGTTGATTGTATTATCATGTGTATTGTCATTAGAATTCTGCACCACTTACAAAAAGCTGCTCCGTTTGTTTTTATTTTCCGTGTTTGATTCCCTCATCAGCAAACACTTTCACAACTTCCAAGAACTCTATCGCGGGTCTGCACCATTTCGCTTATATACATGTTATTGTTCATGGATATCTTTATCAACAAAAAAAAACTTATCAGTTCTTGTGGAGGGATAATTACTCTGTGTTTGTTGTAGCCTTTAATCCTATCATAATGCTTGATGCATTTGATGAATGCATTGATAATGCTTAGGTGATTGTCACTTTCCTATAAGAACTTTACAAGTTCGCCCCCCTTCATGATAGTCCCACACACATTCAACAGCTCAAGATCATTGCTTCACGGATTAAAAACATGATACGAATATCAGTTAGTTAATCAATTAAAGCAACTCTCAACAAACTACTGCTAATATCCATAAACTTGTTACTATGAATATCCATAAACTTACCATTCCGTTTTGAAAAGTCGATAGACCTCATCACAACCGGTAGAAGACAAGAATTCACGTTCTACAAAAGTAATGGGATCATTATACTTGATAGGAGGAACAACCATCCTCCTGACTGCTCTCACAACTGGTGTCTTTGCTGCTAATGAATTGGGGGATTGGTGATCATCCGCTCCTTCAACCATAGAAGAGTCAACCTAGTCACGACCTAAATCATTCATCTCTATATCCTCTTGGGCATGTGTGCTCTCTTCCTAGTCAAGAACAGGGTTATTATGTGTTCTCTCTTCTGGGTGATGGGCATGAGATGTGCTCTGTTCTTGGTCTTGGGCATGTGTGTTCTCGTCCTGCTCAGGAACAAGGTTGCATGTGTTCTCTCTTCCGTGAGATGGGTATATGGGGTGTGCTCTCTTCCTGGTCAAGAAGAGTGTTGCCCTGTGTTCTCTCTTCCGGGTGATGGGCATGAGGTGTGCTCTCTTCCTGGTCAAGAACAGGGTTGTCATGTGTGGTCTCTTCCTGGCAAGGAACATGGTTGTCTGCCTGGATTGTGACCATTCTCTAAGGCATCTTGGACATGAGGTTCGTCCTGAGAGACAAAATCCATGCTCTCTTCCTCGCAAGTGACGGGGTTGTCCTGATTACTATCTTCGTCACTCTTCTCTGAGGTATCTTTCGCATGAGGTTCGGGGTCTTCCTGGTTTCCTGAAGTGCCCCCTGCATTTTGGGCAGTATCACTTCTAAAATTTAGTGAGACAAAATCCTCCTCCTCATCCTCATCCTCGTCATCGGCTGCTCGGCATTCAGGGTTTCTCCTGTTCAAACTGTGACGGTGGAGGCCGATAGAAAGCGCTCCTTGCGGAACTTCAACACATTTTCCTGCATTTTTTAGGCATAAATCATTTGTTTCAGAATTTGAAAATAACAAAACTTCAAAAACAAGGCTAATGTTTATCATATTGATGTTATATAGCACCATCTCCTCGAACTCTTAGATATTAATAAAATATGATAGCCACAATAACGACTGCAATAACTGCAATAATAAGCGCTAAATAAGGTGGTAAACACGGACTACGGTTTGTGTCATCCTCTTTTGAGGTTCAAACTTTGGCTTTTCTACAACATAATAAAAAAAGGTGATGTTTGCTTGGTGCTTAAATATGTATCCATTTTAGCTAACACATCATGTGGCATGCTTTCATGTCTCCCTAGACAGGAGTCAAGAATATATTTCTTTTTTGCTGTAACGAAAACAACAACCAAGAAATAATGTCGAGAATGAGCTACAGGAATGAATGTCTAGAAAAAATCTACTGTGAAAACTCATGACATTGAAATACAAAGATCCGACAAATAATACACAAACCTGCGTCATCTCCTTCACTTCCTCTACTGTACGCTGCGCGTCCAGATATTTAGTTTTATCTTCTTGATGCAGCAAATCAACCTAGAATAATCAAAAGAGACGACAATCATAGGTACAGGTTAGGGTTAGGGTTTAGGGTTAGGATTTAAAGATAAGTACTTAATTACAACAGAAAATTCTCCAAGGATAATTTTATCCTTCTAGCCCTTTGACCATAGGTGGCATATTAAGTGTAGTATGTTTGATTGCATTTGGCCACATGGTTTGAAACAATCCACAAAAATAGACTCATGTACACGATATTCTTCAATCTCTAATACAATACTGTCACGGGTTCTTTCTAAAACATGTTTCTTGTACAAACTATCAACGCCATTGTCGTCAGAATTCTGATGGTAGAAATAAAGAAAGAGATTCTAGTTAGCGTTAATTAAAAAAGAAAACAATAAAATACTGTCATTAGGTTCCTATCCAAAAATAAAATATCATGGTTCAGAAACACAACGTGTATTGGGTGGTAACATAACAAACATAGGCGAGCAACCGTACAAATGGTCGTCGTGCTTCCGCCCTCCCTACATAGGAGAGCGGACGCGCGACAACCATCTATAAGGTTGCTCGCCAATGATTTTTATGTTACAACCCAATACATGTTGTGTTTATAAACCATGCTATTTTATTTTTGGATAGGAACCTGATGACAGTATTTTATTGTTTTCTTCTTTAATTACTGCTTACTAAAATCTCTTTCTTCATTTCTACCATCAGAATTCTGAAAACAATAGTGTTGATGGTTTGTACAAAAAACATGTTTTATAAAGAACCCGTGACAGTATTGTATTAGAGGTTGATGACTATTGTGTACATGAGTCTACTTTTGTGGATTGTTTCAAACCATGTGGCCAAATGCAATCGAACATACTAGACTTATTATGCCAGCTATGGTCAAAGGGCTGGAAGGATAAAATTATCTTTGGAGAATTTTATGTTGTAAGTACTTATCCTTAAACCCCAACCCTAAACCCTAAACCCTGATATATACCTATGATTGTGGTCTCTCTTTTGATTATTGCTGGTTGATTTGCTGCACCAAGAAGATGAACCTAGATATCTGGACACGTAGCTTACAACAGAGAAAGTGAAGGGCATGACACAGGTTTGTGTATTATTGTATCAGATCTTTATATTTCAATGTCATTAGGTTTGACAGTAGATTTTTTTCCAGATATTCATTCCTATAGCTCATTCTCAGCATTATTCCTTGGTTGCCATTTCCATTACGATTAAAATAAATATATCCTTGACTCCTGTCCTTGTAGACATGAAAGCGTGGTCAACTAAACTGGATACATATTTAAGCACTAAGCACAACATCAACATTTCTGATTATGTTGTAGAAAATCCAGAGGTTAAACCTCAAAAGAATAAATGGATGAGACAAACTATAGTCTATGTTTACCACCTTTTCTAGCACTGATTATTGCAGTCGTGGTTGTAGCTATCATGTTCAATTATATATCCAAGGGTTCGAGCAGATGGCGGTATATAACATCGATACGGTAAACATAGATCCTTGGTTTTAAGTTTTGTTATATTCAAATTCGGAAACAAATGATTCATGCCTCAAAAATGCAGGAAAACGTGTTGAAGTTCCGCAAAGAGCTTTCTGTCGGGCTCCTCCATCACAGTTTGAACAGAAGAAACCCTGAATGTCGAGCAGCCGATGACAAGGAGCACAAGGAGGAGGGTTTTGTCTCTCTGAATTTTAGATATGATAATGCCCAAAATGCAAGGGCACTTCAGGCAACCAGGAAGACCCCGAACCTCATGCCCAAGATACCTCAGAGAAGAGTGACGAAGGCGGTAACCAGTACAACCCCGTCACTCACCAGGAAGAGAGCATGAATTTTGTCTCTCAGGACGAACCTCATGTCCAAAATGCCCCAGAGAATGATCACAATCCAGACAGTAACCAGGAAAACCCCGTTCCTCGCCAAGAAGAGACCACACAGGACAAACCCGTTCTTGACCAGGAAGAGAGCACACCTCATGCCCACTAGCCAGAAGAGAGAATAATGCTATTCTTGACCAGGAAGAGAGCATACATGCCAAAGACCAGGAAGAGAGCACACCTCATGCCCATCACATAGAAGAGAGAACACGAGGCAACCTCGTTCTTGACCAGGACGAGGGCACACATGCCCAAGACCAGGAAGAGAGAACATCTCATGCCCTTCACCCAAAAGAGAGAATACGGGACAACCCTGTTCTTGACCAGGAAGAGAGCACACATGCCCAAGAGGATATAGAGACGAGTGATTCAAGCCTTAACCAAGTTGACTCTTCTATGGTTGAAGGAGCAGACACTACTAGAAAAACCACTACTAATGGCGCACCTAATTTGGCTATTAATGGCGCATCTGTGGTGCGCCATTAATAGCACGCCATTAGTAATTTTTACTAATGGCGCACCAGGTGGTGCGCCATTAGTATACCAGATACTAATGGCGCACCACCTGGTGCGCCATTAGTATATGCGAGGGTGCGCCATTAGTATGCCTCCCTGTATACCCAGGTGCTTTGGCATACTAATGGCGCACCACCTCTGGATGCGCCATTAGTAACCGCGGCATACTAATGGCGCACTACCCAGTGATGCGCCATTAGTAACCATGGCATACTAATGGCGCACTGACAAGTGATGCGCCATTAGTATGCTTTGTCATACTAATGGCGCACTGTCATGTGATGCGCCATTAGTATGAATATTAGGGTTTTTTTATTTTTTATTTTCTGTTTTTTGCACAGGTTACAAAATGTATAATTTGACAAAATATAGACAGCACACATCAACAATAGATTCATCAGATACAATAGAAGATTAGTCTTTGAATACAATTCATCATATTAGTCTCTGAATACAATTCATCATATTAGTCTCCGAATTGAAAAGACCGAACAAAGATAGAACATTATATTACAAGTCTCGAGACCGCGAGTAGCGAGTTTGTCTTCACATTACAAGTCAATATCGATCATCTAAAATACCATCACATAGAAGAGAGCTGCGGTCATCACGATGAGCATCATCACGATGAAACTTCGTCTTCATCCGGTTCCTCCAACGCTCCTCCTCTCCTCTCCGCTAGATAGCGGGCGTATCTAGATTCGGCCTCGGCCCTAGTGGCGCACCCTTTGTAACTGTTACCGCTGAATCGGTGAACCTGTCTCCGACACTCCTCCCAGTCATCGTAGACTCGGGAACCTTACCCTTGTACACGACATACGTCGGCATCGCTATGCACTAGCCAAACGTAAACGTTAGTACCATTTCACCGCCAATACATAAGCAATATATAAGTATGCAACATAACGATCGGAAGAGAAAAGCAAGACATTAATAGCATCGATTACATCTAAGTTGAACGACTCTCGAAACCAAAGAGACATACTACAAGTTCATTAAAGTTTAATTACAACATGAGCCAATCGATGTTTCAGAACTAGACAACTCGACTCATGGAACCGGAGCGTGGATGAAGCCGCCGTCTATCGTGGGAGTCATGAAAGAACGGGCGTTGTCATCCTGCATTTGTAGCATTGTGTCGATGTCACTGTTGGACGGTTGATTTCTGAGGTAGAACTGCCCTGAGGTACGAAGGACATCTTGATGGATGATTTCCTCAAACTCCGACTGGATGCGAAAGAATTCTTGTTGGAGGTCCGCGTCTGGATTGCCGACACGCCGCGGCCCAATCTTGGAGTTTACTCGGTAGCAGAAGTTGATGATGGTCCCGCACGATCGCCGCATGTGATGGATGGCGTAGTAGGCACCCTTCGATCCGCGGCTGCTTGACGCAGCGTAACGTCGTATTGTGGGAGAACACGTGCTTGCCGTATTTACGAATAGGCCTGGTGAAGGTGCCTCCAGATTTGGCGTGGCCGGGAGAACATCATCAAGAACCTTCTTGACATTTGTGTAGTCTACGTTCAATCGACGGTCCGGGTCGAAATACGTGGCCATGGAATATTTGGGGCTTAGGAGGATGAGCGTGCAACGTGTGTCACTGCAGAAAACACGGAATGTTAAAAGAAAAACGATCGAAATGTAAGAATTCATATGTTACGGGTCGGTTGAGGGGAGGACTTACTCGGGAAAGTAAGGCACGAGGAAGTTATCCTTTTCTTGGTTTGCGTAATGACGCCTTCGAGGTAAGAACTCGCGACTTGGGTCCCCAGCGCTGCCCAAGAACTTGGCACGCATGTAGAAGGGGTCGACTATCGCGATGTCCGGGGTCTTGTCGCGAATGATCCGCATCTCCATACTCAGCGAAAATAGCCGAACGAAGGTGTAGTGCAGCGGATGAAGGTTCAACATAGCGTGGATGTCATCAAAACGCAGGACGATCGCACGCCCGATGGAGTTATCCACAAAGCCCTTGCCCTCTGGCACCTTGGCCGCGAAAACCGGGTATGCCACATCCTTCTCCCTGAGACGCAGCTTCTCCAAAGAAAGAACACTGTCATGCAGACTCCGCATAGCATCGGTTGCAACATTGAGCATATTTGTCGGTAGCATCGCCCTACTCGCCACATGCACCCTCCTCGAGATATCCTGCGGTGAAGGTGGCCCATCCTGAGCACGGATCGTACTCGGTGCCGGCTGGCAAGCACTCTTCTTAGTCTTTCTTTTGCGTGCCTTCTTCTTCTCCTGTAATGGGACCGAGTTTTGCTCACAGACCGCCTTCTTGAGTGTGTTGGGGCTGATAATATTTCGCACCTCGCCTATCTGAGGCTCGGTGAAGTCGGCAGCTGGAGGCGTCTCCTCGAGAGCTGAACGCATGACGGCGGCGCTGCAACTTGGCTTCTCCATGATGCACGAGCTAGATCGCACACGTCTTTCGTTGGGTTTGGTTCTTGAGAAGGAGGCCCCATGAAGTCGCCATCGTACCCATGCTCGGCAAAGTACTGATCGACGATGCCAAATGTATCATAGTCGTCGTCGTCGTCATTCTGATACTGTGCCATATGCATGTTTGGATCGATGGCATAGGGATGTCCGGCACCGTTACGGCGGTCTTGCCATGGGGCCGACTTGGCGCCGCACGACTGGCGGTGTTGTCTTTGGGGTGGTGTCCCCGCCCCAAACGAATCTGGCTCTTCGCCAAAGCAGGGCCAGCTCAGCAGGCGCCGAGGGTCATCACGTCATCATCGCCGGCCCGACGGGTCGATTCGGAGGTAACAAGTCATCGCAGCCTGGCAGCACCGAACCAGTTGAACCCTAAACAAGTTGGGTGGCATCCGGGTACCGTGGAACAAGGGTTGCCCGGTTGAACGATTTTGCCCTTGGCGACATCGACCAACTCGTTGTTCACGTAGTGGAGGAGAGTGCACGGAACGTCGGCGGCGCCTGCGAAAACATGTAGGGCGTCGGGGATGCCCGATCAAAGGCAAGGAGATGAAGTCCTCGGCGAGAGAGGCTTAATTAGTTACCGTGATGATGGCGTCGAGCTCGGCTAATGTAGAGGCACAGCCAACGGCGGCGTGCGATTGACGGAGGGGCCGCTTGCTGCAGAGGTGCCTGCCGGCGTACACCGGGTGCATTAAGCTCTGTGCGGCGTCGGAGACACCAATGCCGCCTCCGCCGGAGGCACCAATGGCCCCGCCATCGCATTATGCGAAGTTGCTGGCCGTGAAGCTAGGAATCGGGCGGCCCCTGTTGGCCGCCCGCAATCCATGCACTCAACCCCGAGATCAAGGTAGGCACAAGGGCGGTGATCGTCGCTCCGAGTCGTTGTTCCACTTGCTCTTGGAAAATCTCCGGAATCCGCGCCACCTGTGTCTTGAGTTCTTGAACCTCTCGCGCCTGGCTTTCCGAGCTGGTCTTTTTCTCCTTTCGCACACCAGCGGTATAGTATGACCCCCATTTTGTCGACAAGCCTTTGCCGGCCACACGACCAGCTGACGTCGGCCGAGCTTATCCTTGTTCTTCATTACATTCAACCCCCTATTTAGAGTGGTGTCCCAAGGGTTGCTCTGAGTCGACCCAGCGCCATCGCTTTCGATCGCTGCGGAAGGAATGTGAACCATTTAGAAATTCGGCTTCATTAATTAGAATGCAACCATATGGAGCTAATTACGCTGGGTGTATTCCTTACGAGAACAAAATTTGAAGCTGCCTGGTCTTCGGATCCGTGGTAAGCTCCTTTGTTTCGGGTCCTTCTTGTACCGGGCCCCGACAAAGTTCCTGGTCTGCTTGTCACCGTATGTATCGAAGAGGGGCGGTAGGCCTTGCTTGGCACGCCTCCGCCTCCTCCTTGTCCCATATAGGCTCCGCCACTCAGTAACCGCGGGACCGAGTGTGTGTTCCCCTATGTTCAGCTCCCGTGATTTGTTTCCCCCACTCACTTGATTGGGAGCTTGCGGTGCTCGAGCAATTGATCTTGAAGTCGTTGTAGTCATCTTCGGTGATCGAAGGATTTTTCTCCTTGATCTTGATAACTCTCACCTTTGTCGATCATTCTCTTCACATTGCTTTTCCAAGTAGACAGGGCCTTGCTCATCTTCGTGAGGGCAGCATTGTTCACTTTATTCCCTTTGAGGCTTGTGTTTTCAAATTCAGCGGGAACTTGTATCGTTCGTGCAGCTTCGTGAAGAGGAGGTTGCAAATTCCCTCGGTCGGATGCCTCGGGTTCTCGGTGTTGATCGAGACGGTGCTCCGGAGAATGCACCCGAGCTGAAGCGAGTACCCTTGACTATTCGTTCGGGCGCCGTTGGATTCCCGTTGGAGTCCACTTGATAACTTCCTCCTTGAGGGTGCGGAGCACGATCGGGCGCCAGTCCTTCCGTTGCCTCTTCGGTTGGCTGCCATCGTGCGTGCGCCGCCATCATCGATGGTGGCATCCTCGGCGGCACCATCGGTGGTGGCATCAGTGGAGTCATCCTCAGCGGTACCATCGGTGGTCTCGTGGATCGGTGGGGAACGCGGCGGCCTCATACAAGTGAGGTTGTTCCTCCATCTCCTGGGACAGCTCCCGAGAATGCCTTGCCTTGAACCCCGGCCTCATCGTTGTGGGCCATGTTTCTAAATAGAAACAAAGTTTGGTCAAAAGTTGGTTATTGTCAAGGAACAAGATCATGGTCTCATCATTTAGGGTTTGTCGACACCGAGGCATCCTAAAATCTAAGCTTTTATCATTGAGGGTTTTTCGACGCCGAGGCACCCTAAAAGCCTAAGCTTTCATCATTTCGGTTTTTATCGACACCGAGGCACCCTAAAAGCCATGCATTAGTCACAAGTACGCCGGGGCAGTTGGTCCTACTTAATTAACTACTAAGATACCCGGCCCATGCATTAGTCACAAGTACCCCATATGTCCTATTTTTAGCAAAGTCATGCTAAAATTCACGGAAAATTTCAGCATGACCTTTGCTGAAAATAGGACATATGGAGTACCCGAATTTGCCGGAACGGAAGTTAATCGACATTCCGGCAAACTCAAGGGCCTCTCGGGGTACCTGCAAAATCATTATCCCCGCGTAATGAAGTCGCCAATGGGTCATTTCAGAAGATCACAATGAGACTACCCCTTGACAATTGTACTGAACCCAACTCAAGACTTTTGTCATGGGATTCCAAAAGCCCACATTGGTAACAATTGTACTTCAAACATGCTGTTACCGGCCAACAACAACTCCAGAACGGAGTTAGCAGAGAAGAAAAAGCACTATAGACATTCATCTAAAAACTCTTAAACGGCAGAGTGCAGAATCGTAAGCAAGATAGCAGGTGAAGCAACTACATCATACATTAGCAGCAGTTCATAGCAAAACTAGATGAATGTTTGGCCTCTTGATAAAAAACCATACATCAGCAGCATCACATACATCATACAGGATACAGCAGCAATTGATCAGCAGCATGTTGATGACTTCTAATTTAACAAAGTATCCTATTATTTTACCCTAATGAGACTAACCAACTGTTGAGGAGTTTGGCATATCTTCATTTTGCACCACAAATATATTTGAAAAAAAAAATTTTACACGTGTGAAAATCTTCTCTACAAATATGAGAAAATAGATATAACTTGGGTCGCCATGTATCTCTGCCATTGATCATCAAAACTAAATCAGACAAGATATTTGAAAACATTGCATTGTTTCAAGATGAACAAAAAGAGTCAATGCAGTGTTTAGTATTAGCAATGACTAAGCCAACATTTTCCCCCAAACAAATGTATGGTAAGTTGTCAGCATTCCTCTACATCACATTGTGTCCATTTGATGTTCCAATATTGTTAGAATGCACGTTTCTGTACTGGTGTAGTCAAATATACTCTTTTTTATCGCAGTTTAATCATTGAACAGCAGAGGGGTAGTGCAGTATTAGATGATATACCTGTAATCGATGACCTTCCCCTCGCGCTGACCTTTCGAATTTAACCTGTTACGCAGGTCCAAGTGATTTCTTGGTTTCTCCTGCATTAAGAGAAATTCAGGACAGTGGACAATCAATGAATGGCCCTGGTTACAAGAAACTGGAAGAAACACATAACCATCAAATAATACTAGCAGAAATCAAGCACCTAAACAATGGCAGCTCTATTACGGTTGATTGGACAAAAGAGCACTCTACAATGTCAGGAACACCGTTGAGCCCCTTCAAGCATGCATCTCCAAAAACTGCACCAGCATATCTGGAAAAACAAAAGATAAAATACTTATCAGCCAAAACCAAATAATGCAAAAGAGTCCAGTCTAAAACCACTTGATATCTTCTCTGTTTTTCTAAATAGCTGGCAGTCTGTATGGTTTTTGCTTTCAATTTTAGTGAGTTGGTTTCATCAATGAAATCAAGATTCAACTTCATTTCATCGAAAGAAAAGAAAATCTTCCTGAAAGCATGCTGACACAATAAAGTTATGCACACTTCTGTTGCTCTGAACTTAAATTGATGCCATCATTGCTTAAGACCATGATCTTTTGGTACCATTTTTGCGAACAACTAGTCACGGGACGAGCAGCACGACACGATCTAGGACACCTAGCCTCCATGGTATGGTAGGAGGCGTCCCGATCAATCACCGTGCATCAAGAGGGAGAGGGACACAACCTAGTCCAAGCTGCCGACGGTCACCGCACAGCTGGCACTGGTCCTTGACCTTGGCCGAGTCAAACTCACACGTTGCCACAGCTCTTAGCACCCACTTTTCCTTTTTGTTGCTTTGGGAAAAAGGAGGACCGCTAAGCTAATGGTAGTGGACCGTCGATGCTTTTTCCCAAAGGATGACACTTGCTAATGCAATTTTACTTTCTTTGTCCCTAGGACAACCACCCCATTACTCTTACTAGTAACACTTATATTACTTGATGCCAACCTATTCCTTTTTGTTGCTTTTGGAGTACCTAATGGTATTTCCAATCAACTGGTCGGTCGATGCATCACAAAATCACCAGCTATAAATCATAATACAGTATCAAGTACAATTAATCTTCTCAGGGAAAATTTCTTGTATCGTTGGTGCTAAAGCAAAACTTTCTTTAACCACAGTAACAAGAGCCAAGACGACGGTAGTAAAAGCTCTTCATAGCTACATACATATAATTAACACATGTTGTCATTAAGCTCTCCCTCCTAAACCAAAAGACCACGACACACTACTAGTAGAAAACTAGGACATCACCATCAGTAACAAAACAGTAAGCCTGGCCTGCTTTTAACCGAAGTTGAACTAGGTTGGTAGTATGGACATTCTGTCTAAAACTGACTTTTGGAGATCATGCTTGCTTTATCAGTCACATTTTCGCACAAGACTAGACTTAAGATGTTGTAGTAACTAGGAATACTAATTCTTATCCGATGAAAAACCCTTACATTTCTGTCCAATATAAGAAAAAGGAAGCTTCTGCTCTGTTAACTAAGCCAAGATAGTATTTACGACCATAATGGCTACTCAAAAGGCAAACATCACAAACTTTGTAAACCAATCATAACAACAATATTAAAAAATTAAAACAGGTCAGATACTTTGACTTAATAGGAACATACAATGCAGGAACATGACAGTTATGAAATGTCTAAGGCTGCTTGGGGAGCACATCTAGTTAGGACAGATGAGTTGCACCCTCAAATGGCCTGGATGAGCATCAGATGCTCATTTCATATGTGCCTCCTAACTAAGCCAAGACAGTATAAATGACCGTAATGGCTACTCAAAGAGGCAATGGTGTAACACCAAATGGAAACTACAAGCCATACAACATGTATTTAAATCCAATCTGGAACGCATGCAATTCTAAGTATTACAGGACCCAACCTACAAGAGCAAGTGTCAAATTATTATCCAGAGATAGCTGTATGAATCCATCTAAGAAACCATCTAAAAAAACTAGCATCCTTTTAATATATATATATATATATATATATATATATATATATATATATATATATATATATATATATATATATATATATATATATATATATATATATATATATATATATATATATATATATAGATTCAGATTTGTATATGCCCCTGTCTGAACCGAATGAGAATGTGAATCTGCATCCAATTATTCGAGGGCAATGCATCCACTACTAATGATCAAAGACACAGTCCGTTCCTAAAACGCATAAAATGGCAAATTACAGATGTGAGCCTATATGAAACCCGACAATGGAAGGGTCTGACATAAATCAGACCCTGTTAAGAAAAAACAAACGGGTAACAATTTGTTCTATGCCCCTGTCTGAACCGCCTGGGAACGGGAATCCGCAGCCAATTATTCGAGGGCAATCCGCTCTCGATGAATTCCTCAGAAATGCATCAATCTCACAACGGAAACCTATCCAACCCCTCCTACAGATCCAGAAATTCCCGCACCCTGACGCGTGAACCAACCGCACTACCAGGCCATCAAAACGGCGTCGGAGGTGGGGGAGGAGGAGGGGGAGCTCACGGGGGTGGTGGTGCTCCGGCGACGGTGGTCGGGCGGGTCGAGGTGGGGCAGCGGCGTGGGCGGGTCGAGGCGGCGGCTGGGCGGCGGGCAGCCGAGGCGGAGTCGGGCAAGGTCGGGGAGGCGGGGCGAGGGAGAGGGAAGGCGAGGAGAGGGCGAGGGCGAGGGCGAGGGTCAGGGCAGCGGCGGCGGCGGCGGTGGATCGAGAGGGAGAGGGAACTGGCGAGGGGGAGAGGGAAGGGGGGATCGGGCGAAGGGGGAGAGGGCAGGGGGGATCGGCACAATACTAATGGCACACCTCACCGTGGTGCGCCATTAGCATGTCCGCACTAATGGCGCACCTCACCGTGGTGCGCCATTAGTATTTTTTTTTATTTCAACTCGAGCCGAAAGGTTATGTAGTACTGTAACCTATCCATGTCAAGCCCACTCTACTAGCTCGACCGGTCAGCCGCCAGTTCTCACACTGTGAGGTCCTGGGTTCGACTCCTGTGCTCCACAAATTTTTTAGCATTTAAAAAGCTGTTTGATACTTATTTATGTTTAAATATGTTCAAACTTGTTTAAATAATAACATTAATATTTTTTATAAGACAGTAGCATTTAAAAAGCTGTTTCATACTTATTTTTTTATTAGACGGTGCTTGCTGAGTGCGGGGTCGGCGGCGGTTGACTAGGGGAATCGAGGGTGCGGGGGTTTCGGCGGGCGGCCGGTGGTCCTGGGGGTGCTCAAGGCGAGGGGACCGGATCTGGCGAGGTGGGATAGCGATCGAGATGGAGGGGATCGAGATCGAGTGTCCATGAAATTTAAAAATATTCATGATAGTTCAAAAGTACCCATGAAATACAATCGAGAAATGAAGGCTACGATTTAAATACAATCGATCTTAGCAAGCTATATGTTCACAATCTTCTTGCCATTCTTTTCGCAAATGGAGTTCTTCTGTGGAACGGACGTCCTTTAGGTAGGGTGGTCCTGCTTCTTCTTGTGGTGTATGCTGCTACTTCGTCATCGTCGTCATGTTCGATCCTCGGGTCGCCGTACTTGTCGAAGCCTTGCTCATTGGCTACTCCATCCATTCCGATGATCTTCCTTTTGCCTCTCCTCACGACAACACGACTGGGCTTTGGCGGGTCGGTAATGAAGAAGCATTGGTCCACTTGGGAAGCCAGTACCCATGGCTCATTTTTTGCGGTGACGTTTGCGCCATGATCTTGGATTTAACCCGGGTATAACCATGGTGGTGAAATACCAGTCTTCTTTTATGACGTTCTTGGCCCATCTGACACGGAACATCAGGACCTTCTCTCCAGCGTAGCTCAGCTCCCAGATCTCCTCGATCCTTCTGTAGTATCTGTCCTTGTCGTTACCGCTGTAGGATTCCATCGTTACCCCGGAGTTCTGATAACCATTGCTCTTCATGTCCTTGGCCTCGGTGTAGAATGTGTAGCCGTTGATATCGTACGCCTCATAGGTCATCAGGTTGTGCTCGGCGCCCTGTGACAAGGCGAATATGAGTTGTTCTTCCGCGGAAGAATCCTCATGTAAAGGGTACGACAGAAGCTTCGACTTGAACCAACGCGTGAAACATGAGTTGTGCTCTTTGATTATATCTCCGTCCGTCCGCTGGTGGCCTCGGTCATTGTCGTCTTTTTAATAAAGGTTTTGTGCTCTACCACCCAAGGATCGACCACGTCTATGTGTTGTAGCGCGACTAGGTTTGCTCTTTCAAAGTCGGCGATTCGACCCTCGAAGTCGACATGCATTTCGCGGCGACCCTCACGGTGACCCCATCCAGCGAGCCTGCCGAGGTGCCTGTTGACGGGCAGACCAACGGGGTTCTCGATGCCTAGATAACTCGTGCAGTAGGAGATGCACTCTTCGGTCAGAAAGCCCTGGCTATGCTTCCTTCTGGACGTGACATGTTGCGAACGTATCCTTTGATGACACCATTCATCCTTTCGAACGTCATCATGCTGTGCAGGAACGTCGGCCCGAGTTGGATGATATCCTCCACTATATGGACCAGCAGATACACCATAACATCGAAGAATGCGGGTGGGAAGTACATCTCAAGCTCGCATAGTATCACCACGATCTCTTCCTGTAGCCTTCTGAGTTGCCTCACGCCAATCGACTTCCGAGAGATGACGTCGAAGAAGTTGCATAGGCCAAATAGCGTTTCACGGACGTGCGCGTCCATGATCCCAAGGATTGCAACTGGAAGTATCTGCGTCATCAAGACGCGCGTGATACCGTGGAGACTTCATCCCGCTGAACTTCGCTTCGCTGGGTCTAGGTATCTGCTTATCTTCCCAGCCAGAATCCGTAAGGAAGTTTTTCTCCTAGGAGGAAGGTGAAATACTTCTCGATCTCCTCCTGACTTTTACTGAAGCACGCGGGAGGGTTGTCATTTCCGGTCTTCTTGGCCTTTTTACCTTTGCTGACGACTTCTGTGTCCTGCTTCGCCTCATCATCATCATCATCATCATCATCATCATCATCATCATCATCATCATCATCATATATAGCGTGAAGCTCCTGCATGATGCCCATTGATTTCAAGTCTGCCCTTGCTTTCGGCCCATCTTTGGTCCTCTCGGCATGTTGAGCAGGGTACCAAGCAGACTCTCGCACATGTTCTTCGTGGATATGCATGACATCAAGGCTGTGAGGCACACGGTGGATCTTCCAAGACGGCAAGTCCCAAAAACAGACCTCGTTTTCCATACCTTCAGCAGCGGCTCTGGCGCCTTCGCTTCTTTCCGGCTCTGGCGCCTTTTGCTTCTTTCGGCGGTGGGCAGTCTATCCAATTTTTCAACAGCTTGTCTATTTCCTCGCCGCTCCTCGTGACAGGCGTTTTCGGGGTTCGGTTTCACCATCGAACAGATCCTTGCGTTTCCTCCACGGGTCATCGTCAAGCCACCTTCGATGTCCCATGAACACGGTTTTCAAGACCGGGATCTCTATCTAGCTGGCGATACGTTGTGTCATCCATGCACCTTACGCATCCGTAAAATCTGTGGACTACCTGCCCCGCGAGATATCCGTAATCGAGATAGTCGTGCACCGTCGTGAGCGGTCACGGCTCTCATAGGGAAATATTCTTTCTGCGGCGTCCACGTATTGGCTGGCGTTTTCCTGGCGTGTCAAGCTCCTCTTTCAGCAGCCAGATCTGATTGATGTCGTTCCTCGGTTGTTTCGCCCTTCAATTAGCATACTCATGTGAATGTACTTCCTCTTCATGCACAACCAGGGGAAGGTTGTACATCCACACAAACACAGGCCAGGTGCTATGTGTGCTTCTCACGGCTACCAAACGGATTGACTCCATCGGTGCTCGCGCCCAAAGACGATGTTCCTGGATCGTTCCCAAATTCCGAGTCTTGAAGTTCAACGCTTGCCACTGGCTCGCATCCTTAGGGTGACTCAGCATCTTGTCTTTTTATCTATCTCCGGATCATTTGCGTCATCTTCCCGCTTCTTCTCCTCCCTATCCGCTGCCAACGCAGGAGCTTTGCTACCTTAGGGTCCGCGAAATAAGCGCTGCAGACGAGGAGTGATCGGAAAGTACCACACCACTTTTCGAGGAGCTTTCTTCCTCTTCTTGTATCGAGTGACGCCGCACACGGACATATGGTAGACTCGCGTGGTCGTCCCGATAAATGATGCAATTGTTCATGCACACATGGTATTTCACGTGCGGTAAATCGAGAGGACACACGATTTTCTTCGCCTCCTCCAAACTGGTCGGGCACTTGTTCCCCTTGGGAAGACGTTCGTGCTGTAATGACATGTTCTCGCCGGCTACGCGTCGGTCATTTTGTGTTTTACCTTCATCTCCAGAGCCATGAGCGTTACTTTCAGCGGGTATCCTCGGCCTGCATCCTTCATACAATGGAGTAACCGCGTCTAACTCAAGTTGATCCATCTTGGCTTTCTCTCGGCGGCAGCTCTTGCGTTATCCGTCTGCTTGAGAAGCAGCTCTTGAATATGAGGGTCCTGCACCCAGCCCATCGATGGTCCAGCGTCGTCTGCTCCGCCGGCATCATCATCTTCATGATCATGCCCGTCGCCTGCTCCGGCATCTTCCTCATCATCATGTCCTGCATCTTCTACATGATGACTGTGTACAGCATCACCTGGGGATTCTTCGTCTTCTCGCCCGCCCGAGCCGCGGTGGTTGTCTTGCTGCCCTTCCTCATTTCTTGCCCGTCCCCCATGGACGACTTCGTAGTCATCTTCATCACCTTGCCACCGATAGCCATCCATGAAACCACGCAACAGCAGGTGGTCCCGCACCTACCCGGAATCCGGGTCCACAATAAGGCTCTTCAGCTTGCATCTTCGACACGGACATCTTATCTCCGTCTCGTTCTTTTGAAGCATCTCGGCCTTCGCGGACCTCAAAAACCTATTCACGATGCCTTCGGTCATCGTATGCGGACTATGGTCGTCATGGGTAGAGCAAAACGATATTTTAGAACCAAACAAAAATTTGGCATGACTTTCCCTAAAAATAGGACTAAAAAGAATGCTTAATGCCAAAATTCTCGCCGAAACAAAAATGAATCAACATTCCGGCAAAATATTGGCAACTATCGCATTTCAAATACCGGTACACCTCCAAACACAAACACATATGCAACACCACAAACATATGCAACACCAGAACATACATAGATCTAGCTAGGCCGTAAAAAAGTGCATGTGCACATTGTTGTAGGGAGAACAACCTAAATATAGCTTCCCCCTTACTTACCTATTAAAACAAGGTAATTTAACCACTTAATTTGAATGAATCTATGGTGGAAATGAGGTGAAAAGAGGAGGCACCCGAGACAAGGAGGAGGTGGAGAGAATGAAGTGGGGAGAAAGTGAGTGTGTGGGTAGGAGGGCTGCCCCAAATATCTTGTTGCTGCCCACTTACTAATGGCGCACCTCTTGCATGGTGCGCCATTAGTAGTTACAACTACTAATGGCACACTTAAGCAGGATGCGCCATTAGTATGTTTGGATCGGCGCACTAGTTCAAAAAAGAATTTCTATACTATTGGCGCACCCACTGCACAGTGCGCCATTAGTAGTTACAACTACTAATGGCGCACTTGGGCAGGATGCGCCATTAGTAAGTTTGGATAGGCGCTTAGTTCAAAAAAAAATTCTATACTAATGGCGCACCAACTGCAGTGCGCCATTAGTAGTTACAACTACTAATGGCGCACCTGGCAGGATGCGCCATTAGTATGTTTGAATAGGCGCACTAGTTCAAAAAAAAATTCTATACTAATGGCGCACCCACAGCCTGGTGCGCCATTAGTAGTTACAACTACTAATGGCGCACTTGGGCAGGATGCGCCATTAGTATGTTTGGACAGGCGCGCTAGTTAAAATTTTTTTTTTGATACTAATGGCGCACCCTTTGCCAGGTGCGCCATTAGTAGTTTAAACTCTAATGGCGCATCAGATTGTGGTGCGCCATTAGCATATACTAATGGCGCACCAGCTCTCTGGTGCGCCATTAGTGTCAATCCCATCTATAGCCCTTTTTCTAGTAGTGAGATGACCACCAATCCCCCAAATCATCAGCAGCAAAGAAACTAGTTGTGAGAGTAGGCAGGAGGATGGTTGTTCCTCCTGTCAAAAATAATGATCCCATTACTTTTGAAGAATGTGAATACTTGTCTTCTATCGGTTTATGATTAGGTCTACCGATTTGTCAAAGCAGAATGGTAAGTTTATGGATATTCATACTCACAACTTTATGGATATTAGCACTAGTTTGTTGAGAGTTTTTTTAATTGATTAACTGACCGGTATTCATATCATGTTTTTAATCCGTGAAGCAATGATCATGAGCTATTGAATGTGTGTGGGACTATCATGAAGGGGGGCAGACTTGTAAAGTTCTTTGGGGAAGGTGACAATGCCCTCAGCATTATCAATGCATTCATCGAATGCCTCAAGCATGACGATAGGACTAAAGGCTCCAAAAAACACAGAATAATTATCCCTCCACAAGAACTGATATGTTTTTCTGTTGATAAAGTTATCCATGAACAATAACATGTATATAAGCTAAATGGTGTAGACCAGCGATGGATTCCTGGGAAGTATTGTGAAAGTGTTTGCTGATGAGGGAATCAAACATAAAAAAGAAAAAAATAGACCAAATTTTCGTAAGTGATGCAGAATTCTAATGATAATACACATGATAATTCAATCAACATTCTAATGCATGTTAATTTTTGCAGCTATCTTGTCCTACCATTCACCAACAAGAATGGTTTGTGTTCTTTGTCGATTTTAGGATGAAAGACCAGATCTCTGTCGGGCATCGCAGCAAATCGAAGCAGGATAGAGAGGTTGCAAACTTAGCTAGAATATTCACGGATCAGGTCGACAAACTTTTCTGCAAAAGGGTCACGTCTCACCATTTTCTTCTGAAATATCCAAAATAAGGGTGTCAACTGCTATTCTCAATGCGAAGTTAAAAGACTGTTGTTTAGCAGGGGCCACATCGCCTTTTTCTGGACGATTCATACATTACAGAAAAAAACAATGTATCACTATACTTAACTTGATTAGAGTTGACGAGGGAGAGGTAGGAGAAGGAGAAGAGAACAAAGCTAATAGTAATGGGGGAGAAGCAAGTGAGGGAGAGAGAGGGGGAGAGGGATTGGATAAGGTGGGTGTTGCGTCTTAGCAGCTGCGCGGGTTCAGACCCGGTGCTGCTGCTAAGTGCCATAGTAGAAGTGCGGGATCTGTTGCATGCGCTGTTGCTAAGTGGTGCCCACCAGGTGGCATAGTGCAACCATAGCTGCAGTGTTGGGTATAGGTAGCCTGGTGGGTACGATGGGAACCACTTAGCAGCAGCGCGGTTTTGTATGCCTGTGCAACTGCTACTGGCTTACCTGTAGCGCATTTCCGCCCCGCACTACTTTACAGTAGCAATAGCGCGTGCCTATTACCCGCGCTACTATTAAGCCTCTACGTATATGGTTTGCCCTAGTAGTGCAGGGTTCACATAGGTAACAACACATATTTAGAGCATCTCCAGAAGATACCGCAAATCAGGCCATCAGCTATAATAACAACCGGTTTTCAAGATCTATCTCGTAACCCCAGCCCGAACAGATACACCAAATTCGGCTGTCTCGTAAAATATTTTGTGGGATCCCGCAGCCGTGAGCCCAATTCCTCTATATCTATGGGATTTCC
Organism: Aegilops bicornis; assembly: GCA_021605145.1. Taxonomy (NCBI): domain Eukaryota; kingdom Viridiplantae; phylum Streptophyta; class Magnoliopsida; order Poales; family Poaceae; genus Aegilops; species Aegilops bicornis. The sequence goes on along the minus strand of CM038675.1, from coordinate 46,800,429 downwards.
TTTGGCGGGAGGGAAATTTCAACCCCAACCGCTTTCCTAGCAGCCAAGTCCGTGGCTTCCCGAGCTTGGCCAAATCGCATCACTGCTGTTGCAAGCCGCAATCGCCACGCAAGCTGCCGCACATCGCGGCCACCGCCCGCGAGCTGCTGTACGCCGCCGCCGTTGCCCCCGAGCAAGCTAGCTATTGCTACTGTTGTCACCACCGCAAGCTAGCTACACTGGTGGAAAAAAGGCCTTTGGTCGCGGTTCGCAACTGCCATTAGTCGCGGTTGGGCAACCGCGACCAAATAAGCGCGACTAATGCCCCCCACCTTTAGTCGCGGCTGCTTAAGAACCGCGACTAACGGCCCGTCCACGTGGGTGCCAGGCGGCCGTCGGGGCGGAGGACCTTTAGTCGCGGTTCTTCTGGCCAACCGCGACTAAAGGCCACCGCAGGTTTAGGGTTTTAGCCCCTAAACCTGTTTTCTGTTTAATTTGTATTGTTTTATTTCTTTTGTGCTTTATTTTAATTTTGAAGGAGTTTCATATATTCTACGGTACTACATACATGCATATGAATGTACAATTTCAAATAAATTTGAAATTAGAACCAAAAAGAATTCAAGAGGAATATACAATATATATTCAATATCATCGGATGACCATATACAATTTTGAACAAGTTTCCATACATGATTTAATGCATATAAAGTTCTACGTCCTCGTAATAGTGTTCTCCTTTAGGATGGAGGACTTCCTGCTGAACCATCCAGCTAGTTCCTCTTGAAGTGGTCGGAGCGAGCTTGGACTAAGCATCATCCGGAGGTTATTCCTCTGAGCATTGGTATCACTCGGAACCCGCTCGGAGGTGTATCTCGGATCATCTCCTGAACATAGTATCCACATAGATTGGTCTCCGGTGGCTGAATATCCCCAGCATTCTTAGGCTTTGACCTTTTGAATTCTAGCTCTTTTTGAATTCACCGACCTTTGTATCTACGAACCGTCTCCAAACCCTACGAGGCAAAAGAAAATTAAATGAACAAGAGAGTTATTAGTTACTTGATATTAGGAAATGAAACGAAATAGGCCGATCGATATAGGCGCAAATGAATGAAAATAATTACTTCTGCAGCATTCTTCTCATGCCGCCCCAAAGCTTTGGATCCATATTCAGAGAGTCGTGGGCGAGACATTACGAGGTGTTAACTCTAATTACTAGCGAGAATCGGTGGAACCTGCGGACACGATACATGCACAAGACGTCATGCATAACTCATCGATTAGCGGCCACATACCATGCATGGAGTAAACAAAAGAGAATGTGCTCAAGACAGAAACACTCACCCAAAATGGTAAGGAAATAGAATATCACTTTTGAGTTCCTGCTTTGTAAGAAACTGCCACAGGTCTGCCTCCACGTCGGCGGGTGGCGCTCCAACACATGTCCATTAACGATGTGTGGGTCAATGAACCCAACATCATGGATGTTCCTTACTCTGCATTCCTTAATCTTCATTCTGCATGTATAATAGCGGACACAACAATATAGTTAGGACATATATATAGTGCAGGCAATATGAACGAGATGGGGTAGAAATTAATAAATCACTTACGTAACGTAGCAACCGATGATAGATTTGTCGAGCTCGGCAGATTGAAAAGCTGGAACAATTCACTCAGTTCAATTTGTACATAGTAATGTTTGAAGTGATGCTTATTTCTAACTTACGCTTAAATATATTATTTGGCGTTTTTATTTTTATGTAACCCTTGTACCATTTCAGCAGACCTTTCATTTGTGGAGGTAGATCCTTTTCTGCTTGAGGCTCGACGAGAGGCCCATTCTTGACATATGTAATTACTACCTCCTTCTTTGGCGCCTCATCAAGGCCTAACAGTTCACGAAGAGTAATACATAAGTTGGCCGCTTGTTCTCTGGCTTTTCGTTACGATCAATCCTGTGCTGCAGGCTTGTATGATCTCGGGGGCATCCGGACGAAGGCTTCCACTAGAAGCGGGGCAATCGATTGTTTACTTTGTTCCCGAGCTGGGCAACTTGTTTCCGCCTTTTTACTTCGGCCTTCTCCCGCTCTTTGTTCTCCTTGAACATGAGTGCCTGCCTGCGAAGTTCACGTGCATAGTCGTTAGGCGATTCTTATGACTTGGGACGGTGTGCTCAAAAATGACTTAGCCCACTTCTTTTGCTCATCGAAAATCTTGGCTTGGGCTCGGGCTCTCTTTTCTTCTTGCAGTCCGCCTTCCATTTCTCCAAATCAGCAGGCAGCGTCGACTTCCTCGGCACTCGTTCCCAAGGCCTTGTGGGGAGAGGCTTGATGATGGCTCCGGTACCTTTGTGGTCTTAGGTACATAAGGGCCCGGGTTAATAATCCAGGACTGCTTCTGCTTCTTTGCCGGAGGTGGAGTGGGGGGCGGCGTCTGATCACCCGCCGGACGAGGCCGGGGGGGCGGCGGCTGATCACCCGCCGGGCGTTGTGGGAGGCGGCGTCGGGTGGCGTGGCGGAGGTGTGGGTGAACCGCCACCACCACCACCACCACCACCGCCGCCACCGCCACCACCACCACCGTGAGGGGTGGACTTATTGTCCTTGGCGCCTCGCTTTGGAAACTTGATAAACTTCTTTTGCCATAGAATGAAATGGCGCTTGACATCTCAAGTCTTTTCTCCCCTTCGTGTAGCAATGTCAATCTCCGTGTCCTCAAACCCTTGGACTATGTCCTCCACCGTGACACGAGCATAGCCATCTTGAATGGGGTTGTTGTGGTGGAGTGCTCGGTAAACATGGTAAAGCACTGCCGATGGCTACCTTCATGGACATGTTCCCGATAGGATAATACAGATGACATTCTTTCATCTCCTTTATATAAATCCACGGGGTAGCGAGGAGGCTCCGGTGCAGTAATTTCGACCAGATGCTCCGGTGCAGTAATTAAGACCACCGGAGGCACAGGTGCAGTAATTTCGATCGTCGGTTCATATGAACCAGCCGGTGGGGCCTCAGTGGAAGCCACGCAGCATCTCAGCTGCTGGCTTCAGAGATCCGCTGGATGATCTTCATGCTGCACCGAGCTGCATCTCTTTCGCTACTAGTACACTCATGGTTTTCTTCATCACATCCATTTCCGATGCCAACCGCCACAACATCTGATTCCCGATCCATCTTTCTCTTACGGCTTCAGAACCGTCACGGGTCATCGCTCGGGGAACCCTATTTTCCACGGAATGTGCCCCATGCCTCGTCTACGTCCTCCGTGTTCAGGATTCCCGAGGGCTTTTGTCGGTGGCGTCGTTCTCTCTGTTGAACTTGATCTTCCCTGTTGAGCATCCTTCATTGCGTCAATAAGGGCTTGGGTGGGTTTAATTAATTTGCCCGGTAAACACACTCCCCTGTCTCCGGGTTCAGCGTTCCCCATGCCCGAACCACCAGCTTTTGGCCCTTGGGTCCCATCCTCCGTGCACTGGACGGATTCCTCGCGCCCTCAGCTCGTTCTCCATCTTCTCCAACCTAGGCACCCAAATGCGATACCCTCCTGGCCCCATAACATGATTGTACTCCTTCTTAGCCGCATTTTCCTTATTTTTTCGATATTTGAATGAACTGCTCCGATTTCTTTCGCTTCACAAATTCTGGCCAATCATGTTTCAGTTTCTCATATTGTCCTTTGAAATCCGAGTCTTGTTCTGCTTGACAAAGTCATGGGCTAGATTTTGCTTGAATTTCGGAATGCGTCGGCCATCTTATGAAGAGCGAACTGTTTGACTAGCCTCCTCCTCTCCTTGTTTTCCTCAATCTTGTTACCCTCCTCATCGAATTTGTTGTATTCGGAGGTAGAACGAAATGTTCCATAAGCTTCTTGAAGCAATCTTTTTTGTTCTCTTATCGACAAAAGTGAAACCATCAATTCGTGCCTTCTTTGGCTCATTCCACTCCTGGACGGTGATCGAGACGTTGTCTCTAACAATGGCTCCGCATTGGCTGACAAACTTGGTGGCGCCACATTCCGGAAATTCAAGCAAAATCTAGCCCATGACTTTGTCAAGCAGAACAAGACTCCGGATTTCAAAGGACAATATGAGAAACTGAAACATGATTGGCCAGAATTTATGAAGCGAAAGAAATCGGAGCAGTTCATTCAAATATCGAAAAAAAATAAGGAAAATGCGGCTAAGAAGGAGTACAATCATGTTATGGGGCCAGGAGGGTATCGCATTTGGGTGCCTAGGTTGGAGAAGATGGAGAACGAGCTGAGGGCGCGAGGAACTGGCCCAGGCACGGAGGGATGGGACCCAAGGGCCAAAAGCTTGTGGTTCTGGCATGGGGGTACGCTGAACCCGGAGACAGGTGAGTGTGTTTACCGGGGCAATTTAATTAATCCCACCCAAGCCCTTATTGACGCAATGTAGGATGCTCAACAGGGAAGATCAAGTTCAACAGAGAGAACGACGCTACCGACAAAAGCCCTCGGGAATCCCGAACACGGAGGACGTCACGAGGCATGGGGCACATTCCGTGGAAAATAGGGTTCCCCGTAACGATGACCCAGACGGTTCTGTAAGCCGTAAGAGAAAGATGGATCGGGAATCAGATGTTGTGGCGGTTGGCATCGGAAATGGATGTGATGAAGAAAACCATGAGTGTACTAGTAGCGAAAGAGATGCAGCTCGGTGCAGCATGAAGATCATCCAGCGGATCTCGAAGCCAGCAGCGGAGAAGCAGCGTGGCTTCCACGGAGGCCCCACCGGCTGGTGCAGATGCACCGACGATCGAAATTACTGCACCGGAGCCTCCGGTGGTCGAAATTACTGCACCGGAGCCTCAGGTGGTCGAAATTACTGCACCGGAGCCTCCTCGCTACCCCGTGGACGATATAAAAGAGATGAAAGAATGTCATCTGTATTATCCTATCGGGAACATGTCCATGAAGGTAGCCATCGGCAGTGCTTTACCATGTTTACCTGGAGCACTCCACCACAACAACCCCATTCAAGATGGCTATGCTCGTGTCACGGTGGAGGACATAGTCCAAGGGTTTGAGGACCCGGAGATTGACATTGCTACACCTGAAGGGGAGAAAAGACTTGAGATGTCAAGCGCCATTTCATTCTATGGCAAAAGAAGTTTATCAAGTTTCGTGCGAGGCGCCAAGGACAACAAGTCCACCCCCTACGGTGGTGGTGGTGGCGGTGGCGGCGGTGGTGGTGGTGGTGGTGGTGGCGGTTCACCTACACCTCCGTCACGTCGGCCCGACGCCGCCCAGTCCTAACGTCCGGCGGGTGATCACCGCCGCCTGATCCTCGTCCGGCGGGTGATCGACGCCGCCCCAATCCACCTCCGCAAAGAAGCGAAGCAGTCCTGGATTATTAACTGGACCCTTATGTACCTAAGACCACAAAGGTACCGGAGCCATCATCAAGCCTCTCCCCACAAGGCCTTGGGAACGTAGTGCCGAGGAAGTCGACGCCATGCTGCTGATTTGGAGAAATGGAAGGCGGACTGCAAGAAGAAAAGAGAGCCCGAGCCCAAGCCAGTATTTTTCGATGAGCAAAAGAAGTGGGCTAAGTCATTTTTGAGCACACCGTCCCAAGCCACAAGAATCTGCCTAACGACTATGCACGTGAACTGCAGGCAGGCACTCATGTTCAAGGAGAACAAAGAGCGGAGAAGGCCGAAAGTAAAAAGGCGGAAACAAGTTGCCCAGCTCGGGGAACAAAGTAAACAATCGATTGCCCCGCTTCTAGTGGAAGCCTTCGTCCGGATGCCCCGAGATCATACAAGCTGCGGCAGACAGGGATTGACTGTAACGAGTGCGAGAACAAGCGGCCAACTTATGTATTACTCTTCGTGAACTGTTAGGCCTTGATGAGGCGCCAGTGAAGGAGGTAGTAATTACATATGTCAAGAATGGGCCTCTCGCCGAGCCTGCGCGAGAAAAGGATCTACCTCCACAAATGAAAGGTCTGCTGAAATGGTACAAGGGTTACATAAAAATAAAAACGCCAAATAATATATTTATGCGGAAGTTAGACATGAGCATCACTTCAAACATTACTATGTACAAATTGAACTGAGTGAATTGTTCCAGCTTTTCAATCTGCGCGAGCTCGACAAATCTATCATCAGTTGCTACGTTCTGTAAGTGATTTATTAATTTCTACCCCATCTCGTCATATTGCCTGCACTATATATATGTCCTAACTATATTGTTGTGTCCGCTATTATACATGCAGAATGAAGATTAAGGAATGCAGAGTAAGGAACATCCATGATGTTGGGTTCATTGACCCACACATCGTTAATGGACATGTGTTGGAGCCGCCACCCACCGACGTGGAGGCAGACCTGTGGCAGTTTCTTACAAAGCAGGAACTCAAAAGTGATATTCTATTTCCTTACCATTTTGGGTGAGTGTTTGTCTTGAGCACATTCTCTTTTGTTTACTCCATGCATGGTATGTGGCCGGCTAATCGATGAGTTATGCATGACGTCCGGTGCATGTATCGTGTCCGCAGGTTCCACGGGATTGTGCTTGTAATGAGAGTTCACACCTCAGAATGTCTCGCCCACGACTCTACGAATATGGATCCAAAGCTTTGGGGGCGGCATGAGAAGAATGCTGCAGAAGTAATTATTTTCATTCATTTGCGCCTATATCGATCGGCCTATTTCGTTCATTTCCTAATATCAAGTAACTAATAACTCTCTTGTTCATTTAATTTTCTTTGCCTCGTAGGGTTTGGAGACGGTTCAGAGATACAAAGGTCGGTGAATTCAAAAAGAGCTAGAATTCAAAAGGTCAAAGCCTAAGAATGCTGGGGATATTCAGCCACCGGAGACCAATCTATGTGGATACTATATGTGTGAGATGATCCGAGATACACCTCTGAGCGGGTTCCGAGTGATACCAATGCTCGTGAGGAATAACCTCCGGATGATGCTTAGTCCGTAAGCTCGCTTCGACCACTTCAAGAGGAACTAGCTGGATGGTTCAGCAGGGAAGTCCTCCATCCTAAAGGAGAACACTATTACGAGGACGTAGAACTTTATATGCATTAAATCATATATGGAAACTTGTTCAAAATTGTATATGGTCATCCGATGATATTGAATATATATTGTATATTCCTCTTGAATTCCTTTTGGTTCTAATTTCAAATTTATTTGAAATTGTACATTCATATGCATGTATGTAGTACCGTAGAATATATGAAACTCCTTCAAAATTAAAATAAAGCACAGAAAAAATAAAACAATACAAATTAAACAGAAAACAGGTTTAGGGTGAGGGGGGCTAAAACCCTAAACCTGTGGCGGCCTTTAGTCGCGGTTGGCCAGAAGAACCGCGACTAAAGGTCCTCCGCCTCGACGGCCGCCTGGCACCCACGTGGACGGGCCGTTAGTCGCGGTTCTTAAGCAGCCGCGACTAAAGGTGGGGGCATTAGTCGCGCTTATTTGGTCGCGGTTGCCCAACCGCGACTAATGGCAGTTGCGAACCGCGACCAAAGGCCTTTTTTCCACCAGTGCTATTTGACTATATTCTAACTAAGGCGCTCACCAGCCAGGTGGGGATCAAATAAAATAACACATTCACAGACTACGACACTACATTTATATGCAAGTCGCAATTTTTCAATCTCCAATAAATTCACCACAGACTAATCTCAGTCTCCATCATAGATCGAGGGGCATGTGTTCACTAATTTTATAGAAGAATATACAACTAAATAAATACATACTAATGTGAAAATCTGAATGACATGATACACCTAGATTAAAAGAGGAAAACGGAGATCATGAAGATATATCTAGTAGCATCAAAATATATATCTAACCGCAATAAAGCAGAACCTATATGTCATTAAGAGAAAGTCTAGCCAACTGAATCAAACAGAAGGCCTTGAGTACTAGACAAAACTATAAAATAAGTTTAGATCTTACTTGCCATCAAGAAGATATAAATTCACCGAAGCAAACAATATAATACTTGTCAAAAGACGCCACATATTCTTCCTCTAGTTACGAACCTTGGCAATAAGCTGGCCTAGATCAAAGCGTAGTATCAGAACCCATTACAACTTCTGCGTTTTGACACTAGCACAATCTGTTACAAGGTAAACACAAAAGCTGGCATTCACACATGGATCTTTCAGTTAAAATTCACCAATAATACAGGCATAAATTTGAAACTAACCAGTTGTAATATGATCCAAAACAGGAGATGCAAGACCTTCAACAGCTCTACAACAGCCAACGTGTCTCATGGCCCGAAACAAAATCCATCCGGAGCAACGATACGAGGCCGCACGTACTGGATCCGAAGCAGACGCTGCCAAGGAAGGAAGGAGGAATTAAATAAGAACTCATGGGGAAACGTGAACAATCCGAGAGCGAGGGGAGGAAGACGAGGCGCTCACCGGGCCGATCGATGGATTGCAGTGGAAACGGGAAGGAAATCCTGGGCAATTTGTGGAGATTCTTGATCTGCGTCGCCGGGAAGGGAGCCCCCTTGGACTAGGCTGCCCGTGACCACGCTGGAGCGGGTGAAGCGCCGCCAGCGCGCGCGCTTGACGACGTCGGGAGGTTTCCAAGGGGAATGGGGAGCGGATCTTTGGTTATGTCATCGTCGCCTCGTCGGTAAAAAGGGCTATGGCGATGAGATTGGGAGTTCGGGCGGCGGCGGTCTTCATCTCGGAGAAAGGAAGTGGAAGGGGAGGCGGCTGTTAGGTTAACGCGAGGGCCCGGGAAGGTGAAGCGCTGGGATCACGTCCACTTGGGTGCCAATTCTTTCCTTCTTCCTTTTAATTTAAGAAGGTAAATATGCCATTAGTACATAAACTTGCGCATGTTCAAATTGGTCCAAAAAAGTTGCAAAATACAGATTTTCGGTCGAGAAACTTGCAAGTACGGTTCATCGCTGGTCAATCCGCCATATTCTGTCGTTTCTACCATGACGTGGAAGACAGCGTGGCACAGGGCCCGCAATGGTTATGGAGCGATGTTCGCAAAAGTTATTTGGTAGTACAAGCTGGTGTACGTGCGTGTGTGTTGTGTGAGGTGGATGACAGAGAGCGCATAGATGACGAGTGACGCGGATTTTTAGAGCACGGGCTCCTGGACACCTCCTACCCTCATCATCTAATGTTGCTTTGAGATCCGTACTACACAACTAACTTACTACATGAAAACTTTCTCTTTTTTGTTTCTTCAAAACAAAACAACAAATGAACTTGAAACTCTCCAAGACAACAAAACATTCTTAGAACAATGTGGGATAAAACTTTCAGATTTTTTTGTCCAAGAAAAATATAGAAACTGACATTTTTTTTAATTTAAAAAATCTTATTTCTATTATTTATGATGAGCGAAAAAATCTGAAAGTATTTTCCCCACATTCTAGTAAGAATGTTCTATAGTGCTGAAAAAGTATGAAGTTCATATGTCAAACTATATGAGAGAAACGAAAAAGAGAAAAGTACTTGCACGAATCGCGATGCAAAATTGAATGGCTAGATAAGGGGGAGTCCATGAGCCTAAGCTCCATAGGATATTTTCCCGAGTGAAACAAACCTGGCATGAAAAGGAACCTTACTTCTTCTTTTAAGTAGTAGAGGAAAAATTGATTAGTTTGTACTCCATTTGTAAAATAATATAGTAGTGATCTAAAAGATCTTATATTAGTTTATTTACAGAGGGAGTATATGCAACTCAACGCTACCATGAAAATCATGAAATCAAGCTATTTCTGAAACTTTAAATGGCTTCGCACGTAAGTACTCCCTCCGTAAACTAATATAATAGCGTTTAGAATACTAAAATAATGATTTAAACGCTTTTATATTAGTTTACAGAGGGAGTAATATCTAATTGGAACTATGTATGTTGTGAATAGAATAAAGTGCCGTTAACCATGTGTGTGTGTGTTTTTTTTTTGCGATGGAAGTTTACCATGTGTGTTGACATGCTTGTTAACTTAATGGTGGTATAAAGGAGTTTCTAATGAGTTTAGTATCGTCTATACGTGTTGTTGGTAGTTTTCTTAGTTTAAGACTTTGTTAATGCATCCTAGACACTTAGAGGGCAAATTATCTTCTTTTGAAATCTTTTCAGGTAAATATATCACCTTTGAAATGTCCATCAACTGTATTTTCTCCTTGTGCTACCTGAAAAAGGTTGCCACCACTACTACTAAGTTCTAACCCTGAATAAACTTTGAAACAAGGTACCATAGTAGTTCATGAGCATGAATGAGTTTTTCGTTTCCTTTCATAAACATGTTTATTCATTTTTTGTTGCACTGTCGTGGTTGTGTGTGAATTAGGAGGCACGGAAGAAGCCACGTGCAGCTCATGCTAATCCTTACCTCTAGAGGAGGCTGGCGTCACAATGATATCGACATCCAAGAGGATATGTCCAATTTTCGGCCTGCTACCAACATGGAGATCCGCTCAACTAATGCTTATGTCAACTCCATAATCGTACACATAAAATTGTACTAACCCTCTCAGATGTTATTTTTTTTAGGGCAGTATAACCGCACCTAAAGCAAGCTCTCTCAACGATTCGTGTTTCAGGCCGTCCGATTTCATTGCTCGATGGTTGCTTGCCGTCCGATACTGCTCCTCTCACACGTGGGCTGCTCTTGGGCCGACTGTCCTCTTGGCCACCAGCACACCGTCCTCTTCCCCACCCCCGTCGGCCCCGCCATCCTCTTTGCCGCCCCCGTCGACCCCGTCGTCGCCATCTCCATGGGATCCGGTACGATCTCGCCGTCCCTACCATCACCCACACCAACGGCTGCGGCAGCCATCCAACACCAACGGCCATGTTCACCACCCACATTGGTAGGGGAGCTAGGGTTAGAGTTAGGAGTACGTGGGTTATGGGGTTACTACGGCTAGGGTTTGTAGATCGTATATTGTAGTTACATTCTTTGTTCATATATCGTAGATTATACAAACTTTCTTATTCATATTCGTAGATCGTAGATCATAGATTATAGGAACTTTCTTATTCGTATTCATAGATCATAGACCGTAGGTTATAGGAACTTTCTTACAGGGATTCATAATACGAGGTTATATTTTGGCGAAATGTTGATTTATTTCCGTTTCGCTAAATATCTAGCACTTAATATGTCCATTTGAAAGTAGAGTTCCTTCCCAAATTTTAACATAGCGTTGTTGGTATTGTTACTTACATTCTTTGTCCGTAGATTATAGGAACTTTCTTATTCATATTCGTAGATCGTAGTTCACAGATTATAGAAACTATCTTTACAATGATTCATAATAAGAGCTAATATTTTGGCGAAACCTTGATTTATTTCCGTAGCACTTAATATGTCCATTTTAAAGCAGAGTTCATGCCCAAGTTTTAATGTAGTGTTGTTAATATTGTTAGTTACATTCTCTGTTCGTAGATTATAGGAACTTTCTTATTCATATTCGTACATCATAGCCGTAGATTACAGAGACTTTCTTTAAAGGGATTCATAATAAGAGCTAATGTTTTGGCGAAACATTGATTTATTTTCGTTTCGCCAAATTTCTAGCACTTAATATGTCCATTCTTTGTTCGTAGCTATTTAATGTTAGTTACATTCTTTGTTCGTAGCTATTTAGTGTTTTTATACATGTAATATTTAATTAGTCTATTGATATTGTTAGCTACATTTTTGTTGGGGAGGGGGGGGGGGCAATTCTCACTCTAAATCCACATACTGAGATGGTAGTTGTTTTAAGAGGAGGATACCGACTGTTGTCATAGGGGTCGTCCTTCCTCTTCTCCTCCTATGAGAACTCGGTACAACATGAGGAGACGGTGAAGAACACGACCTTCACCAACGGTCAAAATAACATTGAGTGTACATCATATATATACAACCACTTGGGAGATGAACCGACTGTTGTCGTAGAGGGTCGTTCCGGCCTCCTCCTCCTCCGGTACGTTGGTAAAGGAGGAGGAGAAGGTGAAGAACGGCCATCGCCGATAGTCGAAGTACCAGTCCAACATATGTACAACCACTTAAGAGTGACAACTGCCCACCCGAAGAAAGGCATCCCGGAATGCCGTACATAGATTTAATTATTTTCTTATATAGTTGCTTTGGTATAGATGTGGTTTATCTAACTGTCAACTTTTGCAATTTAGATGGAGGAGCCGACAAGCCTCATTACGACTCCGACAGCCCTAGACGCCGTTTCGAGGCTAGTTGGGTACTCAGTGTTCGCGCTCACCTATGCAGAGAGGACCCTAATAGACACCCAGAAGGCTCTACAATACGCCAAGAGCGCTGAAGGATGTCCCGATCTTGCGAGGGCAGCCACTAGAAGCCGCAAAGCTGTTGCAGAGAGTGCGTGAGGAGCCGTTGAGGCTACCGAGATAGGTTTTGAAACTGCCAAGTCCACCCTACCCAAGGTCAAGAAGATGATTGAAGACGAGGACAACTCTTCACAAACCTGAGCTTAATTGCAAGTTGCTATGATAGAGCTGAACTTTTGTTTGTCAACTATTTGTGCAGTGCCATAATGTGGTCTCCATGATCAATGCTTAAATGTACTTTCTCTGTTTCTATGAAAACTCATGTAGACTTTGCTATATGTGCTTGGGCAACTTGTTGTCACCTTGTTTATTGACTATAATAAAATGTGCTACTAAACTATGATATATCGTAATGCACATAATTGAATATGTAAATTCTTGCTGCTGGTTATATGTATAGTTGTGGTCGATCTAGCTGTGGCGGGCGGCGGAATTTGACAGCCACAACTGCAGCATCTAGTTGTGGCGGGCGGGAGAACATGCCCGCCACTAGAGGTGCTCCACCAGTGATAGGCGCGAGCCCGCCACTGATAGGGTACTAGCAGTGGCGGGAGGTCTATGGCGGGCAGGCCTGGGAGCCTGGCCCGCCAGTGCTAGGCATTCTTGCAGTAGTGAAGGGGCACAGGGCGAGGGCGAATAGATTGGGAGTTTCAAGTGGCGGTGGTCTTCATCTGGGAGAGAGGAAATGGAAGTGTAGGCGGCTCTTAGGTTAACGCGAGGGGATGGGAAAGGGAAGCACTGGGATCACGCCGGCATGTGTGCTAATAGTTTTCTTTTCCCCTGTTAAATTAGAGAATAAAAATATGCCATTAGTACATAAACTTGGGCGTCATGTTCAAATTAGTCACAAAAGTTGAACACAGATTTTTGGTCCAGAAACTTGTGATTACTGTTCATCATTGGTCAATCCGCCATATTCTGCCATTCCGGCGGGAGGAGGGTTTCAGAAGATGCCCGCGGAGGTCATTTGGTAGAACCCCGCGGAAAAATTCCCCTTTCGTTAAATAGGCATGATCGACCAACACTCCAGCTCACGTCTCTGCATCTTGCTGTTTTGTTCCCCATCATAACAAGGCGACACACAGGAGAGGCGATGGCACCGGTCTTGACGGTGTAGTATGGATGAACCTTGTCGTCGACGACCCAGCGACGAAGCCCCCGAGTACGCTGAGATTTTTGACGACCTCGTTGCCCATATCTCTTTGTCCCCTCACCCAGCGAGGACGCCCCTAAGTATGGTGAATTTTGTTAGGCACTCAGGGTTTCTGGGCGGAGGCGCTCGAACGTATTGTGGTTTATTTTTACTTGCATTGGTCAAGTAATTTACATCCGCTCTTAGCAAATCCTCGCGCTACTGATTGTGCCGATTACTGCTAGCGTTTACACTACCGGAACAGGGCGCTACCCCGACGGCCAAAACAATGCCGATGGCCCTCGTCAGCTTCTACGGAGATATGCCGACAGCCTGGATCTGGCCGTCGGCGTACAAAAGCAGTCGGGTTACGCAGAGCTAAGCCGACGGCGCCCGTCGGCATAGAATAGCCGCCGGCTTAGCAGAATGTACACCGACAGCTGCCGTCGGCTTACAAATGCCGTCGGCATACCCGTGGGCCCAGCACCCCCTGGCTAACGTCGTCAGAGCTATGCCGACGGCCGAGACGGTGGGCCGTCGGCATAGGTCCGCAGGCCACGTCACCGATCCAGGCCGCACCGTGCAGAGGATATGCCGACGGCTGCCGTCGGCATATCTGCCACGTCAGTGATCCGCGGCACGCCGCCCGCCGGCTAAACCCTGGTCGGATGCCGTCGACATAGTTAGATTTTTTTAATTTTTTTATGCTTTTTTATGTATTATTATATCAACTAACATGTAGCATGTTAAATATAAACATACATATGAATATATATGTAGTTTGTATTTTTTCATATATTATGAATATATATATAGTTTGTATTTTTTCGAGCACGTTAATAATGTGCGGTCATGTTCTTTTAAATAGATCCTTATATTTTATTAAAATCAAAAACAGCTATGCCGACAGAAGTTTTGTGGCAGTTGCAAATGCCCGACATCCGTCTCCAGAGTGTGACCCCCCTCACGCCCGCGGTGTGCCACCCCCCCCCCCTCATGGACGGCGCCATTACCGGCACTGGAGGGGGAAACGGACGCTGGCCGGGTCTACACGGAGTGGATGTAAGCTGGTTTTGGCCCGGATGTTGCTCCGGGGGGGTCCCTACGGGCCGACCTGACACAACCGGGTGGAGAGGTCCACTGGTCAAAGCCCGTCCGTGGGAAGTCAACGGGCTAGATCTCGTGGTCAACCGCTCCAGGGTTAGGCGGGACGGGGGCCCTGGGGGGTAGCAATGCCACCGGAGCGTCGTACCGGGCCCTCATACATGCGGGGTGGTGTTGTGGCATGTCCGAAGAGGCGGCACGTCTCGGTGCGTGGCCCCTCATGAACGGCGCGCCGCCGCACTGGAGGGGAAACGAGCGCCGGGTCTACACGGAGTGGATTTAGCCGTGGGTTTCGCCGGATGTTGCTCCCGGGTGTCCCTCTATGCTGACCTGACACAACCGGGTGGAGAGGTCCACTGGTCAAAGCCCGTCCGTGGGAAGTCAAAGGGCTAGATCTCGTGGTCAACCACTCCAGGGTTAGGCGGGACGGGGGCCCTGGGGGTAGCAATGCCACCGGAGCGTCGTACCGGGCCCTCATACATGTCGGGTGGTGTTGTGGCATGTCCGAAGAGGCGGCACGCGTCTCCGGTGCATGGCCCCCCTCGACGGCGCGCCGCCGCACCTGGAGGGGGAACGACGTCGGGTCTACGGAGGGATCTTCTTTGTGGTGCAGCCCGGATGTTGCTCCAAAGTGTTCCTATGGGCTGACTTAACACAACCGGGTGGAGAGGTCCACTGGTCAAATCCCGTCCGTGGAAAGTCAAAGGGCTAGATCCGTGGTCAAATGCTGCTGAGGGTTAGGCGGACGGGGCCCTGGGGTAGCAATGCCACCGAGGCGTCGCATGAGGCCCTCATACATGCGGGTGGTGTAGTGGCATGTCCGAAGAGGCGGCCGCAGCGTCTCCGGGGTGTGGCCCCCCTCACGGACGGCAATGACACGGTAGTAGACGTTCTGCGGTAACGATGCGGCGTAAATATTATTAAATACTGGGAGCGTGATAAAATCATGAGTTTTTTTACACAACGTGGGCACATGGGCTATAGGACTGATGGTAATTTTTCATAATTTTTCATGATGGAGAAGTATCTGAACACTTCCCTCTACGCGGATTGCTCTTCGCATGCGTCTCTGTTGTGGCCGTGACCTCCGGGGCTAGCATACCGTCAAATCTTGCGTAGGCGGCCTCTCACAAGTCTGGAAGTGTTGTGGCGGTTGCAAACGCCCAGCACGCGTCCCCGGGGTGTGCCCCCCCCTCACGGACGGCGCCGCCGCCGGCACCTGGAGGGGGGAAACGGACGCGTCGGGTCTACACGGAGGGAATCTTGCTGTGGGTCCGGCCCGGATGTTGCTCCAAAGTGTTCCTATGGGCTGACCTAACACAACCGGGTGGAGAGGTCCACTGGTCAAATCCCATCCGTGCAAAGTCAAAGGGCTAGATCCCGTGGTCAAACGCTAAAGTGTTAGGCGGGACGGGGCCCTGGGGGGTAGCAATGCCACCCGAGCGTCGCACGGGGCCCTCAGACATGCGGGGTGGTGTGGTGGCATGTCCAAAGAGGCGGCATGCGTCTCCGGGGTGTGGCCCCCCCCTCACGGGCCACAATGACACGGTAGTAGGCGTTCTGCGTAACGATGCGGCGTGAATATTATTAAATACTTGGAGCGCGATAAAATCATGACTTTTTTACACAACATGGGCACATGTGCTATAGGACTGATGGTAATTTTTCATAATTTTTCGTGATGGAGAAGTATCTGAACACTTCCCTCTACGCGGATTGCTCTTCGCACGTCTAGACTGTGGCCAGCGGCCTCCAAGGGCTAGCATACCGTCAAATCTTGCGTAGGCGGCCTCTCACAAGTCTGTAATTGTTGTGGCGGTTGCAAACGCCCAACACGCGTCTCCGGGGTGTGCCCCCCCCCCTCACGGACGGCGCCGCCGCCGGCACCTGGTGGGGGGAAACGGACGCGTCGGGTCTATACGGAGGGATCTTCTTGTGGGTCCGCCCGGATGTTGCTCCAAAGTGTTCCTATGGGCTGACCTAACACAACCGGATGGAGAGGCCCACTGGTCAAAACCCGTCCGTGCAAAGTCAAAGGGCTAGATCCCATGGTCAAACGCTATAGGGTTAGGCGGGACGGGGGCCTGGGGGAGGGGGGGTGGGGGTTAGCAATGCCACCGGAGCGTCGCACCGGGCCCTCATACATGCGGGGTGGTGTGGTGGCATGTCTGAAGAGGCGGCACGCGTCTCCGGGGTGTGGCCCCCCTCACGGACGGCGATGACACGGTAGTAGACGTTCTGCGGTAACGATGTGGCGTGAATATTATTAAATACTCGGAGCGCGATAAAATTACGAGTTTTTTACATCACGTGGGCACATGTGCTATAGGACCGATGGTAATTTTTCATAATTTTTCGTGATGGAGAAGTATCTGAACACTTCCCTCTACGCGGATTGCTCTTCGCGCGTCTACGACTGTGTCTGGCGGTGGAAGCTGCTCGAATTCGACGCCGGCCCTCCCCTCCCCTCTGTGTGGTTCCGGGAGAGGAGAGGGCCAAGCGGTTTAAAAAAATAAAAATCTATATGAAATAATAACACATAAAAAAGGAAAACTATAACTATAATTTTTTTTAAAAATCTATATGAAATAAAAAAGAATAAATATATAACTATAAGAAAACATTAAAATAAAAAAGCATAAATATATAACATTGAAAATAATATACACTAAAAATATATTTGAAGACAATTAATAATATATGCCACGTGTGTAATTAACATGTATACTCCTAGATTGTAATTAACATGTAATTAAAAATTCATATGAAATAATAATACATAAAAAAATATAAAAAAATAACTTATGACTATAAAAACATCAAAAATTTATATGAAATAAAAAAACAGAAAGAAGAAAAAAATATAAGCTATTAAAAACATTTAAAAAAATAAAAAAAATAGCTATGCCTACGGCTAAGTCGTCGGCATAGGTGCCACGTCAACATCGCTACCTATGCCGCTTAGCCCGTCGGCATAGTTCCTACCATCGGCCGATTCGACCTCCACCACTCATTCGCCTGATAAGCGCTGCTCAAACCAGCGCCGCCGCCGCTCCCGTCGCCCGCATCGCTCCCAGCCACCCGCCGCTCCACCGCGCCACCCCTTCCCTCGCCTCGCCCCTCCCGCCTACATCCCGCCCCTTCTCGCGCCGCCGCCACGCCGTCGCCAGCTCTTCTCAAGGCCATGACCACCTCCTCTCCGTCCCCTCACCCCACCACCACCCGTCCCTCCGCCACCTCTAGCCATCCACACCGGTCCCCGACCCCGCGCCCTCCTTGTCCAGCTGCACCGACCGGCCCCGTCCACCCTTCGCCGACGCCCTGCCCTGCTGCGCCCCGGCCGGCCCCGTCCACCCTTCCCCGGCGGCTGCCCCCCGGCCTCCCTGTTGCCCGCTGCACCGGCGCGGCCAATGTGAGATTTTTTTATATATTTTTTGCATTTTGTTACTGTTTTTTTTTGCATAGATGGATATGTGATAGATGGATGCATTGATGGATATTGCTCAATTTTGTGAATTTGGACACTTAGATATTGCTCAATATGGATAGATGATTTTGGTAAAGTTTTTCAATATGTGCATGTAAAGAGGTGAGCGAGGGAAGATAATGGAGTATGAACGAGCTCCGTTTGTTTTTTTATAAGAGAGAAAGAATGGGGGAGAGAGGGAATGGAGTAGGAACGGGTTTAGAGTTTGTTTTTTTACAATTTGACATGTTGTTTCATGTTCATTCATAATGTTGTGCTTTGTTGTATGGATGAATGGATGGATTGATGTATATTGGTTAGTTATAGCTTTGGTCAACTTAGTGATGTTGTCAAATGTTGTCAAATTTGAAGAACAAAATTGGCATATTTGAGATGTTGTCAAATAGCTATAGTTTCATTTTGTGATGTTGACAAAATTGGTATCGATGAGTAGTTATTTTATCATGATGATCTTGCTAAAAAAATTGAAGAACAAAATTTGACACTTGATGAAAATTAGGATTTGAAGTATCATGATGATCTAAAACCTTGACTAGATGTCATTAGCACTATGATTTTTTTTCATAGTTTGAAGTGTCATGCTTTATGTGATGTGGTGCCGTCAAAATTTACAGGCTTCGTGGTATTCATCTCCCTGGAGCCTTCGTAAATGCAGGTTTGGTTTGATGCATGATCCTGCCGCTCGACTACTTCTTCTACAGCGGAGGGTGAGCTACGAATCCACCTTCACCTCCTAGCCTCTTTTAACTAGATTGAATTTTCACATCAAGTCGCGTAACCTAGGTCTCCGTCCAAAGGGTTGCATCGATAAATATGCATTCAATTGCATATTTATCACCACAACTCTTCGGATTGTCCAGCGCTTTCCACGGACAGCCGAGGATGTGTAGATTAGATACGTTGTTCATGCTCTACCCGTTCGAGACAGGATTTGGCGGCGCCTCCTGTTGTTCTCTGGATGCACATTCTCTCGGCATTTTGCCGAGGCGTGTATTTGGAGAACAGCGGGAGGTGCTGCCAAATTTTGTCTCGGAATGGGGTAGAGCATGGACCGTACTCAATCTACACATTCTTGGGTGGGATTAGGAACCCATCTTTACCTATTAGAGATGTAGGTGGATTACTCGTCAACCTTGTAAAAATAAAATATTGATGTTGCTAATTAAAATGAATCCTTAATTTTGTTGTGTGGCTTCCAATAAAGCGGAGATGGCAGATAATCGGTGGATGTATAGTGGGTTTTTCCGTCGGAATCAAGTAACAACAGAGTGGGTCGAGAAAACTGGTGTGTTTTTGAAAGAGATATTCCGTAGTCCAATGAGGATGGTGCGGAATGCCCGTGTGCGGATGTAAGAGACGTATCCGCAGAGATAAGAGTGAGATGACTAAGCACCTTCGCACGCATGGATTTATGCCCAACTTTAATATGCCGATAAACTTTGCCCAGCGGGACCGTGGTAGAGAGGATGTGATACGACAACGCGTCGCTGGTTATGAAGACGATGGGGTTAGAGACATGCTAGATGATGTCTTTGTTGCACAGCCGACACCTCCGTCACATTCAGCGAATGAACCGGAGGAGCCGGAGGAAACCGCAAAGGCCTTCCTGGAAATCTTGGCCTCGTCAAAGAAACCTCTCTATGAGGGTGCCAAGCTGTCTGTGCTGGATGCCATCTCGCAACTGATGGCAGTGAAGGCTGAGTACGGCTGTAGCCGAGGTTGCTTCGAAGCATTTCTGGGAGTATGGGCTAACAGCCTGCCCGAGGGCCATGAACTGCCGAAAACCATGTACGCTACGAAGAAAATCATGAAGGCGCTCTCCATGGACTATGAGAAAATACATGTTTGTCCAAAGAATTGCCTTTTGTTTAGGAATGAGTATGCGGATGACAACTACTGTAGGAAGTGCGGTTCCTCTCGGTATATTGAGGTGGTCGATAAGCATGGTCAGAAGCGGCAGCTAAAAATGCCTGTGAAGGTTCTTCGGTATCTTGATTGTATAAAAAGACTGCAGCGCCTTTTCATCACCGAGGAGTCTGCCAAAATGATGAAGTGGCACAAGGAAGGGAAAAGGTACAATCCAAAAAAAATTGTACATACATCAGAAGGTGAAGCATGGAAGTCATTCGATATAAAGTACCCGGAGGAAGCAGCCGAGGCTGGGAATGTCATAATTGCTATAACAGGTGATGGGTTCAATCCATATGGTATGTCGTCTAATCCATACAGCTGCTGGCCCATATTTGTTATTCCGCTCAATCTCCTCCCGGCGCCATAATGCAACGCATAAGACCATGTTCTGTCGCTTATAATTCCGGGGCCTGAATATCCGGGAAGAATTTGAGTGTGTTTATGCAGCCGTTGGTGGATGATTTGCACCATTCTTGGTACTTCCGAGGTTGACATACGACCGGCATCTGCAGAAAAATTTCTTGATGAAAGTTTGGCTCTGATTGCATGCATGACTTTCCCGGCTATGCCCTGTTCTGCAGATGGTGTACAAGTGGAAAGATGCCTTGCCCAGTGTGCATGCAGGCCTTGATTTTAATTTGGATGAAGAAGGGTGGCAAGTATGTTGCCTTTGACCAGCATCGACAATTCCTCCCTCCAGACCATCCTGATAGGGAAGACAAGAAGAACTTCACAAAAGGCAAAGTTGTCCATGAAGTAAATGAGATTCCAACGTTTTACGAATGCGGATGTGCTTGCTCAGCTCAAAGCTCTTAAGCCTGCCTGTGAAGGAAAGGCAAAGGCAAAGGCAAAGGCAAAGGCAAAGGTAAAGGGAAAAAATGTTTTGAAGGATATGGTGAGACGCACAACTGGACTCACATTACCCCCTTCACGCAGCTTCCCTATTTTAAGGACCTCAAACTTCCATACAACATCGACATGATGCACAACAAAAAGAATGTCGCAGAGTCCCTTTTTAACACGATCCTCAACATTCCTGATAAGACAAAGGATAATGTTAATGCTAGAGTCGATCAACAGAATATTTGTGATAGACCACGTCTTCACATGCAACCTCCCACAGGCAGTCGAAAATCTTGGTTCAAGCCAGATGCTGACTTCGTACTTAAAAAGGATCATAAGATGGAGGCATTCAAGTGGCTGAAACACGTCGTGAAGTTCACTGATGGTTATGCGTCGAATATAAGTAAGAAATAGGTCTTTCAGCAGGCGAGTGACCGGGCTCAAGAGTCATGACTATCATGTATGGATTGAGCGGATTATGTCGGTGATGGTTCGGGCTATGTTCCCGGCGTGTCTGGCGTGTGCTTGCAGACTTAAGCCATTTCTTCCTAACGCTTTGTGCTAAAGAAGTATGTCCCGAGAAGATAAAAGAAATGCATAAGAAGGCGCGGAGTTGATATGCAAGCTAGAGAAGATCTTCCCTTGAGCTTCTTTACTCCGATGACACATCTCATTTTGCACCTTGAGCGAGGTATTGTTGGGGGGCCCTGTGCAGTATCGTTGCCAGTACGGCCCTGAGAGACAGAACAAGCATCTGAGGCAGAAATGTGGAAACAAAGCTAAGATTGAAGCTTCCATAGCTGAGGCAGTTATCATAGAGGAGGTGGCAGACCTCAGGACAGCCTACTATCCGGACCATGTTCCCACGTTGCACAATAAGGTGTCTCGATACAATCTGTAAGAACCCAAGTATAAACCCAAGTTGCCTCTATTCACCGGGCAAGGTGGCAGGGCTGGATGCTCGACATCTTATGTCATGCCACGAGATGAGTGGGAGGATGTCATGTTCTATATCTTGCACAACATCAAGGAAGTTGAGGATGAGTGGATGAGGTAATACCTTTGCACCATTCTTTTAGTCAATTCGTTATGTTCACTTTGCCTAGTTCTTATACCGATTTTCTTATTGTAGTCGATTCGTTGAAGAAGAATGGACAGGAATGCTGCCTCCTACTGAAGCGGAGGCACTTGCTCTTCTCTGAAAGGGTGCTGATGGAAGGAAAAATTTCGTTGCGTGGTTCATGGAGAAAGTAATTTTTCACACTTTCAATTAAACTCATGCACCCTATAATTTCAATTAAACTCATGCACCCTATAATTTCAATTGAACTTGTAGCGAAATGATCCGACCGAATCAATGGATGAAGAATTGAGATGGGTTTCCATGGGTTTTGACCTGTCGTCATGACATGCGAAAAGTATGATGTGAATGGGTATCGCTTCCATACGAGAGGAGCACCGAGCAGTCGGCCTGATCCCAAAACCATAAATACCGGAGTCTTCACTGAAGGAGATAATAAAATAGATTACTACGGAAGGGTAGGAAAAATATATGAGCTTACATTCAAACTTGGCCGCGAACACCTAAGTCTCACTGTGTTCAAATGCCGATGGTTCGACCCCAAAAAGGGCCTGAGACATACGCCTTCTATTGGTTTAGTTGAAGTAAAACCATCAAATGTCTATGCCGGAGCTGATCTCTTTATCGCCGCTACCCAGGCCACACAAGTATATTATCTGCCTTACCCATGCCAGAAAGAGTACCTAAAGGGTTGGGAAGTTGTGTTCAAGGTGTCGCCGCATGGTAAGCTACGGACCCGAACGATGATGATTACTACAACATAAACCCCATGACATACGAGGGAGTGTTCTATCAAGAGGAACATGATGACGTGGTCGAAACAACGAGGATGATGACTTGGGTTATGTTGACTGGACCCAAACAACGATGGCCTTGCGGATTGATGGTGAGGCAGTTGTGAATCAAAGAGACATAATTATGCTTGAAAAGTTAAATGAAGACGCTGACGATGAGGAAGAGCCTCCACCTCCGTCAGACAACGAAGAAGATATGCGTGATAGTGATGATGAGACCTCTCCACAAATAGATTACAATAGTGATGATTCATATGGGTTCTAGAAAATGTAAGTTCTTTTAATGATCATTACAATAGTATGCTTAATGTGCTCTTCTGGTATTAATGTTTTTCCTGTATGCTTGTTTAATTGATATCCTTACTAATTGTTTATTCTCTTCTCAATGCAGGTTTGCTAATCATGGGCAAGTCCAGCGGTGCCAGTTTCCTCAGTAAATTTAAAGGACTTACTCGGAGTGGACGAGCCCACAAGGTTCCCTCCCGACTACGCGAGGATGACACCTCACCGGGTGGTGGTGGGGTCGGGGGAGGAGACCCTAGAGGCGGAGGCGGTGGGGGAGGAGACCCTAGAGGAGGAGGCGGTGGGGGGAGAGCCCCTAGAGGAGGAGGAGGTGGGGGGAGAGGCAGCCGGGGCAATAAACTCCGGGCCGTGTCCGAAATAGGAGGGTCTTCTTCGATGCCCTCCCATACAGAGGCACCTTCTGAGTCTGAGGAGGAGGAGTATGTTCCTGATGGCGAGGAGGAGGAGGCCGAGGAGGAGGGTGAGGAGGAGGGCGAGGAGGGTGGAGGGGAGGTTGATCCCGAGTTGTGGGGTGACTTGCCACCGGGTGCTCCGCAGGGGTGGCTGCGTGGTAATGCCGGACTACCTACACCACCTTCTATCGAGGAGCACAAGTGGCTCATTGAACCTGTGGGCACAGAGTAAGTGCCTCTCAATCATATTTTCAACACATGACAACATTTTCTTATTGTACACATGGCAATCATTTGATTCTTTTGCAGAAACTGGATCCTTCGCGGAAAGGGCCGTAAACCGAACGGCCTTATCACTGTCCTATTGAAGCACTTTTGGCCTGGCCTATTCTGCCCGCGGCCAGACAGGGACCCGCAGCTGCGGGTTTTGGCCACGAGCTGGGCCCACTACGAGGCTTGCATCAACGCGGAGTACGGGACAGCCGCTAAGGCCGTGATCACCAAATTTTGGGTAAGTTCTCTTCTGAATCACTTGTCTTCAGTTTCGTTCATAGTTTATCATTGGATCACTCAACTCATGCCTTGTTCGCTTCTGATTTATGCAGCAACTCTATAGAGTTCTTGACGAGCACAAGGCCAGAGCCGACGTGGTCTTGCTTGCGGCTGCAAAGAAGAAAGCTCGTCCGTTGCAGTACGAGGTGCGCTGGGTTGCCGTCTCGCAGTACTACCACTACTACCTGCACCAAAAGATGACCAAAACTCAAGCTTAAGCTACGACTTACCTAGAACAGGGAGCAGTTCATGATGGTAACTATTACTAACTTTTCATTGTTCCAAGCAGTCAACTCTATGTTTCGTGCTCACATGTCATGCTTCCAAAATTTGCATAGGTTGTTCCTCGTTGGTGCTATGGAAGGCATGACGGATGGGCGAGTTTGGTGGATAGGTGGCTCGGCGCCGATGCAGAGTTTGCTGCCAAGAGCATCAAGGGCCGGGCTAACCGTGGAGCCGACGGGACACACGGCCAAGGAAACAGGAACCACTGGAGCTTCAAGGCCATGAAGGTATATCTATGTGCATGATGTATTTTTGTTCTTCTTTACCGTCATGTTCTTATGTATGGCTAACTTCTATTTGACGTTGTAGGAGGACAAGTTGAAGAGGCTGCTCTCAGACATGGAGTCGTGGAAGCTGGCCCGCGAGCGGAGTCGTCGCAAGGAGGGCGAGAGCCAATACTACGGCAAGACCGAGGAGCACCTGGGGTCTTACATTCATCACTATCAGGAGTTGCATCCGGATGTTCCTGTTGCCGAGGTCGCCCAGTCTCAGATCGACGACACGGCGGTGGTGGCCATCCAGGGGAAGAAGAATGGCCGGTATCCGTGTTTCCACGGCTTGATCACTCCTTCAATCTCGTACACACAGCTTGGGCTACCAACCCGAGCAGTTAGAAATGCAGGCGTTCACAGACTCCTTTAGCCCGCCATGACATCTGTAAGTACTTCCTCTTTATCTTTTCTATCTAGCATTCTCAGTTTATTTTCAGCATTGCTCACTTAGAAACAATCTAAATTATGTAGGCATATAAGGAGTTTGTCGAGCATAGGAATCTCGAGGTGCGGGAGTACTTGAAGCAGTGAAGGCAAACGATGATTACAACCGTCAGATGATGGCGGTTAGTTCTGCCCTCTTAAAACCAAGCTAAAATTTTGCACTTTCATTCCTTCTGATCTTCTAGTTTGCTTGTTTAACTAACATTTAGGCTATGTTGGCGTCTTGGAGTAACGACACGGTCCACCACAAATGGGACCCCCACCACCACCTACGGGAGAACCCCCACACGTGCTCACGCTCGATTTAATGGGTGGCACTAGGCGATGATGGTCCGGTTAGTACATTTGCCTAACGACCGACAAACTAGTTCTCGTTCATTCAACACTATCATATCATATTTACCGTTAGAATCTTTTACGAAACATGTAGGGGACCGGTGGCTCGACTCTGCTGGTCGACCCCGATCCTCCGATCTGGCAGAGTGGTGGTGGTCGCGATGGCGGTTTGGCGGATGTGGTGCTGGTTTTGGCGGAGGTGGTGGCGGTTTTGGCGGAGGTGGTGGTGCTTTTGGCGGAGGTGGTGGTTTTGGCGGAGGTGGTCTTGCTTGATGATTCCGTGCATGTGGCCGTCGTGCCATGCCTTTCATATTCCTACTTTTATGAAGTTTCATGTCTTGCACTACTTTTATGTTCATGAACTTGAGTCGGTGATGATCTTTAGATGATGTGATGAACTTGAGTATGTTTAGATGATGATGGTGAACTTGAGTATGTTTAGATGATGAACTGTCATATTTCTGCATAATTTCATATTGTTCTGTTTTGAAATGCTGTCAAATGAATTGGAAAAGAGAAAATAGGGAAAATCAAAAGAAAAAAAAACTATGCCTATGGCAAAGCCGTCGGCATATATAAGCCCAGGAGTTACCAGGGCACGCCACGTGGCATATCTATGCCGACGGCTTTGCCGTAGGCATAGATGGAAATCTATGCCGACGGCAAAGCCGTAGGCATACATCCGCTGCCGGGAGTAACGGGAGGCGACACGTGGCAGATCTAGGCCTACGGCAAAGCCGTCGACATAGATTCATCTATGCCTACGGCTTTCCGTAGGCATAGACCTGCCACCAGGAGTACCACTGGTTTGCCACGTGGCAGAGGTATGCCGACGGCAAAGCCGTCGGCATATATCTGCCACGTGGCATTGCACGATTCGTCCGCGCTTTTGACGGCGCCGTCTGTTGCCGTCGACGAAAAACACTGCCGACGGCTATACTAAGATGACGGATGCCGCCAGGCCGTCGGCATAGACCCCTATGCCGACGGCTTTACTATGCCGACGGTCCGACAAGACTACTGTTGACGACATCTACGCCGACGGGGATATGCCGACGGCTGCCGTAGGCATAGACCTATGCCGACGGCTTAGGGGCCTATGCCGATGGCCCGTGGCCGTAGGCATATACCGCGAGTCCGGTAGTGTTACGAGGCAGTTTGGGATGTTGCTAATGTGGTCATGGTTTTTAGTTTAAAGTTGTCAAATTTTGTCGTGGATATGGTGTTTGATTGTGAAGGAAATATGCCCTAGAGGCAATAATAAAGTTGCTATTTATATTTCCTTATATCATGATAAATGTTTATTATTCATGCTAGAATTGTATTAATCAGAAACTTAGTACATGTGTGAATACATAGACAAACAATGTGTCCCTAGTATGCCTCTACTTGACTAGCTCGTTGATCAAAGATGGTTAAGTTTCCTGACCATAGACATGTGTTTTCATTTGATCAACGGGATCACATTATTAGAGAATGATGTGATGGACAAGACCTATCCGTTAGCTTAGCATAATGATCGTTTAGTTTTGTTGCTATTGCTTTCTTCATGGCTTATACATATTCCTGTGACTATGAGATTATGCAACTCCTGAATACCAGAGGAACACTTTGTGTGCTATCAAACATCACAACGTAACTGGGTGATTATAAAGATGCTCTATAGGTGTCTCCGAAGGTGTTTGTTTAGTTGGCATAGATCAAGATTAGGATTTGTCACTCCGAGTATCGGAGAGGTATCTCTGGGCCCTCTCGGTAATGCACATCACTATAAGCCTTGGAAGCAATGTGACTAATGAGTAAGTTCCGGGAAGATGCATTATGGAACGAGTAAAGAGACTTGCCGGTAACGATATTGAACTAGGTATGATGATATCAACGATCGAATCTCGGGCAAGTAACATACCGATGACAAAGGGAATAACGTATGTTGTTATGCGGTTTGATCGATAAAGATCTTCGTAGAATATGTAGGAGCCAATATGAGCATCCAGGTTCCGCTATTGGTTATTTACCGAAGATGTGTCTCGGTCATGTCTACAAAGTTCTCGAACCCGTAGGGTCCGCACACGTAACGTTTGGTGCCGATTATTATTATGAGTTATGTGTTTTGGTGACCGAAGTTTGTTCGGAGCCCCAGATGAGATCACAGACATGACGAGGAGTCTCGAAATGGTTGAGAGGTAAAGATTTATATATTGGAAGGTTATATACGGACACCGGAATGGTTCTGAAGAAGATCAGGGATTTTTTGGAGTACCAGGAGGTTACCGGAACCCCCCGAGAAAGTTAATGGGCCTACTGGGTCATAGTGGCGGAGAGGAGGCACGCCACGGGAGGAGGCACGCTCCCCCCCCTTGCCCAGTCCGAATTAGACAAGAGGAGGGGGCACGGCCTCCCTCTTTCCTTCTCCCTCTCTCTCCCTTCCCCTTTCCCCTCTCCATTGATTGGAAGGAGGGGGCTGAATCCTACTTGGACTAGGAGTCCAAGTAGGACTCCCCCCTTTGGTGCGCCCCCCTAGGGCCGGCCACCTACTCCTCCCCCCCTTTATATACGGGGGCGGGGGCACCCCAAAGACACACCAAGATTTGTCTTAGCCGTGTGCGGTACCCCCCTCCATAGTTTACCACCTCGGTCATATTATCGTAGTGCTTAGGCAAAGCCCTGCGCGGATCACATCACCAACACCGTCGCCATGCTGCCATGCTGACGGAACTCTCCCTCGACCCTCAACTGGATCAAGAGCTCGAGGGACGTCATCGAGCTGAACATGTGCTGAACACGGAGGTGCCCTACGTTCGGTACTTGGATCGGTTGGATCTTGAAGACGTTTGACTACATCAACCGCGCTAACATAACGCTTCCGCTTTCGGTCTAGGAGGGTACGTGGACACACTCTCCCCTCTCGTTGCTATGCATCTCCTAGAAATCTTGCGTGATCGTAGGAAATCTTTTGAATTACTATGTGCCCCAACAGTGGCATCCGAGCCAGGTCTATGCGTAGATGATATGCACGAGTAGAACACAAATGAGTTGTGGGCGATAATAGTCATACTGCTTACCACCAACTCTTACTTTGATTCGGCGCTATTATTGGATGAAGCGGCTCGGACCGACATTACATGACCGTGTTCATGAGACTGGTTCTACCGACGTGCTTCTCACACCGGTGGCTAGCGGGTGTCTGTTTCTCCAACTTTAGTTAAATTGAGTTTGACTACGGCCGGTCCTTGTTGAAGGTTAAAACAGCACACTTGACGAAAAATCGTTGTGGTTTTGATGCGTAGGTAAGAACGCTTCCTGCTAGAAGCCCGTAGCAGCCACGTAAAACTTTCAACAACAAAGTAGAGGACGTCTAACTTGTTTTTGCAGGGCATGTTGTGATGTGATATGGTCAAGACGTGATGAGATATAAATTTTTGTGTGAGATGATCATGTTTTGTAAAAGTTATCGGCAACTGGTAGGAGCCTTATGGTTGTCGCTTTATTGTATGAAATGCAATCGCCATGTAATTGCTTTACTTTATCACTAAGCGGCAGCGATAGTCGTAGAAGCAATAGTTGGCGAGACGACAACGATGCTACGATGGAGATCAAGGTGTCAAGCCGATGACGATGGAGATCATGACGGTGCTTTGGAGATGGAGATCAAAGGCACAAGATGATGATGGCCATATCATGTCACATATTTTGATTGCATGTGATGTTTATCCTTTATGCATCTTATTTTGCTTAGTACGGCGGTAGCATTATAAGATGATCCCTCACTAAATTTCAAGGTATAAGTGTTCTTCCTGAGTATGCACCGTTGCTACAGTTCGTCGTGCCGAGACACCACGTGATGATCGGGTGTGATAAGCTCTACGTTCACACACAACGGGTGCAAGCCAGTTTTGCACGTGCAGAATACTCGGGTTAAACTTGACAAGCCTAGCATATGCAAATATGGCCTCGGAACACTGAGACCGAAAGGTCAAACGTGAATCATATAGTAGATATGATCAGCATAGTGATGTTCACCATTGAAAACTACTCCATCTCACGTGATGATCGGACATGGTTTAGTTGATATGGATCATGTGATCATTTAGATGACTAGAGGCAAGTCTATCTATGTGGGAGTTCTTAAATAATATGATTAATTGAACTTTAATTTATCATGAACTTAGTACCTGATAGTTTTTGCATGTCTATGTTGCTGTAGATCAATGACTTGTGCTACCGTTCCCTTGAATTTTAATGCGTTCCTAGAGAAAGCTAAGTTGAAAGATGATGGTAGCAACTACACGGACTGGGTCCGTAACTTGAGGATTATCCTCATTGCTGCACAGAAGAATTACATCCTGGAAGCACCGCTAGGTGCAAGACCCGCTGCAGGAGCAACTCCGGACGTTATGAACGTCTGGCAGAGCAAAGCTGATGACTACTCGATAGTTCAGTGTGCCATGCTTTACGACTTAGAATCGGGACTTCAAAGATTTTTTGAATGTCATGGAGCATATGAGATGTTCTGGGAGTTGAAGTTAATATTTCAAGCAAGTGCCCGAGTTGAGAGATATGAAGTATCCAACAAGTTCTACAGCTGCCAGATGGAGGAGAATAGTTCTGTCAGTGAACATATACTCAAAATGTCTGGGTATCATAACCACTTGACTCAGTTTGGAGTAAATATTCATGGTGATAGTGTCATCGACAGAGTTCTTCAATCACTGCCACCGAGCTATAAAGGTTTCGGGATGAACTATAATATGCAAGGGATGGAAAAGATAATTCCTGAGCTCTTCGCAATGCTAAAGGCTGCGGAGATAGAAATCAAGAAGGAGCATCAAGTGTTGATGGTTAACAAGACCACTTGTTTCAAGAAAAAAGGCAAAGGGAAGAAGGGGAACTTCAAGAAGAACGGCAAGCAAGTTGCTGCTCAAGGGAAGAACCCCAAGTCTGGACCTAAGACTGAGACTGAGTGCTTCTACTGCAAAGGGGCTGGTTACTGGAAGCGGAGCTGCCCCAAGTATTTGGTGGATAAGAAGGATGACAATGTGAAATGTATACATGTTATTGATGTGTACCTTACTAATGCTCGTAGTAGTGCCTGGGTATTTGATATTGGTTATGTTTCTCATATTTGCAACTTGAAATAGGGGCTACGGATTAAACGAAGATTGGCTAAGGACGAGGTGACGATGCGCGTGGGAAATGGTTCCAAAGTCGTTGTGATCGCCGTCGGTACGCTACCTCTACATCTACCGTCGGGATTAGTTTTAGACTTGGATAATTGTTATTTGGCGCCAGCGTTGAGCATGAACATTATATCTGGATCTTGTTTGATGCGAGACGGTTATTCCTTTAAATCAGAGAATAATTGTTGTTCTATTTATATGAGTAATATATTTTATGGTAATCCACCCTTGGTGAGTGGTCTATTTTTGTTGAATCTCGATTGTAGTGATACACATATTCATAATATTGAAGCCAAAAGATGCAAAGTTAATAATGATAGTGCAGCTTATTTGTGGCACTACCGTTTAGGTCATATTGGTGTAAAGCGCATGAAGAAACTCCATGCTGATGGGATTTTGGAATCACTTGATTATGAATCACTTGATGCTTGCGAACCATGCCTCATGGGCAAGATGACTAAGACTCCGTTCTCCGGAACAATGGAGCGAGCAACAGACTTATTGGAAATAACACATACTGATGTATGCGGTCCGATGAGTATTTAGGCTCGTGGTGGGTATCGTTATTTTCTGACCTTCACAGATGATTTGAGCAGATATGGGTATATCTACTTAATGAAACACAAGTCTGAAACATTTGAAAAGTTCAAAGAATTTCAGAGTGAACTGGAAAATCATCGTAACAAGAAAATTAAGTTTCTATGATCTGATCGTGGAGGTGAATATTTGAGTTATGAGTTTGGTCTTCATTTGAAACAATGTGGAATAGTTTCGCAACTCACGCCACCTGGAACACCACATCTTAATGGTGTGTCCGAACGTCGTAACCATACTTTATTAGATATGGTGCTATCTATGATGTCTCTTACTGATTACCGCTATCTTTTTGGGGTTATGCTTTAGAGACGGCTGCATTCATGTTAAATAGGGCACCATCTAAATCCGTTGAGATGACACCATATGAATTGTGGTTTAGCAAGAAACCTAAGTTGTCGTTTCTTAAAATTTGGGGCCGCGATGCTTATGTGAAAAAGCTTAAACCTGATAAGCTCGAACCCAAATCGGAGAAATGTGTCTTCATAAGATGCCCAAAGGAGACTGTTGGGTACACCTTCTATCATAGAACCGAAGGCAAGATATTCGTTGCTAAGAATGGATCCTTTCTAGAGAAGGAGTTTCTCTCGAAAGAAGTGAGTGGGAGGAAAGTAGAACTTGATGAGGTAATTGTACCTTCTCCCGAATTGGAAAGTACTTCAATACAGAAATCAGTTCCAATGATTCCTACACCAATTAGTGAGGAAGTTAATGATGATGATCATGAATCTTCAGATCAAGTTACTACTGAACTTCGTAGGTCAACCAGAGTACGATCCGCAACAGAGTGGTACGGGTAATCCTGTTATGGAGGTCATGTTACTTGACCATGACGAACCTAAGAACTATGAGGAAGCGATGATGAGCCCAGATTCCGCAAAATGGCTTGAGGCCATGAAATCTGAGATGGGATCCATGTATGAGAACAAAGTGTGGACATTGGTTGACTTGCGCGATGATCGGCAAGAAATAGAGAATAAATGTATCTTCAACAATAAGACTGATGTTGGCGGTAATGTTATTGTCTACAAAGCTCGACTTGTTGCAAAAGGTTTTCGACAAGTTCAAGGAGTTGACTACGATGATACCTTCTCACCTGTAGCGATGCTTAAGTGTGTCTGAATCATGTTAGCAATTGCCGCGTTTTATGATTATAAATTTGGCAAATGGATGTCAAAACTGCATTCCTTAATGGATATCTTAAAGAAGAGTTATATATGATGCAACCAGAAGGTTTTGTCGATCCTAAAGGTGCTAACAAAGTGTGCAAGCTCCAGCGTTCCATTTATGGACTGGTGCAAGCCTCTCGGAGTTGGAATATACGCTTTGATAGTGTGATCAAAACATATGGTTTAATACAGACTTTTGGAGATGCATGTATTAACAAGAAACTGAGTGGGAACTCTGTAGCATTTCTAATATTATATGTGGATGACATATTGTTGATTGGAAATGATACGGAATTTCTGGATAGCATAAAAGGATACTTGAATAAGAATTTTTCAATGAAAGACCTCGGTGAAGCTGCTTATATATTAGGCATCAAGATCTATAGAGATAGATCAAGACGCTTAATTGGACTTTCACAGAGCACATACCTTGATAAATTTTTGAAGAAGTTCAAAATGGATCAGTCAAAGAAGGGTTCTTGCCTGTGTTACAAGGTGTGAAGTTGAGTCAGACTCAATGCCCAACCGTTGTAGAAGATAGAGAGAAAATCAAAGTCATTCCTTATGCCTCAGCCATAGGTTCTATCATGTATGCAATGTTGTGTACCAGACCTGATGTGTGCCTTGCTATAAGTTTAGCAGGGAGGTACCAAAGTAATCTTAAGTGGATCACTGGAGAGCGGTCAAGAACATCCTGAACTACCTACAAAGGACTAAGGATATGTTTCTCGTTTATGGAGGTGACAAAGAGCTTGTCGTAAATGGTTACGTCGATGCATGCTTTGACAGCGATCCGGATTACTCTAAGTCACAAACCGGATACATATTTATATTGAATGGTGGAGCTATCAGGTGGTGCAGTTCCAAGCAGAGCGTCGTGGCGGGATCTACTTGTGAAGCGGAGTACATAGCTGCTTCTGAAGCAGCAAATGAAGGATTCTGGATGAAGGAGTTCATATCCGATCTAGGTGTAATACCTAGTGCATCGGGTCCAATGAAAATCTTTCGTGATAATACTGGAGCAATTGCCTTGGCGAAGGAATCCAGATTTCACAAGAGCACCAAACACATCAAGAGACGCTTCAATTCCATCCGCGATGAAGTCAAGTAGGGGGACATAGAGATTTGCAAAATACATACGGATCTGAATGTTGCAGACCCGTTGACTAAGCCTCTTCCACGAGCAAAACATGATCAACACCAAGACTCCATGGGTGTTAGAATCATTACTATGTAATCTAGATTATAGGCTCTAGTGCAAGTGCGAGACTGAAGGAAACATGCCGTAGAGGCAATGATAAAGTTGTTATTTATATTTCCTTATATCATGATAAATGTTTATTATTCATGCTAGAATTGTATTAACCGGAAACTTAGTACATGTGTGAATACATAGACAAACAGAGTCTCCCTAGTATGCCTCTACTTGACTAGCTCGTTGATCAAAGTTGGTTAAGCTTCCTGACCATAGACATGTGTTGTCATTTGATCAACGGGATCACATCATTAGAGAATGATGTGATGGAAAAGACCCATCCGTTAGCTTAGCATAATGATCGGTTAGTTTTGTTGCTATTGCTTTCTTCATGACTTATACATAATCCTCTGACTATGAGATTATGCAACTCCCGAATACCGGAGGAACACTTTGTGTGCTATTAAACGTCACAATGTAACTGTGTGATGATAAAGATGCTCTACAGGTGTCTCCGAAGGTGTTTGTTGAGTTGGCATAGATCAAGATTAGGATTTCTCACTCTTGAGTATCGGAGAGGAATCTCTGGGCCCTCTCGGTAATGCACATCACTATAAGCCTTGCAAGCAATGTGACTAATGAGTTAGTTGCGTGATGATGCATTACGGAACGAGTAAAGAGACTTGCCGGTAACGACATTGAACTAGGTTTGATGGTACCGACGATTGAATCTCGGGCAAGTAACATACCGATGATAAAGGGAATAACGTATGTTGTTATGCGGTTTGACCGATAAAGATTTTGATAGAATATGTAGGAGCCAATATGAGCATCCAGGTTCCGCTATTGGTTATCTACCGGAGATGTGTCTCGGTCATGTCTACATAGTTCTCGAACCCATAGGGTCCGCACGCGTAACGTTCGATGACGATTTGTATTATGAGTTATGTATTTTGGTGACCGAGGTTTGTTCCGAGTCCCGGATGAGATCACGGACATGACAAGGAGTCTCGAAATGTTCGAGAGGTAAAGATTCATCTTTTGGAAGGTTATATACTGACACCGGAATGGTTCCGAAGAAGATCGGAGATTTTCGGGAGTACCGTGAGGTTACCGGAACCCCCCGGGAAAGTTCAAGGGCCTATTGGGCCATAGTGGAGGAGATGAGGCTGGCCACGGGAGGAGGCACGCGCCCCCCTTGCCCAGTCCGGATTGGACAAGGGGAGGAGGCACGGCCCCCTCTTTCCTTCTCCCTCTCTCTCCCTTCCCCTTTCCCCTCTCCGTTGATTGGAAGGAGGGGGCCGAATCCTACTTGGACTAGGAGTCCAAGTAGGACTCCCCCCTTTGGCACGCCCCCCTTGGGCCGGCCACCTACTCCTCTCCCCCTCCCCCCTTTATATACGGGGGCGGGGGCACCCCAAAGACACACCAAGATTTGTCTTAGCCATGTGCGGTGCCCCCCTCCACGGTTTACCACCTCGTTCATATTGTCGTAGTGCTTTGGCGAAGCCCTGCGCGAATCACATCACCAACACCATCGCCACGCCGTCGTGCCGACGAAACTCTCCCTCGACCCTCAACTAGATCAAGAGCTCGAGGGACGTCATCAAGCTGAACGTGTGCTGAACATGGAGGTGCCGTACGCTCGGTACTTGGATCGGTTGGATCTTGAAGACGTTCGACTACATCAACCTCGTTAACATAACGCTTCCACTTTCGGTCTACGAGGGTACATGGACACACTCTCCCCTCTCGTTGCTATGCATCTCCTAGATAGATCTTGCTTGATCGTAGGATTTTTTTGAATTACTACGTTCCCCAACAAATTATACCCTATTGAAGATATGATGTGTTGAACTCATTCGTTCCAGTAAAATGAATTAGACATGTCCCTGATTTCTGTGAACTTGTTAAGCGAATGATCAGATATGTATATGCACATTGAAAATTCTGAATTATTGACAATCTCTTAACTGAATGTTCTGAATTCTTGACACTGGCATAACTGAAGTGTACATTGAATGTTATATGTTTCTACACACTGTTTTATCTGAAAGTACTCAATTTTTTGGGCAATGTATGAACTTAAAGCACTCCTAATTGTTGTGGTCTAAAAATTCTGAATGCAGGAGCTTTTGATGGTCTATTTACTGTTGAGATTTAGCACAATAATTTTTCTATGCAAATGGGAGAAACAGGAAGTACATGGACTATCAAGTTGACTGGTTTGACAATTGTGATAGTGACACATGGTCATTCATTTGGATCGATGATTTTCTAAAGCAGCTGGGTCATGACAGAGCTCACACCAAACATGGCGTATGCTGGCTACATCCTAGAAATACATGTGAAGATGGATTAAAGAAGTTGGCTTGTGATGCAGACATGCTAGAAATTATTGATGCATCAACAAAGTACAAAAATCTGGTTTTGATAGTGGACCATGGTGATACTCTAAACAACTTACTAAGAGATGATGTGCTCCTGGATGGGGTGCCTGAACTACCAATAGTAATCAGTCACAACAGATGTAGCAAGGGCAAGAGTGATGCGGAGCATCCTTCCATCATCCCCATGGACTCTACACCGACACATTTAGCACCACGTGGACCCATGACAACAGCTAGAGCACGTACAATGGAAACTGAGGTGAACTCCTTCCTACTTGACATGCATATGGACACAAACGGAACTTGGTTACTACCTCACCAAAATACTCTATGTCTCATTAGGTACGAAGAGGAAAAACACCAAGAAGCTCAAGAGCATCCACAAGGAGGAGGAGGACCACCCCAAGGCCGCGCGGAGCAAGACGGAGCGCAACAGCAGCAACACTGGAAGTCCCAGGCGACCCCGTGCGCACGGGCCCCCAAGACCCCGTGCCCACAGACTATCTAGGGAGTTGGCGCTGAGGCACCCCGTGCGCGCGGGCGAGTACCATGACCATGGGACCCCCGTGCGCACGGGCCCCACTAACCCCGTGCGCACGGGCTCTCCAGGATGGACAGCCGTGATCACCTGTTCGAGCTCCTCGCCAACCACTTCGACCCCAAGCCTATATATTCCGTACCTAGGGTTATGTTTGGGGTTAGCAAAGTATTAGATGAGATATTCGTGAGATTTCCTTCTTCTTGTTGGAAATATGCCCTAGAGGCAATAATAAATTAGTTAGTAGTATATTTCCTTGTTCATGATAATCGTTTATTATCCATGCTATAATTGTATTGAAAGGAAACTCAGATACATGTGTGGGTACATAGACAACACCATGTCCCTAGTAAGCCTCTAGTTGACTAGCTCGTTAATCAATAGATGGTTACGGTTTCCTGACCATGGACATTGGATGTCATTGATAACGGGATCACATCATTAGGAGACTAATGTGATGGACAAGACCCAATCCTAAGCCTAGCACAAAGATCGTAGTTCGTATGCTAAAGCTTTTCTAATGTCAAGTATCATTTCCTTAGACCATGAGATTGTGCAACTCCCGGATACCGTAGTAATGCTTTGGGTGTACCAAACGTCACAACATAACTGGGTGGGAATAAAGGTTCATTACAGGTATCTCCGAAAGTATCTGTTGGGTTGGCACGAATCGAGACTGGGATTTGTCACTCCGGTTGACGGAGAGGTATCTCTGGGCCCACTCGGTAGGACATCATCATAATGTGCACAATGTGACCAAGGGGTTGATCACGGGATGATGTGTTACGGAACGAGTAAAGAGACTTGCCGGTAACGAGATTGAACAAGGTATCGGGATACCGACGATCTAATCTCGGGCAAGTACAATACCGCTAGACAAAGGGAATTGAATACGGGATTGATTGAATCCTCGACATCGTGGTCCATCCGATGAGATCATCGTGGAACATGTGGGAGCCAACATGGGTATCCAGATCCCGCTGTTGGTTATTGACCGGAGAACGTCTCGGTCATGTCTGCATGGTTCTCGAACCCGTAGGGTCTACACACTTAAGGTTCAGTGACGCTAGAGTTGTTATGGGAAATAGTATGCGGTTACCGAAGGTTGTTCGGAGTCCCGGATTTGATCCCGGACGTAACGAGGAGTTCCGGAATGGTCCGGCGGTGAAGATCGATATATTGGACGAAGGGTATTGGAGTCCGGAATTGTTCCGGGGTACTGTGCTATGGCCAAGATGACCGAAAGGTGTGTGGGAGCCCGGCAAGTGTTGGAGGGCCTCATTGGGCAAGGGAAGGGCAAACCAGCCCACTAAGGGGTGGTGCGCCTCCCAGCCCCTCTCACGTAACCCGGGGAGAGGTGGGGGCGCCTCCCTAGGGCAGCCCCCTTCCCGGCTTGGGGGCAAGTTTCCTAGGGGTGGGGTGCCCAAACCCATCTAGGGTTTCCCTGTGGCTGCCGCCCCTCCCTAGGGAACCCTAGGGAGCCTCCTCCACCCCTTACCCCTATATATAGTGAGGGAGAGAGGGCAGCCGCACCCTTCCCCTGGCGCAGCCCCTCCCTCCTCCAACACTTCCTCCTCCTCCGTAGTGCTTAGCGAAGCTCTGCCGGAGAACCACGAGCTCCATCACCACCACGTCGTCGTGCTGTCGGAGTTTTCCCTCAACTTCTCCTCTCCCCTTGCTGGATCAAGAAGGAGGAGACGTCCCCGGGCTGTACGTGTGTTGAACGCGGAGGTGCCGTCAGTTCGGCGCTAGGATCATCGGTGATTTGGATCACGACGAGTATGACTCCATCAACCCCGTTCTCTTGAACGCTTCCGCTTAGCAATCTCCTCCCCCTCGTTGCTGGTTTCTCCATAGATAGATCTTGGTGACACGTAGGAAAATTTTGAATTTCTGCTACGTTCCCCAACAGTGGCATCATGAGCTAGGTCTATTGCGTAGATTCTTTGCACGAGTAGAACACAAAGTAGTTGTGGGCGTTGATATAGTTCAATATGCTTACCGTTACTAGTCCAATCTTGTATCGACGGTATTGTGGGATGAAGCGGCCCGGACCGACCTTACACGTACACTTACGTGAGACAGGTTCCACCGACTGACATGCACTTGGTGCATAAGGTGGCTAGCGGGTGCCATTCTCTCCCACTTTAGTCACAACGGATTCGATGAAAAGGGTCCTTATGAAGGGTAAATAGCAATTGGCATATCACATTGTGGTTTTGCGTAGGTAAGAAACGTTCTTGCTAGAAACCCATAGCAGCCACGTAAAACATGCAAACAACAATTAGAGGACGTCTAACTTGTTTTTGCAGGGTATGCTATGTGATGTGATATGGCCAACAAGAATGTGATGAATGATATGTGATGTATGAGATTGATCATGTTCTTGTAATAGGAATCACGACTTGCATGTCGATGAGTATGACAACCGGCAGGAGCCATAGCAGTTGTCTTTATTTATTATTTGACCTGCGTGTCATTGAACAACGCCATGTAATTACTTTACTTTATTGCTAACCGGTAGCCATAGTAGTAGAAGTAATAAGTTGGCGAGACAACTTCATGGAGACACGATGATGGAGATCATGGTGTCATGCGGTGACGATGATGATCATGGAGCCCGAAGATGGAGATCAAAAGGAGCAAAATGATATTGGCCATATCATGTCACTATTTGATTGCATGTGATGTTTATCATATTTATGCATCTTATTTGCTTAGAACGACGGTAGTAAATAAGATGATCCCTCATTAAAATTTCAAGAAAGTGTTCCCCTAACTGTGTACCGCTGCGAAAGTTAAATCGTTTGAAGCACCACGTGATGATCGGGTGTGATAGATTCTTACGTTCACATACAATGGGTGTAAGCCAGATTTACACACGCGAAAAACTTAGGTTGACTTGATGAGCCTAGCATGTACAGACATGGCCTCTGAACACAAGAGACCGAAAGGTCGAGCATGAGTCGTATAGTAGATACGATCAACATGAAGATGTTCATCGATGATGACTAGTCCGTCTCACGTGATGATCGGACACGGCCTAGTTGACTCGGATCATGTAATCACTTAGATGACTAGAGGGATGCCTATCTGAGTGGGAGTTCATAAGATGAACTTAATTATCCTGAACATAGTCAAAAGATCTTTGCAAATTATGTAAATGGCTCGCGCTTTAGTTTTACTGTTTAGATATGTTCCTAGAGAAAATATAGTTGAAAGTTAAAAGTAGCGATTATGCGGACAGTAGAAAGCTTATGTCCTTAATGCACCGCTCAGTGTGCTGAACCCCAAACGTCATTTGTGGATGTTTGAACATCGACACACGCGTTTTGATAACTACGTGATAGTTCAGTTAAACGGTTTAGAATTGAGGCACCAAAGACGTTTTCGAAACGTCGCAGAACATATGAGATGTTTCGAGGGCTGAAATTGGGATTTCAGGCTCGTGCCCACGTCAAGAGCTATGAGACCTCCGACGATTTTCTTAGCCTGCAAACTAAGGGAGAAAAGCTCAATAGTTGAGCTTGTGCTCAGATTGTCTGAGTACAACAATCACTTGAATCAAGTGGGAGTTGATCTTCCAGATGAGATAGTGATGTTTCTCCAAAGTCATTGCCACCAAGCTACTAGAGCTTTGTGATGAACTATAACATATCAGGGATAGATATGATGATCCTTGAGATATTCACGATGTTTGACACCGAGAAAGTAGAAATCAAGAAGGAGCATCAATTGTTGATGGTTGGTGAAACCACTAGTTTCACGAAGGGCAAGGGCAAGAAGGGATACTTCATGAAACGGCAAATCAGCTGCTGCTCTAGTGAAGAAACCCAAGGTTGAACCCAAACCCGAGACTAAGTGCTTCTGTGATAAGGGGAACAGCCACTGGAGCAGAATTACCCTAGATACTTGGTAGATAAGAAGGCAGGCAAGGTCGACGGAAGTATATTGGATATACATTATGTTAATGTGCACTTTACTAGTACTCCTAGTAGCACCAGGGTATTAGATACCGGTTCGGTTGCTAAGTGTTAGTAACTCGAAATAAAAGCTACGGAATAAACGGAGACAAGCTAAAGGTGAGTTGACGATATGTGTTGGAAGTGTTTCCAAGGTTGATGTGATCAAGCATCACGCTCCCTCTACCATCGAGATTTGGTGTTTGCGTTGAGCATAGACATGATTGGATTATGTCTATACATGTCTGATTTATTCATTTAAGGAGAATAATGGTTACTCTGTTTATTTGAATAATACCATCAATGGTCTTGCACCTAAAAGAATGGTTTATTGAATCTCGATCATAGTGATACACATTTTCACGCCAAAAGATATAAGATAGTAATGATAGTACCACTTACTTGTGGCACTGCCATGTAAGTCATATTGGTGTAAAACGCATGAAGAAGCTCCATGTTGATGGATCTTTGGACTCACTCGTTTTGAAAAGTTTGAGACATGCGAACCATGTCTATTGGTATATACGCATGAAGAAACTCCATGCAGATGGATTGTTTGGACTCACTTGATTTTGAATCACTTGAGATATGCAAATCTTACCACATGGGCAAGATGACTGAAAAGCCTCGTTTTCAGTGAGATAGAACAAGATAGCAACTTGTCGGAAGTAACACATTTTGATGTGTGCAGTCCAATGAGTGATGAGGCATGCAGTGAATATCGTTATGTTCTTACTTCACAGATGATTCGAGTAGATGTTGAGTATATTTACTTGATGAAACACAAGTCTGAATTATTGAATGGTTCAAGTAATTTCAGAGTGAAGTTGAAGATCATTGTGACAAGAGGATAAAATGTCTATGATATGATCATAGAGATGAGTATCTGATATACGAGTTTGGCACACAATCAAGACATTGTGGAAATTGTTTCACAATTAATACCGCCTGGAACAGCATAGTGTGATGGTGTGTCCGAACATCATAGTTGCACCCTATTAGATATGGTGCGTACCATGATGTATCTTATCGAATTACCACTATCGTTCATGGGTTAGGCATTAGAGACAACCACATTCACTTTAAATAGGGCACCACGTAATTCCATTGAGATGACACCGTATAAACTATGGTTTAGAGAAACCTAAGTTGTCGTTTCTTAAAAGTTTGGGGCTGCGACGCTTATGTGAAAAGTTTCATCGTGATAAGCTCGAACCCAAAACGGATAAATACATCTTCATAGGACACCCAAAACAGTTGGGTATACCTCCTATCTCAGATCCGGAAGCAAAAGTAATTGTTTCTAGAAACGGGTCCTTTCTCGAGGAAAAGTTTCTCTCGAAAGAATTGAGTGGGAGGATGGTGGAGACTTGATGAGGTTATTGAACCATCACTTCAACTAGTGTGCAGCAGGGCACATGAAGTTGTTCCTGTGGCGCCTACACCAATTGAAGTAGAAGCTTATGATAGTGATCATGAAGTTTCGGATCAAGTTAGTACCGTACGTCGTAGGGTGACAAGGATGCGTACTACTTCAAAGTAGTACAATAATCCTGTCTTGAAGGTCATGTTGCTAGATGAACCTACGAGCTATGGAGAAGCGATGGTGGGCCCATATTCCGACAAATGGTTAGAAGCCATGAAATCCGAGATAGGATTCATGTATCAGAACAAAGCATGGACGACGTAGTCGGTAATGTCACCGTCTATGAAGCTCGACTTGTGGCGAAGAGTTTTTTTTTCACAAGTTCAAGGAGTTGACTACGATGAGATTTTCTCATCCGTAGCGATGCTTAAGTCCGTCGGAGTCATATTAGCATTAGCTGCATTTATGAAATCTGGCAGATGGATGTCAAAACGAGTTTCCTTACCAGTCTTCGTAAGGAAAGGTGGTATGTGATACAATAAGAAAGTTTTTGTCGATCCTAAGGATGCTAAAAGGTATGCTGGCTCCAGCGATCCTTCTAAGGACTGGAGTAAGCATCTCAGAGTTGGAATGTGCGCTTTGATGAGATGATCAAAGATTTTGGGTTTATACAAAGTTTATGAGAAACTTGTATTTCCAAAGAAGTGAGTGGGAGCACTATAGAATTTCTGGTAAGTATATGTTGTTGACATATTGTTGATCAGAAATGATGTAGAGTTTCTGGAAAGCATATAGGGTTATTTGAAAAGTGTTTTTCAATAGAAAACCTGGATTAAGCCGGTTGAACATTGAGCATCAAGATCTATAAGGATAGATCAAAACGCTTAATGGTACTTTCAAATGAGCATATACCTTGACACGATCTTGAAGGTGTTCAAGATGGATCAGTCAAAGAAGGAGTTCTTGCCTGAGATGTAAGGTACGAAGTTAAGACTTAAAGCTCGATCACGGCAGAATAGAGAAAAAGGACGAAGATCGTCCCCTATTCTTCAGACGTAGGCTCTACAGTATGCTATGCTGTGTACCGCACCGGAAGTGTGCCTTTGCATGAGTCAGTCAAGGGGTACAAGAATGATCCAGGAAGGGATCATTGGACAGCGGTCAAAATTGTCCTTGGAGTAAATAAGGACATGTTTCTCGATTATGGAGGTAATAAAGAGTTCGGCGTAAAGGGTTACGTC
This sequence comes from Aegilops bicornis, assembly GCA_021605145.1. Classification (NCBI taxonomy): domain Eukaryota; kingdom Viridiplantae; phylum Streptophyta; class Magnoliopsida; order Poales; family Poaceae; genus Aegilops; species Aegilops bicornis. The sequence continues at coordinate 46,757,541 of CM038675.1, read as the reverse complement.
GATGCAAGCTTTAACACCTATCCGAGTGACTCTGAGTATCAAACCCGGATACGTATAGGGGAGCAACCATTTGGAATAGATCCAAGAGGAGCGTGGAAGCAGCGTTTACAATATGACCTAGAAATTTGCAAAGCACACACGGATCTGAAAGGTTCAGACCCGTTGACTAAAACCTCTCTCACAAGCAAAACATGATCAAACCTCAGAACTCATTGAGTCTTAACCACATGATGATGTGAACTAGTTCTGAGACACTAGTAAACTCTTTGGATGTTGGTCACATGGCGATGTGACCTATCAGCGTTAATCACATGACGATGTGAACTAGATTATTGACTCTAGTGCAAGTGGGAGACTGTTGGAAATATGCCCTATAGGCAATAATAAATTAGTTATTAGTATATTTCCTTGTTCATGATAATTGTTTATTATCCATGCTATAATTGTATTGAAAGGATCTCAGATACATGTGTGGGTACATAGACAACACCATGTCCCTAGTAAGCCTCTAGTTGACTAGCTTGTTAATCAATAGATGGTTACGGTTTCCTGACCATGGACATTGGATGTCATTGATAACGGGATCACATCATTAGGAGAATAATGTGATGGACAAGACCCAATCCTAAGCCTAGCACAAAGATCGTAGTTCGTATGATAAAGCTTTTCTAATGTCAAGTATAATTTCCTTAGACCATGAGATTGTGCAACTCCCGGATACCGTATTAATGCTTTGGGTGTACCAAACGTCACAACGTAACTGGGTGGCTATAAAGGTTCATTACAGGTATCTCCGAAAGTATCTATTGGGTTGGCACGAATTGAGACTGGGATTTGTCACTCCGGTTGACGGAGAGGTATCTCTGGGCCCACTCGGTAGGACATCATCATAATGTGCACAATGTGACCAAGGGGTTGATCACGGGATGATGTGTTACGGAACGAGTAAAGAGACTTGCCGGTAACAAGATTGAACAAGGTATCGGGATACCGACGATCGATTCTCGGGCAAGTACAATACCGCTAGACAAAGGGAATTGAATATGAGATTGATTGAATCCTCAACATCGTGGTTCTTACGAATCGATCATCGTGGAACATGTGGGAGCCAACATGGGTATCCAGATCCCGCTGTTGGTTATTGACCGGAGAACGTCTCGGTCATGTCTGCATGGTTCTCGAACCCGTAGGGTCTACACACTTAAGGTTCGGTGACGCTTAGAGTTGTTATGGGAAATAGTATGTGGTTACCGAAGGTTGTTGGAGTCCGGATGTGATCCCGGACGTCACGAGGAGTTCGGAATGGTCCGGCGGTGAAGATCGATATATTGGACGAAGGGTATTGGAGTCGGAAGTGTTCCGGGGTACCAGGCTATGGCGACATGACCGAAAGGTGTTTGGGAGCCCGGCAAGTGTTGGAGGGCCTCATGGGACAAAGGGAAGGGCAAACCAGCCCACTAAGGGGTGGTGCGCCTCCTCGATCCCTCTCATGTAACCAGGAGAGGTGGGGGCGCCTCCCTAGGGCAGCCCCCTTCCCGACTTGGGGGCAAGTTTCCTAGGGGTGGGGGCGCCCAAACCCATCTAGGGTTTCCCTGTGGCCGCCCCTCCCTAGGGAACCCTAGGCGCCTCCTCCACCCCTTACCCCTATATATAGTGAGGGAGAGAGAGGCAGCCGCACCCTTCCTGGCGCAGCCCTCCCTCCTCCAACACTTCCTCCTCCTCCGTAGTGCTTAGCGAAGCTCTGCCGGAGAACCACGAGCTCCATCACCACCACGTCGTCGTGCTGTCGGAGTTTTCCATCAACTTCTCCTCTCCCCTTGCTGGATCAAGAAGGAGGAGATGTCCCCGGGCTGTACGTGTGTTGAACGCGGAGGTGCCGTCAGTTCGGCGCTAGGATCATCGGTGATTTGGATCACGACGAGTATGACTCCATCAACCCCGTTCTCTTGAACGCTTCCGCTTAGCAATCTACAAGGTTATGTAGATGCACTCTCCTTCCCCTCGTTGCTGGTTTCTCCATAGATAGATCTTGGTGACACGTAGGAAAATTTTGAATTTCTGCTACGTTCCCCAACACTTCTACCTTCCCTCTTGTGGATCAAGACCCCTTAGGGAAGAATCCTTGAGGATTTCAAGATCTCCACAAGCAGAAGACTATCTTCAAGACCTCATCTCCTAGGAGTGGGAAGAACTTTGCCATTGTATCTTTCATTTGATTGTGTTTGTGACTTGTGGATCTTGTGTTGTTATTTGATGTCTACTACACAACCTTCTTCTTGTAGACGCTGTTGGGCTTGCAAGTGCACATGTTTGTAGGACAGTAGAAAATTTCCCTCAAGTGGATGACCTAAGGTTTATCAATCCGTAGGAGGTGTAGGATGAAGATGGTCTCTCTCAAACAACCCTGCAACCAAATAACAAAGAGTCTCTTGTGTCCCCAACACACCCAATACAATGGTAAATTGTATAGGTGCACTAGTTCGGTGAAGAGATGGTGATACAAGTGCAATATGGATGGTAGATAAAGGTATTTGTAATCTGAAATTGTAAAAACGGCATGGTAACTGGTGGTAAAAGCGAGCATAAACGGTATTGCAATGATAGGAAACAAGGCCTAGGGTTCATACTTTCATTAGTGCAAGTTCTCTCAACAATAATAACATAGATAGATCATATAACAATCCCTTAACATGCAACAAAGAGTCACTCCAAAGCCACTAATAGAGGAGAACAAACGTAGAGATTATGGTAGGGTACGAAACCACCTCAAAGTTATTCTTTCGGATCGATCTATAAAAGAGTTCGTACTAGAATAACACCTTAAGACACAAATCAACCAAAACCCTAATGTCACCTAGATACTCCATTGTCACCTCAAGTATCCGTGGGCATGATTATACGATATGCATCACACAATCTCAGATTCATCCAACCAACATAAAAGTACTTCAAAGAGTGCCCCAAAGCTACTACCGGAGAGTCAAGAATGTGTGCCAACCCCTATGCATAGGTTCCCAATGTCACGAAACCCGCAAGTTGATCACCAAGACATACATCAAGCGTTCTCATAAAAGACTCAATCCGATAAGATAACTTCAAAGGGGAAACTCAATTCATCACAAGAGAGTAGAGGGGGAGAAACATCATAAGATCCAACTACAATGGCAAAGCTCGGGATACATCAAGATCATGCCATAGAGGGAACACGAGAGAGAGAGATCAAAAACATAGCTAATGGTACATACCCTCAGCCCCGAGGGTGAACTACTCCCTCCTCATCATGGAGAGCGCCGGGATGATGAAGATGGCCACCGGTGAAGGATCCCCCCTCCAGCATGGTGCCGGGAAGGGCTTGAGATGTTTTGGTGGCTCTGAGAGGCTTGCAGTGGCGAAACTCCCGATCTATCTTCTGTTCGGAAGTTTTACGATACGTAGGTATATATGGGTGCAAAGTGCGTCGGTGGACCGGAGGGGGGGCACGAGGCGGGCGCCCGGGGTGGGCGCCCCCCCAACCTCGTGAGCACCTCCCTTCTTTCCAGACATGCAATCCAAGTCCATCGGGTGGCTTTCCTTCCAAAAATAACTTCTCCAGTTGATTTCGTTCCGTTTTGACTTCGTCTGATATTCCTTTTCCTCGAAACACTGCAATAGGCATAAAACAGCAAATCTGGGCTGGGCCTCCGGTTAATAGGTTAGTCCCAAAAATAATATAAAAGTGGATAATAAAGCCCAATATTTCCTAAAACAATAGATAAAGTAGCATGGAGCAATCAAAAATTATAGATACGTTGGAGACGTATCAAGCATCCCCAAGCTTAATTCCTGCTCGTCCTCGAGTAGGTAAATGATAAAAAAGAATTTTTGATGCGGAGTGATACTTTGGCATAATTTCAATGTAAATCTTCTTAATTGTGGCATGAATATTCAGATCCGAAAGATTCAAGACAAAAGTTCATATTGACATGAAAATAATAATACTTCAAGCATACTAACTAAGCAATTATGTCTTCTCAAAATAGCATGGCTAAAGAAAGTTATCCCTACAAAAATCATATAGTCTGGATGTTGCTCTATGTTCATCACACAAAGTATTTAATCATGCACAACCCCGATGACAAGCCAAGCAATTGTTTCATACTTTAGTACTCTCAATCTCTTTCAACTTTCACGCAATACATGAGCGTGAGCCATGGACATATCACTATATGTGGAATAGAATGGTGGTTGTGGAGAAGACAAAAAGGAGAAGATAGTCTCACATCAACTAGGCGTATCAACGGGCTATGGAGATGCCCATTAATAGATATCAATGTGAGTGAGTAGGGATTGCCATGCAACGGATGCACTAGAGCTATAAATATATGAAAGCTCAACAAAAGAAACTAAGTGGGTGTGCATCCAACTTGCTTGCTCACGAAGACCTAGGGCACTTTTGAGGGAGCCCATCATTGGAATATACAAGCCAAATTCTATAATGAAAGATTCCCACTAGTATATGAAAGTGATATCATAGGAGACTCTCTATCATGAAGATCATGGTGCTACTTTGAAGCACAAGTGTGGTAAAAGGATAGTAGCATTGCCCCTTCTCTCTTTTTCTTTCATTTTTTTATTTTTTTATTTGGGCCTTTTCTCTTTTTTTATGGCCTCTTTTTTTCTCTTTTTTTTATTTTTTGTCCGGAGTCTCATCCCAACTTATGGGGGAATCATAGTCTCCATCATCCTTTCCTCACTGGGACAATGCTCTAATAATGATGATCATCACATTTTTATTTTTCTTACAACTCAACAATTACAACTCGATACTTAGAAGAAAATATGACTCTATATGAATGCCTCCGTGGTGTACGGGATATGCAATGAATCAAGAGCGACATGTATGAAAATTATGAAGGTGGCCTTGCCACAAATACAATGTCAACTACATGTTCATGCAAAAAGCAATATGACAAAAGTAATGTGTGTCATATGAACGGAACGGTGGAAAGTTGCATGGCAATATATCTCGGAATGGCTATGGAAATGCCATAATAGGTAGGTATGGTGGCTGTTTTGAGGAAGATATATGGTTGGTGTATGATACCGGCGAAAAGTGCGCGGTATTAGAGAGGCTAGCAATGGTGGAAGGGTGAAAGGGTGCGTATAATCCATAGACTCAACATTAATCAAAAGAACTCATGCACTTGTTGCAAAAATTTAGAAGTCATCAAAAACCAAAGCACTATGCGCATGCTCCTGGGGGGATAGATTGGTAGGAAAAGACCATCGCTCGTCCCCGACCGCCACTCATAAGGAAGACAATCAATAAATAAAATTGTGCTCCAACTTCATCACAAAGCGGTTCACCATACATGCATGCTACGGGAATTACAAACTTCAACACAAGCATTCTTTAAATTCATAATCACCCAACTAGCACCAGTTTGATATTATCACCTCCATATCTCAAAACAATTATCAAGCATCAAACTTATCTTAGTATTCAACGCACTCAAAAGAAAGTTTCACCTATCTTGAGTACCAAGTATATTAATGTTAAGTAAATTACCATGCTATTAAAGACTATCAAAATAATATAATTGAAGCATGAGAGTTCATCTGTTTCTTCAAAATAAAACCACTATTGTGCTCTAAAAGATATAAGTGAAGTACTAGAGCAAATGACAAACTACTCTGAAAGATATAAGTGAAGATCAATGAGTAGTCGAATAATTATGGAACTATGCGAAGACTCTCTCTCATTTAAGAATTTCAGATCTTGGTATTGTATTCAAGCAGCAAGAAAAACAAAATAAAATGACATTGCAAGGATAGAACAGCTCATGTGAAGAAGCAAAAACTTAGGCTCAACCGATACTAACCGATAGTGGTTGAAGAAGAAAGGTGGGATGCCTACCGGGGCATCCCCAAGCTTAGATGCTTGAGACTTCTTGAAATATTATCTTGGGGTGCCTTGGGCATCCCCAAGCTTGAGCTTTATGTCTCCTTAATTCCTTTCATATCATGGTTTCTCTTCTTTTTATCAAAAGCTTCATTCACAACAAACTCAACAAGAACTCGTGAGATAGGTTAGTATAAACCAATGCAAAACCTTATCATTTTCTACTGTAACAAATCACTAAAATTATTATTCAACATTGAATACTAAATGCCTCTGCATATTTAATACTCCTATCCTCAAATAGGATCATTAAACAAGCAAACATATGCAAACAATGCAACCATAACAGCAATCTGCCAAAACAGTACAGTCTGTAAAGAATGCAAGAGTAACAATACTTCCCTGACTCCAAAAATTATGAACTAAAATTCCCACTGTAATAAATTTATCAGAGCTCAATATTCCGAAAGATTCAACGTTATAACATTCTCTGACTTTTCTGAGGAATTTTTGCAACAACGGTAAACTTTCTGTTTTCAAACAGCAACATGTATACTAGCAAAATAAGCATGACAAAGGCTATCTTTGACCTTTTTATTGAAACTAAAGATGCAAAACATTATTCTAACTAACAGAAAGAAAAAACTAACAAGATAAAATGAAGCTCCAAGAAAAACATATATCATGTGGTGAATAAAAATATAGCTCCAAGTAAAGTTACCGATGAACGAAGACGAAAGAGGGGATGCCTTCCGGGGCATTCCCAAGATTAGGCTCTTGGTTGTCCTTGAATATTACCTAGGGGTGCCTTGGGCATCCCCAAGATGAGGTTCTTTCCACTCCTTATTCCATAGTCCATCGAATCTTTACCGAAAGCTTGAAAACTTCAACCACACAAAACTCAAAACAAAACTGGTAAGCTCCGCTAATATAAGAAAATAAAACCACCACTTAGGTACTGTAATGAACTCATTCTTTATTCATATTGGTTTAATATCTACTGTATTCTATCTTCTCTATGGTTCATACCCTCCGATACTACTCATAGATGCATCAAAATAAGCAAACAACACAATGAAAACAGAATCTGTCAAAAACAGAACATTCTGTAGTAATCTGTATCAAACGTATACTTATGGAATGTTGGAAATATGCCCTAGAGGCAATAATAAATTAGTTATTATTATATTTCCTTGTTCATGATAATCGTTTATTATCCATGCTATAATTGTATTGATAGGAAATTCAGATACATGTGTGGGTACATAGACAACACCATGTCCCTAGTAAGCCTCTAGTTGACTAGCTCGTTGATCAATAGATGGTTACAGTTTCCTGACCATGGACATTGGATGTCGTTGATAACGGGATCACATCATTAGCAGACTGATGTGATGGACAAGACCCAATCCTAAGCCTAGCACAAAGATCGTGTAGTTCGTATGCTAAAGCTTTTCCAATGTCAAGCATCTTTTCCTTAGACCATGAGATTGTGCAACTCCCGGATACCGTGGGAATGCTTTAGGTGTACCAAACGTCACAACGTAACTGGGTGGCTATAAAGGTGCACTACAGGTATCTCCGAAAGTGTCTGTTGGGTTGGCACGAATCGAGACTGGGATTTGTCGCTCCGTGTGACGGAGAGGTATCTCTGGGCCCACTCGGTAGGACATCATCATAATGTGCACAATGTGACCAAGGGGTTGATCATGGGATGATGTGTTACGGAACGAGTAAAGAGACTTGCGATAACGAGATTGAACAAGGTATCGGTATACCGACGATCGAATCTCGGGCAAGTACAATACCGTTAGACAAAGGGAATTGTATACGGGATCGATTGAGTCCTGGACATCGTGGTTCATTCGATGAGATCATCGTGGAACATGTGGGAGCCAACATGGGTATCCAGATCCTTTGTTGGTTATTGACGGAGAACGTCTCGGTCATGTCTGCATGGTTCCCGAACCCGTAGGGTCTACACACTTAAGGTTCGATGACGCTAGGGTTATAGGGAATAGATATACATGGTTACCGAATGAGATCCCGGACGTCACGAGGAGTTCCGGAATGGTTCGGAGGTAAAGGTTTATATATGGGAAGTCCTATTTTGGCCACCGGAAAATGTTCGGGATTTTTCGGTATTGTACCGGGAAGGTTCTAGAAGGTTCTGGAGTGGGGCCCACCTGCATGGGGGGACCCACAGGAACGTGGGTAGTGGGGGCAAGGCCCCACACCCCTGGGCAAGGCGCACCAAGATCCCCCCTTAGAAGGAATAAGATCATATCACGAAGGGATAAGATCAAGATCCCTAAAAAGGGGGGATAACAATCGGTGGGGAAAGGGAAGGATGGGATTTCTTTCCTCCCACCTTTGCCAATGCCCCAATGGACTTGGAGGGCAAGAAATAATCCCCCTCCACCCCTATATATAGTGGGGAGGCGCATGGGAGCTGCACCCTTGCCCCTGGCGCAGCCCTCCCCCTCTCCCATGTCCTCCTCCTCTCCCGCGGTGCTTGGCGAAGCCCTGCAGGATTGCCACGCTCCTCCATCACCACCACACCGTCGTGCTGCTGCTGGATGGAGTCTTCCCCAACCTCTCCCTCTCTCCTTGCTGGATCAAGGCATGGGAGACGTCACCGGGCTGTATGTGTGTTGAACGCGGAGGTGCCGTCCGTTAAGCACTAGGATATCCGGTGATTTGGATCACAACGAGTACGACTCCTTCAACCCCGTTCTCTTGAACGCTTCCGCTTAGCGATCTTCAAGGGTATGTAGATGCACTCTCCTTCCCCTCGTTGCTAGTTTCTCCATAGATAGATCTTGGTGACACGTAGGAAAATTTTGAATTACTGCTACGTTCCCCAACATGGAACCCCAAAAATTATGAAATAAATTGCTGGACCTGAGAAATTTGTCTATTAATCATCTGCAAAAATAATCAACCTAAAAGCACTCTCCAGTAAAAAAATGGCAGCTAATCTCGTGAGGGCTAAAGTTTCTTTTTTTTACAGCAAGATCACATAAACTTCACCCAAGTTTTCCCAAAGGTTCTACTTGGCACTTTATTGAAACAAAAGCTATAAAACATGATTACTACAGTAGCATAATCATGTGGACACACAAAAACAGTAAGTATAAATATTGGGTTGTCTCCCAACAAGCGCTTTTCTTTAATTCCTTTCTAGCTAGGCATGATGATGACAATGATGCTCACATAAAAGATAAGAATTGAAACATAACGGGAGCATCATGAAGAATATGACTAGCACATTTAAAATCTAACCCACTTCCTACGCATAGGGATTTTGTGAGCAAACAACTTATGGGAACAATAATCAACTAGCATAGGAAGGTAACACAAGCATAGCTTCAAGAATTTAAGCACATAGGGAGGAAACTTGATATTATTGCAATTCCTACAAGCATATGTTCCTCTCTCATAATAATTTTCAGTAGCATCATGAATGAATTCAACAATATAACCAGCACCTAAAGCATTCTTTTCATGATCTACAAGCATAGAAAATTTACTACTCTCAACATGAGCAAATTTCTTCTCATGAATAGTAGTGGAGCAAACTCAACAAAATAACTATCATGTGATTGAAAATTAAGATCAAGATGACACGTTTCATGGTTATCATTATTCTTTAAAGCATACGTGTCATCACAATAATCATCATAGATAGGAGGCATGCTTTCATCACAGTAAATTTGCTCATCAAAGTTTGGGGGACAAAAAATATCATCTTCATCAAACATGGCTTCCCCAAGCTTGTGGCTTTGCATATCATTAGTATCATGGATATTCAAGGAATTCATACTAACAACATTGCAAGCATGCTCATCATTCACATATTTCATGCCAAGCATTCTATGTAATTCTTCTTCTATCACTTGAGCACAATTTTCCTTTCCATCATATTCACGAAAGATATTAAAAAGACGAAGCGTATGAGACAAACTTAACTCCATTTTTTGTAGTTTTCTTTTATAAACTAAACTAGTGATAAAACAAGAAACAAAAAGATTCGATTGCAAGATCTAAAGATATACCTTCAAGCGCTAACCTCCCCAGCAACGGCGCCAGAAAAGAGCTTGATGTCTACTACACAACCTTCTTCTTGTAGACGTTGTTGGGCCTGCAAGTGCACAGGTTTGTAGGACAGTAGCAAATTTCCCTCAAGTGGATGACCTAGGTTTATCAATCCGTAGGAGGCGTAGGATGAAGATGGTCTCTCTCAAACAACCCTGCAACCAAATAACAAAGAGTCTCTTGTGTCCCCAACACACCCAATACAATCGTAAATTGTATAGGTGCACTAGTTCGGCGAAGAGATGGTGATACAAGTGCAATATGGATGGTAGATAAAGGTATTTGTAATCTGAAATTGTAAAAACAGCAAGGTCACAAGTGGTAAAAGCGAGCGTAAACGGTATTGCAATGATAGGAAACAAGGCCTAGGGTTCATACTTTCACTAGTGCAAGTTCTCTCAACAATAATAACATAGATAGATCATATAACAAGCCCTAAACATGCAACAAAGAGTCAATCCAAAGCCACTAATAGCGGAGAACAAACGTAGAGATTATGGTAGAGTACGAAACCACCTCAAAGCTATTCTTTCGGATCGATCTATAAAAGAGTTCGTACTAGAATAACACCTTAAGACACAAATCAACCAAAACCCTAATGTCACCTAGATACTCCATTGTCAACTCAAGTATCCGTGGGCATGATTATACGATATGCATCACACAATCTCAGATTCATCCAACCAACATAAAAGTACTTCAAAGAGTGCCCCAAAGCTACTACCGGAGAGTCAAGAACGTGTGCCAACCCCTATGCATAGGTTCCCAATGTCACGAAACCATAAGTTGATCACCAAGACATACATCAAGTGTTCTCATAAAAGACTCAATCCGATAAGATAACTTCAAAGGGGAAACTCAATTCATCACAAGACAGTAGAGGGGGAGAAACATCATAAGATCCAACTACAATAGCAAATCTTGGGATACATCAAGATCGTGCCATAGAGGGAACACGAGAGAGAACACGAGAGAGAGAGATCAAACACATAGCTACTGGTACATACCCTCAGCCCCGAGGGTGAACTACTCCCTCCTTGTCATGGAGAGCGTCGGGATGATGAAGATGGCCACCGGTGAAGGATCCCCCCTCCGGCAGGGTGCCGGGACGGGCTCCCGAGAGGTTTTGGTGGCTCTGAGAGGCTTGCGGCGGCGAAACTCCCGATCTATCTTCTTTTACGGAAGTTTTACGATACGTAGGTATATATGGGTGCAAAGTGCGTCGGTGAACGAAGGGGGGCCACGAGGCGGGGTGCGTCCCGGGGGTGGGCGCCCCACCCTCGTGAGCACCTCCCTTCTTTTCGGCGTGCACTCCAAGTCCATCGGGTGGCTTTCCTTCCAAAAATAACTTCTCCAGTTGATTTCGTTCCGTTTTGACTCCGTCTGATATTCCTTTTCCTCGAAACACTAAAATAGGCATAAAACAGCAAATCTGGGTTGGGCCTCCGGTTAATAGGTTAGTCCCAAAAATAATATAAAAGTGGATAATAAAGCCCAATATTGCTTAAAACAGTAGATAAAGTAGCATGGAGCAATCAAAAATTATAGATACGTTGGAGACGTATCATTATTCTAGTGGATGTGTAATTGGGTATTGTTGGAGTTATTTCCTCTTTGTGTTCTTGGTGTTCATCTCCTTTTCCCCCACCAAGTGTGAAAAGGTCCATCTTAGGGTATAATCCTACAACATGTTGGTATCATGAGCAAGGTTGATTCACATCTTGGAGTCCCTACCCTCCACTTTCTAGCTTATTTCGTTGTTTTTCGTCCTAATTCGAAAATCCCCACCAAAAATAGCCCCAAAATTTTTTCTTGCTATTTGTGGATCTTGTGAGATTTGGTTGTTTTGATCCACGAATTTGGTGTTTGGCAAGTGGATCTACCCCCCTGCCATCTTCCCACCTTCCAATCCATCGAATTTGGCCTCAAATTGGGAAATACCCACGGATCCGGAGCAGTTCGTCCGCTCTCGAGAGGGCGCCATGCACGCTGAGCCTCACTTACCCGTCTTGTGATACTTCTCCGTCGTATCTATAATTTTTGATTGTTCCATGTCAATATTATACAACTTTCATATACTTTTGGCAACCTTTTATATTATTTTTTAGACTAACATATTGATCCAGTGCCCAATGCCAGTTCCTGTTTGTTGCATGTTTTATGTTCCGCAGAAACCCAATACCAAACGGAGTCCAAACGGAATAAAAACGGATGGAGAATATTTTTGGAATATTTGTGAAATATGGGAAGAAGAATCAACGCGAGAAGGTGCCCGAGGGGGCCACGGGGCAGGGCGGCGCGCCCCTGACCCTCGTGGGCACCCCGTAATGCGGTTGCTGCTCTTCTTTGGCCGCAAGAAAGCTAATTTTCGGAGAAAAATCTGGGCGAAGGTTTCAATCCAATCGGAGTTAAGGATCTCCGGTTATAAAAGAAACGGTCAAAGCGCAGAATCAAGAACGCAGAAACAGAGAGAGACAGAGAGACAGATCCAATCTCGGAGGGGCACTCGCCCCTCCCACGCCATGGAGACCAAGGACTAGAGGGGAAACCCTTCTCCCACCTAGGGAGAAGGTCAAGGAAGAAGAAGAAGGAGGGGGGCTCTCTCCCCCTCGCTTCCGGTGGCACCGGAGTGCCGTCGGGGCCATCATCATTACCGCAGTCTACACCAACAACTTCACCGCCGTCATCACCAACTCTTCCCCCCTCTATGCAGCGGTGTATCCCCTCTTTTACCTGTTGTAATCTCTACTTAAACATGGTGCTCAAAGCTATATATTATTTCCCAATGATGTATGGCTATCCTATGATGTTTGAGTAGATCTGTTTTGTCCTATGGGTTAATTGATGATCATGATTGGTTTGAGTTGCATGTTTTATTATTGGTGCTGTCCTATGGTGCTCACCGTGTCTCACAAGCGTGAGGGATCCCCGCTGTAGGGTTTGCAATATGTTCATGATTTTCTTATGGTGGGTGGCGTGAGTGACAGAAGCACATACCCGAGTAAGTAGGTTGTTTGCATATGGGAGTAAAGAGGACTTGATGCCTTATAATTCTATGGTTGGGTTTTATCTTAATGATCTTTAGTAGTTGCGGAAGCTTGCTAGAGTTCCAATCATAAGTGCATATCATCCAAGTAGAGAAAGTATGTTAGCTTATGCCTCTCCCTCAAATAAAATTGCAATAACGATTACCGATCTAGTTATCGATTGCCTAGGGACAAATAACTTTCTCGTGACAAAAAGCTCTCTACTAAAACTAATTTAGCTGTGTCTTTATCTAAACAGCCCCTACTTTTTATTTATGTTCTCTTTATTATCTTGCAAACTTATCCAAAAATACCTACAAAGTACTTCTAGTTTCATACTTGTTCTAGTTAAAGCGAACGTTAAGCGTACGTAGAGTTGTATCGGTGGTTGATAGAACTTGAGGGAATATTTGTTCTACCTTTAGCTCCTAGTTGGGTTTGACACTCTTACTTCTCGAAAGAGGCTACAATTGATCCCCTATACTTGTGGGTTATCAAGACCTTTTTCTGGCACCGTTGCTGGGGAGAAAGAGCGTGGGGTGAATATTCTCGTGTGTGCTTGTTTTCTTTATCTCTAAGTAATTTTTATTTGCTGTTCTTAGTTGTTCTCTATCTTTAGTTATGGATATGGAACACGAAATACCAAAAAAATTATGTGTACTTGCTACCCATGGAGATGGGGAGCCTCCTAAAACCCTCAATGCTCATTATGTGAAAGATATTATGTACTACTTTGATAATCCTGAGAAAACCCCATTCAACTTTGTAATGGGAGACACGTTGGATCAACGTGAATACTTTAGGCATTATCACTTGACTCAAAAAGGGAAACTATGATGGGATCAAATTTATATGTTGTATTGGTATGGTAGGCAAGAATCTTAGTCCTTTCGAATTTCTAAGTTCGGAATTTGATATCGACTAAATCAAGAAACTCGATTTCACTATGATATGATTGACGGTAGCATTATAAGATGATCTCTCACTACATTTCAAGATAAAAGTGTTCTCCCTGAGTATGCACTGTTGCCAAAGTTTGTCGTGCCCAGACACCACGTGATGATCGGGTGTGATAAGCTCTACGTCCTTCTACAACGGGTGCAAGCCAGTTTTTGCACGCGCATAATACTCAGGTTAAACTTGACGAGCCTAGCATATGCAGATATGGCCTCGAGAACACTTTGAGACCGAAAGGTCGGCGTGAATCCTATAGTAGATATGATCAACATAATGATGTTCACCATTGAAAACTACTCCATTTCACATGATGATCGGTTATGGTTTAGTTGATTTGGATCACGTGATCACTTAGAGGATTAGAGGGATGTCTATCTAAGTGGGAGTTCTTATGTAATTAATTGAACTTAAGTTTATCATGAACTTAGTCCTGGTAGTATTTTGCAAATTATGTTGTAGATCAATAGCTCGCGTTGTTGCTTTCATATGTTTATTTTGATATGTTCCTGAAGAAAAATGATGCGGATTGGATCCGTGATCTGAGGATTGTCCTCATTGCTGCACAGAAGAATTATGTCCTTGATGCACCGCTAGGTGATGGACCTATTGCAGGAGCAGATGCAGACGTTATGAACGTTTGGCTAGCTAAATATGATGACTACTTGATAGTTTAGTGCACCATGCTTACCGGCTTAAAATCGAGACTTCAAAGACATTTTGAACGTCATGGGCCATATGAGATGTTCCAGGAGTTGAAGTTAATATTTCAACCAAATACCCGAGTTGCGAGATATGAAGTCTCCAATAAGTTCTATAGCTAAAAGATGGAGGAGAATTGCTCAACTAGTGAGCATGTGCTCAGATTGTCTGGATACTGCAATCGAGTGGGAGTTAATCTTCCAGATAAGATAGTGATTGGCGTTCTCTAGTCACCATCACCAAGTTACTGGAACTTCGTGATGAACTATAATGCAAGGGATGACGAAAATGATTCCGGAGCTCTTCGTGATGCTGAAATCGACGAAGGTAGAAATCAAGAAAAGAGCATCAAGTGTTGATGATTGATAAGACCACTAGTTTCAAGAAAAGGGCAAAGGAAAAGAAAGGGAACTTCAAGTAGAATGGCAAGCAAGTTGTCACTCCCGTGAAGAAACCCAAAGCTGGACCAAAGCCTGAAACTAAGTGCTTCTATTGCAAAGGAAATGGTCACTGGAAGCGGAAATGCCCTGAATATTCGGTGGATAAGAAGGATGGCAAAGTGAACAAGGGTATATTTGATATACAGGTTATTGAAGTGTACCTTACTAGTGTTTATAGTAGCCCCTGAATATTTGATACTTGTTCGGTTGCTAAGATTAGTAACTCGGAACAGGAGTTCTGAGAATAAGCAGAGACTAGTTGAGGGTGAAGTAACGATGTGTGTTGGAAGTGGTTCCAAGATTGATATGATCATCATCGTACACTCCCTATATTTTCAAGATTAGTGTTGAACCTAAATAAATGTTATTTGGTGTTTGCGTTGAGCATAAATATGATTAGATCATGTTTATTGCGATACGATTATTCATCTAAGACAGAGAATAAATTGTTATTCTGTTTACATGAATAAAACTTTCTATGGTCATACACCCAATGTTGATGGTTTATTGAATCTTGATCATGGTGATACACATATTCATAATATTGATGCCAAAATATGCAAAGTTAATAATGATAGTGCAACTTATTTGTGGCACTGCCGTTTGGGTCATATCGGTGTAAAGCGCATGAAGAAACTCCATAAAGATGGATTTTCGGAATCACTTGGTTATGAATCATTTGATGCTTGCGAACCGTGCCTTTTGGGCAAGATGACTAAAACTCTGTTCTCCAGAACAATGCAATGAGCTACTGACTTGTTGGAAATAATACATACTGATGTATGCAGACCAATGAGTATTATGGCTCGTGGCGGGTATTGCTATTTTCTGACCTTCACAGATGATTTGAGCATATATGGAATAAGTATGAAATAGTTGAAAGGTTCAAAGGATTTCAGAGTGAAGTGGAAAATCATCGTAACAAGAAAATAAAGTTTCTGCGATCTGATCGTGGAGATGAATATTTGAGTTACGAGTTTGGCCATCAGTTAAAATAATGTGGAATAGTTTCACAAACTCATGCCACCTGGAACACCACAGCGTAACGGTGTGTCCGAAGGTCGTAACCGCACTTTATTGGATATTGTGCGACCTATGATGTCTCTTATCGGTTTACCACTATCGTTTTGGGGTTATGCATTAGAGACAGCTGCATTCACTTTAAATAGGGCGCCATCGAAATCCGTTGAGACGACGGCTTATGAACTGTGGTTTGGCAAGAAACCAAAGTTGTCGTTTGTTAAAGTTTGCGGCTGCGATGCTTATGTGAAAAAGTTTCAACCTGATAAGCTCGAACCTAAATTGGAGAAGTACATCTTCATAGAATACGCAAAGGAAACTGTTGGGTACACCTTCTATCACAAATCCAAAGGCAAGATATTCGTTGCTAAAATGGATCCTTTCTAGAGAAGGAGTTTCTATCGAAAGAAGTGAGTGGGAGGAAAGTAGAGCTTGATAAGGTAATTGTACCTTCTCCCGAATTGGAAAGTAGTTCATCACAGAAATCACTTCCAGTGATTTCTACACCAGTTAGTGAGGAAGCTAATGATGATGATCATGAAACTTCAGATTACGTTACTACAGAACCTCGTAGGTCTTCCAGAGTAAGATCCGCACCAGAGTGGTACGGTAATCCAGTTCTGGAAGTCAAGTTACTAGACCATGATGAACCTACGAACTATGAGGAAGCGATGATGAGCCCAGATTCCGTGAAATGGCTTGAGGCCATAAAGTCTGAGATAGGATCCATATATGAGAACAAAGTATGGACTTTGGTTGACTTGCTCGATGATCGGCAAGCCGTAGAAAATAAATGGATCTTCAAGAAGAAGACAGAAGGTGATAGTAGTGTTACTATCTACAAATCTCGACTTGTCGCAAAAAAAGTTTTTCAACAAGTTCAAGGTGTTGAATACAATGAGATTTTCTCACTCGTATCGATGCTTAAAGTCTGTCCGAATCATGTTCGCAATTGCCACATTTTATGAAATCTGGCAAATGGATGTCAAAACTTCATTCCTTAATGGGTTTATTAAAGAAGAGTTGTATATGATGCAACCAGAAGGTTTTGTCAATCCGAAAGGTGGTAACAAAATGTGAAAGCTCCAGGGATCCATCAATGGACTGGTGCAAGCATCTCGGAGTTGGAATATACGCTTTGATGAGTTGATCAAAGCATATGGTTTTATCTGAGACTTTGGAAAGGCCTGTATTTACAATAAAGTGAGTGGGAGCACTACAGCCTTTCTGATAAGTATATGTGAGTGACATATTGTTGATCAGAAATGATGTAGAATTTTTCTGGAAAGCATAAAGAAGTGTTTGAAAGGAGTTCTTTAAAAGAAAGACCTCAGTAAAGCTACTTACATATTGAGCATCAAGATCTATTGAGATAGATCAAGATGCTTGATAAGATTTTCAATGAGTACATACCTTGACAAGATTTTGAAGTAGTTCAAAATGGAACAGTCAAAGAAAGAGTTCTTGCCTGTGTTGCAAAGGTATGAAATTGAGTAAGACTCAAATCCCGACCACGGCAGAAAATAGAAAGAGAATGAAAGTCATTCCCTATGCATCAGTCATAGGTTCTATAAAAGTATGCCATGCTATGGACCAGACCTATTGTATACTCTGCCCTGGTTTAGCAAATGGAATACAATAGTGATCTAGGAGTAGATCACTTGACATTGGTCAAAATTATTCTTAGTGGAATAAGGATATGTTTCTCGATTATGAAGGTGACAAAAGGTTCGTCGTAAAGGGTTACGTTGATACAAGTTTTGGCACTGATCCAGATGACTCTAAGTCTCAATCTGGATACATATTGAAAGTAGGAGAATTTAGCTAGAGTAGCTCCATGCAGAGCATTATAGACATAGAATATTTCTAAAATACATACGGCTCTGAATGTGACAGACCCGTTGACTAGACTTCTCTCATGAGCAAAACATGATCATACCTTAGTACTCCTTGGGTGTTAATCACATAGCGATGTGAACTAGATTATTGACTCTAGTAAACCCTTTGAGTGTTGATCACATGACGATGTGAACTATGGGTATTAATCACATACAGATGTGAATATTGGTGT
The DNA here is from genome assembly GCA_021605145.1 of Aegilops bicornis. Classification (NCBI taxonomy): domain Eukaryota; kingdom Viridiplantae; phylum Streptophyta; class Magnoliopsida; order Poales; family Poaceae; genus Aegilops; species Aegilops bicornis. Next base: position 46,739,349 of record CM038675.1, on the reverse strand, counting down.
TAAATCACATGGTGATGTGAACTAGATTATTGATTCTAGTGCGAGTGGGAGACTGAAGGAAATATGCCCTAGAGGCAATAATAAAGTTATTATTTATTTCCTTATTTCATGATAAATGTTTATTATTCATGCTAGAATTGTATTAACCGGAAACATAATACATGTGTGAATACATAGACAAACATAGTGTCACTAGTATGCCTCTACTTGACTAGCTCATTGATCAAAGATGGTTAAGTTTCCTAACCATAGACATGAGTTGTCATTTGATTAACGGGATCACATAATTAGGAGAATGATGTGATTGAATTGACCCATTCCGTTAGCTTAGAACTTGATCGTTTAGTATCTTGCTATTGCTTTCTTCATGACTTATACATGTTCCTATGACTATGAGATTATGCAACTCCGTTTACCGGAGGAACACTTTGTGTGCTACCAAACGTCACAACGTAACTGGGTGATTATAAAGGTGCTCTACAGGTGTCTCCAAAGGTACATGTTGGGTTGGCGTATTTCGTGATTAGGATTTGTCACTCCGATTGTCGGAGAGGTATCTCTAGGCCCTCTCGGTAATACACATCACTTAAGCCTTGCAAGCATTGCAACTAATGAGTTAGTTGCGGGATGATGTATTACGGAACGAGTAAAGAGACTTGCCGTAGCGATATTGAACTAGGTATTGAGATACCGATGATCGAATCTCGGGCAAGTAACATACCGATGACAAAGGGAACAACGTATGTTGTTATGCGGTCTGACCGATAAAGATCTTTGTAGAATATGTGGGAGCCATTATGAGCATCCAGGTTCCTCTATTGGTTATTGACCGGAGACGTGTCTCGGTCATGTCTACATAGTTCTCGAACCCGTAGGGTCCGCACGCTTAACGTTACAATGACAGTTATATTATGAGTTTATGTGTTTTGATGTACCGAAGGAGTTCGGAGTCCCGGATAAGATCGGGGACATGACGGGGAGTCTCGAAATGGTCGAGACGTAAAGATCGATATATTGGACGACTATATTCGGACTTCGGAAAGGTTCCGAGTGATTCGGTTATTTTTTGGAGTACCGGAGAGTTACTGGAATTCGCCGGGGAGTATATGGGCCTTATTGGGCCATATGGGAATAGAGGAGAGAGGCCGAAAGGAAGGAGGCACGCAGCCCCCCTCTGGTCCGAACTGGACAAGGGGTGCAGCCCCCTTTTCCTTCCTCCTCTCCCCCTCTTTCCCACCTTCTCCTACTCCAACAAGGAAGGAGGGAGTCCTACTCCCGGTGGGAGTAGGACTCCCCTTGGAGCGCCCCCTCCTAGGCTGGCCGGCCCCTCCCCCCTTGCTCCATTATATACGGGGGCAGGGGGGCACCTCTAGAAACAACAACAATTGATCGTTTGATCTTCTAGCCGTGTGCGGTGCCCCCCTCCACCATATTCCACCTCGATAATACTATAGTGGTGCTTAGGCGAAGCCCTGCGTCGGTAGAACATCATCATCGTCAACACGCCGTCGTGCTGACGGAACTATCCCTCAACACTCGGCTAGATCGGAGTTCGAGGGACGTCATCGGGCTGAACGTGTGCTGAACTCGGAGGTGCCGTACGTTCGGTACTTGATCGGTCGGATCGTGAAGACGTACGACTACATCAACCGCGTTGTTCTAACGCTTACGCTTACGGTCTACAAGGGTATGTAGACAACACTCTCCCCTCTCGTTGCTATGCATCAACATGATCTTGCGTGTGCGTAGAATTTTTTTTGAAATTACTACGTTCCCCAACAGTTTAGTCCCACCTCGCCAAGCGAGAGAGCGCTGCACCTGTTTATATACCCGGCTGCGACTGCCCTCACAAGCTTCTATCATACGCATGCAGTGCATTGCCTAACTCTTGTCCTCTCTACCCCGTGGGGCCTACTAGCAGCACATAAATTCTGCACCACGGGCCTGCATGCTGGCCCATGAACGGCTGGGTTCCTAGTCGTATGCAGGCCGTGGTGTTACGAATTCTCCTGCTCTGGTAGGTGGGCACTTTTTTTTGCATATTGCCATGTGTTTTTGGCATATTCTCCTGTTGTTCAAATCACACATTAAATTATACACATGCTCACTTGCATTCAATGCACATTTTTTTGCACATATGCCAAGTTAATGTTTGTAGCTTCAAAACACCTAGTAATTCTTTTTTGATGGCCATATTTGGCACATGTGGGTCACCATGTACAAGAAAATTTGGGTTATTTGGAGGTGATGAAAAAAATCACCTTTGTTCAAAAACTGGCTTAAGTTAAAAGACCAAATGGCCCCTCCGGAATGCAGTGATTTTTTTGACCACCTCCAAATCACCTCTATTTTGGCACACATGACCTGTTGCACAAACAAAGCTATGTTTCCAAGGTTTTATATTTGTTTAATTTTTTTTGAATTTATAATAACCTATAGACTGACTGGTCAAAACATCGGTCTATACCTCAAGGGGGCATTGTAAAATATATGTTTTCCAAATTTTCTTTGATGTCCATGTTTGGCACATGTGGGTCACCATGTACAAGAAAATATGGGTGATTTGGAGGTGGTGGAAAAAATCACCTTTGTTCAAAAATTGGCTTAAGTTAGACCAAATGGCCCCTCCGAATGCGGTGATTTTTTCGACCACCTCCAAATCACCTCTATTTTGGCACACATGACCTCTTGCACAAACAAAGCTATGTTTCCAAGGTTTATATATTTTTTGATTTTTTTTGAATTTATAATAACCTATAGACTGACTGGTCAAAACATCGGTCTATACCTCAAGGGGGCATTGTAAAATATATTTTTTCAAAATTTTCTTTGATGGCCTAGTTTGCCACATGTGGGTCACCATGTACAAGAAAATATGGGTGATTTGGAGGTGGTGGAAAAAATCACCTTTGTTCAAAAGCTGGCTTAAGTTAGACCAAATGGCCCCTCCGGAATGCGGTGATTTTTTCGAACACCTCCAAATCACCTCTATTTTGGCACACATGACCTCTTGCACAAACGAAGCTATGTTTCCAAGGTTTTATATTGTTTTGAATTTTTCTGAATTTATACTGCCCTCTAGACTGACTGCTAAAAACATCGGTCTATACCTCAAGGTGGCATTGTAAAATATCCCTTTTACAAATTTTCTTTGATGGCCATGTTTGGCACATGTGGGTCACCATGTACAAGAAAATTTGGGTGATTTGGAGGTGGTGGAAAAAATCACCTTTGTATTAGTAGTTCACAACAGATCCAGTTCAGACACACAATACATTACATTATATTAGTAGTTCAGACCCAGATGCAGCTTTCCAAAAGTAAAACATCATCAAATCTACTGATGATGAGTAGGGCTTCCAGCTTCTGATGATCAGCATGATGTAGGACTAGATGTTAGGGTTTCTCAGGACCTTCAGGAGGGCAGAGTGCTGAGCCCTGATCTTGTAGTCATCACCGGTGATCGATGTAGCCCGACAATGTTCCATCAGATGCTCCGGTAACCCAGACCCGGGTTTGGGCTTGCTGCAGTAGGGGCAGCGGTACTTCTCCGTCCTCCAGTTGTAGTACATACCAGATTCTTTGGCCTTGATCTTCAGCACCTCCTTCTCTCCGAAGGACTCGACGTTCCCCTCGACCACATCATCTCCAGATTCATACTGCACACATTAATGACATACATTAATACATTATGCATTCAGATACTATAAACATCTAACACTAACTCAATGCAAAAATAACATTTCAACTAGGCCGTACCTCGTACGGCTCATCTTCATCACTGTCATATGGGTAGTACCCAGTCTTGTCCCACTTCCTCTTCTTGCCAACAAGATCCTCCTCCTGCTGCTATATTGTCAAACAAGCACATCAATTACAATGAATTGAATTGCAGTTCAAAGAATGTCATTACAAACAAAATTGTGAATGTGAACCACATTGGTATGTTGCAAGTGACCAAATGCTTTCCTTATAAATACAGAATCTAAGCAATCAATCAACAGACAAATGCTTTCCTTCATAAATGCTAATGAAAATCCAAGCTGGATTCTTGACATTCCCTGTATTAACCCAACACTTTTCTTTTGAGGCAATTCCCACCAACACTACTTAATGGAAACATATAGTATATTTTGTTGCTAGGATCCTGCCTTGGAATGTTTACTTCATAGTTATACAATGGTGACATCCCAGCTGCATATTTTGTAATTCATCATAACTATTTGCACAAGAGGAAAATCTCTGGCCAGGTTAATTTTATGAGGCTGGACAATAGGCCTGCCTACAACATTTGGTTTATTAAATTTTGGGCAAGGACAATATTTCAAGGCCATGTTACTGTTTTTGAGGCCACCCTTCTGCAATTGTAAAGTGAGTTATCTCTTAGCCCCTTAAATATAAAATTACATCCATTGCTACTAATTACAGCAGCAAACTACAAATTTTAATATGCAAAAATTAATGTTTTGGGATAATGCAGCAAAGCTCCTACACATATTAACATAATGCAGTAGTTAATTAGGTACAACTTCAACTATAAATGCATACATCTCCAACAAACATCTAAAATTTCATTACTTACCTAAACAACAACAAATTATACTATAGATGAATCTTGTATCATCTAAATCAATTCATTGGCATATCAAAATTAATGCATTCCAAATCAAATATGTTTCCATCCAGTATCATTGAACCACAGATCAAATCAAATAATCATTTATGTCTGCAGCATTGAACTACAGATCTAATAATCATATGACGTCTATCTGACCTTAAATTCCCCCTTAAATAAGGTATTCAACCTCATACTAATTAAAATCTAACAAGCAAAAATTCCACGACTAATCTAATAAGCATCTGAAAAAACCACATCTCTCAATCCGGCTACTTCTAACCTAATCTAATAATCATATGATGTCCACCATTCTTGCACCTAAATTTTGAACCTAAAATGACCTAAAATTTTGAACCTAAATTAAGGTTTCCATATATGACTTAATTTTGAACCTAAAATGGACCATGTCTACAAGGAACAACATAAATGAGGAGATTTGTAATCCTTTGCATTTATTAGTCACTAGTGGCAAACCAAAGCGATTATCTTGGATTATTTTTTAAGAATATCTGGTTTAAACACGAGTAAAAATGGATGAAAAATCCGGTCATCAGAATTGATGCTTGTGTTTACAATGCGATTTTGCTCTTAGCTCACACAATATCGAATGGGAGGTGTGGCAACAGAAAACGACAACAGTGGAGATTGCCGCTTTAGACCAGAGGAATCTCAACGCGATTACATAACCTCAGACCATGATGATTCAAATTGCTATCAGTCCATGATGATCGTTCACGTCCGTAAGAAATTATAGGGATGCATAGATCCAAACAACTCTATACCCAAACGACGGTTCATGATAGGAGGTGTACCTACATCGGAGTTCAAAAAACCTACTATGCCTTCCATACTCGTCTGCCTTGATTGATATTAAACCTATGGATGGTGTGATGAGGACAAGACGTCAGGGGCTCTGAACACTAGCAACAATTGGAGGAGGCTTTAATGGGAGAGGGTGTGGCGAGCCGATGAAGTTGTAACAATCATGGTTCTCACGGGTAGTGGCCTCACTAAGAGATGGAAGCCGTGATAAAGAGGGTAGAGGTAGGCCATGAAGGACACGAGGAGAGCTTGGGAAGGCCATCTGAGCCTGCCATGCCTCCATTTTGCATCATTTTTTCTCAAATATTTTGCATATGTGGAAATAGGAGAAACCTTGGTTTTTGCAGATATGTTTTTACTGCTACTTGGACGATATTTTTGCAGCCGATTCATGCACGACACAAAATATCGGCCATGCATCCCATTTGTTCAGTGAGCTACAACCTTCGATCAAGAGTGTCATGCGAGTTTTGTCTGCCATCCATCGTTTGCAGCGTTATTAGTTTCTCCCATCTACTAGCCCCATGGTTTCACACTTTCAGGTCCATTCCCTGCCTTCTCCCACCCACCCTCTTAATTTCTTTTTTGTACTCCCGTTCCTTGAACGCTCCACAGCACCCCGCACCCGTATATATATAGTTTGAGAATAGGGTTTAGGGTTTCCCGTGGGGCAAAGCCTCACCACGTCTTTCTATATATAACAATCAGCATATACATATACATGCATACAGGGTACGTGTACACGACATGCTAGACCTGTTTTAACACTCCCCCTCAATCTGAACTTCTACTCTGTACAATGTTTAGATTGGTAACGGTCTAGCATCTGTGTGGTGGTTGGTTTAGTAAAGACATCAGCCAGCTGATCGTTAGAAGAAATGAATCTGACTTCAAGAGCTCCAGAAGCAACACACTCGCGCACAAAGTGGAAATAAATCTCGATGTGCTTGGTACGCACATGAAAAACTGGGTTGGCAGTCAGATATGTGGCCCCTAAGTTATCACACCACAGAACTGGAACACACTGCTGAGACACTCCAAGCTCTTTGAGTAGTGACTCTACCCAGATGGCTTTAGCAGCTCCATTTGCGAAGGCTTTGTACTCGGCCTTTATGCTCGATCGCGACACTGTTGGTTGTTTCTTCGAACTCCAGGAAATGAGGTTCGGTCCAACGAATATGGCGAAACCGCCAGTTGATCGTCGGTCATCCGGACATCCTGCCCAATCTGCATCAGTGAAGATACTAATGCTAGTAGAGACAGCCTTGCGAAACTTCAGACATGTATGTAATGTTACTTTCACATAGAGTAAAATCCGCTTGATGGCCTCCCAATGAGCATCAGTGGGTTGGGAGAGAAACTGACACACCTTGTTTACCGCAAACGAAATATCCGGGTGAGTGAGTGTTAAGTACTGCAACCCACCAACAACACTACGATACCGAAAAGAATCATCGGTACTGAGAGGCTGTCCAGACACTCGTGCAAGCTGATCGGAAGTAGACAACGGTGTGGAAGTAGGCTTACAATTCTCCATGCTCACACGATGCAAAAGATCCAAGGCATACTTCCGTTGAGTCAATGTCATCCCTCCTGAATTGTATGACGCTTCCAGACCAAGAAAATACTCCAACGGCCCAAGATCCTTGAAGGAAAGCTGGCTGCGAGGGCATGGACAAGACCATCAACCGCACGTGGAGTAGATCCGGCAATGACAATGTCATCCACATAAACAAGCATATAGATCTGAACATCACGATAGCGGAAGAAAAACAGAGAGGTGTCTGCTTTGGAGGAGACAAAACCCAGCTCAGGAAGACGGGCACTGAGCCGACCATACCATGCACGAGGAGACTGCTTGAGTCCATAGAGAGCGCGCTGAAGCTTGCACACATGCGAGGGAAAACGGCCATGCTCGAAACCAGGTGGCTGCTGCATATAGACGTCCTCGGAGAGATATCCATGAAGGAAAGCATTGCTGACATCAATCTGCCGAAGCGTCCAACCGCGAGACACAGCCAAGGCCAGAACCAGGCGAACGGTGGCCGGCTTGACAACCGGACTGAACGTATCACCATAATCAATACCAAGCTGCTGGGTGAAACCACGAGCGACCAGTCGAGCTTTGTACTTATCAACAGAGCCATCTGGACGGTGTTTGGTCTTGAAGATCCACTTGCTCCCAACAACATTGACTCCGCGCGGTCGAGGCACAAGAACCCAAGTCTTGTTGTGATGAAGGGCAGCGAGCTCATCAATCATCGCAGTACGCCAGGCAGTCTCACGAAGTGCATCACGGTGAGAGACTGGCACCGCATGAAACGCGCGGCGTCGGGGATCATAGCGGATGGTCCCATCAGTAGGAACAAGAGCACGGCGAGTATGATCACGTGTGCGTGTAACCATGGTGTGTGCAGGAGCAGCTGGAGGTGTCGCGGTCGAGGGAGCAGGGCTACCCTCGACAGAAGGCGACGCGAGCTGCCGCGGCGACGAGGGAGTGGCATCCTCGATCACCGGAGCAAGCGACGGTGGCGCGCCGCTGCAAGAGCCGGGCCGAGGACGGGCCGTCCGATCCAGGCAACGTCGGAGCGGACGGGCCAGGCGACGAGGCAGCCGATCGGCCAGTCGGGCCGGACGACGCGATGGCCGGGCCGGGCAACGCGATGGATGGGCCAGGCGACGATGGAGCCGAGGGGCGGGGGGACGTGCATGTCCCATGCACGTCGATCGCTCGGGAGTGCGGCGCTGCGGCCACGGGGGTGCGGCAGGCAGGGGGCATGCATGCGCCATGCACGTCGATCGCCGATGATGGAGCAGCCGAAGGAGCTTGCACAGAAGCAACAAGGCCTGAAACAGACGTGTCGATGAGACAAATAGGACAAGTCGTATTTAAAGATATGGTCACCCGTAGCCGGTTCGGTGGGAGGAAAAGAGAGAACATCAGCCAAACAAGATACATCGACGGTGACCCCAGGAGTGGCATAGGGAAAAACAGACTCGTCAAAAACAATGTCACGAGAGATGTAGATACGTCCCGTGGAACGATCAAGACACTTGTATCCCTTATGCATCGGACTATAGCCCAAGAAAACACACATGGTGGACCGGAAAGCAAGCCTGTGTGCATTATATTTATGCATAAACTGGCAAGCAGGCGCACCCAAAAGTGCGAAGATACTTGTAATCGGGATGCACCTTAAGGAGACGATATATGGGTGTATCTTGTTGAAGGACAGGTGTAGGCATACGATTAATAAGGTAGCATGCCGTAAGAAAAGCTTCATCCCAAAAACGCAATAGAGAAGAGTGAGCCAGCAAAGCAAGACCTGTTTCGACAAGATGACGGTGTTTGTGCTCAGCAATGCCATTTTGCTGAGAGGTGTGCGGGCAAGACACACGATGAGAGATTTCAGTGCAATGGAAATACCGGTGCTGTCGGTGATACTCACCACCCCAGTCTGACTGAACCACTATGATTTTAGTGTAGAGAAGACGCTCAGCATGAGCCTGAAAAGCATAAAATACTTGCTCAATGTCAGACTTGTGCTTAAGGAGATAAATCCAAGAGAAACGAGAGTAATCGTCAACAAAGCTCACATAATACTTATAGCCTCCGGAAGAGGCAATAGCAGGCCCCCAAACATCAGAATGAATCAACTCAAGAGGCATAGTGGAAACATGATGTGATAAATTATAAGGCAATTGTCGACTTTTAGCACGCTGACAAGCATCACACACGGAAGTCTAACGTTCAGAAGAACACACTAAATCATTATTCCTAACAATGTTTTGAACAATATTATTCGAGGGATGGCCGAGATGCTGGTGCCACTGGGACGGGGTGGTCTTGATGCTGAGAGACGCTTGGCGGTTGGAGGAGGACGACGCGCGACTAAATGGGATGGGGTAGAGGCCACCATGACATCTACCGTGAAGAAGGATTTTCTTCGTGGCCGTGTCCTTAACAAGGAAAAAGAAACGGTGAAATTCCACAAAAACATCATTATCAAGAACGAGATGATAAACGGAGAGAAGATGTTGATGAATATGTGATAGAGCGAAGAATATTTAAGAACGAAGAGATGAACCGGGTATGGTGGAGTGACCAATATGCGAAATAGACAAACCTGCACCATTTGCCACTTGCACTTGATCCTTCCCGCCATAGCGCTCGTGGAAGTGTAGACGATCGAGATCATTCGTCAGGTGGTCCGTCGCACCCGTATCCAGGATCCAGTGCGGCGGCTCATGGGAGGAGGAGGTGAACGCGGAGTTGGCGGAGCGGTGGTCATGGTCATAGCGGCTACGACAGTCGCTGGCCTCGTGACCCTAGTTCTTGCAGATCTGGCACCGACGCCAGCGCCGCGGCCGCCCGCTGTTTTCCTCCGTTGCGGCTGTTGCCGCCGTTGTTGTTGTTGTGGCCAGGGGCATTGCCCTGACCAGAGCCATAGCCTCCCGAGCCGGGCGGGAGAGAGCCAACGGAGGGACGGCCGCCGCTCGGGCGACCAGAGTCGGGGGCGCGGCCGGAATTGGTGTTGCAGACCGGCCGGGACGCGACATTGGCGGAGGACTGCCAATCGTCAAGCTCCGATTGCTGCTGCTGAAGCGCCTCGTAGTGCAGAACACTGGAATAGAACGCGGGAAACGTGATAGCCACGCCCGCGAAGTTCATCGAAGCAGTGATGGGGTTGAACGCCGAGCCGAGCCCGGTCAGCATGTAGTCGATGATCTCATAATCGCGAAGAGGAGAGCCGGCGGCGGCCATCGCATCAGCGAGGGCCTTGACCTTCTGCATGTACTCGCCGGCGGGGCGATCTCCCTTGCGCAGCGCCTGGATCTGGCACCGGAGGTTGCGCACACCGGCATTGTTCTCGGCAGCGAACAGGGTGTGGACGGCCGTCCAGGCGGCGGCCACCGTCCTGCAGCCGATGAGCTGCACAGAGATCTCCACGTTCATCAAACCGAGGAGATGCCCAATAACCTTTCGATCCAGCGTCCACCACTGCTCATACTCAGGGTTGGACACGGTGCGGGCGGCGTCGCCGGTGCCTGTCGCCACGGTCGGCGCCGGGCGCTTTGGCCGAGACGCCGAGGAAGCCGTGGAGGCGAACTCCGGGCGAAGTGGGGAAGGGCAAGGCCTCCATAGCATGAAGTTGCTGCGGTCGAGCGGGACCGCGATGGGTGGAAGGACGGGGGTGGGAGCCGACGCGGCGGGTGGGGCGATGATGGGGGCGATCGGGGCTGGTACGGAGAGGGTGGTGAGCGCTAGCGCGGAGGAGGGAGTCATCGTGGGTGACGGCGCCGTGGACATCACGGCGGCCGCGAGGAACTGCGGCGGCGGCGGAGGCGGCGGCGGTGGAGAGGAGAGGCGGCGGTGGCTAGGGTAGGCTCTGAAACCAAGTTAGAGAATAGGATTTAGGGTTTCCCGTGGGGCAAAACCTCATCACGTCTTTCTATATATAAAAATCAGTATATACAAATCTACACGTACAGGGTACATGTACACAGACACGCTAGACCTATTTTAACATATATATCCATCCATTCCCGACGATTCTCTGTACCAAACGCACCCGCCTCCCGCAGTGCGACTGACACCCTTCTTCATTGTCTCTGTCTCTGTGCCACAAATACTTCACCATTTTTGGTAGAAAACTGAGCTTCTGGCAAGCATAGGTTGGCGGGCACCTGCTGAAGCTTGCACAAGTACCGTTTTGCCACGGACGTCCGAGGAAGCACCAAAAGCAGGAGATGGTCTTCCACGCCGTTGTCCCAAAGATAGCCATTAATTGGGTCATCAAATTGTTTCTTTTGTATGTGTAGATTGTATCAAGGATTGGTTGTCTTGATCTTCTATTGGTGTTTGTCTGTCTTTCTGGAAATTGCACTTTGCTTATATTTCAGTCCAAAACTCTGCATCTCTGCCTGTCGCATGCCTGATCACTAAATACTTACGAAACTTGATTTTTGTCTTGATAAATGCTGATACGGCAACACAACTTGTGAAACAAAGAGCAGAAAAGAAAACATAAGCCAGGGCATACTTAGATCAAAGTTAGATGCCCAAACCTTCAAGGCTGTCGGCCAAGCATTTGTGCATGGGGTAATCACAAGCGTAACTAAATATAGATTTGGTTCATAATATGCGAAAACAAAAGTGAACCACTTTTCATATATCAGGTCAATGCCAATCTTAATGTAGCTTTGCATTGCATACAATCTGGAACATATCAGGTCAATGCAAAGCTTTCCGGACCAGCTAATCACATCTATTTTCAGTTTCTTCTAGAATTTCATCTCACTAGCAAGAAGATACACCACAAGTTTTCTAATTCAGCACTCCATAACCTAAGGACCAACCAAAGGAACGCAAACGCAAAAGATGTATAAATGGTCTAAATTATATGTAGAGGCAGAGTGAGCAGTATTCCAAATTTCTAGTTAACTTCGCAGCTCAGAAAGTGTGATGCTGCCTAATGGCGTCTAGCTCATGAGGAGTTAACTAGCATGACCATAGTGCAATAAGAGCATGAAGGAATTCATCATACACTATTGATGCATATGCATTAAGCTCGAATCGATTGGAATCCAGATTTCCAAGTAAAACTATGCAACTAAACTCCCTAAAGCAGAAGAGATACATCTAAATGTTCCTCATGTTGGTTAGATAAATGCACATGATATTTAGTTGATCACAATAAAGAACAATGATGGTCAAATGTATACATTGTGGATAATATTCACTTCCTGAATCTTGACCCATACTGTGACTACCATACAAACTTCTATTTATACAAAGGAATCCCTATCTACGACGAGGTAGGTCGGTGGAGGGTGGGTTTAAAATTCCGACCTCTCCAAACTTCTCCTAGATACGATAGTAGATCGAGGCTTGATCGTCTGAGACAGTAAGGTTCTGAATTCGATCTAACATCTCGTTCAGAGTGTGATATCGACCTCGCACATCTCTTGACAGGCTCAACTGAAGTTCGCCCGAGGTACCGTTTAATGCAACTTCGGGGTTTTTGCCGGTCAGATCTGATGCCTTTTTCGGTGGGGAGTGTTTGGATTCGAGCTCAAGCCTAAATCCGAGGCATGGACGGCTCCGAGGTACTACTCCAAGATCGAATCTCGTACTGGAATGACGGCGTCGACGGGCTCTTCGAACTGGTCTGATAACCAACCCGAAAAAGCGAGTTTGCCATGGGAGTCCGTGGCATACTCCGGATCCAAAACCTGATGGTCTGCCTGGGGCGAAGCTCTCGACCTGGCCGAGGTGACCAGTCGAAAGAAGCGTGCAACACGATACTGCCGAAGGCAAAAAGCTATCAAGGGAAGAAAGTCTTCCCAAGACTAATGCTCTTGTCGATCTAGACCGGTCATTGAGGCTATGTGACCGCACAACGGGACATGCATGGGCCACCAATGTCGGAGCTAAATACGGCAGATCTTGGGTAGGGTGTCCCGAGCTGGTGGTATCAGCTAGATGGTAACAGGAAGTCGAGAGACACGGTGGTTATCCAGATTCAGGCCTCTCGAAGAGGTAAAACACCACATCCTTGTATTGTATTGATTGTGGATGGGGTACAAAGTTCAAAACTACAAATGATCTACCTCGAGATCATATGAATGAGTCTAAAAAATCTTGCTTCTAGGGACTAAACCCCTCAGCTATAGGACTGGGTTACCTAGGTTTACACATGGTCAGTTGCATCTAGAGATAATCATGCGGAATATTTGAATATGACTTGACGTATGTGTCAAGTCTTCGGAAGATTCCATCTTGCATACACCGAGGATCATGGCCAACATGGCTCATTCATCGGTTGTTGGTGGGTCCTCGGCCCGGCCCACGAATGGTAGGCCGACGCGGTGAGTATCCCCTAATACAGGACACCGTTACCTTTGTCTAGCCAGCCTCCTTACTATGGCCCCGTCGACCACCATCTCATAGCTCAGGTCTCCGGTGACCCCCCACCTGCCCTTGAAACTTCTCTTGCAGTTTACCATCGACATCGATGTAGAGGCTACCGCCGGGAAACTGAAGCACGTCGTCCTCCTCCCCGAATCTTGACCACATATTAGCATGGACAAAAACATAACGAAATAAATAATTCAGAAAGACATGGTGTTTGCCTTCATGGATGGTGACAAATTGATAATCTATATAAACAACGTGCACATGGATAACTCCGTTTCTATACTTCGTTCATCTTCTCTCGATGGACATACTGAATGCTTCTCAACGAGACACGTTGTACACATTTTGATTCGAACAAACGAAACGTCTCTCCATGTCAAAAATAGGTGTTCTCAATGGGACAGAATCATGTCTATGAATGTTGGCCCTGTAGCAGCACACTTTCCTGTCAAATTTTCATGGTTTCTCAGCAGCACACACCAACTACCACACCGTAACTAGTCCACAATTTATTTCAGTTTCTTCTAAAATTCCAACTCACCGGCAAGAGAACATTTCAAAAGTTCAGTAATCTAGTGTACACTCATAACCTGATGTACAACGGAAGGAACGCAGAAAAGGTGCATATGGTTTAGGGGTATATAAAGAGACAATGTGGGCAAAACATTGGTTACATTAGTGTGATAAGTCATAAGTGTGATACTGCTGAATGGTGTGTAGTTCATGCTGAGTGACAGTGTCTCTTCATGTTGGCCACCTGCAGTTTATTTTCCGTTGATTGCCATGTATACATGGGATAAATACTCTCATTTTAATCTATTCCATGGATTAGCCTCCGCGTCGTCTTCCTGGCAGCTCGGGGGAGAAAAAACCCGCCGCGACTCCTCCCCCTCCCCTCCTAGTCTCGCCGCCATCGGAAGGGTCTCCCTCGCAAAGGCCGGGCGGCCCTGAGGAAGGTGGCGGCGGGGCAACGATTCCCTTGTGGTGGCGCGGGTGTGCGAGAGCTCCGCGCTCGTCAAAGGGTTTGCGGACGGCGGCGGCCACCGCCGCGTGACGGGCAAAGCACGGCGATCCGGTTGGCGGTGTGGTCTACGATCTCCTACTTGGCGGCTTGGATCTGCGGCTCCTGATCTGGGTCAGGCATCCAGGTTCGGGCTTTGCCTGGTGTCATGGCGACGGCCACTCTGCTGCGTGCTGGCCTGTTGGTGGTGGCCGGCCAGGAGGGGGCGATGGATCTGGCATCAGATCTGTCCGGTGGTGAGTTTGGAGCGGCAAGACTTCTGGTCAAAACCGAACCTCGACTATGGTCATGGTGGACGATGGTGGTGTCTTTTGGCGTCGTTACCTTGTCGAAGGCATCGTCATAGCAATTCGCGTCACTCCTTTCGGCCTGCTCCGTGGGAAACCCTGGATCTATTTTCATGGATCGGACGATCGCGACGTCAGGTGTCGCGCTCCTTGCTGAAGGCATAGTTTTGGAGCAGGTACCGACTTGGGTGGACAGGTGGTGGAGCGGTGTGGTATCTATCGCGTCATCGACGACTGGGCTCGGCGGCGTGGCGCAGCGGGGTCTCGCCGACAGATGCGTGACGATGGACGCGTGCAGGGTGGTGGCGCTGTCTGGTGTCATGGTGGTGTCGATGGCAGCTAGATCGGG
The DNA here is from genome assembly GCA_021605145.1 of Aegilops bicornis. Taxonomy (NCBI): domain Eukaryota; kingdom Viridiplantae; phylum Streptophyta; class Magnoliopsida; order Poales; family Poaceae; genus Aegilops; species Aegilops bicornis. Next base: position 46,724,331 of record CM038675.1, on the reverse strand, counting down.
CAAGGTAGATGCAGTAGTACAACACTGAAGATTGATTCGTGGCAGGTGGTTGTGGCGGCCTCATACCCGGCAGGCGTGCTGGTTGAGGAGTGTGTCGGACTGGTTGGTGCCCCAATACCCGCAGGCGCCCTGGTTGGGAGCTCAGGTCTTTGATGTTAGGTTTGGCTGCAGGTCTGTTTGGTATTAGGCCCAGACTATCAGCATCCCTTCATCAACTGGACAGGAATAGCGACAGATGTTGCCTAGAGGGTGGCTTTGATCTTACTGTTGTATGACTTTATAAGGTTTTGTGTGGATAATTAATAAAATGGCTGCATGCATGGTCCAGATGCAGAGGCCGCAGAGGCTGGAGGTCCTCCTCCTTTTCTAAAAAAAGTTTTAGCTAATATCTCAACTCATTTTCAATGGGAGGCAAGGTTGCATCTCATTTTCCGACCTGCTCATGGAGTGGAGCAATGAACACGGCTCCGCTGCTCTTGCCATATTCACTCTTCTACTACGCAATTTGAGCCAATTCTAACCATACCCTGTAAATGTTAAGCTTGCTTATTTTAACCACAATCGTTGTCCAGGGAGGTACAACCTCTCAAATTAGTTGTGGTTTGCTATGTAGGCACAGCATGATGGATTCAGTAGCATATTTGTTCACAGTGGTAGTTTGGTTAGTCATGCATATGACCTTGCAAACTGCTTTCTTGAAGAGCTGGGGACACAACAGCGGCAGGATTTAGAGGGGCCATGTACGAGACTAGACTCCGCGGGGCTGGTACTGGGAAGTGCTACCTTCCGGGGGGCACAACTTGATGAGGAGCCAGCCTGTCGTTGACCAAAACCTTCTTTGGTAGCGGTCGTGTGGGCCAGTGACGGTGCGGAGGCTTGAGGACACCGCGGAGGTGGTACGTCGCCGTGTCAGTGAGGAGGACAAGCACGTCCATCGCTACATGGTTGCGTTGGAGGGTAGATTCTCAAATACTTGGCAGGTTCTTCAGGATCTCACTGGAGCTATGATCCTATGATGGTTCATTCTCTTTGGGTGTCCATCGCCCGCGCCGGTACCCGTCGTTCGCTAGGGTTTTAGCTGTATTAGTGACAATATTACACGATGTACGAACGCAAGAGATGATTTAGTTTTGCTTATTGAATGCATGCTAATTTGAATACTAATTTATTTTATGATTTGGTTGTTCTTATTGAATACTCAAAATGGAGAACTACTCCTATTTTGAATGCTCAAATTGGAGAGCACTATACAAGGCGTATGCATTTGATTAGTTGATAGCTTATAGGGTTTTTGTTTTTGCAGAAATCAAGGAGCCCCTCCATCATCCTCGTTGTCGTCCCCGTCACCGAGCCCCTCCGACCACGAGGTGAGACCAGCCAAATCTCCATGTCAATATGAGTCCTATAAGATATTTTAAAATGTTTTTGTTCATATTTTCAACCATTGAAATGCAATGACCATCAAGTTTGAATGCTCATATGATGTAGTATAAACATGTATATCTTGTGTTGCTCAAATAGGATATGTGCTTGCCCAAGTGGCCGGCCATGTTTGCAGGTTACACCTTCGAGTGGCCTATGTTTTGCCGGAGTGTTGACTAATTTCCGTTCCGGCAAATTTCAGGCGCTCGATATGTCCTTTTTTAGCAAAGGTCATGCCGGATTTTTTTCGTGAATTTTGGCATGACTTGTGCTAGAATATGTAGGAAATATCGAGTGGCCTGGATTTCTAGAAAAATAATTAAACGACATTTTGGGTTGACTTTAAGTCCGGCGAGGCTCCATAGATGACAATCAACAAATGAGTGAGGGAGAAAGTCTGAACCATATATGAGAGAAGAAGAATCCCGACTGTTGTCGTGGGGGGTCGTTTTTCCTTCTTTTCCTTGTGCGAGACCTTTGTTATGCACTAGGGGAAGGAGGAATAACGACCATCACCAACGGTCGAAAAATCAGTGAGGGAGTGTATCCACCATATATGAGAGAAAACGAAGAATCCCGACTGTTGTCGTGGGGGTCGTTTCTCCTTCTTCTCCTTGTGCTAGACCTTTGTTATGCACTAGGGGGAGGAGTAACGACCATCACCAATGGTCGCAAATGTCAGAGAGGAATCAGTGAGGGAGAGTCTCCATCATATATGAGAGGGCGAAAAATCTTGACTGTTGTCGTGAGGGTCGCTTCTCCTTCGTTCCCATGTGTTAGACATTTTGGTGTAATGCACTCGGGGACGAAAGGAGGAGCGATCATCACCAACGGTCGAATGTATACACCACGTGAACTAAGAGTTTTCAAGAAAATACTCGGCAGACCGTTAGTCAACCCGTGATGAATAATAATGATCTAATTTAGTTTTTGTAGTACATATATTTAATTATATAAGTTTAATCTTTGAATTATGAACTTAGGAAATGTCGTCATCGGACGAGGAAAGTCTACCGGGGGAGTGCGACTGGTGCAACAACGACCGGGGTCTGTGCGACAAGCCTGACATGGAAGAAGGTCGACGCTTCAACATTAAGCTCCAGGAGACCTTCAATGTTGAAATGGTACGCAACGATGACAAGTGTTTTTTTGTAATTAAGCACGACTTCTACTACTTCAACGTGTAATTTCCGTTTTTTATAATTTGACTAGCTTATCACATGCCATGCAAGACACTATGTCTTGGAGATGATGGATTTTGAAGATCATGAAAGTATGGAAACAAAGAAAATTTGCCTAAGGACCCGTCATGGTATGGATTTTGATATAAATCTATACAATTCTGAGAGCGTATCCCATTTTGGTTGCCCGAATTGGGAAGCACTTTGCAAGATGTATGATTTTCATGAGGGTATACTTGTCACCATGGATCTTGGTGATCCTGACATCACCCAAGACAATATGGACATTTGGGTCCTTGTTGATACGCTCCAATTCTACCGCTATGTGAGTTTCTCAAACATAGTTATTAAGTAATTTATATTGTTTATTTCAAAATAGTTGACAGCTTATTTCCATTGATAGCTTATTTTCATTCTTTAAAAAATGTGCGGAAGATGGTAGACAGAACCTACTACACCGATGGCTCAGAATTAACTTATCAGGAGAGAAATCATTTGATCTCATTTATTACTGATCTTGAGAATTGCAATATCTATTATCAAACTCCTTCACATTATGGTCAATACGTGCCACTAGTGCATGTGTTGAACTACGGTAACATCCATGGAGATGTCATGGTAAGATTTTTTACTATTACGACATCCGTGCATCTTTTGCATAAATTCTTCTAAAACTCAACTACATTGCTAACTACGAAGTCATTACTATGTTTTCCAACAGAAAATCCCGAAGGATTGTGTGCCTCATCTGATGTTTCGGAAAGGTCGCCTTGATGGAACTTACGACCAGGTCATCCTACGAATCATTCTTGTCCATACCAGATTTCTAAAACCGATAAAGACATGACAATCAAAGATTGGAAAAAAATGTATGGTCAATCGTAGGGAGCTACTTGGAAGAAACATTGTGCGAAGGGTAAGAATTGAAGACAGGATAATCTTCATTCTCCATAATGGAGAGTCAGGGCCTATCTTGTTTTATGCTATTTTACCTTAGAGAGAGTATTTAGGTCCTAGCTAATACTCCTGATCATGTGCTAAGAACAATTAAGTAGGATTGGTTAGATGACTATGATGATGATGAGTATGACTTGTTATTATGATAACGAGTAGAAGTTGTATGATCGACGATGATGAGTTGGACTTGTTATTATGATACCAATGATAAGTTATTTATTATTATGATTAGTAGTACTTTCGATGTGCACCACATGTTGCCTTCACTTGAATCTAATCCATGTTCATTTCACCCACTGTTATATATAATAACTAATCATGGTCATAAAATCATATGATGAAAGTACTGTATATAAAACCACGACAAAAATAAGCTGGGAAAAGTTATTAGCAGCGCTTTTCGAAAGAAATGCTACTGCTACTTACTATTATCAGTAGCGTTTTTCAAGAAAAGCGCTATTGCTAAAAGTTAGCTGTAGCACCTTATTGTTAATGCTTATGCATAATCGCTACTGCTAGTTAGAAAACAAGCGCTATTACTAGGGTTTTCCCTAATAGTGAGAAATAAAGAAAATAAAAATGAATAAAGTCGAAGGAAAAAGGGCAAAAGAAAAAAATTAAGAAAATTAGACCGAGAAGATGCATAACAAGTAAACTAAAAGAAGTAGTTAGGCACAACAAGTGGGCTTTCTTAGTTGGTTAGAGCGGCTGAATTAAAACAAGAGGTTAAGAGTTCGAATCCTACCTTACACACTATTAAGGTGGCATCTCATTTTCTAACCCGCTCATAGAGTGGAGGAAATGAGCTTGACACGGCTCTGCTGCTCTTTCCATATTCACTCTTCTACTATGCAATTTGAGCCAATTCTGACCATACCAAAAGTTAAGCTTGCTTATTTTAACTACAATCATTGTCCAGGTAGGTACAACCTCTCAAATTAGTTGTGGTTTGATATGTATGCACAGCCTGATGGATTCTGTAGCATATTTGTTCACAGTGGTAGTTTGGTTAGTGATGCATATGACCTTGCAAACTGCTTTCTCAAGAGCTGGGGACACAACCACTAGTAGTAGAAAACAGGGCAATGGTCCAGGCCCGGCCAGCCCATTAGTCCTGTTCAATCTGTAACCGGGACCAATGGGGGCATTGGACCCGGTTCGTGAGCCCTGGGGGCCAGCCGGGCCACGTGGGCCATTGGTCCTGGTTCGTCTGGACCTTTTGGTCCCGGTTTGGGCCTCGCTCCTGGCCCACCACCATTGGTCCCGGTTGGTGGGACGAACCGGGACCAAAAGCTGCCCTTTAGTCCCGATTCAAGTCACCAACCGGGACCAATTATTTGCCTATATATACCCCTCGCCATGAAAGCAGAGCACTCCGAGTGCTCTGTTTTCGTGGCGTGGGTAGAGCTTTGTGGTGCTCTAGCTCACCTCCTATGCACACGAGGTGTTCGATGGAATGCCCGAGCCACACAACTTAAGCTTTCTCCTCTCCAAGCTCGACCTTCAAGCTCCATTTTCCTTAATATTTGTCTAGGTTTAGCGGTCCGTCACGTCCCGTCCCCGTCTTCACCGCCGTCGATCGCCTGCCGATCTCGTCGCCGACACCACCGTGGTGAGCCTCTTGTTCTTATCTTATCTTAATTTAGATGTTCTGCAGAGCTTTATGTTGTTAGATGAGAACTATGTATGTACTTTGGTTTTAATGTGATGATGAACTTCTATTAATTTGGTCACTTAATTATCTATACATGATGTTCTGTAATGATTTTTGACACACTTAATTATATATAATGCACGCAGATGAACCGGGAATGGACGTACGGTTCAAGACACACCTCCGAGTACATTAAGGGCGTGCTTAATTTTCTCGAAGTGGCTGAGGCAAACAAGCAGAATGGTTTTATGTGTTGTCCATGCCCTATACGTGGGAATACGAAGTCTTACTCTGACCGGAAAATCCTCCACACCCACCTGCTTTACAAGGGTTTCATGCCACACTATAATGTTTGGACGAGGCACGGAGGAATAGGGGTTATGATGGAAGACGGCGAAGAAGAAGAGTACGATGACAACTATGTGCCCCCTGAATATGGTCATGCTACTGAACATCAAGAGGAACCAGACGATGTGCACGATGATGCTGCAACGGGCGAAGCTGCTGAAGATCAAGAGGAACCAGACGATGTGCCCAATGATGATGATCTCCGCAGGGTCATTGTCGATGCAAGGACGCAATGCGAAAGTCAAAAGGAGAAGCTGAAGTTCGATCGCATGTTAGAGGACCACAAAAAAGGGTTGTACCCCAATTGCGAAGATGGAAACACAAGGCTCGGTACCGTACTGGAATTGCTGTAGTGGAAGGCAGAGAATGCTGTGCCTGACAAAGGATTTGAGAAGCTACTGAAAATATTGAAGAAGAAGCTTCCAAAGGATAACGAATTGCCCGACAGTACACACGCAGCAAAGAAGGCCGTATGCCTCTAGGATTGGAGGTGCAGAAGATACATGCATGCCCTAATGACTGCATCCTCTACCGCGGTGCGTACAAGGATCTGAACGCATGCCCGGTATGCGGTGCATTACGGTATAAGATCAGACGAGATGACCCTGGTGATGTTGACGGCGAGCCCCCCATGAAGAGGGTTCCTGCGAAGGTGATGTGGTATGCTCCTATAATACCACGGTTGAAACGTCTGTTCAGAAACGGAGAGCATGCCAAGTTGATGCGATGGCACAGTGAGGACCATAAGAAAGACGGGAAGTTGAGAGCACCCGCTGACGGGTCGCAGTGGAGAAAAATCGAGAGAAAGTACTGGGATGAGTTTGCAAGTGAGCCAAGGAACGTATGGTTTGCTTTAAGCGCGGATGGCATTAATCCTTTCAGGGAGCAGAGCAGCAATCACAGCACCTGGCCCGTGACTCTATGTATGTATAACCTTCCTCCTTGGATGTGCATGAAACGGAAGTTCATTATGATGCCAGTTCTCATCCAAGGCCCTAAGCAACCCGGCAACGACATTGATGTGTACCTAAGGCCATTAGTTGAAGAACTTTTACAGCTGTGGAATGGAAACGGTGTACGTACGTGGGATGAGCACAAACAGGAGGAATTTAACCTAAAGGCGTTGTTGTTCGTGACCATCAACGATTGGCCCGCTCTCAGTAACCTTTCAGGACAGACAAACAAGGGATACCACGCATGCACGCACTTTTTACTTGACACCGATAGTATATACCTGGCAAGCTGCAGGAAGAATGTGTACCTATGCCATCGTCGATTTCTTCCAACCAACCATCAATGTCGAAAGAAAGGCAAGCATTTCAAAGGCGAGGCAGATCACCGGAAGAAGCCTGCCATGCGCATCGGGTGATCACGTACTTGCTATGGTCAATGATTTACACGTAATCTTTGGAAAGGGTCCCGGCGGACTAGCTGTTCCAAATGACGCTGACAATCACGCACCCATGTGGAAGAAGAAATCTATATTTTGGTACATACCCAACTTGCTTGCTCACGAAGACCTAGGGCACTTTTGAGGGAGCACATCATTGGAATATACTCCCTCCGTTCCTTGATATAGGGTGTATAGTTTTATGTGGAAAAGTTCATATTATAAAGTGTATATATTTAGTTGACACTTTTACCCCTACTAAAGCTACAGCCCACGCATGACCTTCCTAGAAAATAAGATGGCAAATCCCCATCTCGTAGTATATGTTGTGCATGGCCTGTAGGTTTGTTTGGAAAGAGAAGATTACATGTACTACTGCATATCACCCCGGGCTTTAGTTTATGGAGAAAACATGGTCACAGAGGATATTGTGGGATTTGTTAGGCTAAATAAGGAAGTGAACTGCCCGGGATAGAGAGGATCGTGATTTCCCTATTTTTCTCTCTAGTCTCACATGTTTGCACCAGGGGCTTTTACGTCCAAAACCAATGAAATCTCCCCTTGCAGATCATGTGTTAATATTCGTGCAAGAAAACTATACACCCTATATCAAGGAACGGAGGGAGTACAAGCCAAGTTCTATAATGAAAGAATCCCACTAGTATATGAAAGTGATAACATAGGAGACTCTCTATCATGAAGATCATGGTGCTACTTTGAAGCACAAGTGTGGTAAAAGGATAGTAGCATTGCCCCTTCTCTCTTTTTCTCTCATTTTTTTATTTTTTTATTTGGCCCTTTCTCTTTTCTTATGGCCCCTTTTTTTCTCTTTTTTTTTATTTTTCGTCCGGAGTCTCATCCCGACTTATGGGGGAATCATAGTCTCCATCATCCTTTCCTCACTGGGACAATGCTCTAATAATGATGATCATCACATTTTTATTTTTCTTACAACTCAACAATTACAACTCGATACTTAGAACAAAACATGACTCTATATGAATGCCTCCGGCGGTGTACCGGGATATGCAATGAATCAAGAGCGACATGTATGAAAATTATGAGGGTGGCCTTGCCACAAATACAATGTCAACTACATGTTCATGCAAAAAGCAATATGACAAAAGTAATGTGTGTCATATGAACGGAACGATGGAAAGTTGCATGGCAATATATCTCGGAATGGCTATGGAAATGCCATAATAGGTAGGTATGGTGGCTGTTTTGAGGAAGATATATGGTTGGTGTATGATACCGGCGAAAAGTGCGCGGTATTAGAGAGGCTAGCAATGGTGGAAGGGTGAAAGCATGCGTATAATCCATGGAATCAACATAAATCAAAAGAACTCATGCACTTGTTGCAAAAATTTAGAAGTCATCAAAACCAAAGCACTACGCGCATGCTCCTAGGGGGATAGATTGGTAGGAAAAGACCATCGCTCGTCCCCGACCGCCACTCATAAGGAAGACAATCAATAAATAAAATTGTGCTCCAACTTCATCACAAAGCGGTTCACCATACGTGCATGCTACGGGAATCACAAACTTCAACACAAGCATTCTTTAAATTCATAATCACCCAACTAGCTTCAGTTTGATATTATCACCTCCATATCTCAAAACAATTATCAAGAATCAAACTTATCTTAGTATTCAACGCACTCAAAAGAAAGTTTCACCTATCTTGAATACCAAGTATATTAATGTTAAGTAAATTACCATGCTATTAAAGACTCTCAAAATAATATAAGTGAAGCATGAGAGTTCATATGTTTCTTCAAAATAAAACCACTATTGTGCTCTAAAAGATATAAGTGAAGTACTAGAGCAAATGACAAACTACTCTGAAAGATATAAGTGAAGATCAATGAGTAGTCGAATAATTATGGAACTATGCGAAGACTCTCTCTCATTTAAGAATTTCAGATCTTGGTATTGTATTCAAGAAGCAAGAAAAACAAAATAAAATGACATTGCAAGGATAGAATAGCGCATGTGAAGAAGCAAAAACTTAGGCTCAACCGATACTAACCGATAGTGGTTGAAGAAGAAAGGTGGGATGCCTACCGGGGCATCCCCAAGCTTAGATGCTTGAGACTTCTTGAAATATTATCTTGGGGTGCCTTGGGCATCCCCAAGCTTGAGCTTTTATGTCTCCTTAATTCCTTTCATATCATGGTTTCTCTTCTTTTTATCAAAAGCTTCATTCACAACAAACTCAACAAGAACTCGTGAGATATGTTAGTATAAACCAATGCAAAACCTTATCATTTTCTACTGTAACAAATCACTAAAATTATTATTCAACATTGAATACTAAATGCCTCTGCATATTTAATACTCCTATCCTCAAATAGAATCATTAAACAAGCAAACATATGCAAACAATGCAACCATAACAGCAATCTGCCAAAACAGTACAGTCTGTAAAGAATGCAAGAGTAACAATACTTCCCTGACTCCAAAAGTTATGAACTAAAATTACCACTGTAATAAATTTATCAGAGCTCAATATTCAAAAATATTCAATGTTATAACATTCTCTGACTTTTCTGAGGAATTTTTGCAACAGCGGTAAACTTTCCGTTTTCAAACAGCAACATGTATACTAGCAAAATAAGCATGACAAAGGCTATCTTTGACCTTTTTATTGAAACTAAAGATGCTAAACATTATTCTAACTAACAGCAAGAAAAAACTAACAAGATAAAATGAAGCTCCAAGCAAAACACATATCATGTGGTGAATAAAAATATAGCTCCAAGTAAAGTTACCGATGAACGAAGATTTAAAGAGGGATGCCTTCCGGGCATCCCCAAGCTTAGGCTCTTGGTTGTCCTTGAATATTACCTTGGGGTGCCTTGGGAATCCCCAAGATGAGGCTCTTTCCACTTCTTATTCCATAGTCCATCGAATCTTTACCGAAAGCTTGAAAACTTCAACCACACAAAACTCAAAACAAAACTCAGAAGCTCCGTTAATATAAGAAAATAAAACCACCACTTAGGTACTGTAATGAACTCATTCTTTATTCATAATGGTTTAATATCTACTGTATTCTAACTTCTCTATGGTTCATACCTTCCGAGACTACTCATATATGCATCAAAATAAGCAAACAACACAATGAAAACAAAATCTGTCAAAAACAGAACATTCTGTAGTAATCTGTATCAAACGTATACTTATGGAACCCCAAAAATTATGAAATAAATTGCTGGACCTGAGCAATTTTTCCATTAATCATCTGCAAATATAATCAACCTAAAAGCACTCTCCAATTAAAAACTGGCAGCTAATCTCGTGAGGGCTAAAGTTTCTTTTTTTTACAGCAAGATCACATAAACTTCACCCAAGTCTTCCCAAAGGTTCTACTTGGCACTTTATTGAAACAAAAGCTATAAAACATGATTACTACAGTAGCATAATCATGTGGACACACAAAAACAGTAAGTATAAATATTGGGTTGTCTCCCAACATGCGCTTTTCTTTAATTCCTTTCTAGCTAGGCAAGATGATGACAATGATGCTCACATAAAAGATAAGAATTGAAACATAACGGGAGCATCATGAAAAATATGACTAGCACATTTAAGTCTAACCCACTTCCTATGCATAGGGATTTTGTGAGCAAACAACTTATGGGAACAATAATCAACTAGCATAGGAAGGTAACACAAGCATAGCTTCAAGAATTTAAGCACATAGGGAGGAAACTTGATATTATTGCAATTCCTACAAGCATATGTTCCTCTCTCATAATAATTTTCAGTAGCATCATGAATGAATTCAACAATATAACCAGCACCTAAAGCATTCTTTTCATGATCTAAAAGCATAGAAAATTTACTACTCTCAACATGAGCAAATTTCTTCTCATGAATAGTAGTGGGAGGAAAGTCAACAAAATAACAATCATGTGATTGAAAATTAAGATCAAGATGACACGTTTCATGGTTATCATTGTTCTTTAAAGCATACGATGTCATCACAATAATCATCATAGATAGGAGGCATGCTTTCATCATAGTAAATTTGCTCATCAAAGTTTGGGGACAAAAATATCATCTTCATCAAACATGGCTTCCCCAAGCTTGTGGCTTTGCATATCATTAGTATCATGGATATTCAAGGAATTCATACTAACAACATTGCAATCATGCTCATCGTTCACATATTTCATGCCAAGCATTCTATGTAATTCTTCTTCTATCACTTGAGCACAATTTTCCTTTCCATCATACTCACGAAAGATATTAAAAAGACGAAGCGTATGAGACAAACTTAACTCCATTTTTTGTAGTTTTCTTTTATAAACTAAACTAGTGATAAAACAAGAAACAAAAAGATTCAATTGCAAGATCTAAAGATATACCTTCAAGCGCTAACCTCCCTGGCAACGGCGCTTTAAAAGAGCTTGATGTCTACTACACAACCTTCTTCTTGTAGACGTTGTTGGGCCTGCAAGTGCACAGGTTTGTAGGACAGTAGCAAATTTCCTCAAGTGGATGACCTAGGTTTATCAATCCGTAGGGAGGCGAGGGATAAAGATGGTCTCTCTCAAACAACCTTGCAACCAAATAACAAAGAGTCTCTTGTGTCCCCAACACACCCAATACAATGGTAAATTGTATAGGTGCACTAGTTAATGAAGAGATGGTGATACAAGTGCAATATGGATGGTAGATAAAGGTATTTGTAATCTGAAATTGTAAAAACAGCAAGGTCACAAGTGGTAAAAGCGAGCGTAAACGGTATTGCAATGATAGGAAACAAGGCCTAGGGTTCATACTTTCACTAGTGCAAGTTCTCTCAACAATAATAACATAGATAGATCATATAACAAGCCCTCAACATGCAACAAAGAGTCACTCCAAAGCCACTAATAGCGGAGAACAAACGTAGAGATTATGGTAGAGTACGAAACCACCTCAAATTTATTCTTTCGGATCGATCTATAAAAGAGTTCGTACTAGAATAACACCTTAAGACACAAATCAACCAAAACCCTAATGTCACCTAGATACTCCATTGTCCCCTCAAGTATCCGTGGGCATGATTATACGATATGCATCACACAATCTCAGATTCATCCAACCAACATAAAAGTACTTCAAAGAGTGCCCCAAAGCTACTACCGGAGAGTCAAGAACGTGTGCCAACCCCTATGCATAGGTTCCCAATGTCACGAAACCCGCAAGTTGATCACCAAGACATACATCATGTGTTCTCATAAAAGACTCAATCCGATAAGATAACTTCAAAGGGGAAACTCAATTCATCACAAGAGAGTAGAGGGGGAGAAACATCATAAGATCCAACTACAATAGCAAAGCTCGGGATACATCAAGATCGTGCCATAGAGGGAACATGAGAGAACACAAGAGAGAGAGAGATCAAACACATAGCTACTGGTACATACCCTCAGCCCCGAGGGTGAACTACTCCCTCCTTGTCATGGAGAGCGTCGGGATGATGAAGATGGCCACCGGTGAAGGATCCCCCCTCCGGCAGGGTGCCGGGAAGGGCTCCCGAGAGGTTTTTGGTGGCTACAGAGGCTTGCGGCGGCGAAACTCCCGATCTATCTTCTTTTCTGGAAGTTTTACGATACGTAGGTATATATGGGTGCAAGGGGTACGTCGGTGAACCGAAGGGGGGGGGGGGCAAGAGGCAGGGGGGTGCGCCCCAGGGGGGTGGGCGCGCCCCCCACCCTCGTGAGCACCTCCCTTCTTTTCTGACGTGCACTCCAAGTCCATCGGGTGGCTTTCCTTCCAAAAATAACTTCTCCAGTTGATTTCGTTCCGTTTTGACTCCGTCTGATATTCCTTTTCCTCGAAACACTAAAATAGGCATAAAACAACAAATCTGGGTTGGGCCTCCGGTTAATAGGTTAGTCCCAAAAATAATAAAAAAGTGGATAATAAAGCCCAATATTGCTTAAAACAGTAGATAAGTTAGCATGGAGCAATCAAAAATTATAGATACGTTGGAGACGTATCATTATTCTAGTGGATGTGTAATTGGGTATTGTTGGAGTGATTTCCTCTTTGTGTTCTTGGTGTTCATCTCCTTTTCCCCCACCAAGTGTGAAAAGGTCCATCTTAGGGTATAATCCTACAACATGTTGGTATCATGAGCAAGGTTGATTCACATCTTGGAGTCCCTACCCTCCACTTTCTAGCTTGATTTCGTTGTTTTTCGTCCTAATTCGAAAATCCCCACCAAAAATAGCCCCAAAAAATTTTCTTGCTATTTGTGGATCTTGTGAGATTTGGTTGTTTTGATCCACGAATTTGGTGTTTGGCAAGTGGATCTACCCCCCTGCCATCTTCCCCACCTTCCAATCCATCAAATTTGGCCTCAAATTGGGAAATACCCACGGATCCGGAGCAGTTCGTCCGCTCTCAGAGGACGCCATGCACGCGGGCCTCACTTACCCCGTGCGCACTGATACGTCTCCGTCGTATCTATAATTTTTGATTGTTCCATGTCAATATTATACAACTTTCATATACTTTTGGCAACCTTTTATACTATTTTTTAGACTAACATATTGATCCAGTGCCCAATGCCAGTTCCTGTTTGTTGCATGTTTTATGTTTCGCAGAAACCCAATACCAAACGGAGTCCAAACGGAATAAAAACGGATGGAGAATATTTTTGGAATATTTGTGAAATATGGGAAGAAGAATCAACGCGAGAAGGTGCCCGAGGGGGCCACGGGGCTGGGCGGCGCTGACCCTCGTGGGCACCCCGTAAGGCGGTTGCTGCTCTTCTTTGGCCGCAAGAAAGCTAATTTTCAGAGAAAAATCTGGGCGAAGGTTTCAATCCAATCGGAGTTATGGATCTCCGGTTATAAAAGAAACGGTGAAACGGCAGAATCAAGAACGCAGAAATAGAGAGAGATAGAGAGACAGATCCAATCTCGGAGGGGCACTCGCCCCTCCCATGCCATGGAGACCAAGGACCAGAGGGGAAATCCTTCTCCCACCTAGGGAGAAGGTCAAGGAAGAAGAAGAAGGAGGGGGGCTCTCTCCCCCTCGCTTCCGGTGGCACCGGAGTGCCGTCGGGGCCATCATCATCACCGTAGTCTACACCAACAACTTCACCGCCGTCATCACCAACTCTTCCCCCCTCTATGCAGCGGTGTATCCCCTCTTTTACCTGTTGTAATCTCTACTTGAACATGGTGCTCAACGCTATATATTATTTCCCAATGATGTATGGCTATCCTATGATGTTTGAGTAGATCCGTTTTGTCCTATGGGTTAATTGATGATCATGATTGGTTTGAGTTGCATGTTTTATTATTGGTGCTGTCCTATGGTGCTCTCCGTGTCGCACAAGCGTGAGGGATCCCCGCTGTAGGGTTTGCAATATGTTCATGATTTGCTTATGGTGGGTGGCGTGAGTGACAGAAGCACATACCCGAGTAAGTAGGTTGTTTGCGTATGGGAGTAAAGAGGACTTGATGCCTTATAATGCTATGGTTGGGTTTTACCTTAATGATCTTTAGTAGTTGCGGACGCTTGCTAGAGTTCCAATCATAAGTGCATATCATCCAAGTAGAGAAAGTATGTTAGCTTATGCCTCTCCCTCAAATAAAATTGCAATAACGATTACTGGTCTAGTTATCGATTGCCTAGGGACAAATAACTTTCTCGTGACAAAAAGCTCTCTACTAAAACTAATTTATCTAAACAGCCCCTACTTTTTATTTATGTTCTCTTTATTATCTTGAAAACTTATCCAAAAACACCTACAAAGTACTTCTAGTTTCATACTTGTTCTAGTTAAAGCGAACGTTAAGCGTGCGTAGAGTTGTATCAGTGGTCGATAGAAGTTGAGGGAATATTTGTTCTACCTTTAGCTCCTAGTTGGGTTTGACACTCTTACTTATCGAAAGAGGCTACAATTGATCCCCTATACTTGTGGGTTATCAAGACCTTTTACGGCACCGTTCTGTCGGGGAGAAAGAGCGTGGGGTGAAAATTCTCGTGTGTGCTTGTTTGCTTTATCTCTAAGTAATTTTTATTTGCTGTTCTTAGTTGTTCTCTAGCTTTAGTTATGGATATGGAACACGAAATACCAAAAAAATTACGTGTACTTTCTACCCATGGAGATGGGGAGCCTCCTAAAACCCTCGATGCTCATTATGTGAAAGATATTATGTACTACTTTGATAATCCTGAGAAAACCCCATTCAACTTTGTAATGGGAGACACGTTGGATCAAAGTGAATACTTTAGGCATTATCGCTTGACTCAAAAAGGGAAACTATGATGGGATCAAATTTATATGTTGTATTGGTATGGTAGGCAAGAATCTTAGTCCTTTCGAATTTCTAAGTTGGGAATTTGATATCGACTAAAACAAGAAACTCGATTTCACTATGATATGATTGACGGTAGCATTATAAGATGATCTCTCACTAAATTTCAAGATAAAAGTGTTCTCCCTGAGTATGCACTGTTGCCAAAGTTTGTCGTGCCCAGACACCACGTGATGATCGGGTGTGATAAGCTCTACGTCCTTCTACAACGGGTGCAAGCCAGTTTTTGCACGCGCATAATACTCAGGTTAAACTTGACGAGCCTAGCATATGCAGATATGGCCTCGGAACACTGAGACCGAAAGGTCGAGCGTGAATCCTATAGTAGATATGATCAACATAATGATGTTCACCATTGAAAACTACTCCATTTCACATGATGATCGGTTATGGTTTAGTTGATTTGGATCACGTGATCACTTAGAGGATTAGAGGGATGTCTATCTAAGTGGGAGTTCTTAAGTAATTAATTGAACTTAAATTTATCATGAACTTAGTCCTGGTACTATTTTGCAAAATTATGTTGTAGGTCAATAGCTCGCGTTGTTGCTTTCATATGTTTATTTTGATATGTTCCTAGAGAAAAATGATGCGGATTGGATCCGTGATCACTTAGAGGATTAGAGGGATGTCTATCTAAGTGGGAGTTCTTATGTAATTAATTGAACTTAAGTTTATCATGAACTTAGTCCTGGTAGTATTTTGCAAATTATGTTGTAGATCAATAGCTCGCGTTGTTGCTTTCATATGTTTATTTTGATATGTTCCTGAAGAAAAATGATGCGGATTGGATCCGTGATCTGAGGATTGTCCTCATTGCTGCACAGAAGAATTATGTCCTTGATGCACCGCTAGGTAACGGACCTATTGCAGGAGCAGATGCAGACGTTATGAACGTTTGGCTAGCTCAATATGATGACTACTTGATAGTTTAGTGCACCATGCTTACCGGCTTAGAATCGAGACTTCAAAGACATTTTGAACGTCATGGGCCATATGAGATGTTCCAGGAGTTGAAGTTAATATTTCAAGCAAATACCCGAGTTGCGAGATATGAAGTCTCCAATAAGTTATATAGCTAAAAGATGGAGGAGAATTGCTCAACTAGTGAGCATGTGCTCAGATTGTCTGGATACTACAATCGCTTGAATCAAGTGGGAGTTAATCTTCCAGATAAGATAGTGATTGGCAGAGTTCTCTAGTCACCATCACCAAGTTATTGGAACTTCGTGATGAACTATAATGCAAGGGATGACGAAAATGATTCCCGAGCTCTTCGTGATCCTGAAATCGACGAAGGTAGAAATACAGAAAAGAGCATCAAGTGTTGATGATTGATAAGACCACTAGTTTCAAGAAAAGGGCAAAGGAAAAGAAAGGGAACTTCAAGTAGAATGGCAAGCAAGTTGTCACTCCCGTGAAGAAACCCAAAGCTGGACCAAAGCCTGAAACTAAGTGCTTCTATTGCAAAGGAAATGGTCACTGGAAGCGGAAATGCCCTGAATATTTGGTGGATAAGAAGGATGGCAAAGTGAAGAAGGGTATATTTGACATACAGGTTATTGAAGTGTACCTTACTAGTGTTTATAGTAGCCCCTGAATATTTGATACTTGTTCGGTTGCTAAGATTAGTAACTCGAAAAAGGAGTTCTGAGAATAAACAGAGACTAGTTGAGGGTGAAGTAACGATGTGTGTTGGAAGTGGTTCCAAGATTGATATGATCACCATCGTACACTCCCTATATTTTCAAGATTAGTGTTGAACCTAAATAAATGTTATTTGGTGTTTGCATTGAGCATAAATATGATTAGATCATGTTTATTATGTATACGATTATTCATCTAAGACAGAGAATAAATTGTTATTCTGTTTACATGAATAAAACCTTCTATGGTCATACACCCAATGTTGATGGTTTATTGAATCTTGATCATGGTGATACACATATTCATAATATTAATGCCAAAATATGCAAAGTTAATAATGATAGTGCAACTTATTTGTGGCACTGCCGTTTGGGTCATATCGGTGTAAAGCGGATGAAGAAACTCCATAAAGATGGATTTTCGGAATCACTTGGTTATGAATCATTTGATGCTTGCGAACCGTGCCTTTTGGGCAAGATGACTAAAACTCTGTTCTCCAGAACAATGCAACGAGCTACTGACTTGTTGGAAATAATACATACTGATGTATGCATACCAATGAGTATTAAGGCTCGTGGCGGGTATTGTTATTTTCTGACCTTCACAGATGATTTGAGCAGATATGGGTATATCTACTTGATGAAACATAAGTCTGAAATAGTTGAAAGGTTCAAAGGATTTCAGAGTGAAGTGGAAAATCATTGTAACAAGAAAATAAAGTTTCTGCGGTCTGATCGTGGAGATGAATATTTGAGTTACGAGTTTGTCCTTCAGTTAAAATAATGTGGAATAGTTTCACAAACTCATGCCACCTGGAACACCACAGGTAACGGTGTGTCCGAAGGTCGTAACCGCACTTTATTGGATATTGTGCGACCTATGATGTCTCTTATCGGTTTACCACTATCGTTTTGGGGTTATGCATTAGAGACAGCTGCATTCACTTTAAATAGGGCGCCATCGAAATCCGTTGAGACGACGGCTTATGAACTGTGGTTTGGCAAGAAACCAAAGTTGTCGTTTGTTAAAGTTCTTGACTGCGATGCTTATGTGAAAAAGTTTCAACCTGATAAGCTCGAACCTAAATTGGAGAAGTACATCTTCATAGAATACCCAAAGGAAACTGTTGGGTACACCTTCTATCACAAATCCAAAGGCAAGATATTCGTTGCTAAAATGGATCCTTTCTAGAGAAGGAGTTTCTCTCGAAAGAAGTGAGTGGGAGGAAATTAGAGCTTGATAAGGTAATTGTACCTTCTCATGAATTGGAAAGTAGTTCATCACAGAAATCACTTCCAGTGATTTCTACACCAGTTAGTGAGGAAGTGAATGATGATGATCATGAAACTTCAGATTAAGTTACTACAGAACCTCGTAGGTCTTCCAGAGTAAGATCCGCACCAGAGTGGTACGGTAATCCAGTTCTGGAAGTCAATTTACTAGACCATGATGAACCTACGAACTATGAGGAAGCGGTGATGAGCCCAGATTCCGTGAAATGGCTTGAGGCCATAAAATCTGAGATAGGATCCATGTATGAGAACAAAGTGTGGACTTTGGTTGACTTGTTCGATGATCAGCAAGCCATAGAAAATAAATGGATCTTCAAGAAGAAGACAGACGCTGATAGTAGTGTTACTATCTACAAATCTCGACTTGTCACAAAAAAAGTTTTTCGACAAGTTCAAGGTGTTGAATACAATGAGATTTTCTCACTTGTATCGATGCTTAAAGTCTGTCCGAATCATGTTCGCAATTGCCACATTTTATGAAATCTGGCAAATGGATGTCAAAACTGCATTCCTTAATGGGTTTGTTAAAGAAGAGTTGTATATGATGCAACCAGAAGGTTTTGTCAATCCGAAAGGTGCTAACAAAATGTGCAAGCTCCAGCGATCCATCAATGGACTGGTGCAAGCATCTCGGAGTTGGAATATACGCTTTGATGAGTTGATCAAAGCATATGGTTTTATACAGACTTTTGGAAAGGCTTGTATTTACAATAAAGTGAGTGGGAGCACAACAACCTTTCTGATAAGTATATGTGAGTGACATATTGTTGATCAGAAATGATGTAGAATTTTTCTGGAAAGCATAAAGAAATGTTTGAAAGGAGTTTTTAAAAGAAAGACCTCAGTAAAGCTACTTACATATTGAGCATCAAGATCTATTGAGATAGATCAAGATGCTTGATAAGATTTTCAATGAGTACATACCTTGATAAGATTTTGAAGTAGTTCAAAATGGAACAGTCAAAGAAAGAGTTCTTGCCTGTGTTGCAAAGGTATGAAATTGAGTAAGAATCAAATCCCGACCACGGCAGAAAATAGAAAGAGAATGAAAGTCATTCCCTATGCATCAGTCATAGGTTCTATAAAAGTATGCCATGCTATGGACCAGACCTATTGTATACTCTGCCTTGGTTTAGCAAATGGAATACAATAGTGATCTAGGAGTAGATCTCTGGACATTGGTCAAAATTATTCTTTGTGGTATTAGGATATGTTTCTCGATTATTATGGTGACAAAGGTTAGGTAAGTAAAGGGTTACGTTGATACAAGT
This sequence comes from Aegilops bicornis, assembly GCA_021605145.1. NCBI lineage: Eukaryota > Viridiplantae > Streptophyta > Magnoliopsida > Poales > Poaceae > Aegilops > Aegilops bicornis. The sequence goes on along the minus strand of CM038675.1, from coordinate 46,704,836 downwards.
TTTGGCACTGATCCAGATGACTCTAAGTCTCAATCTGGATACATATTGAAAGTAGGAGAAATTAGCTAGAGTAGCTCCATGCAGAGCATTATAGACATAGAATATTTGCAAAATACATACGGCTCTGAATGTGACAGACCCGTTGACTAAACTTCTCTCATGAGCAAAACATGATCATACCTTAGTACTCCTTGGGTGTTAATCACATAGCGATGTGAACTAGATTATTGACTCTAGTAAACCCTTTGGGTGTTGATCACATGACGATGTGAACTATGGGTATTAATCACATACAGATGTGAATATTGGTGTTAAATCACATGGTGATGTGAACTAGATTATTGATTCTAGTGCGAGTGGGAGACTGAAGGAAATATGCCCTAGAGGCAATAATAAAGTTATTATTTATTTCCTTATTTCATGATAAATGTTTATTATTCATGCTAGAATTGTATTAACCGGAAACATAATACATGTGTGAATACATAGACAAACATAGTGTCACTAGTATGCCTCTACTTGACTAGCTCATTGATCAAAGATGGTTAAGTTTCCTAACCATAGACATGAGTTGTCATTTGATTAATGGGATCACATAATTAGGAGAATGATGTGATTGAATTGACCCATTCCGTTAGCTTAGAACTTGATCGTTTAGTATCTTGCTATTGCTTTCTTCATGACTTATACATGTTCCTATAACTATGAGATTATGCAACTCCCGTTTACCGGAGGAACACTTTGTGTGCTACCAAACGTCACAACGTAACTGGGTGATTATAAAGGTGCTCTACAGGTGTCTCCAAAGGTACATGTTGGGTTGGCGTATTTCGAGATTAGGATTTGTCACTCCGATTGTCGGAGAGGTATCTCTAGGCCCTCTCGGTAATACACATCACTTAAGCCTTGCAAGCATTGCAACTAATGAGTTAGTTGCGGGATGATGTATTACGGAACGAATAAAGACACTTGCAGTAGCGATATTGAACTAGGTATTGAGATACCGATGATCAAATCTCGGGCAAGTAACATACCGATGACAAAGGGAACAACGTATGTTGTTATGCGGTCCGACCGATAAAGATCTTTGTAGAATATGTAGGAGCCATTATGAGCATCCAGGTTCCTCTATTGGTTATTGACGGAGGCGTGTCTCGGTCATGTCTACATAGTTCTCGAACCCGTAGGGTCCGCACGCTTAACGTTACAATGACAGTTATATTATGAGTTTATGTGTTTTGATGTACGAAGGAGTTGAGTCCCGGATAAGATCGGGGACATGACGGGAAGTCTCGAAATGGTCGAGACGTAAAGATCGATATATTGGACGACTATATTCGGACTTGGAAAGGTTCCGAGTGATTCGGGTATTTTTGGAGTACCAGAGAGTTACGGGAATTCGCCGGGGAGTATATGGGCCTTATTGGGCCATACGGGAATAGAGGAGAGAGGCCGAAAGGAAGGAGGCACGCAGCCCCCCTCTGGTCCGAATTGGACAAGGGGTGCAGCCCCCTTTTCCTTCCTCCTCTCCCCCTCTTTCCCACCTTCTCCTACTCCAACAAGGAAGGAGGGAGTCCTACTCCCGGTGGGAGTAGGACTCCCTTGGGCGCCCCTCCTAGGCTGGCCGGCCCCTCCCCCCTTGCTCCATTATATACGGGGGCAGGGGGGCACCTCTAGAAACAACAACAATTGATCGTTTGATCTTCTAGCCGTGTGCGGTGCCCCCCTCCACCATATTCCACCTTGATAATACTATAGTGGTGCTTAGGCGAAGCCCTGCGTCGGTAGAACATCATCATCGTCAACACGCCGTCGTCTTGTGAAACTATCCTCAACACTCGGCTAGATCGGAGTTCGAGGGACGTCATCGGGCTGAGCGTGTGCTGAACTCGGAGGTGCCGTCGTTCGGTACTTGATCGGTCGGATCGTGAAGACGCGTCTGACTACATCAACCGTGTTGTTCTAACGCTTACGCTTACGGTCTACAAGGGTATGTAGACAACACTCTCCCCTCTCGTTGCTATGCATCAACATGATCTTGCGTGTGCGTAGAATTTTTTTTGAAATTACTACGTTCCCCAACAGTTTAGTCCCACCTCGCCTAGCGAGAGAGCGCTGCACCTGTTTATATACCCGGCTGCGACTGACCTCACAAGCTTCTATCATACGCATGCAGTGCATTGCCTAACTCTTGTCCTCTCTACCCCGTGGGGCCTACTAGCAGCACATAAATTCTGCACCACGGGCCTGCATGCTGGCCCATGAACGGCTGGGTTCCTAGTCGTATGCAGGCCGTGGTGTTACGAATTCTCCTGCTCTGGTAGGTGGGCACTTTCTTTTTGCATATTGCCATGTGTTTTTGGCATATTCTCCTGTTGTTCAAATCACACATTAAATTATACAGATGCTCACTTGCATTCAATGCACATTTTTTTGCACATATGCCAAGTTAATGTTTGTAGCTTCAAAACACCTAGTAATTCTTTTTTGATGGCCATATTTGGCACATGTGGGTCACCATGTACAAGAAAATTTGGGTTATTTGGAGGTGATGAAAAAAATCACCTTTGTTCAAAAACTGGCTTAAGTTAAAAGACCAAATGGCCCCTCCGGTATGCAGTGATTTTTTTTGACCACCTCCAAATCACCTCTATTTTGGCACACATGACCTCTTGCACAAACAGAGCTATGTTTCCAAGGTTTTATATTTGTTTAATTTTTTTTTGAATTTATAATAACCTATAGACTGACTGGTCAAAACATCGGTCTATACCTCAAGGGGGCATTGTAAAATATATGTTTTCCAAATTTTCTTTGATGTCCATGTTTGGCACATGTGGGTCACCATGTACAAGAAAATATGGGTGATTTGGAGGTGGTGGAAAAAATCACCTTTGTTCAAAAATTGGCTTAAGTTAGACCAAATGGCCCCTCCGGAATGCGGTGATTTTTTCGACCACCTCCAAATCACCTCTATTTTGGCACACATGACCTCTTGCACAAACAAAGCTATGTTTCCAAGGTTTATATATTTTTTGATTTTTTTTGAATTTATAATAACCTATAGACTGACTGGTCAAAACATCGGTCTATACCTCAAGGGGGCATTGTAAAATATATTTTTTCAAAATTTTCTTTGATGGCCTAGTTTGCCACATGTGGGTCACCATGTACAAGAAAATATGGGTGATTTGGAGGTTGTGGAAAAAATCGCCTTTGTTCAAAAGCTGGCTTAAGTTAGACCAAATGGCCCCTCCGGAATGCGGTGATTTTTTCGAACACCTCCAAATCACCTCTATTTTGGCACACATGACCTCTTGCACAAACGAAGCTATGTTTCCAAGGTTTTATATTGTTTTGAATTTTTCTGAATTTATACTGCCCTCTAGACTGATTGCTAAAAACATCGGTCTATACCTCAAGGTGGCATTGTAAAATATCCCTTTTACAAATTTTCTTTGATGGCCATGTTTGGCACATGTGGGTCACCATGTACAAGAAAATTTGGGTGATTTGGAGGTGGTGGAAAAAATCACCTTTGTATTAGTAGTTCACAATAGATCCAGTTCAGACACACAATACATTACATTATATTAGTAGTTCAGACCCAGATGCAGCTTTCCAAAAGTAAAACATCATCAAATCTACTGATGATGAGTAGGGCTTCCAGCTTCTGATGATCAGCATGATGTAGGACTAGATGTTAGGGTTTCTCAGGACCTTGAGGAGGGCAGAGTGCTGAGCCCTGATCTTGTAGTCATCACCAGTGATCGATGTAGCCCGACAATGTTCCATCAGATGCTCCGGTAACCAGACCGGGTTTGGGCTTGCTGCGATGAGGGGCAGCGGTACTTCTCCGTCCTCCGGTTGTAGTACATACCAGATTCTTTGGCCTTGATCTTCAGCACCTCCTTCTCTCCGAAGGACTCGGCGTTCCTCGACCACATCATCTCCAGATTCATACTGCACATTAATGACATACATTAATACATTATGCGTTCAGATACTATAAACATCTAACACTAACTCAATGCAAAAATAACATTTCAACTAGGCCGTACCTCGTACGGCTCATCTTCATCACTGTCATATGGGTAGTACCCAGTCTTGTCCCACTTCCTCTTCTTGCCAACAAGATCCTCCTCCTGCTATATTGTCAAACAAGCACATCAATTACAATGAATTGAATTGCAGTTCAAAGAATGTCATTACAAACAAAATTGTGAATGTGAACCACATTGGTATGTTGCAAGTGACCAAATGCTTTCCTTATAAATACAGAATCTAAGCAATCAATCAACAGACAAATGCTTTCCTTCATAAATGCTAATGAAAATCCAAGCTGGATTCTTGACATTCCCTGTATTAACCCAACACTTTTCTTTTGAGGCAATTCCCACCAACACTACTTAATGGAAACATATAGTATATTTTGTTGCTAGGATCCTGCCTTGGAATGTTTACTTCATAGTTATACAATGGTGACATCCCAGCTGCATATTTTTGTAATTCATCATAACTATTTGCACAAGAGGAAAATCTCTGGCCAGGTTAATTTTATGAGGCTGGACAATAGGCCTGCCTACAACATTTGGTTTATTAAATTTTGGGCAAGGACAATATTTCAAGGCCATGTTACTGTTTTTGAGGCCACCCTTCTGCAATTGTAAAGTGAGTTATCTCTTAGCCCCTTAAATATAAAATTACATCCATTGCTACTAATTACAGCAGCAAACTACAAATTTTAATATGCAAAAATTAATGTTTTGGGATAATGCAGCAAAGCTCCTACACATATTAACATAATGCAGTAGTTAATTAGGTACAACTTCAACTATAAATGCATACATCTCCAACAAACATCTAAAATTTCATTACTTACCTAACAACAACAAATTATACTATAGATGAATCTTGTATCATCTAAATCAATTCATTGGCATATCAAAATTAATGCATTCCAAATCAAATATGTTTCCATCCAGTATCATTGAACCACAGATCAAATCAAATAATCATTTATGTCTGCAGCATTGAACTACAGATCTAATAATCATATGACGTCTATCTGACCTTAAATTCCCCCTTAAATAAGGTATTCAAGCTCATACTAATTAAAATCTAACAAGCAAAAATTCCACGACTAATCTAATAAGCATCTGAAAAAACCACATCTCTCAATCCGGCTACTTCTAACCTAATCTAATAATCATATGATGTCCACCATTCTTGCACCTAAATTTTGAACCTAAAATGACCTAAAATTTTGAACCTAAATTAAGGTTTCCATATATGACTTAATTTTGAACCTAAAATGGACCATGTCTACAAGGAACAACATAAATGAGGAGATTTGTAATCCTTTGCATTTATTAGTCACTAGTGGCAAACCAAAGCGATTATCTTGGATTATTTTTTAAGAATATCTGGTTTAAACACGAGTAAAAATGGATGAAAAATCCGGTCATCAGAATTGATGCTTGTGTTTACAATGCGATTTTGCTCTTAGCTCACACAATATCGAATGGGAGGTGTGGCAACAGAAAACGACAACAGTGGAGATTGCCGCTTTAGACCAGAGGAATCTCAACGCGATTACATAACCTCAGACCATGATGATTCAAATTGCTATCAGTCCATGATGATCGTTCACGTCCGTAAGAAATTATAGGGATGCATAGATCCAAACAACTCTATACCCAAACGACGGTTCATGATAGGAGGTGTACCTACATCGGAGTTCAAAAAACCTACTATGCCTTCCATACTCGTCTGCCTTGATTGATATTAAACCTATGGATGGTGTGATGAGGACAAGACGTCAGGGGCTCTGAACACTAGCAACAATTGGAGGAGGCTTTAATGGGAGAGGGTGTGGCGAGCCGATGAAGTTGTAACAATCATGGTTCTCACGGGTAGTGGCCTCACTAAGAGATGGAAGCCGTGATAAAGAGGGTAGAGGTAGGCCATGAAGGACACGAGGAGAGCTTGGGAAGGCCATCTGAGCCTGCCATGCCTCCATTTTGCATCATCTTTTCTCGAATATTTTGCATATGTGGAAATAGGAGAAACCTTGGTTTTTGCAGATATGTTTTTACTGCTACTTGGACGATATTTTTGCAGCCGATTCATGCACGACACAAAATATCGGCCATGCATCCCATTTGTTCAGTGAGCTACAACCTTCGATCAAGAGTGTCATGCGAGTTTTGTCTGCCATCCATCGTTTGCAGCGTTATTAGTTTCTCCCATCTACTAGCCCCATGGTTTCACACTTTCAGGTCCATTCCCTGCCTTCTCCCACCCACCCTCTTAATTTCTTTTTGTACTCCCGTTCCTTGAACGCTCCACAGCACCCCGCACCCGTATATATATAGTTTGAGAATAGGGTTTAGGGTTTCCCGTGGGGCAAAGCCTCACCACGTCTTTCTATATATAACAATCAGCATATACATATACATGCATACAGGGTACGTGTACACGACATGCTAGACCTGTTTTAACACTCCCCCTCAATCTGAACTTCTACTCTGTACAATGTTTAGATTGGTAACGGTCTAGCATCTGTGTGGTGGTTGGTTTAGTGAACACATTAGCCAGCTGATCGTTAGAAGAAATGAATCTGACTTCAAGAGCTCCAGAAGCAACACACTCGCGCACAAAGTGGAAATAAATCTCGATGTGCTTGGTACGCACATGAAAAACTGGGTTGGCAGTCAGATATGTGGCCCCTAAGTTATCACACCACAGAACTGGAACACACTGCTGAGACACTCCAAGCTCTTTGAGTAGTGACTCTACCCAGATGGCTTCAGCAGCTCCATTTGCGAAGGCTTTGTACTCGGCCTCTATGCTCGATCGCGACACTGTTGGTTGTTTCTTCGAACTCCAGGAAATGAGGTTCGGTCCAACGAATATGGCGAAACCGCCAGTTGATCGTCGATCATCCGGACATCCTGCCCAATCTGCATCAGTGAAGATACTAATGCTAGTAGAGACAGCCTTGCGAAACTTCAGACATGTATGTAATGTTACTTTCACATAGAGTAAAATCCGCTTGATGGCCTCCCAATGAGCATCAGTGGGTTGGGAGAGAAACTGACACCCCTTGTTTACATAAGCGAAATATCCGGGTGAGTGAGTGTTAAGTACTGCAACCCACCAACAACACTACGATACCGAAAAGAATCATCGGTACTGAGAGGTTGTCCAGACACTCGTGCAAGCTGATCGGAAGTAGACAACGGTCTGGAAGTAGGCTTACAATTCTCCATGCTCACATGATGCAAAAGATCCAAGGCATACTTCCGTTGAGTCAATGTCATCCCCCCTGAATTGTATGACGCTTCCAGACCAAGAAAATACTCCAACGGCCCAAGATCCTTGAAGGAAAGCTGGCTGCGAGGGCATGGACAAGACCATCAACCGCACGTGGAGTAGATCCGGCAATGACAATGCCATCCACATAAACAAGCATATAGATCTGAACATCACGATAGCGGAAGAAAAACAGAGAGGTGTCTGCTTTGGAGGAGACAAAACCCAGCTCAGGAAGACGGGCACTGAGCCGACCATACCATGCACGAGGAGACTGCTTGAGTCCATAGAGAGCGCGCTGAAGCTTGCACACATGCGAGGGAAAACCGCCATCCTCGAAACCAGGTGGCTGCTGCATATAGACGTCCTCGGAGAGATATCCATGAAGGAAAGCATTGCTGACATCAATCTGCCGAAGCGTCCAACCGCGAGACACAGCCAAGGCCAGAACCAGGCGAACGGTGGCCGGCTTGACAACCGGACTGAACGTATCACCATAATCAATACCAAGCTGCTGGGTGAAACCACGAGCGACCAGGCGAGCTTTGTACTTATCAACAGAGCCATCTGGACGGTGTTTGGTCTTGAAGATCCACTTGCTCCCAACAACATTGACTCCGCGCGGTCGAGGCACAAGAACCCAAGTCTTGTTGTGATGAAGGGCAGCGAGCTCATCAATCATCGCAGTCGCCAGGCAGTCTCACGAAGTGCATCACGGTGAGAGACTGGCACCGCATGAAACGCGGCGTCGGGGATCATAGCGGATGGTCCCATCAGTAGGAACAAGAGCACGGTGAGTATGATCGCGTGTGCGTGTAACCATGGTGTGTGCAGGAGCAGCTGGAGGCGGCGCGGTCGAGGGAGCAGGGCTACCCTCGACACAAGGCGACGCGAGCTGCGGCGGCGACGAGGGAGCGGCATCCTCGATCACCGGAGCAAGCGACGGTGGCGCGTCAGCGCGCGCCGCCGGGGCCGAGGACGGGCCGTCCGATCCAGGCAACGTCGGAGCGGACGGGCCAGGCGACGAGGCAGCCGATGGGCCAGTCGGGCCGGACGACGCGATGGCCGGGCCGGGCAACGCGATGGACGTGCCAGGCGACGAGGGAGCCGAGGGGCGGGGGGACGTGCATGTCCCATGCACGTCGATCGCTCGGGAGTGCGGCGCTGCGGCCACGGGGGTGCGGCAGGCAGGGGGCATGCATGCGCCATGCACGTCGATCGCCGATGATGGAGCAGCCGAAGGAGCTTGCACAGAAGCAACAAGGCCTGAAACAGACGTGTCAGTAGACAAATAGGACAAGTCGTATTTGCGCATATGGTCACCCGTAGCCGGTTCAGTGGGAGGAAAAGAGAGAACATCAGCCAAACAAGATACATCGACGGTGACCCCAGGAGTGGCATAGGGAAAAACAGACTCGTCAAAAACAATGTCACGAGAGATGTAGATACGTCCCGTGGAACGATCAAGACACTTGTATCCCTTATGCATCGGACTATAGCCCAAGAAAACACACATGGTGGACCGGAAAGCAAGCCTGTGTGCATTATATTTGCGCAAACTGGGCAAGCAGGCGCACCCAAAAGTGCGAAGATACTTGTAATCGGGATGCACCTTAAGGAGACGATATATGGGTGTATCTTGTTGAAGGACAGGTGTAGGCATACGATTAATAAGGTAGCATGCCGTAAGAAAAGCTTCATCCCAAAAACGCAATAGAGAAGAGTGAGCCAGCAAAGCATGACCTGTTTCGACAAGATGACGGTGTTTGTGCTCAGCAATGCCATTTTGCTGAGAGGTGTGCGGGCAAGACACACGATGAGAGATTTCAGTGCGATGGAAATACCGGTGCTGTCGGTGATACTCACCACCCCAGTCTGACTGAACCGCTATGATTTTAGTGTAGAGAAGACGCTCAGCATGAGCCTGAAAAGCATAAAATACTTGCTCAATGTCAGACTTGTGCTTAAGGAGATAAATCCAAGAGAAACGAGAGTAATCGTCAACAAAGCTCACATAATACTTATAGCCTCCGGAAGAGGCAATAGCAGGCCCCCAAACATCAGAATGAATTAACTCAAGAGGCATAGTGGAAACATGATGTGATAAATGATAAGGCAATTGTCGACTTTTAGCACGCTGACAAGCATCACACACGGAAGTCTGACGTTCAGAAGAACACACTAAATCATTATTCCTAACAATGTTTTGAACAATATTATTCGAGGGATGACCGAGACGCTGGTGCCACTGGGACGGGGTGGTCTTGATGCTGAGAGACGCTTGGCGGTTGGAGGAGGACAACGCGCGACTAAACGGGATGGGGTAGAGTCCGCCATGACATCTACCATGAAGAAGGATTTTCTTTGTGGCCGTGTCCTTAACAAGGAAAAAGAAACGGTGAAATTCCACAAAAACATCATTATCAAGGACGAGATGATAAGCGGAGAGAAGATGTTGATGAATATGTGATAGAGCGAAGAATATTTAAATAAGCGAAGAGATGAACCGGGTATGGTGGAGTGACCAATATGCGAAATAGACAAACCTGCACCATTTGCCACTTGCACTTGATCCTTCCCGCCATAGCGCTCGTGGAAGTGTAGACGATCGAGATCATTCGTCAGGTGGTCCGTCGCACCCGTGTCTAGGATCCAGTGCGGCAACTCATGGGAGGAGGAGGTGGACGCGGAGTTGGCGGAGCGGTGGTCATGGTCATAGCGGCTACGACAGTCGCCGGCCTCGTGACCCCAGTTCTTGCAGATCTGGCACCGGGACGCCAGCGCCGGCGGCCGCCCCCGTTGCCTCCTCCGTTGCGGCTGTTGCCGCCGTTGTTGTTGTTGCGGCCAGGGGCATTGCCCTGACCAGAGCCATAGCCTCCCGAGCCGGGCGGGAGAGAGCCAACGGAGGGACGGCCGCCGCTCGGGCGACCAGAGTCGGGGGCGCGGCCGGAATTGGTGTTGCAGACCGGCCGGCACGCGACATTGGCGGAGGACTGCCAATCGTCAAGCTCCGATTGCTGCTGCTGAAGCGCCTCGTAGTGCAGAACACTGGAATAGAACGCGGGAAACGTGATAGCCACGCCCGCGAAGTTCATCGAAGCAGTGATGGGGTTGAACGCCGAGCCGAGCGAGCCCGGTCAGCATGTAGTCGATGATCTCATAATCGCGAAGAGGAGAGCCGGCGGCGCGCCATCGCATCAGCGAGGGCCTTGACCTTCTGCATGTACTCGCCGGGCGGGCGATCTCCTGCGCAGCGCCTGGATCTGGCACGGAGGTTGCGCACACCGGCATTGTTCTCGGCAGCGAACAGGGTGTGGACGGCCGTCCAGGCGGCGGCCACCGTCCTGCAGCCGATGAGCTGCACAGAGATCTCCACGTTCATCAAACCGAGGAGATGCCCAATAACCTTCTGATCCAGCGTCCACCACTGCTCATACTCAGGGTTGGACACGGTGCGGGCGGCGTCGCCGGTGCCTGTCGTCACGGTCGGCGCCGGCGCCTTGGCCGAGACGTCGAGGAAGCCGTGGAGGCGAACTCCGGCGAAGTGGGGAAGGGCAAGGGCCCTCCATAGCATGAAGTTGCTGCGGTCGAGCGGGACCGCGATGGGTGGAAGGACGGGGGTGGGAGCCGACGCGGCGGGTGGGGCGATGATGGGGGCGATCGGGGCTGGTACGGAGAGGGTGGTGAGCGCTAGCGCGGAGGAGGGAGTCATCGTGGGTGACGGCGCCGTGGACATCACGGCGGCCGCGAGGAACTGCGGCGGCGGCGGAGGCGGCGGCGGTGGAGAGGAGAGGCGGCGGTGGCTAGGGTAGGCTCTGAAACCAAGTTAGAGAATAGGATTTAGGGTTTCCCGTGGGGCAAAGCCTCATCACGTCTTGCTATATATAAAAATCAGTATATACAAATCTACACGTACAGGGTACATGTACACAGACACGCTAGACCTATTTTAACATATATATCCATCCATTCCCGACGATTCTCTGTACCAAACGCACCCGCCTCCCGCAGTGCGACTGACACCCTTCTTCATTGTCTCTGTCTCTGTGCCACAAATACTTCACCATTTTTGGTAGAAAACTGAGCTTCTGGCAAGCATAGGTTGGCGGGCACCTGCTGAAGCTTGCACAAGTACCGTTTTGCCACGGACGTCCGAGGAAGCACCAAAAGCAGGAGATGGTCTTCCACGCCGTTGTCCCAAAGATAGCCATTAATTGGGTCATCAAATTGTTTCTTTTGTATGTGTAGATTGTGTCAAGGATTGGTTGTCTTGATCTTCTATTGGTGTTTGTCTGTCTTTCTGGAAATTGCACTTTGCTTATATTTCAGTCCAAAACTCTGCATCTCTGCCTGTCGCATGCCTGATCACTAAATACTTACGAAACTTGATTTTTGTCTTGATAAATGCTGATACGGCAACACAACTTGTGAAACAAAGAGCAGAAAAGAAAACATAAGCCAGGGCATACTTAGATCAAAGTTAGATGCCCAAACCTTCAAGGCTGTCGGCCAAGCATTTGTGCATGGGGTAATCACAAGCGTAACTAAATATAGATTTGGTTCATAATATGCGAAAACGAAAGTGAACCACTTTTCATATATCAGGTCAATGCCAATCTTAATGTAGCTTTGCATTGCATACAATCTGGAACATATCAGGTCAATGCAAAGCTTTCCGGACCAGCTAATCACATCTATTTTCAGTTTCTTCTAGAATTTCATCTCACTAGCAAGAAGATACACCACAAGTTTTCTAATTCAGCACTCCATAACCTAAGGACCAACCAAAGGAACGCAAACGCAAAAGATGTATAAATGGTCTAAATTATATGTAGAGGCAGAGTGAGCAGTATTCCAAATTTCTAGTTAACTTCGCAGCTCAGAAAGTGTGATGCTGCCTAATGGCGTCTAGCTCATGAGGAGTTAACTAGCATGACCATAGTGCAATAAGAGCATGAAGGAATTCATCATACACTATTGATGCATATGCATTAAGCTCGAATCGATTGGAATCCAGATTTCCAAGTAAAACTATGCAACTAAACTCCCTAAAGCAGAAGAGATACATCTAAATGTTCCTCATGTTGGTTAGATAAATGCACATGATATTTAGTTGATCACAATAAAGAACAATGATGGTCAAATGTATACATTGTGGATAATATTCACTTCCTGAATCTTGACCCATACTGTGACTACCATACAAACTTCTATTTATACAAAGGAATCCCTATCTCACGACGAGGTAGGTCGGTGGAGGGTGGGTTTAAAATTCCGACCTCTCCAAACTTCTCCTAGATACGATAGTAGATCGAGGCTTGATCGTCTGAGACAGTAAGGTTCTGAATTCGATCTAACATCTCGTTCAGAGTGTGATATCGACCTCGCACATCTCTTGACAGGCTCAACTGAAGTTCGCCCGAGGTACCGTTTAATGCAACTTCGGGGTTTTTGCCGGTCAGATCTGATGCCTTTTCGGTGGGGAGTGTTTGGATTCGAGCTCAAGCCTAAATCCGAGGCATGGACGGCTCCGAGGTACTACTCCAAGATCGAATCTCGTACTGGAATGACGGCGTCGACGGGCTCTTCGAACTGGTCTGATAACCAACCCGAAAAAGCGAGTTTGCCATGGGAGTCCGTGGCATACTCCGGATCCAAAACCTGATGGTCTGCCTGGGGCGAAGCTCTCGACCTGGCCGAGGTGACCAGTCGAGTTAGCGTGCAACACGATACTGCCGAAGGCAAAAAGCTATCAAGGGAAGAAAGTCTTCCCAAGACTAATGCTCTTGTCGATCTAGACCGGTCATTGAGGCTATGTGACCGCTGGCAGGACATGCATGGGCCACCAATGTCGGAGCTAAATCCGGCAGATCTTGGGTAGGGTGTCCCGAGCTGGTGGTATCAGCTAGATGGTAACAGGAAGTCGAGGGACACTGTGGTTATCCAGATTCAGGCCTCTCGAAGAGGTAAAACACCACATCCTTGTATTGTATTGATTGTGGATGGGGTACAAAGTACAAAACTACAAATGATCTACCTCGAGATCATATGAATGAGTCTAAAAAATCTTGCTTCTAGGGACTAAACCCCTCAGCTATAGGACTGGGTTACCTAGGTTTACACATGGTCAGTTGCATCTAGAGATAATCATGCGGAATATTTGAATATGACTTGACGTATGTGTCAAGTCTTCGGAAGATTCCATCTTGCATACACCGAGGATCATGGCCAACATGGTTCATTCATCGGTTGTTGGTGGGTCCTCGGCCCGGCCCACGAATGGTAGGCCGACGCGGTGAGTATCCCCTAATACAGACACCGTTACCTTTGTCTAGCCAGCCTCCTTACTATGGCCCCGTCGACCACCATCTCATAGCTCAGGTCTCCGGTGACCCCCCACCTGCCCTTGAAACTTCTCTTGCAGTTTACCATCGACATCGATTTAGAGGCCACCGCCGGGAAACTGAAGCACGTCGTCCTCCTCCCCGAATCTTGACCACATATTAGCATGGACAAAAACATAACGAAATAAATAATTCAGAAAGACATGGTGTTTGCCTTCATGGATGGTGACAAATTGATAATCTATATAAACAACGTGCACATGGATAACTCCGTTTCTATACTTCGTTCATCTTCTCTCGATGGACATACTGAATGCTTCTCAACGAGACACGTTGTACACATTTTGATTCGAACAAACGAAACGTCTCTCCATGTCAAAAATAGGTGTTCTCAATGGGACAGAATCATGTCTATGAATGTTGGCCCTGTAGCAGCACACTTTCCTGTCAAATTTTCATGGTTTCTCAGCAGCACACACCAACTACCACACCGTAACTAGTCCACAATTTATTTCAGTTTCTTCTAAAATTCCAACTCACCGGCAAGAGAACATTTCAAAAGTTCAGTAATCTAGTTTACACTCATAACCTGATGTACAACGGAAGGAACGCAGAAAAGGTGCATATGGTGTAGGGGTATATAAAGAGACAATGTGGGCAAAACATTGGTTACATTAGTGTGATAAGTCATAAGTGTGATACTGCTGAATGGTGTGTAGTTCATGCTGAGTGACAGTGTCTCTTCATGTTGGCCACCTGCAGTTTATTTTCCGTTGATTGCCATGTATACATGGGATAAATACTCTCATTTTAATCTATTCCATGGATTAGCCTCCGCGTCGTCTTCCTGGCAGCTCGGGGGAGAAAAAACCCGCCACGACTCCTCCCCCTCCCCTCCTAGTCTCGCCGCCACCGGAGGGGTCTCCCTGGCAAAGGCCGGGCGGCCCTGAGGAAGGTGGCGGCGGGGCAACGATTCCCTTGTGGTGGCGCGGGCGTGCGAGAGCTCCGCGCGCGTCAAAGGGTTTGCGGACGGCGGCGGCCACCGCCGCGGGACGGGCAAAGCACGGCGATCCAGTTGGCGGTGTGGTCTACGATCTCCTACTTGGCGGCTTGGATCTGCGGCTCCTGATCTGGGTCAGGCATCCAGGTTCGGGCTTTGCACGGTGTCATGGCGGCAGCCACTCTGCTGCGTGCTGGCCTGTTGGTGGTGGCGGCCAAGAGGGCGATGGATCTGGCATCAGATCTGTCCGGTGGTGAGTTTGGGCGGCAAGACTTCTGGTCAAAACCGAACCTCGACTATGGTCATGGTGGGCGATGGTGGTGTCTTTTGGCGTCGTTACCTTGTCGAAGGCATCGTCATAGCAATTCGCGTCACTCCTTCGGCCTGCTCCGTGGAAACCCTGGATCTATTTTCATGGATCGGACGATCGCGACGTCAGGTGTCGCACTCCTTGCTGAAGGCATAGTTTTGGAGCAGGTACCGACTTGGGTGGACAGGTGGTGGAGCGGTGTGGTATCTATCGCGTCATCGACGACTGGGCTCGGCGGCGTGGCGCAGCGGGGTCTCGCCGACAGATGCGTGACGATGGACGCGTGCAGGGTGGTGGCGCTGTCTGGTGTCATGGTGGTGTCGATGGCAGCTAGATCGGGCAAGGTAGATGCAGTAGTACAACACTGAAGATTGATTCGTGGCAGGTGGTTGTGGCGGCCTCATACCCGGCAGGCGTGCTGGTTGAGGAGTGTGTCGGACTGGTTGGTGCCCCAATACCCGGCAGGCGTCCTGGTTGGGAGCTCAGGTCTTTGATGTTAGGTTTGGCTGCAGGTCTGTTTGGTATTAGGCCCAGACTATCAGCATCCCTTCATCAACTGGACAGGAATAGCGACAGATGTTGCCTAGAGGGTGGCTTTGATCTTACTGTTGTATGACTTTATAAGGTCTTGTGTGGATAATTAATAAAATGGCTGCATGCATGGTCCAGATGCAGAGGCCGCAGAGGCTGGAGGTCCTCCTCCTTTTCTAAAAAAAGTTTTAGCTAATATCTCAACTCATTTTCAATGGGAGGCAAGGTTGCATCTCATTTTCCGACCTGCTCATGGAGTGGAGCAAATGAACACGGCTCCGCTGCTCTTGCCATATTCACTCTTCTACTACGCAATTTGAGCCAATTCTAACCATACCCTGTAAATGTTAAGCTTGCTTATTTTAACCACAATCGTTGTCCAGGGAGGTACAACCTCTCAAATTAGTTGTGGTTTGCTATGTAGGCACAGCATGATGGATTCAGTAGCATATTTGTTCACAGTGGTAGTTTGGTTAGTCATGCATATGACCTTGCAAACTGCTTTCTTGAAGAGCTGGGGACACAACAGCGGCAGGATTTAGAGGGCCATGTACGAGACTAGACTCCGCGGGGCTGGTACTGGGAAGTGCTACCTTCCGGGGGGCACAACTTGATGAGGAGCCAGCCTGTCGTTGACCAAAACCTTCTTTGGTAGCGGTCGTGTGGGCCAGTGACGGTGCGGAGGCTTGAGGACACCGCGGAGGTGGTACGTCGCCGTGTCAGTGAGGAGGATAAGCACGTCCATCGCTACATGGTTGCGTTGGAGGGTAGATTCTCAAATACTTGGCAGGTTCTTCACGGATCTCACTGGACCTATGATCCTATGATGGTTCATTCTCTTTGGGTGTCCATCGCCCGCGCCGGTACCCGTCGTTCGCTAGGGTTTTAGCTGTATTAGTGACAATATTACACGATGTCTGAGCATAAAGAGATGATTTAGTTTTGCTTATTGAATGCATGCTAATTTGAATACTAATTTATTTTATGATTTGGTTGTTCTTATTGAATACTCAAAATGGAGAACTACTCCTATTTTGAATGCTCAAATTGGAGAGCACTATACAAGGCGTATGCATTTGATTAGTTGATAGCTTATAGGGTTTTTGTTTTTGCAGAAATCAAGGAGCCCCTCCATCATCCTCGTTGTCGTCCCCGTCACCGAGCCCCTCCGACCACGAGGTGAGACCAGCCAAATCTCCATGTCAATATGAGTCCTATAAGATATTTTAAAATGTTTTTGTTCATATTTTCAACCATTGAAATGCAATGACCATCAAGTTTGAATGCTCATATGATGTAGTATAAACATGTATATCTTGTGTTGCTCAAATAGGATATGTGCTTGCCCAAGTGGTCGGTCATGTTTGCAGGTTACACCTCTGAGTGGCCTATGTTTTGCCGAAGTGTTGACTAATTTCCGTTCCGGCAAATTTCAGGCGCTCGATATGTCCTTTTTTAGCAAAGGTCATGCTGGATTTTCTGTGAATTCTGGCATGACTTGTGCTAGAATATGTAGGAAATATCGAGTGGCCTGGATTTCTAGAAAAATAATTAAACGACATTTTGGGTTGACTTTAAGTCCGGCGAGGCTCCATAGATGACAATCAACAAATGAGTGAGGGAGAAAGTCTGCACCATATATGAGAGAAGAAGAATCCCGACTGTTGTCGTGGGGGGTCGTTTTTCCTTCTTTTCCTTGTGCGAGACCTTTGTTATCCACTAGGGGAAGGAGGAATAACGACCATCACCAACGGTCGAAAAATCAGTGAGGGAGTGTATCCACCATATATGAGAGAAAGCGAAGAATCCCGACTGTTGTCGTGGGGTCGTTCTCCTTCTTCTCCTTGTGCTAGACCTTTGTTATGCACTAGGGGGAGGAGTAACGACCATCACCAATGGTCGCAAATGTCAGAGAGGAATCAGTGAGGGAGAGTCTCCATCATATATGAGAGGGCGAAAAATCCTGACTGTTGTCGTGAGGGTCGCTTCTCCTTCGTTCCCATGTGTTAGACATTTTGGTGTAATGCACTCGGGGACGAAAGGAGGAGCGATCATCACCAACGGTCGAATGTATACACCACATGAACTAAGAGTTTTCAAGAAAATACTCGGCAGACCGTTAGTCAACCCGTGATGAATAATAATGATCTAATTTAGTTTTTGTAGTACATATATTTAATTATATAAGTTTAATCTTTGAATTATGAACTTAGGAAATGTCGTCATCGGACGAGGAAAGTCTACCGGGGGAGTGCGACTGGTGCAACAACGACCGGGGTCTGTGCGACAAGCCTGACATGGAAGAAGGCGACGCTTCAACATTAAGCTCCAGGAGACCTTCAATGTTGAAATGGTGCATAGCGATGACAAGTGTTTTTTGTAATTAAGCTACGACTTCTACTAGTTCAACGTGTAATTTCCGTTTTTTATAATTTGACTAGCTTATCACATGCCATGCAAGACACTATGTCTTGGAGATGATGGATTTTGAAGATCATGAAAGTATGGAAACAAAGAAAATTTGCCTAAGGACCCGTCATGGTATGGATTTTGATATAAATCTATACAATTCTGAGCGTATCCCATTTTGGTTGCCCGAATTGGGAAGCACTTTGCAAGATGTATGATTTTCATGAGGGTATACTTGTCACCATGGATCTTGGTGATCCTGACATCACCCAAGACAATATGGACATTTGGGTCCTTGTTGATACGCTTCCAATTCTACCGCTATGTGAGTTTCTCAAACATAGTTATTAAGTAATTTATATTGTTTATTTCAAAATAGTTGACAGCTTATTTCCATTGATAGCTTATTTTCATTCTTTAAAAAATGTGCGGAAGATGGTAGACAGAACCTACTACACCGATGGCTCAGAATTAACTTATCGGAGAGAAATCATTTGATCTCATTTATTACTGATCTTGAGAATTGCAATATCTATTATCAAACTCCTTCACATTATGGTCAATACGTGCCACTAGTGCATGTGTTGAACTATGGTAACATCCATGGAGATGTCATGGTAAGATTTTTTACTATTACGACATCCGTGCATCTTTTGCATAAATTCTTCTAAAACTCAACTACATTGCTAACTACGAAGTCATTACTATGTTTTCCAACAGAAAATCCCGAAGGATTGTGTGCCTCATCTGATGCTTGGAAAGGTCGCCTTGATGGAACTTACGACCAGGTCATCCTACGAATCATTCTTGTCCATACCAGATTTCTAAAACCGATAAAGACATGACAATCAAAGATTGGAAAAAAATGTATGGTCAATCGTAGGGAGCTACTTGGAAGAAACATTGTGCGAAGGGTAAGAATTGAAGACAGGATAATCTTCATTCTCCATAATGGAGAGTCAGGGCCTATCTTGTTTTATGCTATTTTACCTTAGAGAGTATTTAGGTCCTAGCTAATACTCCTGATCATGTGCTAAGAACAATTAAGTAGGATTGGTTAGATGACTATGATGATGATGAGTATGACTTGTTATTACGATAACGAGTAGAAGTTGTATGATCGACGATGATGAGTTGGACTTGTTATTATGATACCAATGATAAGTTATTTATTATTATGATTAGTAGTACTTTCGATGTGCACCACATGTTGCCTTCACTTGAATCTAATCCATGTTCATTTCACCCACTGTTATATATAATAACTAATCATGGTCATAAAATCATATGATGAAAGTACTGTATATAAAACCACGACAAAAATAAGCTGGGAAAAGTTATTAGCAGCGCTTTTCGAAAGAAATGCTACTGCTACTTACTATTATCAGTAGCGTTTTTCAAGAAAAGCGCTATTGCTAAAAGTTAGCTGTAGCACCTTATTGTTAATGCTTGCGCAATCGCTACTGCTAGTTAGAAAACAAGCGCTATTACTAGGGTTTTCCCTAATAGTGAGAAATAAAGAAAAATAAAAATGAATAAAGTCGAAGGAAAAAGGGCAAAAGAAGAAAAAAATTAAGAAAAATAGACCGAGAAGATGCATAACAAGTAAACTAAAAGAAGTAGTTAGGCACAACAAGTGGGCTTTCTTAGTTGGTTAGAGCGGCTGAATTAAAACAAGAGGTTAAGAGTTCGAATCCTACCTTACACACTATTAAGGTGGCATCTCATTTTCTAACCCGCTCATAGAGTGGAGGAAATGAGCTTGACACGGCTCTGCTGCTCTTTCCATATTCACTCTTCTACTATGCAATTTGAGCCAATTCTGACCATACCAAAAGTTAAGCTTGCTTATTTTAACTACAATCATTGTCCAGGTAGGTACAACCTCTCAAATTAGTTGTGGTTTGATATGTATGCACAGCCTGATGGATTCTGTAGCATATTTGTTCACAGTGGTAGTTTGGTTAGTGATGCATATGACCTTGCAAACTGCTTTCTCGAAGAGCTGGGGACACAACCACTAGTAGTAGAAAACAGGGCAATGGTCCAGGCCCGGCCAGCCCATTAGTCCCGGTTCAATCCAGAACCGGGACCAATGGGGGCATTGGACCCGGTTCGTGAGCCCTGGGGGCCAGCCGGGCCACGTGGGCCATTGGTCCTGGTTCGTCTGGACCTTTTGGTCCCGGTTTGGGCCTCGCTCCTGGCCCACCACCATTAGTCCCGGTTGGTGGGACGAACCGGGACCAAAAGCTGCCCTTTAGTCCCGATTCAAGTCACCAACCGGGACCAATTATTTGCCTATATATACCCCTCGCCCGCGAGCAGAGCACTCCGAGTGCTCTGTTTTTCGTGGCAGGCGTGGGTAGAGCTTTGTGGTGCTCTAGCTCACCTCCTATGCACACGAGGTGTTCGATGGAATGCCCGAGCCACACAACTTAAGCTTTCTCCTCTCCAAGCTCGACCTTCAAGCTCCATTTTCCTTAATATTTGTCTAGGTTTAGCGGTCCGTCACGTCCGTCCCGTCTTCACCGCCGTCGATCGCCCGCGCCGATCTCGTCGCCGGCACCACCGTGGTGAGCCTCTTGTTCTTATCTTATCTTAATTTAGATGTTCTGCAGAGCTTTATGTTGTTAGATGAGAACTATGTATGTACTTTGGTTTTAATGTGATGATGAACTTCTATTAATTTGGTCACTTAATTATCTATACATGATGTTACGTAATGATTTTTGACACACTTAATTATATATAATGCACGCAGATGAACCGGGAATGGATGTACGGTTCAAGACACACCTCCGAGTACATTAAGGGCGTGCTTGATTTTCTCGAAGTGGCTGAGGCAAACAAGCAGAATGGTTTTATGTGTTGTCCATGCCCTATACGTGGGAATACGAAGTCTTACTCTGACCGGAAAATCCTCCACACCCACCTGCTTTACAAGGGTTTCATGCCACACTATAATGTTTGGACGAGGCACGGAGGAATAGGGGTTATGATGGAAGACGGCGAAGAAGAAGAGTACGATGAAAACTATGTGCCCCCTGAATATGGTGATGCTCTTGAACATCAAGAGGAACCGACGATGTGCACGATGATGTTCAACGGGTAAGCTGCTTGAAGATCAAGAGGAACCAGACGATGTGCCCAATGATGATGATCTCCGCAGGGTCATTGTCGATGCAAGGACGCAATGCGAAAGTCAAAAGGAGAAGCTGAAGTTCGATCGCATGTTAGAGGACCACAAAAAAGGGTTGTACCCCAATTGCGAAGATGGAAACACAAGGCTCGGTACCGTCTTTGGAATTGCTGTAGTGGAAGGCAGAGAATGCTGTGCCTGACAAAGGATTTGAGAAGCTACTGAAAATATTGAAGAAGAAGCTTCCAAAGGATAACGAATTGCCCGACAGTACACACGCTGCAAAGAAGGCGGTATGCCCTCTAGGATTGGAGGTGCAGAAGATACATGCATGCCCTAATGACTGCATCCTCTACCGCGGTGCGTACAAGGATCTGAACGCATGCCCGGTATGCGGTGCATTACGGTATAAGATCAGACGAGATGACCCTGGTGATGTTGACGGCGAGCCCCCCAGGAAGAGGGTTCCTGCGAAGGTGATGTGGTATGCTCCTATAATACCACAGTTGAAACGTCTGTTCAGAAACGGAGAGCATGCCAAGTTGATGCGATGGCACAGTGAGGACCGTAAGAAAGACGGGAAGTTGAGAGCACCCGCTGACGGGTCGCAGTGGAGAAAAATTGAGAGAAAGTACTGGGATGAGTTTGCAAGTGAGCCAAGGAACGTATGGTTTGCTTTAAGCGCGGATGGCATTAATCCTTTCGGGGAGCAGAGCAGCAATCACAACACCTGGCCCGTGACTCTATGTATGTATAACCTTCCTCCTTGGATGTGCATGAAGCGGAAGTTCATTATGATGCCAGTTCTCATCCAAGGCCCTAAGCAACCCGGCAACGACATTGATGTGTACCTAAGGCCATTAGTTGAAGAACTTTTACAGCTGTGGAATGGAAACGGTGTGCATACGTGGGATGAGCACAGACAGGAGGAATTTAACCTAAAGGCGTTGCTGTTCGTGACCATCAACGATTGGCCCGCTCTCGGTAACCTTCGGAGACAGACAAACAAGGGATACCACGCATGCACGCACTGTTTACTTGACACCGATAGTATATACCTGGCAAGCTGCAGGAAGAATGTGTACCTATGCCATCGTCGATTTCTTCCAACCAACCATCAATGTCGAAAGAACGGCAAGCATTTCAAAGGCGAGGCAGATCACCGGAAGAAGCCTGCCATGCGTACCGGTGATCACGTACTTGCTATGGTCAATGATTTACACGTAATCTTTGGAAAGGGTCCCGGCGGACTAGCTGTTCCAAATGACGCTGACAATCACGCACCCATGTGGAAGAAGAAATCTATATTTTGGTACATACCCAACTTGCTTGCTCACGAAGACCTAGGGCACTTTTGAGGAGCACATCATTGGAATATACTCCCTCCGTTCCTTGATATAGGGTGTATAGTTTTATGTGGAAAAGTTCATATTATAAAGTGTATATATTTAGTTGACACTTTTACCCCTACTAAAGCTACAGCCCACGCATGACCTTCCTAGAAAATAAGATGGCAAATCCCCATCTCGTAGTATATGTTGAGAATGGCCTCTAGGTTTTATTGGAAATAGAAGATTAAAAGTAATACTGCATATCACCCCGGGCTTTAGTTTATGGAGAAAACATGGTCACAGAGGATATTGTGGGATTTGTTAGGCTAAATAAGGAAGTAAACTACCCGGGATAGAGAGGATCGTGATTTCCCTATTTTTCTCTCTAGTCTCACATGTTTGCACCAGGGGCTTTTACGTCCAAAACCAATGAAATCTCCCCTTGCAGATCATGTGTTAATATTCGTGCAAGAAAACTATACACCCTATATCAAGGAACGGAGGGAGTACAAGCCAAGTTCTATAATGAAAGAATCCCACTAGTATATGAAAGTGATAACATAGGAGACTCTCTATCATGAAGATCATGGTGCTACTTTGAAGCACAATTGTGGTAAAGGCTAGTATCATTGTCCCTTCACTCTTTTTCCCTCTTTTTTTATTTTTTATTTGGCCCTTTCCCATTTTTTATGGCCCCCTTTTTTCCCTTCATTTTTTATTTTTCGTCCGGAGTCTCATCCCGACTTATGGGGAATCATAGTCTCCATCATCCTTTCCTCACTGGGACAATGCTCTAATAATGATGATCATCACATTTTATTTTTCTTACAACTCAACAATTACAACTCGATACTTAGAACAAAACATGACTCTATATGAATGCCTCCGTGATGTACCGGGATATGCAATGAATCAAGAGCGACATGTATGAAAATTATGAGGGTGGCCTTGCCACAAATACAATGTCAACTACATGTTCATGCAAAAAGCAATATGACAAAAGTAATGTGTGTCATATGAACGGAACGATGGAAAGTTGCATGGCAATATATCTTGGAATGGCTATGGAAATGCCATAATAGGTAGGTATGGTGGCTGTTTTGAGGAAGATATATGGTTGGTGTATGATACCGGCGAAAAGTGCGCGGTATTAGAGAGGCTAGCAATGGTGGAAGGGTGAAAGCATGCATATAATCCATGGACTCAACATTAATCAAAAGAACTCATGCACTTGTTGCAAAAATTTAGAAGTCATCAAAACCAAAGCACTACGCGCATGCTCCTAGGGGGATAGATTGGTAGGAAAAGACCATCGCTCGTCCCCGACCGCCACTCATAAGGAAGACAATCAATAAATAAAATTGTGCTCCAACTTCATCACAAAGCGGTTCACCATACGTGCATGCTACGGGAATCACAAACTTCAACACAAGCATTCTTTAAATTCATAATCACCCAACTAGCATCAGTTTGATATTATCACCTCCATATCTCAAAACAATTATCAAGAATCAAACTTATCTTAGTATTCAACGCACTCAAAAGAAAGTTTCACCTATCTTGAATACCAAGTATATTAATGTTAAGTAAATTACCATGCTATTAAAGACTCTCAAAATAATATAAGTGAAGCATGAGAGTTCATATGTTTCTTCAAAATAAAACCACTATTGTGCTCTAAAAGATATAAGTGAAGTACTAGAGCAAATGACAAACTACTCTGAAAGATATAAGTGAAGATCAATGAGTAGTCGAATAATTATGGAACTATGCGAAGACTCTCTCTCATTTAAGAATTTCAGATCTTGGTATTGTATTCAAGAATCAAGAAAAACAAAATAAAATGACATTGCAAGGATAGAATAGCGCATGTGAAGAAGCAAAAACTTAGGCTCAACCGATACTAACCGATAGTGGTTGAAGAAGAAAGGTGGGATGCCTACCGGGGCATCCCCAAGCTTAGATGCTTGAGACTTCTTGAAATATTATCTTGGGGTGCCTTGGGCATCCCCAAGCTTGAGCTTTTATGTCTCCTTAATTCCTTTCATATCATGGTTTCTCTTCTTTTTATCAAAAGCTTCATTCACAACAAACTCAACAAGAACTCGTGAGATATGTTAGTATAAACCAATGCAAAACCTTATCATTTTCTACTGTAACAAATCACTAAAATTATTATTCAACATTGAATACTAAATGCCTCTGCATATTTAATACTCCTATCCTCAAATAGAATCATTAAACAAGCAAACATATGCAAACAATGCAACCATAACAGCAATCTGCCAAAACAGTACAGTCTGTAAAGAATGCAAGAGTAACAATACTTCCCTGACTCCAAAAGTTATGAACTAAAATTATCACTGTAATAAATTTATCAGAGCTCAATATTCAAAAATATTCAACGTTATAACATTCTCTGACTTTTCTGAGGAATTTTTGCAACAGCGGTAAACTTTCTGTTTTCAAACAGCAACATGTATACTAGCAAAATAAGCATGACAAAGGCTATCTTTGACCTTTTTATTGAAACTAAAGATGCTAAACATTATTCTAACTAACAGCAAGAAAAAACTAACAAGATAAAATGAAGCTCCAAGCAAAACACATATCATGTGGTGAATAAAAATATAGCTCCAAGTAAAGTTACCGATGAACGAAGACGAAAGAGGGGATGCCTTCCGGGGCATCCCCAAGCTTAGGCTCTTGGTTGTCCTTGAATATTACCTTGGGGTGCCTTGGGAATCCCCAAGATGAGGCTCTTTCCACTTCTTATTCCATAGTCCATCGAATCTTTACCGAAAGCTTGAAAACTTCAACCACACAAAACTCAAAACAAAACTCGTAAGCTCCGTTAATATAAGAAAATAAAACCACCACTTAGGTACTGTAATGAACTCATTCTTTATTCATAATGGTTTAATATCTACTGTATTCTAACTTCTCTATGGTTCATACCTTCCGAGACTACTCATATATGCATCAAAATAAGCAAACAACACAATGAAAACAAAATCTGTCAAAAACAGAACATTCTGTAGTAATCTGTATCAAACGTATACTTATGGAACCCCAAAATTATGAAATAAATTGCTGGACCTGAGCAATTTTTCCATTAATCATCTGCAAATATAATCAACCTAAAAGCACTCTCCAATTAAAAACTGGCAGCTAATCTCGTGAGGGCTAAAGTTTCTTTTTTTTACAGCAAGATCACATAAACTTCACCCAAGTCTTCCCAAAGGTTCTACTTGTCACTTTATTGAAACAAAAGCTATAAAACATGATTACTACAGTAGCATAATCATGTGGACACACAAAAACAGTAAGTATAAATATTGGGTTGTCTCCCAACATGCGCTTTTCTTTAATTCCTTTCTAGCTAGGCAAGATGATGACAATGATGCTCACATAAAAGATAAGAATTGAAACATAACGGGAGCATCATGAAAAATATGACTAGCACATTTAAGTCTAACCCACTTCCTATGCATTGGGATTTTGTGAGCAAACAACTTATGGGAACAATAATCAACTAGCATAGGAAGGTAACACAAGCATAGCTTCAAGAATTTAAGCACATAGGGAGGAAACTTGATATTATTGCAATTCCTACAAGCATATGTTCCTCTCTCATAATAATTTTCAGTAGCATCATGAATGAATTCAACAATATAACCAGCACCTAAAGCATTCTTTTCATGATCTAAAAGCATAGAAAATTTACTACTCTCAACATGAGCAAATTTGTTCTCATGAATAGTAGTGGGAGGAAAGTCAACAAAATAACAATCATGTGATTGAAAATTAAGATCAAGATGACACGTTTCATGGTTATCATTGTTCTTTAAAGCATACGTGTCATCACAATAATCATCATAGATAGGAGGCATGCTTTCATCATAGTAAATTTGCTCATCAAAGTTTGGGGGACAAAAAATATCATCTTCATCAAACATGGCTTCCCCAAGCTTGTGGCTTTGCATATCATTAGTATCATGGATATTCAAGGAATTCATACTAACAACATTGCAATCATGCTCATCGTTCACATATTTCATGCCAAGCATTCTATGTAATTCTTCTTCTATCACTTGAGCACAATTTTCCTTTCCATCATACTCACGAAAGATATTAAAAGACGAAGCGTATGAGACAAACTTAACTCCATTTTTGTAGTTTTCTTTTATAAACTAAACTAGTGATAAAACAAGAAACAAAAAGATTCAATTGCAAGATCTAAAGATATACCTTCAAGCGCTTAACCTCCACAGCAGCGGCGCCAGAAAAGAGCTTGATGTCTAATACGCGACCTTCTTCTTGTAGACGTTGTTGGGCCTGCAAGTGCACAGGTTTGTAGGACAGTAGCAAATTTCCCTCAAGTGGATGACCTAGGTTTATCAATCCGTGGGAGGCGTAGGATGAAGATGGTCTCTCTCAAACAACCCTGCAACCAAATAACAAAGAGTCTCTTGTGTCCCCAACACACCCAATACAATGATAAATTGTATAGGTGCACTAGTTCGGCGAAGAGATGGTGATACAAGTGCAATATGGATGGTAGATAAAGGTATTTGTAATCTGAAATTGTAAAAACAGCAAGGTCACAAGTGGTAAAAGCGAGCGTAAATGGTATTGCAATGATAGGAAACAAGGCCTAGGGTTCATACTTTCACTAGTGCAAGTTCTCTCAACAATAATAACATAGATAGATCATATAACAAGCCCTCAACATGCAACAAAGAGTCACTCCAAAGCCACTAATAGCGGAGAACAAACGTAGAGATTATGGTAGAGTACGAAACCACCTCAAAGTTATTCATTCGGATCGATCTATAAAAGAGTTCGTACTAGAATAACACCTTAAGACACAAATCAACCAAAACCCTAATGTCACCTAGATACTCCATTGTCCCCTCAAGTATCCGTGGGCATAATTATACGATATGCATCACACAATCTCAGATTCATCCAACCAACATAAAAGTACTTCAAAGAGTGCCCCAAAGCTACTACCGGAGAGTCAAGAACGTGTGTGCCAACCCCTATGCATAGGTTCCCAATGTCACGAAACCATAAGTTGATCACCAAGACATACATCAAGTGTTCTCATAAAAGACTCAATCCGATAAGATAACTTCAAAGGGGAAACTCAATTCATCACAAGACAGTAGAGGGGGAGAAACATCATAAGATCCAACTACAATAGCAAATCTTGGGATACATCAAGATCGTGCCATAGAGGGAACACGAGAGAGAACACGAGAGAGAGAGATCAAACACATAGCTACTGGTACATACCCTCAGCCCCGAGGGTGAACTACTCCCTCCTTGTCATGGAGAGCGTCGGGATGATGAAGATGGCCACCGGTGAAGGATCCCCCCTCCGGCAGGGTGCCGGGACGGGCTCCCGAGAGGTTTTTGGTGGCTACAGAGGCTTGCGGCGGCGAAACTCCCGATCTATCTTCTTTTCTGGAAGTTTTACGATACGTAGGTATATATGGGTGCAAGGGGTACGTCGGTGAACCGAAGGGGGGGCCACGAGGCAGGGGGGTGCGTCCCAGGGGGGTGGGCGCGCCCCCCACCCTCGTGAGCACCTCCTTCTTTTCTCGACGTGCACTCCAAGTCCATCGGGTGGCTTTCCTTCCAAAAATAACTTCTCCAGTTGATTTCGTTCGTTTTGACTCCGTCTGATATTCCTTTTCCTCGAAACACTAAAATAGGCATAAAACAGCAAATCTGGGTTGGGCCTCCGGTTAATAGGTTAGTCCCAAAAATAATAAAAAAGTGGATAATAAAGCCCAATATTGCTTAAAACAGTAGATAAGTTAGCATGGAGCAATCAAAAATTATAGATACGTTGGAGACGTATCATTATTCTAGTGGATGTGTAATTGGGTATTGTTGGAGTGATTTCCTCTTTGTGTTCTTGGTGTTCATCTCCTTTTCCCCCACCAAGTGTGAAAAGGTCCATCTTAGGGTATAATCCTACAACATGTTGGTATCATGAGCAAGGTTGATTCACATCTTGGAGTCCCTACCCTCCACTTTCTAGCTTGATTTCGTTGTTTTTCGTCCTAATTCGAAAATCCCCACCAAAAATAGCCCCAAAATTTTTTCTTGCTATTTGTGGATCTTGTGAGATTTGGTTGTTTTGATCCACGAATTTGGTGTTTGGCAAGTGGATCTACCCCCCTGCCATCTTCCCCACCTTCCAATCCATCAAATTTGGCCTCAAATTGGGAAATACCCACGGATCCGGAGCAGTTCGTCCGCTCTCAGAGGACGCCATGCACGCGGGCCTCACTTACCCCGTGCGCACTGATACGTCTCCGTCGTATCTATAATTTTTGATTGTTCCATGTCAATATTATACAACTTTCATATACTTTTGGCAACCTTTTATACTATTTTTTAGACTAACATATTGATCCAATTGCCCAATGCCGCCTCCTGTTTGTTGCATGTTTTATGTTTCATGAAACCCAATACCAAACGGAGTCCAAACGGAATAAAAACGGATGGAGAATATTTTTGGAATATTTGTGAAATATGGGAAGAAGAATCAACGCGAGAAGGTGCCCGAGGGGGCCACGGGGCTGGGCGACGCGCCCCTGACCCTCGTGGGCACCCCGTAAGGCGGTTGCTGCTCTTCTTTGGCCGCAAGAAAGCTAATTTTCAGAGAAAAATCTGGGCGAAGGTTTCAATCCAATCGGAGTTATGGATCTCCGATTATAAAAGAAACGGTGAAACGGCAGAATCAAGAACGCAGAAACAGAGAGAGATAGAGAGACAGATCCAATCTCGGAGGGGCACTCGCCCCTCCCATGCCATGGAGACCAAGGACCAGAGGGGAAATCCTTCTCCCACCTAGGGAGAAGGTCAAGGAAGAAGAAGAAGGAGGGGGGCTCTCTCCCCCTCGCTTCCGGTGGCACCGGAGTGCCGTCGGGGCCATCATCGTCACCGCAGTCTACACCAACAACTTCACCGCCGTCATCACCAACTCTTCCCCCCTCTATGCAGCGGTGTATCCCCTCTTTTACCTGTTGTAATCTCTACTTGAACATGGTGCTCAACGCTATATATTATTTCCCAATGATGTATGGCTATCCTATGATGTTTGAGTAGATCCGTTTTGTCCTATGGGTTAATTGATGATCATGATTGGTTTGAGTTGCATGTTTTATTATTGGTGCTGTCCTATGGTGCTCTCCGTGTCGCGCAAGCGTGAGGGATCCCCGCTGTAGGGTTTGCAATATGTTCATGATTTTCTTATGGTGGGTGGCTTGAGTGTGAAGCACATACCCGAGTAAGTAGGTTGTTTGCGTATGGGAGTAAAGAGCACTTGATGCCTTATAATGCTATGGTTGGGTTTTACCTTAATGATCTTTAGTAGTTGCGACGCTTGCTAGAGTTCCAATCATAAGTGCATATCATCCAAGTAGAGAAAGTATGTTAGCTTATGCCTCTCCCTCAAATAAAATTGCAATAACGATTACTGGTCTAGTTATCGATTGCCTAGGGACAAATAACTTTCTCGTGACAAAAAGCTCTCTACTAAAACTAATTTATCTAAACAGCCCCTACTTTTTATTTATGTTCTCTTTATTATCTTGAAAACTTATCCAAAAACACCTACAAAGTACTTCTAGTTTCATACTTGTTCTAGTTAAAGCTTAACGTTAAGCGCATGAGAGTTGTATCAGTGGTCGATAGAAGTTGAGGGAATATTTGTTCTACCTTTAGCTCCTAGTTGGGTTTGACACTCTTACTTATCGAAAGAGGCTACAATTGATCCCCTATACTTGTGGGTTATCAAGACCTTTTTCTGGCACCGTTGCTGGGGAGAAAGAGCGTGGGGTGAATATTCTCGTGTGTGCTTGTTTGCTTTATCTCTAAGTAATTTTTATTTGCTGTTCTTAGTTGTTCTCTAGCTTTAGTTATGGATATGGAACACGAAATACCAAAAAAATTACGTGTACTTGCTACCCATGGAGATGGGGAGCCTCCTAAAACCCTCGATGCTCATTATGTGAAAGATATTATGTACTACTTTGATAATCCTGAGAAAACCCCATTCAACTTTGTAATGGGAGACACGTTGGATCAACGTGAATACTTTAGGCATTATCGCTTGACTCAAAAAGGGAAACTATGATGGGATCAAATTTATATGTTGTATTGGTATGGTAGGCAAGAATCTTAGTCCTTTCAATTTCTAAGTTGGGAATTTGATATCGACTAAAACAAGAAACTCGATTTCACTATGATATGATTGACGGTAGCATTATAAGATGATCTCTCACTAAATTTCAAGATAAAAGTGTTCTCCTGAGTATGCACTTGTTGCCAAAGTTTGTCGTGCCCAGACACCACGTGATGATCGGGTGTGATAAGCTCTACGTCCTTCTACAACGGGTGCAAGCCAGTTTTTGCACGCGCATAATACTCAGGTTAAACTTGACGAGCCTAGCATATGCAGATATGGCCTCGGAACACTGAGACCGAAAGGTCGAGCGTGAATCCTATAGTAGATATGATCAACATAATGATGTTCACCATTGAAAACTACTCCATTTCACATGATGATCGGTTATGGTTTAGTTGATTTGGATCACGTGATCACTTAGAGGATTAGAGGGATGTCTATCTAAGTGGGAGTTCTTAAGTAATTAATTGAACTTAAATTTATCATGAACTTAGTCCTGGTACTATTTTGCAAATTATGTTGTAGGTCAATAGCTCGCGTTGTTGCTTTCATATGTTTATTTTGATATGTTCCTAGAGAAAAATGATGCGGATTGGATCCGTGATCACTTAGAGGATTAGAGGGATGTCTATCTAAGTGGGAGTTCTTATGTAATTAATTGAACTTAAGTTTATCATGAACTTAGTCCTGGTAGTATTTTGCAAATTATGTTGTAGATCAATAGCTCGCGTTGTTGCTTTCATATGTTTATTTTGATATGTTCCTGAAGAAAAATGATGCGGATTGGATCCGTGATCTGAGGATTGTCCTCATTGCTGCACAGAAGAATTATGTCCTTGATGCACCGCTAGGTGACGGACCTATTGCAGGAGCAGATGCAGACGTTATGAACGTTTGGCTAGCTCAATATGATGACTACTTGATAGTTTAGTGCACCATGCTTACCGGCTTAGAATCGAGACTTCAAAGACATTTTGAACGTCATGGGCCATATGAGATGTTCCAGGAGTTGAAGTTAATATTTCAAGCAAATACCCGAGTTGCGAGATATGAAGTCTCCAATAAGTTCTATAGCTAAAAGATGGAGGAGAATTGCTCAACTAGTGAGCATGTGCTCAGATTGTCTGGATACTACAATCGCTTGAATCAAGTGGGAGTTAATCTTCCAGATAAGATAGTGATTGGCAGAGTTCTCTAGTCACCATCACCAAGTTATTGGAACTTCGTGATGAACTATAATGCAAGGGATGACGAAAATGATTCCCGAGCTCTTCGTGATCCTGAAATCGACGAAGGTAGAAATCAAGAAAAGAGCATCAAGTTTTGATGATTGATAAGACCACTAGTTTCAAGAAAAGGGCAAAGGAAAAGAAAGGGAACTTCAAGTAGAATGGCAAGCAAGTTGTCACTCCCGTGAAGAAACCCAAAGCTGGACCAAAGCCTGAAACTAAGTGCTTCTATTGCAAAGGAAATGGTCACCGAAGCGGAAATGCCCTGAATATTTGGTGGATAAGAAGGATGGCAAAGTGAAGAAGGGTATATTTGATATACAGGTTATTGAAGTGTACCTTACTAGTGTTTATAGTAGCCCCTGAATATTTGATACTTGTTCGGTTGCTAAGATTAGTAACTCGAAAAAGGAGTTACAGAATAAACAGAGACTAGTTGAGGGTGAAGTAACGATGTGTGTTGGAAGTGGTTCCAAGATTGATATGATCACCATCGTACACTCCCTATATTTTCAAGATTAGTGTTGAACCTAAATAAATGTTATTTGGTGTTTGCATTGAGCATAAATATGATTAGATCATGTTTATTGCGATACGATTATTCATCTAAGACAGAGAATAAATTGTTATTCTGTTTACATGAATAAAACCTTCTATGGTCATACACCCAATGTTGATGGTTTATTGAATCTTGATCATGGTGATACACATATTCATAATATTGATGCCAAAATATGCAAAGTTAATAATGATAGTGCAACTTATTTGTGGCACTGCCGTTTGGGTCATATCGGTGTAAAGCGGATGAAGAAACTCCATAAAGATGGATTTTCGGAATCACTTGGTTATGAATCATTTGATGCTTGCGAACCGTGCCTTTTGGGCAAGATGACTAAAACTCGTTTCTCGTAACAATGCAACGAGCTACTGACTTGTTGGAAATAATACATACTGATGTATGCATACCAATGAGTATTAAGGCTCGTGGCGGGTATTGTTATTTTCTGACCTTCACAGATGATTTGAGCAGATATGGGTATATCTACTTGATGAAACATAAGTCTGAAATAGTTGAAAGGTTCAAAGGATTTCAGAGTGAAGTGGAAAATCATTGTAACAAGAAAATAAAGTTTCTGCGGTCTGATCGTGGAGATGAATATTTGAGTTACGAGTTTGTCCTTCAGTTAAAATAATGTGGAATAGTTTCACAAACTCATGCCACCTGGAACACCACAGGTAACGGTGTGTCCGAACGTCGTAACTGCACTTTATTGGATATTGTGC
The DNA here is from genome assembly GCA_021605145.1 of Aegilops bicornis. Lineage (NCBI taxonomy): Eukaryota > Viridiplantae > Streptophyta > Magnoliopsida > Poales > Poaceae > Aegilops > Aegilops bicornis. The sequence continues at coordinate 46,671,733 of CM038675.1, read as the reverse complement.
GACCTATGATGTCTCTTATCGGTTTATCACTATCGTTTTGGGGTTATGCACTAGAGACAGCTGCATTCACTTTAAATAGGGCGCCATCAAAATCCGTTGAGACGACGGCTTATGAACTGTGGTTTGGCAAGAAACCAAAGTTTTCGTTTGTTAAAGTTTGGGGCTGCGATGCTTATGTGAAAAAGTTTCAACCTGATAAGCTCGAACCTAAATTGGAGAAGTACATCTTCATAGAATACCCAAAGGAAACCGTTGGGTACACCTTCTATCATAGATCCAAAGGCAAGATATTCGTTGCTAAAATGGATCCTTTCTAGAGAAGGAGTTTCTCTCGAAAGAAGTGAGTGGGAGGAAATTAGAGCTTGATAAGGTAATTGTACCTTCTCCTGAATTGGAAAGTAGTTCATCACAGAAATCACTTCCAGTGATTTCTACACCAGTTAGTGAGGAAGTGAATGATGATGATCATGAAACTTCAGATTAAGTTACTACAGAACCTCGTAGGTCTTCCAGAGTAAGATCCGCACCAGAGTGGTACGGTAATCCAGTTCTGGAAGTCAATTTACTAGACCATGATGAACCTACGAACTATGAGGAAGCGGTGATGAGCCCAGATTCCGTGAAATGGCTTGAGGCCATAAAATCTGAGATAGGATCCATGTATGAGAACAAAGTGTGGACTTTGGTTGACTTGCTCGATGATCAGCAAGCCATAGAAAATAAATGGATCTTCAAGAAGAAGACAGACGCTGATAGTAGTGTTACTATCTACAAATCTCGACTTGTCGCAAAAAAAGTTTTTCGACAAGTTCAAGGTGTTGAATACAATGAGATTTTCTCACTTGTATCGATGCTTAAAGTCTGTCCGAATCATGTTCGCAATTGCCACATTTTATGAAATCTGGCAAATGGATGTCAAAACTGCATTCCTTAATGGGTTTGTTAAAGAAGAGTTGTATATGATGCAACCAGAAGGTTTTGTCAATCCGAAAGGTGCTAACAAAATGTGCAAGCTCCAGCGATCCATCAATGGACTGGTGCAAGCATCTCGGAGTTGGAATATACGCTTTGATGAGTTGATCAAAGCATATGGTTTTATACAGACTTTTGGAAAGGCTTGTATTTACAATAAAGTGAGTGGGAGCACAACAACCTTTCTGATAAGTATATGTGAGTGACATATTGTTGATCAGAAATGATGTAGAATTTTTCTGGAAAGCATAAAGAAGTGTTTGAAAGGAGTTTTTTAAAAGAAAGACCTCACTAAAGCTACTTACATATTGAGCATCAAGATCTATTGAGATAGATCAAGATGCTTGATAAGATTTTCAATGAGTACATACCTTGATAAGATTTTGAAGTAGTTCAAAATGGAACAGTCAAAGAAAGAGTTCTTGCCTGTGTTGCAAAGGTATGAAATTGAGTAAGAATCAAATCCCGACCACGGCAGAAAATAGAAAGAGAATGAAAGTCATTCCCTATGCATCAGTCATAGGTTCTATAAAAGTATGCCATGCTATGGACCAGACCTATTGTATACTCTGCCTTGGTTTAGCAAATGGAATACAATAGTGATCTAGGAGTAGATCACTGGACATTGGTCAAAATTATTCTTAGTGGAATAAGGATATGTTTCTCGATTATGAAGGTGACAAAAGGTTCGTCGTAAAGGGTTACGTTGATACAAGTTTTGGCACTGATCCAGATGACTCTAAGTCTCAATCTGGATACATATTGAAAGTAGGAGAAATTAGCTAGAGTAGCTCCATGCAGAGCATTATAGACATAGAATATTTGCAAAATACATACGGCTCTGAATGTGACAGACCCGTTGACTAAACTTCTCTCATGAGCAAAACATGATCATACCTTAGTACTCCTTGGGTGTTAATCACATAGCGATGTGAACTAGATTATTGACTCTAGTAAACCCTTTGGGTGTTGATCACATGACGATGTGAACTATGGGTATTAATCACATACAGATGTGAATATTGGTGTTAAATCACATGGTGATGTGAACTAGATTATTGATTCTAGTGCAAGTGGGAGACTGAAGGAAATATGCCCTAGAGGCAATAATAAAGTTATTATTTATTTCCTTATTTCATGATAAATGTTTATTATTCATGCTAGAATTGTATTAACCGGAAACATAATACATGTGTGAATACATAGACAAACATAGTGTCACTAGTATGCCTCTACTTGACTAGCTCATTAATCAAAGATGGTTAAGTTTCCTAACCATAGACATGAGTTATCATTTGATTAACGGGATCACATAATTAGGAGAATTATGTGATTGAATTGACCCATTCCGTTAGCTTAGAACTTGATTGTTTAGTATCTTGCTATTGCTTTCTTCATGACTTATACATGTTCCTATAACTATGAGATTATGCAACTCCCGTTTACCGGAGGAACACTTTGTGTGCTACCAAACGTCACAACGAATCGGGTGATTATAAAGGTGCTCTACAGGTGTCTCGAAAGGTACATGTTGGGTTGGCGATTTCGAGATTAGGATTTGTCACTCCGATTGTCGGAGAGGTATCTCTGGGCCCTCTCGGTAATACACATCACTTAAGCCTTGCAAGCATTGCAACTAATGAGTTAGTTGCGGGATGATGTATTACGGAACGAGTAAAGAGACTTTCCAGTAACGAGATTGAACTAGGTATTGAGATATCGAGGATCGAATCTCGGGCAAGTAACATACCGATGACAAAGGGAACAACGTATGTTGTTATGCGGTCTGACCGATAAAGATCTTTGTAGAATATGTGGGAGCCAATATGAGCATCCAGGTTCCTCTATTGGTTATTGACCGGAGACGTGTCTCGGTCATGTCTACATAGTTCTCGAACCCGTAGGGTCCGCACGCTGAACGTTACAATGACAGTTATATTATGAGTTTATGTGTTTTGATGTACCGAAGGAGTTCGGAGTCCCGGATGAGATCGGGGACATGACGGGGAATCTCGAAATGGTCGAGACGTAAAGATCGATATATTGGACGACTATATTCGGACTTCGGAAAGGTTCCAAGTGATTCGGGTATTTTTCGGAGTACCGAGAGTTACGGGAATTCGCCGGGGAGTATATGGGCCTTATTGGGCCATACGGGAATAGAGGAGAGAGGCCGAAAGGAAGGAGGCGCGCAGCCCCTCTGGTCCGAATTGGACAAGGGGTGCAGCCCCCTTTTCCTTCCTCCTCTCCCCCTCTTTCCCCCCTTCTCCTACTCCAACAAGGAAGGAGGGAGTCCTACTCCCGGTGGGAGTAGGACTCCCCTTGGCGCGCCCCCTCCTAGGCCGGCCGCCCCCTCCCCCCTTGCTCCATTATATACGGGGGCAGGACGGAACCTCTAGAAACAACAACAATTGATCGTTTGATCTTTTAGCCGTGTGCGGTGCCCCCCTCCACCATATTCCACCTCGATAATACTGTAGTGGTGCTTAGGCAAAGCCCTGCGTCGGTAGAACATCATCATCGTCAACACGCCGTCGTGCTGAAGAAACTCTCCCTCAACACTCGGCTAGATCGGAGTTCGAGGGACGTAATCGGGCTGAACGTGTGCTGAACTCGGAGGTGCCGTACGTTCGGTACTTGATCGGTCGGATCGTGAAGACGTACGACTACATCAACCGCGTTGTTCTAACGCTTCCGCTTACGGTCTACAAGGGTATGTAGACAACACTCTCCCCTCTCGTTGCTATGCATCACCATGATCTTGCGTGTGCGTAGAATTTTTATTGAAATTACTACGTTCCCCAACAGTTTAGTCCCACCTCGCCAAGCGAGAGAGCGCTGCACCTGTTTATATACCCGGCTGCGACTGCCCTCACAAGCTTCTATCATACGCATGTAGTACATTGCCTAACTCGTGTTCTCTCTACCCCGTGGGGCCTACTAGCAGCATATAAATTCTGCACCACGGGCCTGCATGCTGGCCCATGAACGGCTGGGTTCCTAGTCGTATGCAGGCCGTGGTGTTACGAATTCTCCTGCTCTGGTAGGTGGGCACTTTCTTTTTGCATATTGCCATGTGTTTTTGGCATATTCTCCTGTTGTTCAAATCACACATTAAATTATACAGATGCTCACTTGCATTCAATGCACATTTTTTTGCACATATGCTAAGTTAATGTTTGTACCTTCAAAACACCTAGTAAAATTTTTTTGATGGCCATATTTGGCACATGTGGGTCACCATGTACAAGAAAATTTGGGTTATTTGGAGGTGGTGGAAAAAATCACCTTTGTTCAAAAACTGGCTTAAGTTAAAGACCAAATGGCCCCTCCGGAATGCGGTGATTTTTTTGACCACCTCCAAATCACCTCTATTTTGGCACACATGACCTATTGCACAAATAAAGCTATGTTTCCAAGGTTTTATATTTGTTTAATTTTTTTTGAATTTATAATAACCTATAGACTGACTGGTCAAAACATCGGTCTATACCTCAAGGGGGCATTATAAAATATATGTTTTCCAAATTTTCTTTGATGTCCATGTTTGGCACATGTGGGTCATCATGTACAAGAAAATATGGGTGATTTGGAGGTGGTGGAAAAAATCACCTTTGTTCAAAAATTTGCTTAAGTTAGACCAAATGGCCCCTCCGGAATGCGGTGATTTTTTCGACCACCTCCAAATCACCTCTATTTTGGCACACATGACCTCTTGCACAAACAAAGCTATGTTTCCAAGGTTTATATTTTTTTGATTTTTTTTGAATTTATAATGACCTATAGACTGACTGGTCAAAACATCGGACTATACCTCAAGGGGGCATTATAAAATATATTTTTTCAAAATTTTCTTTGATGGCCTAGTTTGCCACATGTGGGTCACCATGTACAAGAAAATATGGGTGATTTGGAGGTGGTGGAAAAAATCATCTTTGTTCAAAAACTGGCTTAAGTTAGACCAAATGGCCCCTCCGGAATGCGGTGATTTTTGCGACCACCTCCAAATCTCCTCTATTTTGACACACATGACCTCTTGCACAAACGAAGCTATGTTTCCAAGGTTTTATATTGTTTCGAATTTTTCTGAATTTATACTGCCCTCTAGACTAACTGCTAAAAACATCGGTCTATACCTCAAGGGGGCATTGTAAAATATCCCTTTTACAAATTTTCTTTGATGGCCATGTTTGGCACATGTGGGTCACCATGTACAAGAAAATTTGGGCGATTTGGAGGTGGTGGAAAAAATCACCTTTGTATTAGTAGTTCACAACAGATCCAGTTCAGACACACAATACATTACATTATATTAGTAGTTCAGACCCAGATGCAGCTTTCCAAAAGTAAAACATCATCAAATCTACTGATGATGAGTAGGGCTTCCAGCTTCTGATGATCAGCATAATGTAGGACTAGATGTTAGGGATTCTAAGGACCTTCAGGAGGGCAGAGTGCTGAGCCCTGATCTTGTAGTCATCACCGGTGATCGATGTAGCCCGACAATGTTCCATCAGATGCTCCGGTAACCCAGACCTGGGTTTGGGCTTGCTGCAGTAGGGGCAGCGGTACATCTCCGTCCTCCAGTTGTAGTACATACCAGATCCTTTGGCCTTGATCTTCAGCACCTCCTTCTCTCTGAAGGACTCGACGTTCCCCTCGACCACATCATCTCCAGATTCATACTGCACACATTAATGACAGACATTAATACATTATGCATTCAGATACTATAAACATCTAACACTAATTCAATGCAAAAATAACATTCAACTAGGCCGTACGTGGTACGGCTCATCTTCATCACTGTCATATGGGTAGTACCCAGTCTTGTCCCACTTCCTTTTCTTGCCAACAAGATCCTCCTCCTCCTGCTATATTGTCAAACAAGCACATCAATTACAATGAATTGAATTGCAGTTCAAAGAATGTCATTACAAACAAAATTGTGAATGTGAACCACATTGGTATGTTGCAAATGACCAAATGCTTTCCTTATAAATACAGAATCTAAGCAATCAATCAACAGACAAATGCTTTCCTTCATAAATGCTAATGAAAATCCTAGCTGGATTCTTGACATTCCCTGGATTTACCCAACACTTTTCTTTTGAGGGAATTCCCACCAACACTACTTAATGGAAACATATAGTATATTTTGTTGCTAGGATCCTGCCTTGGAATGTTTACTTCATAGTTATACAATGGTGACATCCCAGCTGCATATTTTTGTAATTCATCATAACTATTTGCACAAGAGGAAAATCTCTGGCCAGGTTAATTTTATGAGGCTGGACAATAGGCCTGCCTACAACATTTGGTTTATAAAATTTTGGGCAAGGACAATATTTCAAGGCCATGTTACTGTTTTTGAGGCCACCCTTCTGCAATTGTAAAGTGAGTTATCTCTTAGCCCCCTAAATATAAAATTACATCCATTGCTACTAATTACAGAAGCCAACTACAAATTTTAATATGCAAAAATTAATGTTTTGGGATAATGCAGCAAAGCTCCTACACATATTAACATAATGCAGTAGTTAATTAGGTACAACTTCAAATATAAATGCATACATCTCAAACAAACATCTAAAATTTCATTACTTACCTAAACAACAACAAATTATACTATAGATGAATCTTGTATCATCTAAATCAATTCATTGGCATATAAAAATTAATGCATTCCAAATCAAATATGTTTCCATCCAGTATCATTGAACCACAGATCAAATCAAATAATCATATATGTCTGCAGCATTGAACTACAGATCTAATAATCATATGACGTCTATCTGACCTTAAATTCCCCCTTAAATAAGGTATTCAACCTCATACTAATTAAAATCTAACAAGCAAAAATTCCATGACTAATCTAATAAGCATCTGAAAAAACCACATCCCTCAATCCGGCTACTTCTAACCTAATCTAATAATCATATGAGTTCCACCATTCTTGCACGAATCAAATACACAAAATCCCTAATGCAGAGAAAACCATACATCCAACAAATCTAACCAAAAAACCTTCTGGCCACAAACCCTACAATCTAAAAACTACCACATTAAAGTGATAAGCAGATACCTTCTGCTCCGCCTGCTCCTTGCCAGAGCCGGCCTCCACCTTCTCCACCTCGTGCGCCTCACCAAAGCCCGCCTCCACCTTCGGCGCCTCGCCAGAGCCCGCCTCCACCTTCTGCGCCTAGCTAGAGCCCGCCTCCACCTTCTGCGCCTCACCGGAGATCGCGAGAGCGGGCGCATCTGGCTGGACTACGCCGCTGCAGCCCGCCCCCGCCTTCTCTAGATCTGCAGCTGGGGGAGCGCCGCGCTGGACGCCGGAACGTCCCCTCACAAAGGTGCCCACAGCGACCAGCCGTGCCTGCTCCACCAGATCTGTGCCCCAATCGGGGCGCTCGCCTCCTGCGTCCGCCATGGCAATGGACAGGATGCGGTGAGGGCGACGAGGAGGTTGGAGAGGAGAGGGAGTGGGGAATGGGGAGAGGGAGACGATGCGGCGGGGGGTAATGGTAGGCGATGCAGTTCACATTTATATGATGGGACGGTTTTGGAATCTACCGTGACACGTGCTGCCCCACGCGCGGGCGGCTCCACACGTGCACGAAACGCCGCCATATACAAATAAGTATACGGCCGGGCATACGATCTAACCGGGCCCGTACGGACCTCCCAGGGCTCCTCGACGGCTATACGCGGGGGCAACAAAGACGATCGTGCCCCTCGTTATGAACCGTTTTTGGTTCATCCTGGCCGTCGAATAGTTTTTCCACCTCGCGTTCAGCCCGGGGGGGGGGGGGGGGACCCGGAGCAGAAACGGACGAATTAAACAACATATTTGTTCCTGAGTGATAGTTTGGTTAGCGATGTATATGATCTTCACACCGCTTTCTGGAGGAGTTGGGGAGTTTTCATCTGTGTAAATTTGTGGCAACGAAAATCTTGGAAGATGGAAGCACCCGCTAACACGGATGTTAAAGTAGAAGAATCGAGTTTCCTTTGTAATGTACACATTTTTTGCCTCGGTTCTTATCTGTAATTCTTTTATGATCACCAATTGGCTGATGTTATTCTTCAAGTTGATGTGTCTGTGAGATATGTTCTGTGTCCCTTTGTTGTTCCTTTGCGGTTCTGAGTTAAATTACTTCATTTATCTTCTATCATTAAATAGTTGCAACCCACTATTATTTTTCTCTTCATGCAACAATGCCACATCATAGTCATGCATGTAGTCATAAGTTACTTTTTTGCATTAAATTATTCATGCAAAGCATGCCACCTCATCAAGTCATGCATGCATTTTTATATAAACTTAGTCATGCAAAATACTCTTACATTGTCTTAGTTTATTTAGCACTTCACTTTAATTTTAACAAGATTCCGGCAGTAATCGCGCGGGGCATCGCCTATTTCCATATATGACTTAATTTTGAACCTAAAATGGACCATGTCTGCAAGGAACAAAATAAATGAGGAGATTTGTAATCCTTTGCATTTATTAGTCACTAGTGGCAAACCAAAGCGATTATCTCGGATTATTTTTTAAGAATATCTGGTTTAAACACGAGTAAAAATGGATGAAAAATCCGCTCATCAGAATTGATGCTTGTGTTTAGAATGCGATTTTGCTCTTAGCTCACACAATATCGAATGGGAGGTGTGGCAACAGAAAACGACAACAGTGGAGATTGCCGCTTTAGACCAGAGGAATCTCAACGCGATTACATTACCTCAGACCATGATGATTCAAATTGCTATCAGTCCATGATGATTGTTCACCTCCGTAAGAAATTCTAGGGATGCATAGATCCAAACAACTCTATACCCACACGACGGTTCATGATAGGAGGTGTACCTACATCGGAGTTCAAAAAACCTACTATGCCTTCCATACTCGTCTGCCTTGATTGATATTAACCCTATGGATGGTGTGATGAGGACAAGACGTCAGGGGCTCTGAACACTAGCAACAATTGGAGGAGGCTTTAATGGGAGAGGGTGTGGCGAGCCGATGAAGTTGTAACAATCATGGTTCTCACGGGTAGTGGCCTCACTAAGAGATGGAAGCCGTGATAAAGGGGGTAGAGGTAGGCCATGAAGGACACGAGGAGAGCTTGGGAAGGCCATCTGAGCCTGCCATGCCTCCATTTTGCATCATCTTTTCTCGAATATTTTGCATATGTGGAAATAGGAGAAACCTTGGTTTTTGCAGATATGTTTTACTGCTACTTGGAAGATATTTTTGCAGCCGATTCATGCACGACACAAAATATCGGCCATGCATCCCATTTGTTCAGTGAGCTACAACCTTCTATCAAGAGTGTCATGCGAGATTTGTCTGCCATCCAACTTTTGCAGCGTTACTAGTTACTCCCATCAACTAGCCCCATGGTTTAACACTTTGAGGTCCAATACCTGCCGTCTCCCAACCACCCTCTTAATTTCTTTTTTGTACTCCCGTTCCTTGAACGCTCCACAGCACCCCGCACCCGTATATATATAGTTTGAGAATAGGGTTTAGGGTTTCCCGTGGGGCAAAGCCTCACCACGTCTTTCTATATATAACAATCAGCATATACATATACATACATACAGGGTACGTGTACACGACATGCTAGACCTATTTTAACACTCCCCCTGAATCTGAACTTCTACTCTGTACAAGGTTTAGATTGGTACTAAAACGGTCTAGCATCTGTGTGGTGGCTGGTTTAGTAAACACATCAGCCAGCTGATCGTTAGAAAAAATGAATCTGACTTCAAGAGCTCCAGAAGCAACACACTCGTGCACAAAGTGGAAATAAATCTCGATGTGCTTGGTACACGCATGAAAAACTGGGTTGGCAGTCAGATATGTGGCCCCTAAGTTATCACACCACAGAACTGGAACACACTGCTGAGACACTCCAAGCTCTTTGAGTAGTGACTCTACCCAGATGGCTTCAACAGCTCCATTTTCCAAGGCTTTGTACTCGGCCTCTGTGCTCGATCGCGACACTGTTGGTTGTTTCTTCGAACTCCAGGAAATGAGGTTCGGTCCAACGAATCTGGCGAAACCGCCAATTGATCGTCGATCATCCGGACATCCTGCCCAATCTGCATCAGTGAAGATACTAATGCTAGTAGAGACAGCCTTGCGAAACTTCAGACATGTATGTAATGTTACTTTCACATAGAGTAAAATCCGCTTGACGGCCTCCCAATGAGCATCAGTGGGTTGGGAGAGAAACTGACACACCTTGTTTACCGCAAACGAAATATCCGGGCGAGTGAGTGTTAAGTACTGCAACCCACCAACAACACTACGATACCGAAAAGAATCATCGGTACTGAGAGGCTGTCCAGACACTCGTGCAAGCTGATCGGAAGTGGACAACGGTGTGGAAGTAGGCTTACAATTCTCCATGCTCACACGATGCAAAAGATCCAAGGCATACTTCCGTTGAGTCAATGTCATCCCCCCTGAATTGTATGACGCTTCCAGACCAAGAAAATACTCCAACGGCCCAAGATCCTTGAAGGAAAGCTGGCTGCGAGGGCATGGACAAGACCGTCAACCGCACGTGGAGTAGATCCGACAATGACAATGTCATCCACATAAACAAGCATATAGATCTGAACATCACGATAGCGAAAGAAAAACAGAGAGGTATCTGCTTTGTAGGAGACAAAACCCAGCTCAGGAAGACGGGCACTGAGCCGACCATACCATGCACGAGGAGACTGCTTGAGTCCATAGAGAGCGCGCTGAAGCCAAGGCCAGAACCAGGCGAACGGTGGCCGGCTTGACAACCGGACTGAACGTATCACCATAATCAATACCAAGCTGCTGGGTGAAACCACGAGCGACCAGGCGAGCTTTGTACTTATCAACAGATCCATCTGGACGGTGTTTGGTCTTGAAGATCCACTTGCTCCCAACAACATTGACTCCACGCGGTCGAGGCACAAGAACCCATGTCTTGTCGTGATGAAGGGCAGCGAGCTCATCAATCATCGCAGTACGTCAGGCAGTCTCACGAAATGCATCACGGTGAGAGACTGGCACCGCATGAAACGCGCGGCGTCGGGGATCATAGCGGATGGTCCCATCAGTAGGAACAAGAGCACGGTGAGTATGATCGCGTGTGCGTGTAACCATGGTGTGTGCAGGAGCAGCTGGAGGCGACGCGGTCGAGGGAGCAGGGCTACCCTCGACACAAGGCGACGCGAGCTGCGGCGGCGACGAGGGAGCGGCATCCTCGATCACTGGAGCAAGCGACGGTGGCGCGTCAGCGCGCGCAGCCGGGGCCGAGGACGGGTCGTCCGATCCAGGTAACGTCGGAGCGGACGGGCCAGGCGACGAGGCAGCCGATGGGCCAGTCGGGCCGGACGACGCGATGGCCGGGCCGGGCAACGCGGTGGATGGGCCAGGCGATGAGGGAGCCGAGGGGCGGGGGGACGTGCATGTCCCATGCACGTCGATCGCTTCGAGTCTTGGCGCTGCGATACGGGGTGCGGCAGGCAGGGGGCATGCATGCGCCATGCACGCCGATCGCCGATGATGTAGCAGCCGAAGGAGCTTGCACGTATAACAGGGCCTGAAACAGGCGTGTCAATAGACAAATAGGACAAGTCGTATTTGCGCATATGGTCACCCGTAGCCGGTTCAGTGGGAGGAAAAGAGAGAACATCAGCCAAACAAGATACATCGACGGTGACCCCAGGAGTGGCATAGGGAAAAACAGACTCCTCAAAAACAATGTCACGAGAGATGTCGATACGTCCCGTGGAACGATCAAGACACTTGTATCCCTTATGCATCGGACTATAGCCCAAGAAAACACACATGGTGGACCGGAAAGCAAGCCTGTGTGCATTATATTTGCGCAAACTAGGCCAGCAGGCGCACCCAAAAGTGCGAAGAAACTTGTAATCGGGATGCACCTTAAGGAGACGATATATGGGTGTATCTTGTTGAAGGACAGGTGTAGGCATACGATTAATAAGGTAGCATGTCAGAAGAAAAGCTTCATCCCAAAAACGCAATGGGAGAGAAGAGTGAGCCAGCAAAGCAAGACCTGTTTCGACAAGATGACGGTGTTTGTGCTCAGCAATGCCATTTTGCTGAGAGGTGTGCGGGCAAGACACACGATGAGAGATTCCAGTGCGTTGGAAATACCGGTGTAGTCGGTGGTACTCACCACCCCAGTCTGACTGAACCGCTATGATTTTAGTGTGGAGAAGACGCTCAGCATGAGCCTGAAAAGCATAAAATACTTGCTCAATGTCAGACTTGTGCTTAAGGAGATAAATCCAAGAGAAACGAGGGTAATCGTCAACAAAGCTCACATAATACTTATAGCCTCCGGAAGAGGCAATAGCAGGCCCCCAAACATCAGAATGAATCAACTCAAGAGGCATGGTGGAAACATGATGTGATAAATTATAAGGCAATTGTCGACTTTTAGCACGCTGACAAGCATCACACATGGAAGTCTAACGTTCAGAAGAACACACTAAATCATTATTCCTAACAATGTTTTGAACAATATTATTCGAGGGATGGCCGAGACACTGGTGCCACTGGGACGGGGTGGTCTTGATGCTGAGAGACGCTTGGCGGTTGGAGGAGGACGACGCGCGACTAAACGGGATGGGGTAGAGGCCACCATGACATCTACCGTGAAGAAGGATTTTCTTCGTGGCCGTGTCCTTAACAAGGAAAAAGAAACGGTGAAATTCCACAAAAACATCATTATCAAGAACGAGATGATAAACGGAGAGAAGATGTTGATGAATATGTGATAGACGAAGAATATTTCGTAAACGAAGAGATGAACCGGGTATGGTGGAGTGACCAATATGCGAAATAGACAAACCTGCACCATTTGCCACTTGCACTTGATCCTTCCCGCCATAGCGCTCGTGGAAGTGTAGACGATCGAGATCATTCGTGAGGTGGTCCGTTGCACCCGTGTCCAGGATCCAGTGTGGCGGATCATGGGAGGAGATGTGAACGCGGAGTTGGCGGAGCGGTGGTCATGATCATAGCGGCTACGACAGTCGCCGGCCTCGTGACCCCAGTTCTTGCAGATCTGGCACCGGGGACGCCAGCGCCGGCGGCCGCCCCCGTTGCGTCCTCCGTTGTGGCTGTTGCCGCTGTTGTTCTTGTTGCGGCCAGGGGCATTGCCCTGACCAGAGCCATAGCCTCCCGAGACGGGCGGGAGAGAGCCAACGGAGGGACGGCCGCTGCTCGGGCGACCAGAGTCGGGGGCGCGGCCGGAGTTGGTGTTGTAGACCGGCCAGGATGCGACATTGGCGGAGGACTACCAATCGTCAAGCTCCGATTGCTGCTGCTGAAGGGCCTCGTAGTGCAGAACACTGGAATAGAACGCGGGAAACGTGATAGCCACACCCGCGAAGTTCATCGAAGCAGTGATGGGGTTGAACGCCAGGCCGAGCCCGGTCAACATGTAGTCGATGATCTCATAATCGCGAAGAGGAGAGCTGGCGGCGGCCATCGCATCAGCGAGGGCCTTGACCTTCTGCATGTACTCGCCGGCGGGGCGATCTCCCTTACGCAGCGCCTGGATCTGGCACCGGAGGTTGCGCACACCGGCATTGTTCTCGGCAGCGAACAGGGTGTGGACGGCCGTCCAGGCGGCGGCCGCCGTCCTGCAGCCGATGAGCTGCGCAGAGATCTCCATGTTCATCGAACCGAGGAGATGCCCAAGAACCTTCTGATCCAGCGTCCACCACTGCTCATACTCAGGGTTGGACACGGCGCGGGCGGCGTCGCCGGTGCCTGTCGTCACGGTCGGCGCCGGCGCCTTGGCCGAGCCGTCGAGGAAGCCGTGGAGGCGAACTCCGGCGAAGTTGGGAAGGGCAAGGGCCCTCCATAGCATGAAGTTGCTGCGGTCGAGCGAGACCGCGATGGGCGGAAGGACGGGGGTGGGAGCCGACGCGGCGGGTGGGGCGATGACGGGGGCGATCGGGGCTGGTACGGAGAGGGTGGTGAGCGCTAGCGCGGAGGAGGGAGTCATCGTGGGTGACGGCGCGGTGGACATCACGGCGGCCGCGAGGAACTGCGGCGGCGGCGGACGCGGCGGCGGTGGAGAGGAGAGACGGCGGCGGCTAGGGTAGGCTCTGAAACCAAGTTAGACAATAGGATTTAGGGTTTCCCGTGGGGCAAAGCCTCACCACGTCTTTCTATATATAACAATCAGTATATGCAAATCTACACGTACAGGATAAATGTACACAGACACGCTAGACCTATTTTAACATATATATCCATCCATTCCCGACGATTCTCTGTACCAAACGCACCCGCCTCCCGCAGTGCGACTGACACCCTTCTTCATTGTCTCTGTCTCTGTGCCACAAATACTTCACCATTTTTGGTAGAAAACTGAGCTTCTGGCAAGCATAGGTTGGCGGGCACCTGCTGAAGCTTGCACAAGTACCGTTTTGCCACGGACGTCCGAGGTAGCACCAAAAGCAGGAGATGGTCTTCCACGCCGTTGTCCCAAAGATAGCCATTAATTGGGTCATCAAATTGTTTCTTTTGTATGTGTAGATTGTGTCAAGGATTGGTTGTCTTGATCTTCTATTGGTGTTTGTCTGTCTTTCTGGAAATTGCACTTTGCTTATATTTCAGTCCAAAACTCTGCATCTCCGGATCCAAAACCTGATGGTCTGCCTGGGGCGAAGCTCTCGACCTGGCCGAGGTGACCAGTCGAGTTAGCGTGCAACACGATACTGCCGAAGGCAAAAAGCTATCAAGGGAAGAAAGTCTTCCCAAGACTAATGCTCTTGTCGATCTAGACCGGTCATTGAGGCTATGTGACCGCACAACGGGACATGCATGGGCCACCAATGTCGGAGCTAAATCCGGCAGATCTTGGGTAGGGTGTCCCGAGCTGGTGGTATCAGCTAGATGGTAACAGGAAGTCGAGAGACACGGTGGTTATCCAGATTCAGGCCTCTCGAAGAGGTAAAACACCACATCCTTGTATTGTATTGATTGTGGATGGGGTACAAAGTACAAAACTACAAATGATCTACCTCGAGATCATATGAATGAGTCTAAAAAATCTTGCTTCTAGGGACTAAACCCCTCAGCTATAGGACTGGGTTACCTAGGTTTACACATGGTCAGTTGCATCTAGAGATAATCATGCGGAATATTTGAATATGACTTGACGTATGTGTCAAGTCTTCGGAAGATTCCATCTTGCATACACCGAGAATCATGGCCAACATGGCTCATTCATCGGTTGTTGGTGGGTCCTCGGCCCGGCCCATGAATGGTAGGCCGACACGGTGAGTATCCCCTAATACAGGACACCGTTACCTTTGTCTAGCCAGCCTCCTTACTATGGCCCCGTCGACCACCATCTCATAGCTCAGGTCTCCGGTGACCCCCCACCTGCCCTTGAAACTTCTCTTGCAGTTTACCATCGACATCGATGTAGAGGCTACCGCCGGGAAACTGAAGCACGTCGTCCTCCTCCCGAATCTTGACCACATATTAGCATGGACAAAAACATAACGAAATAAATAATTCAGAAAGACATGGTGTTTGCCTTCATGGATGGTGACAAATTGATAATCTATATAAACAACGTGCACATGGATAACTCCGTTTCTATACTTCGTTCATCTTCTCTCGATGGACATACTGAATGCTTCTCAACGAGACACGTTGTACACATTTTGATTCGAACAAACGAAACGTCTCTCCATGTCAAAAATAGGTGTTCTCAATGGGACAGAATCATGTCTATGAATGTTGGCCCTGTAGCAGCACACTTTCCTGTCAAATTTTCATGGTTTCTCAGCAGCACACACCAACTACCACACCGTAACTAGTCCACAATTTATTTCAGTTTCTTCTAAAATTCCAACTCACCGGCAAGAGAACATTTCAAAAGTTCAGTAATCTAGTGTACACTCATAACCTGATGTACAACGGAAGGAACGCAGAAAAGGTGCATATGGTTTAGGGGTATATAAAGAGACAATGTGGGCAAAACATTGGTTACATTAGTGTGATAAGTCATAAGTGTGATACTGCTGAATGGTGTGTAGTTCATGCTGAGTGACAGTGTCTCTTCATGTTGGCCACCTGCAGTTTATTTTCCATTGATTGCCATGTATACATGGGATAAATACTCTCATTTTAATCTATTCCATGGATTAGCCCCCGCGTCGTCTTCCTGGCAGCTCGGGGGAGAAAAAACCCTAGCTGCCGCGACTCCTCCCCCTCCCCTCCTAGTCTCGCCGCCACCGGAGGGGTCTCCACAGCAAAGGCAGGCGGCCCTGAGGAAGGTGGCGGCGGGGCAACGATTCCCTTGTGGTGGCGCGGGCGTGCGAGAGCTCCGCGCGCGTCAAAGGGTTTGCGGACGGCGGCGGCCACCGCCGCGGGACGGGGAAAGCACGGCGATCGGGTTGGCCTGGCGCTGCGGGCGCACCGTGCGTGACGACGGTGTGGTCTATGATCTCCTACTTGGCGGCTTGGATCTGGGGCTCCTGATCTGGGTTAGGCATCCAGGTTCGGGCTTTGCCTGGTGTCATGGCGACGGCCACTCTGCTGCGTGCTGGCCTGTTGGTGGTGGCCGGCCAGGAGGGGCGATGGATCTGGCATCAGATCTGTCCAGTGGTGAGTTTGGAGCGGCAAGACTTCTGGTCAAAACCGAGCCTCGACTACGGTCATGGTGGACGATGGTGGCGTCTTTTGGCGTCGTTACCTTGTCGAAGGCATCGTCATAGCAAGTCGCGTCACTCCTTTCGGCCTGCTCTGTGGAAACCCTAGATCTATTTTCACGGATCGGACGATCGCGACGTCAGGTGTCGCGCTCCTTGCTGAAGGCATAGTTTTGGAGCAGGTACCGACTTGGGTGGACAGGTGGTGGAGCGGTGTGGTATCTATCGCGTCATCGACGACTGGGATCGGTGGCGTGGCGCAGCGGGGTCTCGCCGACAGATGCGTGGCGATGGACGCGTGCAGGAAGGTGGCGCTGTCTGGTGTCATGGTGGTGTCGATGGCAGCTAAATCGGGCAAGGTAGATGCAGTAGTACAACACTGAAGATTGATTCGTGGCAGGTGGCTGTGGCGGCCTCATACCCGGCAGGCGTGCTGGTTGAGGAGTGCGTCGAACTGGTGGGTGCCCCAATACCCGGCAGGCGTCCTGGTTGGGAGGTCAGGTCTTAGATGTTAGGTTTGGCTGCAGGTCTGTTTGGTATTAGGCCCAGACTATCAGCATCCCTTCATCAACTGGATAGGAATAGCGACAGATGTTGCCTAGAGGGTGGCTTTGATCTTACTGTTGTATGACTTTATAAGGTCTTGTGTGAGTAATTAATAAAATGGCTGCATGCATGGTCCAGATGCAGAGGCCGGAGGTCCTCCTCCTTTTCTAAAAAAAGTTTTAGCTAATATCTCAACTCATTTTCAATGGGAGGCAAGGTTGCATCTCATTTTCCGACCTGCTCATGGAGTGGAGGAAATGAACACGGCTCCGCTGCTCTTGCCATATTCACTCTTCTACTACGCAATTTGAGCCAATTCTAACCATACCCTGTAAATGTTAAGCTTGCTTATTTTGACCACAATCATTGTCCAGGGAGGTACAACGTCTCAAATTAGTTGTGGTTTGCTATGTAGGCACAACCTGATGGATTCAGTAGCACAGTGGTAGTTTGGTTAGTGATGCATATGACCTTGCAAACTGCTTTCTTGAAGAGTTGGGGACACAACAGCGGCAGGATTTAGAGGGGCCATGTACGAGACTAGACTCCGCCGGGCTGTTACTGGGAGGTGCTACCTTCCGGGGGGCACAACTTGATGAGGAGCCAGCCTGTCGTTGACCCGAACCTTCTTTGGTGGCGGTCGCGTGGGCCAGTGACGGTGCGGAGGCTTGAGGACACCGCGGAGGTGGTACGTCGCCGTGTCAGCGAGGAGGACAAGCACGTCCATTGCTACATGGTTGCGTTGGAGGGTAGATTCTCCAATACCTGGCATGTTCTTTAGGGATCTCACTGGAGCTATGATCCTATGATGGTTCATTCTCTTTGGCTGTCCATCGCCCGCGCCGGTACCCGTCGTTCGCTAGGGTTTTAGCTGTATTAGTGATGTTCTTTGTATGATACTATTTTAAGATGTATTAGTGACAATATTAGACGATGTACGAACGCAAGAGATGATTTAGTTTTGCTTATTGAATGCATGCTAATTTGAATACTAATTTATTTTATGATTTGGTTTTTCTTATTGAATACTCAAATTGCAGAATTACTCCTATTTTGAATGCTCAAATTGGAGAGCACTATGCAAGGCGTATGCATTTGATTAGTTGATAGCTTATAGGGTTTTTGTTTTTGCAGAAATCAAGGAGCCCCTCAATCATCCCCGCCGTCGTCCCCGTCACCGAGCCCCTCCGACCACGAGGTGAGACCAGCCAAATCTCCATGTGAATATGAGTCCTATAAGATATTTTGAAATGTTTTTGTTCATATTTTCAACCATTGAAATGCAATGACCATCAAGTTTGAATGCTCATATGATGTAGATATAAACATGTATATCTTGTGTTGCTCAAATAGGCTATGTGCTTGCCCAAGTGGCCGGCCATGTTTGCAGGTTATACCTTCGAGTGGCCTATGTTTTGCCGGAGTGTTGACTAATTTCCGTTCCGGAAAATTTCAGGCGCTCGATATGTCCTTTTTTAGCAAAGGTCATGCCGGATTTTTTTCGTGAATTTTGGCATGACTTGTGCTAGAATATGTAGGAAATATTGAGTGGCCTGGATTTCTAGAAAAATAATTAAACGACATTTTGGGTTGACTTTAAGTCCGGCGAGGCTCCATACATGACAATCAACAAATGAGTGAGGGAGAAAGTCTGCACCATATATGAGAGAAGAAGAATCCCGACTGTTGTCGTGGGGGTCGTTTTTCCTTCTTTTCCTTGTGCAAGACCTTTGTTATGCACTAGGGGAAGGAGGAATAATGACCATCACCAACGGTCGAAAAATCAGTGAGGGAGTGTATCCACCATATATGAGAGAGGACGAAGAATCCCGACTGTTGTCGTGGGGGTCGTTTCCCCTTCTTCTCCTTGTGCTAGACCTTTGTTATGCACTAGGGAAGGAGGAGTAAGGACCATCACCAACGGTCGCAAATGTCAGAGAGGAATCAGTGAGGGAGAGTCTCCATCATATATGAGAGGGAGAAAAATTGTCGTGAGGGTCGCTTCTCCTTCGTTCCCGTGTGCTAGACATTTTGCTGTAATGCACTCGGGGACGAAAGGAGGAGCGATCATCACGAACGGTCGAATGTATACACCACGTGAACTAAGAGTTTTCAAGAAAATACTCGGCAGACCGTTAGTCAACCCGTGATGAATAATAATGATCTAATTTAGTTTTTGTAGTACATATATTTAATTGTATAAGTTTAATCTTTGAATTATGAACCTAGAAAATGTCGTCATCGGACGAGGAAAGTCTACCGGGGGAGTGCGACTGGTGCAACGACGACCGGGGTCTGTGCGACAAGCCTGACCTGGACGAAGGTCGGCGCTTCAACATTAAGCTCCAGGAGACCTTCAATGTTGAAACGGTATGCAACAATGACAAGTGTTTTTTTGTAATTAAGCACGACTTCTACTACTTCAACGTGTAATTTCTGTTTTTTATAATTTGACTAGCTTATCACATGCCATGCAAGACACTATGTCTTGGAGAGGATGGATTTTGAAGATCATGAAAGTATGGAAACAAAGAAAATTTGCCTAAGGACCCATCATGGTATGGATTTTGATATAAATCTATACAATTCTGAGAGTGTATCCCATTTTGGTTGCCCGAATTGGGAAGCACTTTGCAAGATGTATGATTTTCATGAGGGTATACTTGTCACCATGGATCTTGGTGATCCTGACATCACCCAAGACAATATGGACATTTGGGTCCTTGTTGATACGCTTCCAATTCTACCGCTATGTGAGTTTCTCAAACATAGTTATGAAGTAATTTATATTGTTTATTTCAAAATAGTTGACAGCTTATTTCCATTGATAGCTTATTTTCATTCTTTAAAAAAATGTGCGGAAGATGGTAGACAGAACCTACTACATCGATGGCTCATAATTAACTTATCAGGAGAAAAATCATTTGATCGCATTTATTACTGATCTTGAGAATTGCAATATCTATTATCAAACTCCTCCACATTATGGTCAATACGTGTCACTAGTGCATGTGTTGAACTATGGTAACATCCATGGAGATGTCATGGTAAGATTTTTTACTATTACGACATCCGTGCATCTTTTGCATAAATTCTTCTAAAACTCAACTACATTGCTAACTACGAAGTCATTACTATGTTTTCCAACAGAAAATCTCGAAGGATTGTGTGCCTCATCTGATGTTTCGGAAAGGTCGCCTTGATGGAACTTACGACCAGGTCATCCTACGAATTACTCTTGTCCATACCAGATTTCTAAAACCGATAAAGACATGACAATCAAAGATTGGAAAAAAATATATGGTCAATCGTAGGGAGCTACTTGGAAGCAACATTGTGCGAAGGGTAAGAATTGAAGACAGGATAATCTTCATTCTCCATAATGGAGAGTCAGGGCCTATTTTGTTTTATGCTATTTTACCTTAGAAAGGGTATTTAGGTCCAAGCTAATACTCCTGATCATGTGCTAAGAACAATTAAGTAGGATTGGTTAGATGACTATGATGATGATGAGTATGACTTGTTAATTGTTATTATGATAACGAGTAGAAGTTGTATGATCGATGATGATGAGTTGGACTTGTTATTATGATACCAATGATAAGTTATTTATTATTATGATTAGTAGTACTTTTGATGTGCACCACATGTTGCCTCCACTTGAATCTAATCGCTGTTCATTTCACCCACTGTTATATATAATAACTAATCATGGTCATAAAATCATATGATGAAAGTACTGTATATAAAACCACGACGAAAATAAGCTGGGAAAAGTTAGCAGCAGCGCTTTTCGAAAGAAATGCTACTGCTACTTACTATTATCAGTAGCGTTTTTCAAGAAAAGCGCTATTGCTAACAGTTAGCTGTAGCACCTTAGTGTTAATGCTTGCGCAATCGCTACTGCTAGTTAGAAAACAAGCGTTATTACTAGGGTTTTCCCTAATAGTGAGAAATAAAGAAAAATAAAAATGAATAAAGTCGAAGGAAAAAGGGCAAACAGAAAAAAAAATAAGAAAATTAGACCGAGAAGATGCATAACAAGTAAACTAAAAGAAGTAGTTAGGCACAACAAGTGGGCTTTCTTAGTTGGTTAGAGCGGCTGAATTAAAACAAGAGGCATCTCATTTTCCAACCCGCTCATAGAGTGGAGGAAATGAGCTTGACACGGCTCTGCTGCTCTTGCCATATTTCACTCTTCTACTACGCAATTTGAGCCAATTCTGACCATACCAAAAGTTAAGCTTGCTTATTTTAACCACAATCATTGTCCAGGTAGGTACAACCTCTCAAATTAGTTGTGGTTTGATATGTAGGCACAGCCTGATGGATTCAGTAGCATATTTGTTCACAGTGGTAGTTTGGTTAGTGATGCATATGACCTTGCAAACTGCTTTCTCGAAGAGCTGGGGACACAACCGTGGCAGGATTTGGACCCCGACGTGACCAACACCTTGATGAGGGATGGTGGCATAGACGTACGTGGGATGCGACATCGTCCAAGATAAAAGATGTGGAACTCAGTGAGGAAACTGACAAGCATGTCGATTCCATCTCTTTGATTAATTATGTTGATTAGCATTTCATCTCAATAACAGACAACAGAATGCTCTCAAACTTTTTGTTGTTTTCTTCTGCAAAACCTGTAACTTCAGGATATATACTGAAATATTGGCCTGACTTTTATTTCTCCTCATCCATTGTTTTCTTCTGCATGATTTTCAGTTGATCACAATAGAGAATAATACCATCACATATATACATTATGGATGAACAATCATTATGGGCCAATCCGTCGACAAGAATATATATTGTCCACATTATCTTTCAGTTTCTTCTAAGATCTCAACTCATCGGCAAGAAAACATATCAAAAGTTCAGTTGTGAGTGCACACTTAACACCTGCAGAAACAGTGCATATGGTTCAGACATATATATCGAGAGAAAGTGGACAATGTTCAAAACGGTCAGTTAAATTAACAGCGCGAGAAGTGTGATGTGTGTCGCAAAAAAGGAGATAAGTATGACGTGGCTGAATGGTGTGAACCTCATGAGGAGAGGAGTAGCAATTAATGTTTCTCACACTGGCAGGCTGCATACATATTCGGTTGGTCACATGCCGATCACATGTATACATTGCCGTAAAGATTCATTTTCAGTTCGCTCTCCATTCTCGGCTCACTTTTGTTGAGGCAAAGTTGCATCTCGTTTTCGTTTCCAATCTCCTAATAGTGGACGAAACTAGATATGCATGAGGGCATAGGTATAGAGAGAAGCTGACATGCACCGGGAAGAAGTTACCCGGGAGGCGACACCGTCTAACAATCGAAACATATGGAAGTCAGCGAGGAAACTGCCAAGCTGGTCGAGTCCATCTGTGTTGATTGATTATGTTGATTAGCACCCCACTTTGTTTGATCTTAATAACAGACATCGGAGTGCTCTAATTTTTTTTGCTGTTTTCTTCTGCAAAACCTGTACCTCCAAGATGTATACCCTAATGTTAGCATGACATTTCTGTCTGTTTGTTGGAGTTCTTGGGCTGTTTGAAATGCTCTGCTTTTCAGTTGTACAGTGACCTCTGCAGTCAACCTGAATGTGTTAAGATATTCCTATGAACCAACTATCTCAAAAGACCGATTTGATAGGAAGAGGAGATATAATATACTTAACAGAATGAACTATACATGTTTTGCTTGTTGGAATCAAATGTTGAATTCATTTCCTCTGACTGTGCAATGTCCTTATATGTGTGATATGAGTTGCAATGAATGAGTCCGTTGCTAACTTGAAATGTGTCAACACACCATCACAATTTTGCACTCATTTTGCGTTTGGTGGAAAAAATTGTTTCTTGTCTATCAGATCGTTGCTAACTACACGAGGGATGATTGCAACCATCATCTGGTGTTCAATATGTACACAAAAAAAAAGCTAGAGAGTACCTTGTGGGCAAGATTACAAGTGGGCAATGTAAACAGAAATAGTAACTTAAAAACATACTACCACCGGAGGGTGGGACTACGCGGCCAGGAGGGCGGCCGCTGGCCAACGGCGGCGTCTGTGGCCGAGAGGCGAGATCTAGGTCGTGCTCGTACATTTCCTCTTTTTTTGGACAGATCCATACATTTCTGGTGGACATGAAAATGTACGAGACAGTTTACTAGCTCTACACCCTGGCCCATTCAGGCCTCCTTTGGTTTGAAGTAATTTTATAAGATAGAATTTCTATAGAAAAAATTCTTTTAAAGCCCTTTGGTTGGTAGGAATAGAATCCTATAGAGGAGTTCCTTTTATTCTTCATTTTTCATAGAAAAATAAACATTAGCCTAGACTCAGTGAAAAAAAATGTGAATCAAAGGACATCTCTTTTTCTATTACTATTCATAGGATTTGAGATACATGTCATCTCATTTTCCATGACTTTTTTTAAGACAACCTCACGAAGCTTTTATTAAGTCGTCACAACGTTTAAGGGACGAAAGAAAGATCCCCATGGTGGCCTAACCACACATGGCGGCCACCTCCAAGGGATAAAGCTTGCTTCGCTAAGTTGTGAGCTTCAACATTTGAGCTCCTAAATTCATGACTAAACTTGCAAAAATCAAAGTCCGAAGATTGATATATTATTTCGTGCACAATTGCTCCATAAGCTGATGCATTTTCCTCGTTGAGGTCCCCCACCACCTGTTTGCAATCCGATACCACATGAATTCGCCTCCGGTATAGGTCCTCCGCCAACGCCATCGCTTCTTTGATTGCAAGAGCTTCAAGGATTTGTGGAGAGGAAATGTACTTCAAATCCAGCACCGAAGCCCCCAACAAATCGCCCCAACTGCTCCATACCTGGCATGCCTTGGGACCGCAACATCTACATTTATTTTCACTGAGCCCGACTAGGGGGGGAGGGGGGGGGCTGCCACTGGGTCGGTCTGGGAGCTCTGAATACCCCCTGCTTTGGGAGCTTTGTGTTGATGCAGTTAATTTCAGCTAGATAGCTAGTGGTAAAACCGTTTACTGAATGCGGTGACTGGAAGGAAGATATCCTCGTAGATCGCTTTCCGCCGTGCTCCCCAAATAGCCCACAGGGTGACAATCATTTGTACGAACGCGTTTGCGTCTAGTATTTCATGCAGTGCAAACAGCCAATTCTTGGGACGGTCCTCTTGCCTTTCCACCATATGGTGTACCACTTCCTCCGGCGATAGAGCCCAGACGCTAGCTGACATAGGGCATGAGAGAAGTGCATGTCTCCACGTATCAGTAGCTCCACACAGTCTGCATGTATCCTCAGTAGCCATATTTCGGTGCTTGAGTAATTCCGCAGGTGGCATGGAATGTCTTGATAGACGCCATACAAACATCCGAAGTTTAGATGGTACCTGTATGTGCCAAATATTCCTCCATTTGTTCTGCTCATTCTGCGCCCTGGAAGGTCCCTCCTCTTCATGCAGCCAAGACTCCCGCTCGTGCTTGGTACGAAGGATCATGCGATAAGCAGACCTTACACTAAATACTCCTCTATTCTCCTCATGCCAGGCCCAAAAGTCCTCTACCTTTCGTGTGCACAAAGGTATCTTCAGAATCTCATGAGCATCAAAAGCATTAAAAGTAGTTCGGATCAGATCCTCCTTCGACGATGCGGTAGTATCATCAATTAGTTCAGCGACCTAAGTCGGCGGGTTATGCTCCAGTGACGTTATAGGACTCTTGTAAGCGTCTCTCGGAATCCAGTTTTGTCTCCAGATGTCCGTGTTCTCGCCATCCCCAATCCTTTTAACAATGCCCTGTGCAAGTATGTCACGACCATCCAGTATGGACCGCCAAATCTGTGATGGGCGCGGCCCGAGTTCTGCCTCTAATAATGTACACTCCGGGTAATAAACAACCTTCAGAATGCGGGCACTCAAAGATGATTCCCCTATTAGCAGCCTCCATGCTTGGCGTGCGAGAAGTGCCAAGTTAAAAATCTCTAGATCTCGAAATCCTAAACCTCCCATATGTTTAGGTCTAGTCATGATATCCCAAGAAACACAGCTGGGTTTCCTCTTACCTTGTATGATCAAAGTGATGCTCTCGCATAGACCTCTTGGCAATCTGGAAACATGACATAGAGTAGACTGGAATCGCATAAGCAACTGATTTGATCAACACTTCTTTACCTGCCGATCATAAGAGCTTCTCGATCAAACCCTTTATCTTCTCCCACACACGGTCTCGTAGGTATTTGAACGTCCCATTTTTCGAATGGCCCACGTCAGTGGGCATCCCAAGACAACGTTCATTTAACAACTCCTTGTGCACATTTAAGGTGTTCTTCACTGCCTCTCTTATATTTCCAGGGCACCCTTTACTGAAAAATATTGATGACTTTTCAAGATTAATTCACTGACCCGAAGCAGGACAATAAGTGTCTAGCAGGTGTGACACCGCACCAGGCCCCTCTACACTAGCCTTGAATAACAGCAGGTTGTCATCTGCAAACAAAAGGTGGTTAACAGTGGGAGCTGTCGGGGCCACCTGAGGACCTGCGAATGATGACTGTGAACTGGATTTAAGGAGGCATGAAAGGCCCAATGCTGCAATCAAGAATATGTAGGGGAGATTGGGTCTCCCTGCCTAATACCTCTTGCTGGCTTGAATGAATCAAGCTTCACTCCATTGAACAAGACCGAGAATGATACCAATGAAACCATGCCCATTACAGTATCTATCCACTGTCGAGCAAAGCCAAGTTTTGTCATGATAGCTCTCAAGTAAGCCCATTCCAATCTATCATATGGCTTCATTATGTACAGCTTCAAAGCACAGTAACTATTTGATTTTGATCTAGACCGCTTCATAAAGTGTAGACATTCATAGGCGCAAATGATATTATCTGTTATCAACCTCCTGGGACAAAGGCCGACTGTTCCTCAGAGATTATGTCAGGCAAAATAAGTTTCAATCTATTCGCGACCACTTTTGATGTTATCTTATATAAGACGTTGCACAAGCTAATAGGGTGAAACTGAGTTAACATTATTGGATTTGTTACCTTGGGAATGAGCACTAAGACTGTGTCATTGATACATTCAGGACTCTCCTCCCCCCGGACTATCCTCAGAATAATCTTGGTTACCTCTTCTCCATAGATATGCTAGTGTCACTGATAAAAATGGGCACGGAAGCCATCCGGCCCTGGCGCTTTGGTTGGGAACATTTGGAAGAGGGCCACTTTAACCTCTTCATTAGTATATGGAGCACATAGGGCAGCGTTCATCTTAGGCGTAACCTTATGTGGGACATGGTTCAAAATAGCTTCCATGTTCTGTACCCCTCTGAAGAATACAACGTTTGATAGAAATCATTAGCCATTGCCTTCAACTCTACTGGGTCATCAACAATTACTCCCAAGGAATTTTGGAAGGCCTTAATCATATTTTTCTTCCAGTGAACACTAGCTCGGAGATGAAAAAATTTAGTGTTCCTGTCTCCCGCAGAAAGCCACTCTATTCATGCTCTTTGGCGCCACATAATCTCCTCCCGGTGATACATCTCGATCAAACATTCATCGGTCTTGAGCTCGGCGTGAGAGGGTGCTATCCTCGCTGGGTCGTTTCTGAACTCTTCCAAGGCCTGCTTCAGAGCCTTTATTTCCTTGCGTACAGACCCGAACGTATCTCTACTCCACTTGGCCAGCCCCTTAGAAATGTTGCTGAGTTCCTGTTCCATTTCTTCCAGTGATGTACACGGTGGCCCGGAGTCCCAGCCGCTTGAAAGGACGTCGTGGAGCCCCTCATGCGATTCCCACATCAGCTCGTACTTAAAACTTCTCTTCGCTTGTACCACTTTTGGGCCACCAAAATCAATGATTATAGGTGAGTGGTCAGATGTAGAGCACGTGAGATGTGATACTGATGCCTCTGGAAATTTATTCATCTATCCAACGTTAGCCAGCACTCTCTCCAATCAACACCTTGTGTAGCTCCCACTGGCTACTTTCTTCTCAAAGGTCCAGAAATTGCCCTTAAATCCCATATCTAGCAACATGCAAATATCCGTGGTATCCTGGAATGCTTGGATCTGGGCGTTACTTCGCTGTCCCACCCCCTCGTGCTCTTCCGGACGAAGGACTTCATTAAAATCGCCCATGCACAACCATGGTAAAGGGCTCAGGGTACTGATGTTTTTCAAAACCTTCCATGTCTGGTGCCTCAGGTATGTTTGTGCTTCACCATATACACACGTCAATCTCCATTTGTCCTGGTTATTTTCCTCTACCAAGACATCCGAGTGATAAACAGAGTAACCAAATATCTCAACCTTTATTGAATTATTCCAGAACAAACCAATACCACCGCTTCGACCTTTGCTACTAACATCATACGCATTATCAAAACCCAGAGTACCAGATAAAGCTTCTACCCTAGCACCATCTATTTGTGTTTCAACTATGCAAATTAG
This sequence comes from Aegilops bicornis, assembly GCA_021605145.1. Taxonomy (NCBI): domain Eukaryota; kingdom Viridiplantae; phylum Streptophyta; class Magnoliopsida; order Poales; family Poaceae; genus Aegilops; species Aegilops bicornis. The sequence continues at coordinate 46,644,064 of CM038675.1, read as the reverse complement.
GGTAGGGGCAAAATTCTTCGTGAAATCACGAAGTTCACGGACTGTCGCGGCTTTGCCCGCACCACGACAGTTCCAGCATAAGGCACTTATTGGGCTCGGCGGCGCTCGTCAACCGGGCCCGCCAACTTCAAATCACCTTTCACACTTGTACTAGGTTTAGCGACGTTGTTCTTCTCTGTTTCTACATTTGTCTTCGCTCTCTTCGGGTCATGTGTTCCACTCTGGCTAGGGGGACCTGCGGGAGGGAGCAACGCCAGCTGATTAACACGGCCAGGGGTAATCGTGTTTTCTCCTGATGACACCTGAGATGGAACGACCGCTGAAGCTCTCTTTTTGTTATTTTCTGCACCCACCATGTCTGAATCTTGGCTTGTTTCCTGCTCATCTTCTTCAGCAAAACCATCATAATACGAGCTACCATGGTCGCCCCTTCCTCTGCCTCCAGTACGGCCTCCTCGACGACCTCCTCTCCGGCCTCGCCCATTACCAGGACCTCTCCCACTCCTCATGGCCCAAGAAGCTCTAAGATCTTTAAACACCAGAGTCGACGGTGGGTGGATCTCGCTCCCTTGCTCTTTAAACAGGTGCCCTAGCATGCTGCAGACAGCACACCAATCCGGTAGTTTTTCGTACTTGACACGATAGATTTGACGTTTTCCATCACGGATCATGGATACTGCGTTCTAGAGGGGCTTCGCGACGGCTATCCTGACCCAGACACGGTGAAAATTGCCCAGAAAATCCTGCGATTGTGGTTCCACAAAGAGGGCCTCTCCAACTTTTACGACATGCGATGGCACAAGGTGTGCATACAGCTCTGGAACATCGTGTATCTGGACCCATATCTCTATGTTGTCGAGCTGAACTGTTGAAGGCTTCGCTAATCCATCATACGGCTTGATGACCACCGCATCTCCTCTGAAGTGCCAAGGGCCCTCCAACATGACCCGCTCCCAATCTCCTAGGCACGAAAATGGGATAGTGTAGAGGTTATCCTCCAAAGGCTTGAATTTCACCTCCTGTGCAAGATCCCAGGCTGCTATCATATTCTTGAAAAACCAAAATTGACTATAGGTTTTGCTTGAGTGGACTTTGGCCAAAACGATCCGCTGAATCGCCTCCGGCGGTGCCTCCTTCTCGTCGAACACCACATCGTCCAGATCCTCCTCTCACAGTACAAGCTCCTTCATCGTCTTATCTACTTCATCGGTCTCCTTATGACCCGCCTTCGCCGGTGCCGAAGCCCCGCTCGAAGACATCTCGATCCCTAGCCTGACAGCGATGCGATTGGGACTCCTTGGTACAACCCTAGTCCCTCCTCGATCCCAGGATTCGCCAGCGCGATTCAAAGGACAGCGTCGTCAAGGTAGGGAAAACACGATCTCGATGACAGCGAAACATCGCCTCCGGGAGGATCAAAAAACCCTAGCGAGAGGCAAAACCGGAGCCTCTTATATGTAGTCGTAAATGGCCGCTGCTACTTATGGGCACAGTTCCCATGACTTTTCTATTTCTATGATTTTCCTAACCTATGAACTAAAGGAGGCCTCAGTTATGTACTGTGCGGCTGTGTTGGGCTACAGGTGGGCTGAACCCTGGGCCCATACGAAAATCTATCTAAGAACCTCGCGGTTCCACACAGAGAGGCTAGCCACTGCACCAGCTCACTACTATTGCCTATTAACAGCGCAAAAGCTTTAAAGAATATAAATGTAGATGCGTTATTTATTCCGCATTACACTATAGCATTTATATTTTCCAATTATTTGAAAATATCTTCACATATTACAAACGGAGTTCATGAGCATGCAAAAAAAAGTTCGCCTATTCAAAAATTAATTCACTAATGAAGTCATGTACCTGGGGTAGGGTCATAGACCTGCCCAAAGGTACCCTCCACAAGGACACTCGCAAGAGAAGCGGCCTTTCAGTCGACCTGGTAGGTTTCCACTCGACAGATTCAAAGACACTCGACCATGAAGACCCACTCGACCACCAGGAGTCCAAGAGCCACTCGGTGCCCAAACGGTCTGTAGTTAAATAGTCCATATGATCTTAATGGCACTTTATGTAAGGCGTTACCAGTAACGCCTAGCCTTAACGCACCTTAAACCCTCTGCTACGTGGGCTGGCTGAGGTCCTGACGCACTCTATATAAGCCACCCCCTTCACGGTAGAAGGGTTCGCACCCTGTAACACATACGCATATAATCCGATCGACCGCCTCCGTGCTCCGAGACGTAGGGCTACTACTTCCTCCGAGAAGGGCCTGAACTCGTAAATCCCTTGCGTATACAACTACTCCATAGCTAGGAACTTGCCTCTCCATACCTACCCCCCATTCTACTGTCAGACTTAGAACCACGACAGTTGGCGCCCACCTTGGGGCTGGCGTTCTAACGATTTGTTGGAGAAGTTGGGATTCTTTCGATCTCCTACATCATGGTTTCAGGTGGAGTTCTGGTTGACGGCCACGAGATCCGTCTCGGTGCGCTCACGTTCATTGCCGACGACTCCGCTTGGCTTCAGGAGGCTCCACTCGACGTGGACGCGCTCCCCGTCCGCGGGGCGACGCACTTTCGCGCGTGTGTCCACGGCGTCCTCCTGCGGCAACCGTCGACCCAGTATGGGTCGGCTCCTGTGCCGTCTTCGCTCCCAGTCTCCCACCGGCGCAAGCGTTCCTGTCGGCCGAGGCTTCAGCGATGGGTGAGGCATTTGATGGCCCGCCAGTCGGCCACACCCCAAGTTGCGGCGATCGAGCCCGATGAATCTCTCTACGGCCTATTCGACCTGTCGACTGGCTCCGCAGAGACTGCGTCCGAATGCGATAGCAGTGACCCGACGGTAGAGGTTCTGATGGTCGACGGACCGTGCAGTCCCCCCGGATTCACCCGCACCAACGGAGGTGACGGTGGAGTTGATCCGGAGCAAGCCCACGAAGAGTACTTGCCCGAGCCCCTCACTTTGCTCCAGAGAGAGGAGCTTCGCCGTCGGAACATGGACGCACTTCACACTCCTATCATTGGAGAAACCCCCGAGGCTCGTGCCTTGGAGGATGCGCAACAGCCAACCTGGCTGAGCGCACTTTTCGGAGAACCTTCAGCGAGTACTCGGCGAGCTTCGCGACCAAGGGTTCCAGAATCGATCGGCGCCAGCTCTTTCAACCGCCAACTCAGGTATATCGAACTCCGATTCAGAATTTAGCAGCTGACGCCCGTATAGCAGAGTCAATTCAGCCTTCCCAGTCGGAGGCGGGTAGAGGTTTGCTGCAAATCAGAAATCTGCTCCAGGCGGCAGGAGATCAAAACTCAGTTGTATCACGGTCGCGGAACAGGATTCACAGCCGATCCGTCACTGCGAATTCAGTCCAGTCAGCCCATAGTCCGAGATCGCCCCCGAGGCGTGAGGAACGTGGGGGCCGGCGTGATGATCAGTACAAGGGCCGCGAGCAGTATGAGCACCGATTCGATCGCAACGATCGACGTCGAGTGCCCACTCCTCCCCCAAGGGGTAGATCATACGCTCCTCGACAATGAGGATGACAGACGCCTTGACCACGGTGTTGGGCGAAGAGTTCGGTCGATCGAGTGGAACGAGGCTTTGATGCGAGATCTATTATCGTTCAAGGTTTGGTCGACAGGAACAGAGCTCACCGAGATGGCCATGATAGAGATGTTCCCTCCAGTAGCAGAGTTCATGTCTCGGGACCAGAGTGTTTCAGCAGAGCCATCAGAGCCGCGGTGATTCCTCCCAACTTCAGGTTGGCGACTGGAGTCAGTAAGTTCACTGGTGAATCCAATACTGACACTTGGCTTGAAGATTACCGAGTGGCTGTTCAGATCGGCGGTGGCAACGATGAGGTAGCCATGAAACATTTGCCTCTTATGTTGGAGGGTTCAGCCAGGGCGTGGTTGAATCAGTTAGCACCCAGCAGTATATACACTTGGGAAGATCTTGCCCGAGTGTTTGTCAGGACATTTGAAGGAACTTGCAAACGACCAGCAGGATTGACGGAGTTGCAGTCGTGTGTGCAGAAGTCGAGTGAAACTTTGAGAGATTATATCCAGAGATGGATCACTTTGCACCACACAGTCGAGAATGTATCTGATCACCAGGCAGTCTGTGCCTTCAAAGAAGGTGTCAAGAACAGAGAGTTGAGTTTGAAATTTGGTCGAACCGAAGATATGACCCTGAGTTGGATGATGGATATTGCCACCAAGTATGCAAATGGTGAAGAAGAGGATCGGCTCCGGAGTGGTAAATATAAATCGGCCGCCAATGAGGCCGGCGGAGGAAATTCCAGTCGGAAGCAGAAGCGCAAAGCCGAGCCAGCCGCTCCCGGAGAGGCCTTGGCTGTGACCCCAGGAAAGTTCAAGGGGAAACCCAAGGGTCCTTGGAACCCCAAGAAAGTGAAAGACCAGGATGGAAACGACGTGTTGGATTTGCCATGTCATATTCATACAAAGAAAGATGAAGAGGGTAAACTCATTTACCCGAAACATACCACTCGGCGATGTCGGCTCTTGATTCAGCAGTTCCAAGGAAACAACTCAAGGATAAGGATAAGGAAGCAGACAAAGTTGAGGACAAAGATGGCGGTGATGATGGATATCCGGGTCAATTCCACCACGATGATTTTTGGCCGACGTCGAAAGCAAAAGTCGATTGAAGGTTATCAATCGGGAAGTGAACCTGGTTGCTCCGGCGACTCCCAATTATCTGAAATGGTCCTAGACCTCCATCACATTCGACAAGTCTGATCACCCGACGCACATTGCCACCCCTGGGAGGCAAGCATTGGTGGTCGACCCAGTTGTTGAGGGCACTCGACTGACCAAAGTCCTGATGGATGGTGGTAGTGGCCTGAACATATTGTACGCAGAGACATTGAAAGGAATGGGCATTCCGATGTCCAGACTTAGTACCAGTAACATGAGCTTCCACGGAGTCATTCCTGGAAAGAAGGCTGAGTCACTCGGCCAAATTGCCCTTGATGTAGTTTTTGGTGATTCGAAGCATTTCCGAAAAGAAAAGTTGACCTTTGAGGATGTGGATTTCCAGAGCGCTTATCACGCTATTCTGGGAAGGCCAGCTTATGCACGTTTCATGGCCCGACCATGTTACATGTATCTTAAACTGAAGATGCCTGGTCCCAAGGGCGTGATCACTGTAACGGGCAATCAGAAGAAGGCGGAAGAGTGCTTCCAGAAAGGCTCTAAGATCGCCGGTGCTCAGTTGGCAGTGGTAGAGCTACAAGAGTATCAGAAAATTGCAGATCCGTGTGATTTGTTGCGAGCTAAGAAGCCTGCTACGGAGTCAGCATTTCAGTCGACTGGTGAGACGAAATAGGTTCACATTCACCCGACTGATCCCAATGCTGCTCCGACCAACATCTCAACAACACTCGACTCAAAATAGGAAGAAGCGCTCATCCAGTTCCTCCGTGAGAACTGGGACATCTTTGCATGGAAGCCTCACGACATGCCGGTGTTCCTGTGGAGCTGGCTGAGCATCGCCTCTGAAGTCGACCCAAAATTCAAACTGGTTAAAGAATATCTTCGGCGGTCCGCCGTCCAGAAGAGAAAGGCCATTGGCGAGGAGGTGGCTCGGCTCTTAGCGGCAGAGTTCATCCGAGAGATCTACCACTCCGAGTGGCTAGCCAATGTCGTCATGGTCCCCAAGAAGGACAAGTCGTTGCGCATGTGCATCGATTTCAAGCATATCAATCGGGCCTGCCCGAAAGATCATTTCCCTCTTCCTCGCATTGACCAAATAGTCGACTCAACTGCGGGATGTGAGAGGTTGTCTTTTTTAGACGCCTATTCCGGGTACCATCAGATCCGTCTGTATGGACCCGATGAGATTAAAACAACGTTCATCACTCCATTCGGGTGCTTCTGTTATGTCACCATGCCATTCGGTCTCAAGAATGCCGGAGCCACATTCATGAGGATGATTCAGAAGTGTTTGCTCACTCAAATCAGTCGGAATGTGGAAGCGTACATGGATGATATAGTGGTCAAGTCACGAAAGGGTTCCGACCTGTTGGTGACCTTGCTGAAACATTTGCCAATCTCTGGAGGTATGATATCAAGCTTAACCCATCAAAGTGTACATTTGGAGTTCCTGGTGGAAAGTTACTCGGTTTTCTCGTTTCTGAGCGAGGAATCGATGCTAACCCCGAAAAGGTTGGCACCATACTCCGAATGAAGCGCCCTGTGCGTGTGCACGATGTCCAGAAACTTACTGGATGCTTGGCCTCTTTAAGTCGATTCATCTCTCGCCTCGGTGAAAAGGCATTCCCTCTTTACCGACCGATGAAGAAGTCAGACAAGTTCGAATGGACTCTAGAAGCTGATGCAGCGTTTGCAGAGCTCAAAGCTCTGCTCTCCACCCAGCCGGTGCTTGCTGCCCCAATTAGGAAAGAGCCTTTGCTGCTTTACATTGCAGCCACTGGACAAGTCGTCAGTACCGTACTTACCGTCGAGCGGGAAGAAGAAGGAAAAGCCTTCAAAGTTCAATGCCCAGTTTATTATCTTTCTGAAGTACTGACCCCATCAAAGTAAAGATACCCTCACTATCAGAAGCTTGTTTATGGGATCTATATGACCACAAAGAAGGTTGCTCATTATTTCTCCGATCATTCCATTACAGTCGTCAGCGACGCCCCATTGTCGGACATTCTTCATAACAGAGATGCAACTGGTCGAGTAGCAAAATGGGCGATTGAACACCTTCCCCTTGATTTCAAATTTGAGGCAAAGAAAACCATCAAGTCCCAAGCAATAGCAGGCTTCCTCGCCGAGTGGACTGAACAGCAGCTTCCGACTCAAGTTCACTCGGAGCACTGGACTATGTTTTTCGACGGTTCCAAGATGTTGAACGGTTACAGTGCAGGGGTTGTATTGCTTTCCCCCCGAGGAGATAGGCTCAAATATGTTCTCCAGATTCACTTTGATTCTTCCAACAACGAAGCAGAATATGAAGCACTCCTGTATGGGTTGCGCATGGCCATTTCAATCGGCGTCCGTCGCCTTATGGTCTACGACGACTCGGATCTGGTTGTTAATCAAGTGATGAAGGAGTGGGATGTCAGAAGCCCAGCTATGACAGGTTATTGTAATGCAGTGAGAAAGCTGGAGAAGAAATTCGAGGGGTTAGAGCTTCATCATATACCCCGAATGAAAAATCAAGCTGCAGATGATTTGGCGAAGGTAGGATCCAAGAGGGAAGCCATTCCTAGTAATGTATTTTTGGAGCACATTCATGCACCATCAGTGCAGGAGGATCCTTTCACAAAAGAAGCCCCGCAGCAAAAGAGTGCCGATGATCCGACTGAAGTTGAGGTCCCAGCCGTGGTCAACCTAATTATGGAAGTTGTGGTCATCACTCCCGATCGGACGATGCCGTACATCGCATATATCCTAAGGAAAGAGCTCCCGAGAGAATGAAGAAGAGGCTCGACAGATCGTCCGAGCGATCCAAGGCCTTCTGATGATCAAGGGACAGTTGTTCAGAGAAAGCGTGACTGGAGTCGGCCAGAAGTGTATCACGCCAGAAGAAGGTCAGATAATTCTTGAGGATATCCACTCGGGGACCTGTGGCCATCATGCGTCCTCTCCGACCATTGTGGCTAAAGCATACCGAGCGGGATTTTACCGGCCGAAAGCAAATGAAATGGCAAAAGAAATAGTTGACAAGTGCGAAGGATGTCAGTTCTATTCCAACATGTCGCACAAGCCTGCCTCAGCCTTGAAGACCATTCCACTCGTCTGGCCCTTCGCTGTTTGGGGATTGGACATGATTGGACCGATGAGAACTGGCAGAAGCGGCTTCACTCATTTGCTAGTAGCAGTCGACAAGTTCACCAAGTGGATCGAAGCCGAGCCCATCAAGAACCTCGATGCATGCACTGCTATCAGTTTCATCAGAGAGTTGATATTCAGATATGGAGTTACGCATAGCATCATCACCGACAATGGGTAAAACTTCGATAATGACAAGTTCAAAGCCTTCTGCGCCTCTCAAGGCACGCGGGTCGACTATGCTTCAGTGGCTCATCCTCAGTCGAATGGACAAGCAGAACGTGCAAACGGCCTCATTCTCAAAGGGATGAAACCACGGCTGATGCGTGATCTCAAACACGCAGCAGGAGCTAGGGTCGACGAACTTCCATCAGTTCTCTGGGGATTGAGGACCACTCCTAATCGGTCGACTGGGAGAACTCCATTCTTCCTGGTCTATGGAGCTGAAGCAGTTCTGCCGAGTGACCTGCTTCACAACGCGCCTCGAGTCGAACTATACTCTGAAGAAGAAGCGGAACAAGCCCGGCAAGATGCAGTTGACCTCTTGCAAGAGGAGAGAGAAATGGCCCTGATCCGCTCGACTATCTATCAGCAAGACTTGCATCGATTCCATGCCAAAAATATGAAGAGTCGAGCCTTCCAAGAGGGAGATTTGGTCCTCCGAGTGGATCAACAGAAACCACACAAGCTCGCTCCCACTTGGGAAGGTCCCTTCATCGTCACAAGATTTCTCCACAACGGAGCGTATCATCTCTACAACGTTGATCGCCAGATCGATGAGCCTCGAGCTTGGAACGCGGAGCTGCTCCGCCCCTTTTACACTTAATACTCACTCGGTTGAGATGTAATAAAAGTACTTTTGTAGTTTGTTTATCTAAGATAAGAATGTTATAATTTCCCAGTGATTGTTATTACTTTTTGTTGAAATTTCCCCCAGTGGGTGGGTTAGTTGCGAATCCGGTTCGCCTAAGTTTGTAAAAAAAAATCCTTTCCGAGTGGTGAGCCAGTCTCTCACTCGGGGGCTTAGCTGCGAATCCGCTTTGCCTAAGTATTCAAAATCCTACCGAGTGGCGAGCCAGTCTCCCACTCGGAGCCTTAGCTGCAGTCCAAGTACTCGCCTAAGTATTCAAAATCCTACCGAGTGGCGAGCCAGTCTCCCACTCGGGGGCTTAGCTGCAGTCCAAGTACTCGCCTAAGTATTCAAAATGCTACCGAGTGGCGAGCCAGCCTCCCACTCGGAGGCTTAGCTGCAGTCCAAGTACTCGCCTAAGTATTCAAAATCCTACCGAGTGGCGAGCCAGCCTCCCACTCAGAGGCTTAGCTGCAGTCCAAGTACTCGCCTAAGTATTCAAAATCCTACCGAGTGGCGAGCCAGCCTCCCACTCGGAGGCTTAGCTGCAGTCCAAGTACGCGCCTAAGTATTCAAATCCTACCGAGTGGTGAGCCAGCCTCCCACTCGGGGGCTTGCAACAGCCCAAGGATTCGCCTTAACATCCAAAATAATGAAAATCGCAAGGACGACGCGGTGCAGGATGACTGTTACCTCCTCCTTCAAAGCTACACCATAAAAATCCTACCGAGTGGAGAGCAAACCTCCCACTCGGGGATTAGCTGCAGCCCAGTGCTCGCCTAAGTAATAGAAATCCTACCGAGTGGTGAGCAAACCTCCCACTCGGGGGCTTAGCTGCAGCCCAGTGCTCGCCTAAGTAATAGAAATCCTACCAAGTGGAGAGCAAACCTCCCACTTGGAGGCTTAGCTGCAGCCGAGTGCTCGCCTAAGTAATAGAAATCCTACCGAGTGGAGAGCAAACCTCCCACTCGGAGGCTTAGCTGCAGCCCAGTGCTCGCCTAAGTAATAAAAATCCTACCGAGTGGAGAGCAAACCTCCCACTCGGAGGCTTAGCTGCAGCCCAGTGCTCGCCTAAGTAATAAAAACCCTACCGAGTGGAGAGCAAACCTCCCACTCGAGAGCTTAGCTACGGTCCAGTTCTCGCCTAAGTAAGGAATCCATCCCAATCGGCAAGGACGACGAAGTACAGGTCGACTGTTACCTTCTCCTTCGGAGCTTCGCCACAAGTACAACGTGCGGTCCATCCCAATCCGCAAGGACGACGAGGTGCAGGTCGACTGCTACCTCCTCCTTCGGAGCTTCGCCATAAGTACAACGTGCAGTTCATCCCAATCCGCAAGGACGACGAGGTCAGTCGCAGTATGTGTTCTATCTCTACCTGCAGGATAGATGAAGCACAAGTCAACTGGAGTTTCAACGGAATATCTTCCGAATGAGGAATAAAGTTCTCTCGAAGGCAAACACAACATGTTAAAGGATAAATCAAGTTCGGATAAACGTCCTACGGATCCAAAGGTTCTCAGGCGTTAAGCCTGTTAAAGTTTATCGGTTACAAAAACCACTCGGCATTCCGAGGCAAATTTAAGGTGGGACTTAGAAGTTTTTTACTCCTCCGGCAGAGGACTGGAAGGTGCAACAAACTGGTCGAGGTCGATTCCGTCGGCAATACGGGTAGCAGCAGCGATGAAAGTCTCCATGAAAGATCTGAAGTCGTGCTTCCTGGTGTTGGCAACCTTGAGAGACACCAGCTTGTCCTCTTGCGCTTCTTTGCAGTGGACACGAACCAGAGATAGAGCAACATCAGCACCACACCTGGCAGAAGACTTTTTCCATTCTAGCACTCGACTTGGAATCTCATTCGATCGAGTCATCAGATTCAAGGTCATTCAGGCGTCGATCGGCAAGAGAGTCGAGTCGATCCGCGACACTGCAACTTTCGGTCGAGCAAGATAATCCACCACGCTTAGCAACGCGAGACTCCAGTCGGAGCACATTCATAGCAGCTTCGTCCTTCACAGGAGAGTTGATGGGGTCCAAACTGGTTTCCACTCGACTGGTTTCTTCTTCGAAGTTTTGACAGAATTCTAAAAACACAGCTCAGATTCAAAATAACGATCATGTGATGAGCCGATGATAGCAAGACAGTCGGGTAAAAGAGATTACCTTCAAGCATGAGAAACAGCTTCTTGGCAAGCCCTCCAAGATAAATCTCCAGGTCATTTCGCTTCCCGCTTGATTGGCCAGCCTTGTCGACAGAGCAATCTTGTCGTTCTTGATCGACTAACTTCCTTGTTAGTCAGCGTCAAGAGCGGCTTTCAGCTTGGCATTTTCATCTTCAAGTTTGTCGACCGAGGCAAGCTTCTCTTCAATGAGCTTTGTTTTCTCCAAAGCCGCCTTCCGTACATTGCAAGGTCAAGGTCCTTCTTCTTCAAAGTCTCTTCGGTTTATCTACAAAGCAACAATGAGAACAGAGTTGAGAATGAGCAGAAAAACAACGGCGATCGTCAAAAGTTCTCACCAGCCATACCTTTTGCTTCATCCTTTGCCTTCTGCAAATTCTCATTGAGCAAGCTTCAAATCGAGGTTGAGCTGGATCTGTTTGTTCTCTAACTCAGTATAGCGAGCCACAAGCTCGCAAGATTTCTACAAAGAGTCAACCAACGAAAGACATCAAAGACAGATCACTTCCGAGTGATTAAGGAAAAATAGTAGCATTTCTAAGACTACAGTCGAATCAAAACATTCGACAGTAGTCTCGGGGACTACACCCAGCGGGTGCACTCAGCGTGCCCCCACTGGTTTTACCAATTTGGTTCGACCAGTCGACCAAAAGAGGCAAAAAGGTTATGTGTCGTGGTCAGTCAGCGATAAAATATATATATATATATATATATATATATATATATATATATATATATATATATATAACAACAACACACAGTTCTTTAGACTATAGTCGACTGCACGCAGTCGACCATAGTCTCGGGGACTATACCCAGTGGGTGCACTTAGCGTGCCCCCACCAGTTTTACGGTTCCATTCAAGTTGGTCCGTCCAGGTCAAGTGAAGAAGTTCACAGCATAAAGAGTATAGCCGACTGCACGCAGTCGATCATAGTCTCGGGGACTACAACCAGTGGGTGCACTCAGCGTGCCCCCACAAAAATTCAATCGACACACCCACCCAGTGGGTGTACAGATATGGAAATCTCCAGAAGGAAGCAGTTTCAGGTAGCATATCCTAACAAAGCAAGCAACGATCGACTTACTTGGACATTGCTCTGGAGGGCTGAACTAGCATCATAGGCCGCCTTGCTAGCCTCTCGGACCGCTTTCACTTGCTCCATCATGATCCCTTCCTGGCGTATGGCCTCCTTAGCAGCACTCACTTGGTCTTCCGGGACGTGGTGTATAGCAAAGAGAGATGGTGGATCAGCAGTCGACGAAGTGGGTCGGGCACTTGTCAGCGGTACAGCGAAAGACACAGAAGCCCGAGTGGGGTTGCCTCCCTCGGAAACCAGCGTCTCAGGAATCGCCGTGGATCGGAGCAGCCTTGCTGCCAGGCACTCTCTTGTTCTTTCTCTTCCTCAATGGCGCTTCCTCGTCATCATCGGGGAGATCAATGACGTTAGGCGGAACTACAAGAAAGATTCAAAAGTAAACATGGAAGTCCAATCGACTAATAGCAAAACCACAGAGATCATACCAAGGTTGGAGGTGGCAGCATCCTCCATTTCCTTATCTTCGTGCTTGGCTGAAGTCTCGGAGGTAGCAACCTTTGTAGATTTCAAGAATTGGCTGATCAGTCATCAAGTCGACCAAAAGTTCACTCATGTGGAATAAGGAAATACAAGGTTCTGTTGGTTACCCGGAGATGGTGGGGATGACCATCCGCATCTTGGGCAGAGCCTTCGTCGGCTTTGGCGACGTTGCTCGAGGTTGCTTCGGTGGTTTCTCAGTCGGCGCAGGGGAAGTTGTCCTAGGTCGCTTCGTCGACTACCCAGTGGGCACAACAGCTTTACCGCGACCGGCCGCCGGGTCATGCGTCAACTTGGACCTTCCCTCCGAGCGAGGAGGATCGACGTCTTCATCCTCTTCCTCCTCCTCCTCTTCATCAGAGCTGTCATCCCCTCATCCTCCTCGCCGTTGGACTCCCATTCCTCCCGACTTTCACCTCCTTCCTTCTTCTTATTCGATTGTTTCCTGCGCCCGTTGGGCATCGAGTACATCTCAGTGGTGACCTAGAAGACAACAAAACAAGGCGAAAGTCAGTCGATTAATTGGCATCTAAACAGAATGAATGCAGCCGAATCACAGTCGAAGATAAGTGGTTGTACCTTGTCTACTTCATAAGTCTGGTCGAGTGGTGGAATCCTCCTAGCTCCGCGAGGGTTATCTTTGTTTCCTGTGATGGCAGTCATCCACTTCTCCAGCGTGGTGTCATCGACCTCCTCTGGATGGACCCGAGTGGTATCATCCGTACCAGAGTACATCCACATCGGATGACCTTGATATTGGAGTGGTTGAATATGCCGTCGAAGGAAAACCTCCAGGAGATCCATGCCGGTCACCCCGTCGCGAATGAGCTGGACTACGCGCTCCATCAGCAATTTTACTTGGGCCTTCTCCTCTGGTAACACCTTCAGGGAAGATGGCTTGTTCACTCGACTCATGGAGAAAGGAGGGAGCCCAGTCGACTGCCCCGGCGTCGGCTGGTCTTGGCAGTAGAACCAGGTCGACTGCCACCCTCTAATCGAGTCAGGGAGTCATAGCCGGAAGGCGCTCTTCCCCTCATCTGGAGCCCGAGTCCCCACACATCTGGATCACTTGGGTTCTCTCGTCATTCGGGTTCGTTTTCTTCACCGTCCCGAGAGCGACGGTGAATATGTGCTTGAAGAGATCCCGGTCTGATCGACAACCCAAGAAGTTCTCGCATAACGAAATGAAAGCAGCAAGATAGACAATGGAGTTGGGAGTGAAATGATGGAGTTGCGCTCCAAAAAAGTTCAGAAACCCCCGGAAAAAAGGATTCGGTGGCAGAGAAAATCCCCGATCTATGTTGGTGGCCAGGAGAACGTACTCACCCTCTTCAGGCTGCGGTTGCCACTCCGTTCCCGGAAGCCTCGCCGACCCATGGGGGATCAGTCCTTCATTGGCCAGATCGGTGAGGTCCTTCTCGGTGATGGTCGAGTGGATCCAATCTCCTTGGACCCAGCCTTGCGGCAGTTTGGACCGCGAAGAGGATCCGCCCCGACTGGGAGCTCTCCCCTTAGCCTTCGCCGCCGCCTTCTTCACCCGTTCCAGGGCTGCGGTCTTCTCCTTCACCATGGTCGCCGGCGAAGCAAGTATTGAGCTGCGGCGCTGGACAGGCTAAGAGTGCAGAGAGAAGGTTTGGAGGCAGAGGGAAGAGAAGATTTGGGTCGCACTGTTCAAAATACCCTGTCCGACGCTTTATATGGGGCCGCTTCCGAGTGGCTGACCGGTAGGCCCAGGCAATCCCGTCAAATCCATAGCAGCGTGCACGCGCGATACGTGGCGAAAAAGGCGGTGCGAAGATCGAGGCGTCATCGTCTTATCCCATCCGAGTGCCGCAGTTTTCTCCGCTTCGCGCGCTTCCCAAAATTCAGATCCCGCGAAATCCGCTAACCGCGGAGCAACCTGTCAGATAGCAGATTTCCTCCGATCCATCGCTCGGAAATCCTCAAGTTCACAGAGTTCACTTGACAAAACGTGAAGAATAGATCAAGGCGACTGAAAGAGAAGTTGATGCCATCACTAGAAGTTCGTTGATCCAGAGTAAGACACACTCGCAACACGAAGAACAGGTCAGAAAGATTATCAACTCCTTCCTCACTCAAACCTCGATCCATTCGGGGGCTAATGATGAAGTCATGTACCTGGGGTAGGGTCATAGACCTGCCCAAAGGTACCCTCCACAAGGACACTCGCAAGAGAAGCGGCCTTCCAGTCAACCTGGTAGGTTTCCACTCGACAGATTCAAAGGCACTCGACCATGAAGACCCACTCGACCACCAGGAGTCCAAGAGCCACTCGGTGCCCAAACGGTCTATAGTTAAATAGTCTTTATGATCTTAATGACACTTTATGTAAGGCGTTACGATGAACGCCTAGCCTTAACGCACCTTAAACCCTCACGCCACGTGGGCTGGCTGAGGTCTGGCGCACTCTATATAAGCCACCCCCCTCCACAGGTAGAAGGGTTCGCACCCCTGTAACACATACGCATATAATCCAGTCGACCGCCTCCGGGCTCCGAGACGTAGGGCTATTACTTCCTCCGAGAAGGGCTTGAACTCGTAAATCCCTTGCGTATACAACTACTCCATAGCTAGGAACTTGTCTCTCCATACCTACCCCCCATTCTACTCTCAGACTTAGAACCACGACATTCATCAACTCAAAAAAGTTCATTTATTCAAAAACAGTTTACGGATTCAAAAAGAAGTTCATCGATTTCAAAAAAAGTTCATCAATTTTGAAAAAAGTTCATCGATTTTGAAAAAAGTTCATCGATTTTGGAAAAAGTTCACTTAAATTGAAAAATGTTCATTGATTTTGAAAACAAGTTCATGTGAATTGAAAAAAGTTCGTCGATTTTGAAAATAAGTTCATCAATTTTGCAAAAAAGTTCATCAATTTTAAGAAAAACTTCAGAAAATCGTAAAAATTTCATCAAATTTGAAAAACAAGTTCCCCTATTCTGAAAATGGTTCGGCTATTAAAAAAAGTTCACGGATCGAAAATGTTCATGAAAATTTTGAAAAAGTTCACAAAATTCAAAATAGTTCAAGAAAGTTGAAAAAAGTTCATTAATTTTCATAAAAGTTCACGAATTTTGAAACAAGTTCATTTATTTATATAAAAAGTTCATCTAATTTTGAAAAGAGTTCATTGATTTAGATAAAAGTTCATCGAATTTGTAAATAATTTCAATGATTTTGGAAAAAGTTCATTGAATTGAAAAAAAACGTTCATATAAATCTGCTGAATGTTTCTCACAGAATTATAAAAAGGAAAAAGGTAAAAAAAGAAAAGTGAAAGAAAAAACAAAACCAAAAAGGCAACGAAAATGAAAAAGAAAAGGAAGAGGAAAGAACAAAAAAGGAACGAAGATCCACTTCTTCATGGAGGTGAAACTGGTCGTGTGGTAGTTGCGTGATGGATTGATCCACTTTTTTGCGTCTTTAACACAACTAGTAAATGTGCACGTGCAACGCATGTCTCAACTAATATTACAATTATATGTGAAAAAACACATCGTTTGGTATAATTAGTACCCTCAACCTGAACATATTCTACTAACGTACATCCATTTTAAATTATATATATAACTAAGAGCCATTTATATGCCAAAATCTGTTATTAGAAACAGTATTGATCAGTTATAGATTTACGTATACACCTAAATTAAGCAAGCATTCAGATACGACATTAATTTCCAAAGCAACACCGGAAGAATTCTTAACTCTAAAGATTGAAGGCTCTGTTGTATTTTCAGGGATGTGCCAGCAAACTTGTTTAGTCATCAATCCACAATATATGCATTTCTATTGTAAAATAATTCCTTGCAGGGTACACCTGTGCAGCTAACATGTATTTCTACATCACATTATTATTATTATCGATAATTACTAACTTCTCTAACTTCCTCTCCATTTCTCATTAGAACATGACACATATGCAGGAGCAGAGAAGGAGACACAGATGGTTACCAAACCGGTGGCGAAGAAGATGACAATGACTCAGAGAAGCACCTACAGTGACAGTCATATGGCCGAGCTTGAGCAGCACCAAGACCATGCACCCCTCAAACATTAATGAAAAACTTGGTCATTATTTTTGTTCCGGCCAACAGGTTAGCCCCACTTGCCCCTCAAACATTAATGAAAAACTTGGTCATTATTCCTTCTCCAGCAAACAGGTTAGCACCACTTACCTTCCCTGCCTCATCACCAAGGTAGATAATAACATAGTAGCATACAAAACCCAGACATCATCAAAGCAGGTCGCACACTTTGTAAACTGATGATATCATGACAGTGAAAGGTTATTTTACTGCTAATATGAAGTCAATCACCCTATGCCTTTTAAAAATGCTTTTCAATGTACCCTGCAGTACCAAATTAGCAGTCTAACTAAAACAATATCTGTAGGTAATTCTACATTTATTATTCAAATAACCAGTGAGAGAATTATCTGACCATAAACACAATATTCATTAGATAATTAACTATGCCGCAATAATCCTATTACATTACCGCCCACCAAACTCAGAGAAGTAGTTTAGTTGCATTACTTCTTGCCATGGATTGATAGCAGTAAGGACAACCGATAATCCAAAATAATGAAGTTGGAAAAAATCAAGCCATCATGATAATTTGGTGGAAAAAATCAAGCCATCATGATCCCATTGACGTGTTAAAACTTGTATCAAAATTCAAACATTGTACAAATATCATTTTGAAAATGAACGTCATAAAATCCAGAAAATACATTGATCCAATGGATAACTCAAAACACACAGAATCGCTCACTACTATTATTAATGAGTAAAGGTAAGATACTCATTTGTACACTCCGCAAATATAAGAAAACTAATGCAAAAGGGCACTATACAAGACATATATACCAATATTGTATTGACCGATCACAATAATAGAGCAATCAGTCTTGGTTTGAGGTGCTTGGTCAGAAGCAGCAGAGCGGGACTGGAGGACGGCACAACATCCACGGTAGTGGCTAGTTCATCTGCTCAGGCAGAAGGTCAAGGTGCACCTGACGTAGTTGACTGACGTAGTTGAGTCAGACCTGCATGTATATGTCCAATTTCCATACATCTCCAGAGCAATACAAACAAAATGAAAGACTGTACTTCTGAAATCATCATGTTGCAAAAATAATAGTGAAATATAATAGCAGATGGTAACACATAGAAGAATGTTTATTACCTCTTGTCTCATGTCCTTGCTGACGAATTTGCCATGCATTTCAAAAATCTTCCTCTAGCCTTCCATTTGACCGTACTTCTGAAATCATCATGCTGCAAAAAGAAACACCAAGTTCAGCAAGGCGAAAGTTCATTTCTTCTACTTTACCAAACTATAAATTCGTAAGTTAGGTCTCAAAAGTTCAGCGAGCCAAACGTTTATTCCAGTCAATTTTTTTGTGGGAAATCCTATATCGCTTGAGCAATGGATTTGCATTGTCCATCCTATAATACTGTCCATATCTACATCAAGTAGTGCATGTCTTGCTATCTTGTATTGTGATGGATTACTTCTCACTTTTATCTAAAAATCGATGCATCTGTCGTCATTTAATATGAAATTCACAAAGATTAGATGATGTATTGTTCTTCAATTCCTTCTCTCACATATTACAATTTGGGCGTGTGACATACAGCTTGTTGGAAAGGGCTGGACTTCGTCCTCTGCTTGGGCCAACATGGTGGATGCATGAGGAGTGGAGAGAGCATGCATCCGGGCATCCGGCGGAAGCAAGGCAGGAGGTCAGATAGCACCATGGTGCCCTGCCCGCGTCACCGTTAAGCCAGGCAGCAAGCCAGCAACTCGCGTCGGCGACGCTCCTGCACAACGCAGTTCGTGCCTCAACGCTGCTGCACCAAGCGTTCGCCGCGCGCCCGCGCCAAGCCGACACAAACCAGGTGCCCCGTCGTCGCCCTCCTTGGGGCTGGCCCCTGGCCGTAGCTTTGCCCTAGCGCGCCCTCCGCCGGCAGCGGCGAGACAGGGAGGAGTTAGGGAAGGGAAGGGGTGGTGGCTAGGGTTCTCCCCCGAGATCCATGGAGACGCTGGCCCTAGCTTCGCCCCGGGGCACACTCCGGCGGCGGCGGCGAGACGGGGAGGAGGTATAGGGGAGGGAAGGAGAGGTGGCTAGGGTTCTCCCTCGAGACTCATGGAGGCGACGTGGTGGTTGCGAACTTGCGATATGAAGAGCCCTTTGCGTTGACGAAGCGTTGTACGCGTACACGCGTGGAATATTCCTTCGCGGGTGGAGTGCGTTCAGTCCTAGTATACTAAATTGCTAATTGCACACATAGCTCGGGATTAACATAACTGTAACCATTAGATTTTATTTAGTGAGACTAATCTGACCATGGTAATTAGGCTGGGTACATCTGCAGGGTGGCTTAAAGAAAGAATTAGTTTGATTGTTTAATAGTAGTGTAGAAGTATAGAGTAGAGGAACAGAAAACTAGTTGGGCCGGCCCAACGCGAGGCGCCTGGTCATGCCTATTGGAGATTTTTTTTTCTCAACACACGTGCCCTTTTGCTAATAATATAAAATGAGAACATTTTTTTGAAAACACGAATAATCTTTGAAAAAATAGGGCACATTTCGAAATGCTGAACACTTTTTAAAAATGAGAACAAAAGTCAAAATTCCTATTTTTTGTGAAAAATTATTGACATGAATTTTTTTGAAACTCTGAACTTTTTTTAAAACTCGAAGAAATTTTGAATTCTGAACATTTTTTGAAATTGCGAACAGTTTTAAAAGATTGGACAAAAATTTTAAACTCCAAACATATTTTGGAAAACATGAACAAATTTTAAAATTCTAAAATTTCGTAAAACATGAACAATTTTTGAATACATTGTCAAAATTCAGAATTTTTTAATTTTCTTCAAAACAATGAAATTTTTTTAAATATGTTGAGAATTTAAAAAAAATTGATTTATGATTTTAAAATTAAGAAACCAAACCAAAACCAAAAAATAAATAAGAAAAACAGTTTAGAAAAGGTTCGCAAAACCGAAAAGGAACCTTCCAGAAGATTGACAGTACTGGTGGCTCCGTCGTCGTTTAGGAGATGCGAAGCACCGACGAAAACCCTGGGTAATGGTGAGGTCCGTGGTGTACTAGAGGGAGCTTGTCCGTGGAGCAATGGAACGTAATTTTTTCTGTTGATTTTCTCACCCAGTGGCCTTGCTGGTCTCATAGAGTAAATATTTGAAACTTAGGAGGAAGTAGAGCTCCCGGATATTTGCGTTCTGCTTCCATCAATTGCCTGGATTATGGATAGAGGTGTGGGCACAAGTACTTTTGCTCGCCGCGTATGCAACGCCTGGAGTGACACTGGACAATACCCTATTTCTCTACGTGGATGAATTCCTAATCTTCCCGACCTTCACCCTATTCCACAATACATAAGAATCTAAAGCATTTCTCAATTCCTTCACAACACTGAAGACCATTCCAAGTATGAATTTCGGTAGGGTGAAACTCTAAGATGGATCTTTTCACACTTGGAGGGGGCAAAGGAGATGAACACCAAGAACACAAAGAGGGAATCACTCCAACAATACCCAATCACACATCCACTAGAATAAAACACAAGATCCATAAGTCACAAACACAATCAAAGGAAAGATACAATGGCAAAGTTCTTCCCGCTCTTAGGAGATGAGGTCTTGAAGATAGTCTTCTCCTTGTGGAGATCTTTAAATCCACAAGGATTCTTCCCTAAGGGGTCTTGATCCACAAGAGGGAAGGTAGAAGGAGCAAAGCTCACAAATGTATCATCTAATACTTTGCTAACCCTAAACATAACCCTAGTACGGAATATATATAGGCTTGGGTCGAAGTGGTTGTTGAGGGGCTCGAACAGGTGATCACGACCGTCCATCCTGGAGAGCCCATGCGCACCGGGTTAGTGGGGCCCGTGCGCATGGGGGTCCCGTGGGCACGGTACTCGCTCGTGCGCACGGAGTGCCTCAGCGCCAACTCCCTGGATAGTTCGTGGGCACGGGGTCTCGGGGGCCCGTGCGCACGGGGTCGCCTGGGACTTCCAGTGTTGTTGTTGTTGCGCTCCGTCTTGCTCCGCATGACCTTGGGGTGGTCCTCCTCCTCCTTGGGGATGCTCCTGAGCTTCTTGGCGTTGTTCCTCTTTGTACCTAATGTGGCATAGAGTATTTTGGTGAGGTAGTAACCAAGTTCCGTTTCTGTCCATATGCATGTCAGGTAGGAAGGAGTTCACCTCGGTTTCCATTGCACGTGCTCTAACTCTTGTCATGGGTCCACGTGGTGCTTGATGTGTCAGTGTAGAGTCCATGGGGATGATGGAAGGATGCTCCGCATCATCTCCCCCCCCCCCCCCCATTGGGAGAGATTCGTCCACAGATCGTGATCTTCATCAACATGGTACTTGGCCAAGTCTTTGACGTTGAAGATGTCGCTTACGTTGTACTTGTCGTGTGGGATGTCAATCTTGTAAGCGTTGTCGTTGTAGCGTGCTAGCACCTTGAATGGTCCGTGGGTTCGTGGTAGTAGCTTTGACTTGCGCTCATTGAGGAAGCGGTCCTTGCGAAGGTGAAGCCATACAATATCGCCCGGTTGGAACACCATCGGTGTATTGTTGATGTTGAGCTTGTGGCGATGCGGTGTACTTGACGCTCGATTGCTGCCCTTGTATCTTCATGCATCTTCTTGAGGAAACTTGCCCTTGCACTTGCATCCATGTTTGCGCGTTCTTGGAGTGGAAGAGGTAGAATGTCCAATGGGGACAATAGGTTGAAGCCATAGACAACCTCGAAGGGGACTTGCCGGTAGTAGTGTGTCGAGCTCGATTGTAGGCGTACTCAACGATGGGTAAGCACTCCTCCCACTCCTTGATGTTCTTCTTGATCAACATGCGTAGGAGAGTAGATAGTATCCGGTTGGTGACTTCCATTTGGCCATCGGTTTTGGGGATGATAGGCAGTGGAGAATAGAAGCTTGATTCCGAGCTTGGCGCAAATGGTCTTCCAAAAGTAACTTAAGAACTTGACGTCACGATCCGACACAATGGTCCTTGGTACTCCATGTAACCTCAAGATTTCCCTACAAAAAAGATTAGCAACATGTGAAGCATCGTCTATCTTGTTGCATGGTATGAAATGTGCCATTTTCGAGAATTGGTCCACAGCAGCAAAGACGGAATCCTTTCCATTTCTAGTTCAAGGCAAACCAAGCACAAAAACCATACTAATATCCTCCCATGGTTGATATGGAATTGTAAGTGGCATATGTAAACCATGAGATTGGGCTTTGGACTTAGCTTTGCGACATGTAGAGCATTTGTTGGTGAAGCGTGCCACGTCGCGGAACATCTTTGGCCAAAAGTACTTAAAGGAGAGTGTGGCGAAAGTCTTGTCGCGTCCGATGTGTCCCATGAGACCACCTCCGTGAGCCTCTTGCAAAAGCAACAAATGAAGAGAAGACTCGGGTATACAAAGTTTGTTAGCGCGCATAAGGTAGCCATCTTTGAGATAGAAATTCTCCCAACAAGTATGAGTGATACATTTTGCATAAGGAAGTGCAAAAGAAGCGTCATTCACATAAAGATCTTTAATATGCTCAAAGCCAATCACATTTAATTCTAGTTTAGTAACAACCATGCATATGCGGGAAAGAGCATCCGCCACAACATTTTCTTTGCCCTTAATGTACTTGATCACATAAGGAAAGGACTCAATAAATTCACTCCATTTAGCATGCCGCTTATTCAACTTAGTTTGACCTTTTATGTACTTAAGTGTCTCATGATCGGTATGTATGACAAATTCATCTGGGCGAAGATAATGCTCCCAAACATGCAATACTTGCACTAAAGCATATAATTCTTTGTCATATATAGGATAGTCAAGTTGAGAACCTGAAAGTTTTTCGCTAAGTATGCAACGGCTCGCTTTTCTTGCATCAAAACTCCACCAATTCCATGACCGCTAGCATCACAATGAACCTCGAAAGTTTTGGTGAAATCGGGTAATGCAAGAATTGGGGCATGTGTAAGCAAAGATGGTCCCCAAACAAAAGGTGCATTTTTCTTACTCAAGGCATGCAACGGTGCGGCAATAGTGCTAAAGTCTTTCACGAAGCGATGAAAGAAACCCACTAGACCAAGAAAACTATGCACTTGTTGCAAATTAGTGGGTTGGGGACAATTTTTAATTGCTTCAATTTTGGACTCATCTACGTGAACGCCCTTGGAAGACACAACAAAGCCCAAGAAAACGATCTTGTCAACACCAAAAGTGCATTTATCCATATTGGCACATAGACGTTCTTTTCTAAGCGTTTGTAAAACGGCCCTAATATGATTCACATGCTCTTTGAGGGATTTGCTAAACACAAGAATGTCATCAAAGTAGACCACAACAAACACGACAATGTAAGGACGAAGCACATAATGCAGAAGACGAATGAAAGTACCGGGTGCTTCCGATAAACCCATAGGCATAACTAACCACTCATACAATCCAAACTTTGTTTTGAAAGAGGTTTTCCATTCATCACCCTCTTGTATGCGTATTTGATAGTAACCACTTTTAAGATCAATTTTTGAGTAAATAGTGGCACCGCTAAGCTCATCTAGCATATCATCAAGGCGTGGAATGGGATGCCTATAGCGAACGGTGATAGCATTGATAGGTCTACAATCGGAACACATGCGAAAGCTACCGTCTCTTTTTGGCACAAGAATGACCGGTACGGCACAAGGACTCAAACTTCCACGCACATGTCCATGGTCTATGAGATGTTGTACTTGCCTTTGTATTTCTTTGGTTTCTTCGGGGTTGACGCGATATGGTGCCTTGTTAGGAAGGGGTGCGCCGGGGATGAGGTCGATTCGATGTTCTATGCCACGTAGAGGGGGAAGACATGGAGGTAGCTCATCGGGAAAGACATCCGCGAATTCCTGCAACAAATTAGACAACACTAGAGGAAGAGGATTAGGATTGTTAGTATTTGCCACCTCGTCTTTGCATAGTAGGACATAGTGAATGACACTCGATGGGTCACACACTTCTCTCATCTCTCTTTTTGTGGCTAGGAGGACTAAGTTTTTATCTCTTGGTGAAGATTCGCTCAATTTTGGCTTGTGGTGCTCTCTTTCTTTTTGGTGGTTTACTCTCTCACTAGTCTCTCCATGTTGGGTGGATGCTTGCTTGTCGGTGATCACTTGGCTTGGAGACATAGGTCGAAGCACATACTCCGTTCCCTTCACCTTGAAGCTATAATGGTTTGTTCTCCCATTGTGGATGACACCTCCGTCGAATTACCAAGGTCGTCCCAAATAGAAGATGGCACACGGTCATAGTAAGCACGCCACGCTCAATGGTGTACTTGTAGGCGCCGATCTTGAAAGAAACGTGAATGGTGTGCTCCACTTGAATTGTTCCGGAGTCGCTTAGCCATTGAACCTTGTAGGGGTGAGGGTGCTTCTTCTTAACTAATTGCAGCTTGCAACATAGCTCTTCACTTGCCAAGTTATGGCAACTTCCTCCGTCGATGATGACTTTTACGGAGCGCCCATTGATGCCGGCCTTGGTGTGGAAGATGTGACACCGTTGGTCTTCATCTTTTTGGTGTTGAAGCGTCAAGACCTTGGAGACCACGAGAGAGGGACTTGAATCATTGTCAAAGTAGACTTGAGCATCCCGTTCTTCGTTCACTTGGCAGTGCATGGCGATGTGCTCGATGGCTTCCATCTCATCTTCACTCATTTAGTCGTACGTGCCATCATCACCGGCGATCATTATTTGCTTGTTGATGCATTGGAAAGACTTGTGTCCACGGCCACCACATGTGAAGCACTTGATAGAACTTGTCTTGGCGGGATCGTCCGGTGGTGCCGCTGAAGAAGAAGTCTTGTTCTTGTAGCTGCTTGCTGGAGGACAAGTTGAGGAAGGCGTCGCTTGCTTGAAACTTGACTTGTCGCCGGTACTTGGTGATGCTCTAGTCGAGGTAGGAGGTGTCGAGTTTGAAGTAGGAGTAGCTTGAGTGTATGAGCCGTAGGCCATGGATGAGTACTTGGCAAACTTGAAGTCTTCTTGTACTTGACGTTCCGCCTTGGTCGCTTGGTGAACTAGCTCGAGAAGGTTGGAATAAGGTTGGAAATCGGCAATCTTCCGTATTGGGTGGTTGAGGCCATTCAAGAAGTGTGCCATTGTTTGCTCATCATCTTCTTTGACATTGGCTCGTATCATGGCAATCTAGATTTCTTGATAGTAATTCCACCGTCTTCGTGCCTTGCTTGAGGAGTTGCAACTTCTTGAAGAGGTTTCTTGTGTAGTGTGTAGGCACGAAGCGTGCTCGCATGACGTCCTTCATTTGTGTCCATGACGTGATGGGTGGCTCGTCCTTCTCGCTATGTCGCTCGATCACTTGTTCCCACCAAATGAGGATGCAGTCTTGAAACTCGAGGGATGCCATGGCGATCTTCTTTTCCTCGTTGTAGTTGTGAAGACGAAATATCTTGTCGACTTTCAATGCCCATGAAAGATACTCCTAGGGGTCGTTGCTTCCGGAGAACTTGGGCATGGTGAACTTGAGATTGTTGTAGCGGAGTTCTTCATCATAGTGACGATATTGATGTCGCTCTTGCCGAGGAAGATGGTCTTCAAGCACTCGGTCCTCTTGGTATCGCTTGTGGCGTGGAGGGGGATCTTGGATTACTCGATCGAGTTGCCAAGGAGGAGGTCGAGGCATATGGTCCCGGTTGAGCCTTTTTTGTTGTTCTTCATGTCGAGCAGCTTCTTCTTGTATTTCCCGCTGAAGAGCTTCCTCTTGCTCACGTACTTGACGACTACGTTGGGCAACGGCTTGAGTGGACTCTCGGAGTGCGTCTCGAGCCGCTTGAGCTCGAGCTTCACGCTGTTGTTGCTGAAGACGGTGTGCCTAGGCATCTTGTTCGTCTTGATGTTGACGTGCTTGCTCTGCCTCGTGTTGATGTTGGAGTTGCATTTATTGATGATCGTGAAGAGGATTGCGGTTGGATTGATGATCTTGTTGTGCGGCTTGGCGAAGAGTGTTCGACGACAGTGTACTTGAGTTGTCGAAGGAGTGTCGACTTGAGTGGCTCCGTCTTGAGTAGTTCGAAGTGGTAGAAGAGCGGTTGACCAACAAGGCATGAATCTCGTTCATTCTTGCGTTGTTCTCTTGTTTTTGTTCGTCGAGCTTGTTGTCAAAGTAGTCTCTTGTACGTTGCTCAGAGAGGCGTAAGTCGGTAGCGAGATTGTCGATGCGGTCGCTCATTTCTAGTTGCTCTTGATGCAAAGCTCATTGTGTGCCAAAGAGGTGAGTCTTGGTGACGTAGGAGGTCATGTCGTCGTCTTGCTCGAGGAAGAGTGGGTTGGTAGAAGAACTCGGCCTATCCATCATGTGAAAGTGCTGGTGAGTAGGAAAATGAGAGAACAAAACCAAAGTTACCTTTTATGAAGGTTGTGGATGTAAGAAGTACGATCGCACGTGATGCTATAGTAGGATAATTGGTACCGTGTATTGTTTCTCACTCATACAAGTAAAAGGCTTATGGAGGAGCTCGGTTAGGAAGTGACGCAAATAATTGAAGAAAATGTTAGTCAAGATGTTGACAAAGTTGAGAAGATTCACAAATGGCAAGTAAGACAAATAGATCAAACTCAAGATAACACTAGGAACACACACAAGGAAGATAAATGGGATCCGCACAACCAAGGGATGAGCTCTAAGTTGTGAAACCATGGAAAATGCTCTTATTGTACGGATACTAGAGAGACACTAGCTCGATTGCTCTAATGGGCTAGATACACTAGTGCACCAACCTAAGAGAGAAACGGGTCGTCTCACTATCCCAATGATGCTTATGTATGCATGAACCAAGATGATGAACTAGGTAAAGTGGCTCAATGCTATTTCTTACAAGCTCTTGCTTCTCTTCTCTTTTGCTTAAAAGCTTTTCTTTTCTTTTTTCTTTTTTCGACTACGCCACAATTCTTGATATTTGAGCCACAATGCGAGGTAACAAGTAGTATATGCACGGGAGAGACGTAATACTAATGGTGCACTAAGGCATGGCCCGGCAATACTCAACAAGTTAGTATTGATGGGTAAGCTAAGCAAAAGGGGTCGAAGCTATCAAGGTAATTGCAAGGGTAGTGCAAATGCATCGTCCAGGTTACCGTCGATAGTTTGTCACGTGTAAGCAAGGACGGATGATGATGTTGTCAAAGCCGGTGTGGATTTCGGGTCGATGATCAAGTGGCGGTGATGATAACGTCAGATCGCACCTTAGTAGCCAAAACAACTTAGTACACAATGGAAACCACAACCCAAAACTCAAACAACCATGATAAATATTGCGGAAGAACACAAGTGGTGGTGTGGTGTCAAAATGGTGGAAAAGAAAACTGGCCAAAAGTCTCTGGATGGTCCGTGCGTGAAAACCCACAAGTATAGGGTATCAATTGTAGCCTCTTTCAGTAAGTAAGAGTGTCGAACCCAACGAGGAGCTAAAGGTAGAACAAATATTCGCTCAAGTTCTATCGACCACCGATACAACTCTACGCACGCTTAACGTTCACTTTAACAAGAACAAGTATGAAACTAGAAGTACTTTGTAGGTTCTTTTGGATAAGTTTGCAAGATAATAAAGAGCACATAAATAAAAAGTAGGGTCTGTTTAGATAAAGGCACAACTAAATTAGTTTTAGTAGAGAGCTTTTTGTCACGAGAAAGTTATTTGTCCCTAGGCAATCGATAACTAGACCGGTAATCGTTATTACAATTTTATTTGAGGGAGAGGCATAAGCTAACATACTTTCTCTACTTGGATCATATGCACTTATGATTGGAACTCTAGCAAGCGTATGCAACTACTAAAGATCATTAAGGTAAAACCCAACCATAGCACTATAAGGCATCAAGTCCTCTTTACTCCCATACGCAAACAACCTACATACTCGGGTATGTGCTTTTGTCACTCACACCACCCACCATAAGCAAATCATGAACATATTGCAAACCCTATAGCGGGGATCCCTCATGCTTGCGCGACACGGAGAGCACCATAGGACAGCACCTACAATAAAACATGCAACTCAAACCAATCACGATCATCAATTAACCCATAGGACAAAATAGATCTACTCAAATATCATAGAATAGCCATACATCATTGGGAAATAATATATAGCATTGAGCACCATGTTTAAGTAGAGATTACAGCGGGTAAAAGAGGGGATACACTGCTGCATAGAGGGGGAAGAGTTGGTGATGACAGCGGTGAAGTTGTTGGTGTAGACTGCGGTGGTGATGATGGCCCCGGTGGCACTCCGTTGCCACCAGAAGCGAGGGGGAGAGAGCCCCCTCCTTCTTCTTCTTCCTTGATGTTCTCCCTAGGTGGGAGAAGGGTTTCCCCTCTGGTACTTGGTCTCCACGGCGTGGGAGGGGGGAGAGCCCCTCCGAGATTTGGATCTGTCTCTCTGTCTCTCTCTGTTTCTGCGTTCTTGATTCTGCCCTTTCACCGTTTCTTTTATAACCAGAGATCCGTAACTCCGATTGGATCGAAACCTTCGCCCAGATTTCCCCCCGAAAATTAGCTTTCTTGCGGCCAAAGAAGAGTAGCAACTGCCTTACGAGGTGCCCATGAGGGTCAGGGGCGCGCCCAGGGGGGTAGGCACGCCCCTGCCTCGTGGCCCCATCGGGCACCTTCTCGCGTTGATTCTTATTCCCATATTTCACATATATTCCAAAAATATTCTCTGTCTGTTTTTATTCTGTTTGGACTCTGTTTGGTATGGGGTTTCTGCGAAACATAAAACATGCAACAAACAGGAACTGGCACTGGGCACTAGATCAATATGTTAGTCCCAAAAATAGTATAAGAGGTTGCCAAAAGTATATGAAAGTTGTATAATATTGGCATGGAACAATCAAAAATTATAGATACAATGGAGACGTATCAGCATCTCCAAGCTTAATTCCTGCTTGTCCTCGAGTAGGTAAATGATAAAAAAGATAATTTTTGATGTGGAATGCTACCTAGCATAATCTTGATCATGTAATCTAATCATGGCATGAATATTAAGACATGAGTGATTCAAGGCAATAGTCTATCATTTGACATAAAAACAATAATAATTCGGGCATCCCAACAAGCAATCATGTCTTTCAAAATATAATGCTAAAGAACGCTATCCCTACCAAATCATATAGTCTTGTATGCTCCCTTTTCTTAACACAAGGTACCCCTCATGCCTATCCTAGTGTCAGCCAAGCAATTGGTTCATACTTTTTAACGCGCTTCAGCTTTTTGAACCATCACGCAATATATGAGCGCAAGCCATGGATACAGCACTATAGGTGGATAAAGTATGATGGTGGAGGTTGTGTGGAGAAGACAAAAAGGGAGAAAGTCTCACATCGACGCGGCTAATCAACGGGTTATGGAGATGCCCATCAATTTATGTCAATGCGAGGAGTAGGGATTGCCATGCAACGGATGCACTAGAGCTATAAGTGTATGAAAGCTCAAACTGAAACTAAGTGGGTGTGCATCCAACTTGCTTGCTCATGAAGACCTCGGGCATTTGAGGAAGCCCATCATCAGAATATACAAGCCAAGTTCTATAATGAAAATTCCCACTAGTATATGCAAGTGATAACTCCAGAGACTCTCTATATGAAGAACATGGTGCTATTTGAAGCACAAGTGTGGTAAAATGATAGCAACATTGCCCCTTCTCTCTTTTTCTCTCATTTTTGTTCTTTTATTTTTATTTTTTTGGTGGGCTTCTTTGACCTCTTTTTTTATTTGGGCTTCTTTGGCCTCTTTTATTTTTCATAAAGTCCGGAGACTCATCCCGACTTGTGGGGGAATCATAGTCTCCATCATCCTTTCCTCACTGTGGCAATGCTCTAATAATGATGATCATTACACTTTTATTTACTTACAACTCAGTATTACAACTCAATATCTAGAACAAAGATATGACTCTATATGAATGCCTCCGGCGGTGTACCGGGATGTGCAATGATCTAGCGTAGCAATGGTATCAAAAAACGGACAAGCCACGAAAACATCATGCTAGCTGTCTTACGATCATGCAATGCAATATGACAGTGAATGCTCAAGTCATGTATATGATGATGATGATGGAAGTTGCATGGCAATATATCTCGGAATGGCTATGGAAATGCCATGATAGGTAGGTATGGTGGCTGTTTTGAGGAAGATATAAGGAGGCTTATGTGTGATAGAGCATATTGTATCACGGGGTTTGGATGCACCGGTGAAGTTTGGACCAACTCTCGAGGTGAGAAATGGTAATGCGCGGTACCGAAGAAGCTAGCAATGATGGAAGGGTGAGAGTGCGTATAATCCATGGACTCACATTAGTCATAAAGAACTCATATACTTATTGCAAAAGTTTCTTATCCCTTGAAGCAAAGTACTAGTATGCATGCTCCTAGGGGTGGGGGGGTTGGTAGGAGTAAACCATCGCGCTCCCCCGACCTTCACGCAAAGATAAACAATTAAAATACAATGCATGCCAATTTGGTTACATAGTTAGTAGACCATACGTGCATGCTTCGGGAATCACAAACCTTAACACCAATATCCTTACTAAACACAACCATTTACTAGAACCTCCCACATATTATCATCTCTATATCGCAAAACTATTGCAAGGAATCAAACATATCATATTCAGTGATCTACAAGTTTTATGTAGGATTTTATGACTAACCATGTGAATGACCAATTCCTGTCATCTCTCTAAATAGATATAAGTGAAGAAAGATAGTTTAATTATTTCTACAAAAAAAATGCCCACGCTCTAACAAATATAAGTGAAGCAAAACAGCATTCTACAAATGGCGGTTTTCTATGTGAAGAGAAATAGGCAATCCAAACTTCAAATGATATAAGTGAAGCACATGAAGCATTCTATAAAGCCATACTCAAAAGATTTAAGTGAAGTGCAATGAGCATTCTATAAATCAACCAGGGACTATCTCATACCAGCATGGTGCATAAAAGAAAAGTGAAAACTAAATGCAAAAGAGGCTCCAAAATTTGCACATATCGCATGAACGAAACGAATCGGAAAACATACCGATACATGTTGAAGAAAGAGGGGATGCCTTTCAGGGCATCCCGAAGCTTAGACGCTTGAGTCTCCTTGAATATTTACTTAGGGTGCCATGGGCATCCCCAAGCTTGAGCTCTTGCCTCTCCTCCTTTTCCTCATATCGAGACCTTCTCGATCATTGAACACGTCATCCACACAAAACTTCAATAGAAAACTCGGTAAGATCCATTAGTATAATAAAGCAAATCACTACTCTAAGTACTGTTGTAAACCAATTCATATTTTGTTTTTGCATTGTGTCTACTGTAATATAACTTTTCCATGGCTTAATCCACTGATAGAAATTGATAGTTTCATCAAAACAAGCAAACTATGCATCAAAAACAGAACAGTCTGTAGCAATCTGAACATTCACCATACTTATGTTACCCCAAAAATTCTATGAAAATTAGGAACAATAAACAATTTGTACAGCAAGACAGTTCAAAAGTTTGAGAACCGTTTGATGTTCCAGTAAAAAATGTAAAATTGCGCACTACAGCCAAAGTTTCTGTCCTGCACCGTACAAACCAACAAGCATTGTAAACATCCTAAAGGAAAACCTTGGCACATTATTTTTATAATACAATGGAATTGTACAAGGGGATAATTATTTTTATTGAAAATTTTCTGTAATTAACATTCACAAAGTTTCTGTGAGCATGAACAAAGTTCAAGGAGCTCTCCCACTTCAACAATGCTTGTCTCTCTCACTTTCACTTTCCTTTTTGAAAAGTTTTGGGTTCCCCTCTTTATATATTTTTTTGCTTTTAAACTTTATAAAAGCACTCAACAGAAATAAATGACTCTCTAAAACCTCCGGGTTGTCTCCCTGGCAGCGCTTTTTTTAAAGCCATTAAGCTAGGCATATAGTGCTCAAGTAATGGATCCACCTGGATCCCAAGGTATATTAAAGCTAATTTTAATTAACAATGATTTGTAATTTAGTAATGAGCACAAAGTAACATATATCATGCAACAATGAAGTCTAACTCTCTTCCTATGCATCGGCATGTCATAAAAGAACAATTCATGCACGCCAAGTAAATGCCAATGCATAGTATAAGCAGTTTCTTGCAATTCTATCATATTGGAAACATAGAGAGGTAGAGATATAGTTCTCCATAAGCATAATTCATATTGGCATCTTGGCCACAAGCATAGGAAGCATCCTCAAAAAGGGATATTTCAAAAGAATCAACGGGATCATAACAATCATCATAGCAATCATCCTTCGGTAAGCACGAAGGGAAATTAAACAATGTATGAGTTGAAGAGTTACTCTCAATAGAAGGTGGGTACGGGTAGCTAATCCGCTCTTCCTCCTTTTGTTCTTCGCTCTCCTCATCATCTTTTTCATCCAATGAGCTCACAGTTTCATCAATTTCTTCTTCCATAGAATCCTGCGAAATATTAGTCTCTTCTTGGACAGCGGAGACTTTCTCAATAAATGCATCAATATTGGAATTGTATTGATAATTCTCATAACAATAT
This sequence comes from Aegilops bicornis, assembly GCA_021605145.1. Lineage (NCBI taxonomy): Eukaryota > Viridiplantae > Streptophyta > Magnoliopsida > Poales > Poaceae > Aegilops > Aegilops bicornis. The sequence continues at coordinate 46,611,999 of CM038675.1, read as the reverse complement.
TTAAGTATAGCAAAATTTTCAGGTCTGTAAACAACATAATCAAGATTTTCACACTCTTTAAACACAGATTCAATTTCACATGCACCCTTAAAAGCAACAAATTCTTCTATTCGTTCCACATCGTAATAATCATATGTACCTCTAGCATAAGAAGCCAAGGTTTCATTATCATTAAATTTGCATGAAAAGGGAAGGTGTGGAGCCTTCATCCTAGAGCAACTAGTATATGGCCGCTAAACAGGATGGAAAAAATATGGCACGATACAATTCACATATACGATGACTGGCTAAACAGGATGGCATTGCATGATTCACGTATATGATGCCTGGCTAAAGAAGATGGCATTGCATAATTCCCATATACTCCCTCCGTTCCTAAATATTTGTCTTTTAGAGATTTCAAATGGACTACCACATACAGATGTATATAGACATATTTTAGAGTGTAGATTCACTCATTTTGTTCCGTATGTAGTCACTTGTTGAAATCTCTAAAAAGACAAATATTTAGGAATGGTGGGAGTATGATATAGAAACCAAACAGGTGGCAATCACACAAAGCAAATCTAAACTAAGCTGATGACATATAAGATGTATAATGTAAGCAATGCTAGGCGCCATATGCATGATATGACCAACATCAGCATGCCAGGTTAGAGCAAACACCTCAGGTGGTAAACAGGCATGGTCGGCTCCTTCTGAATCTCCATCTGAACAGTTACAATCTGGAAATGCAGGAATGCATGTGGAAAACAGAGCATTTGGAAACATAGGATTTCAGTTAACCTGGGTGTTTGGCTCACATGAATTGGAAGAACAGAGGAATGGAGAAACAAAGTGATGCGATGAGTGTACAACCTCTTTGGCATAGCCTTGTGGACCTCAGCATCATTGGGTTGGACGTGGAGGATGGTGATGATGCTGGTGTGACTGTCGGAGGCGGGGAAGAAGATCCGAGGCCTCTGGAAACGGCACCGAGGGTACTGCTCCGCTGTGATGGACGGTTCCGTCGTTGGAGCAGCTCCTCTAAGGTGTACGGCGACGAGGTTGAAGCATGACAAGACAGACAACTTTAATCTGAAGTGGGACCCTAATATCATCTGCAATAGATGATGTAAAATACATCACGAAAAAGTGCTATATGTAAAACGCATCAGCCGCGCCATGGCCGCTCCGACAGATGTTGTATGTACTGTTCACTCTGAACTTAACTGAAGAAAATGAACTTCACAGTCGAAACTGAATTTTACTGTCGAAACTGATTGAACTAGTAACAGAGCATTGCAATAGATGTTTAGTGCATCCGAGCACTAGTAGCAGAGAAGCAGTGATCTAAATCAGCAGACGCTCGAGCAGGGAACGCACTAGCAGAGAGCAAGTCGTGCAGTAGCACCGCGAGCGAGTGCTAAAGCAGCAACTCCTGTAGCTGCCGGAGGTCGTGCAGCAGCAGCAGCAGCGCAAGCGAGAGCAAGAGCAGAGCAGCAGCACGAACGAAAGCAGGAGCAGTGCAGCAGCGCGACCGACAGCAAGAACAGAGCCGCAGCGCGAGCGAGAGCCGGAGCAGCTGCAGCTAGTGCCATTGTGGAAGTCGCCGCCGAGGAAGCAACGACATGGGGGAGAGACGCCGTGGATGATGTGGCCGGCGACGGCGCCATCGATGGAGACGCCATGTCTGCTCGGTATCGAGCACCGGCAGCCCCGTGAGATCGAATAAAAGATAAAATGCAGCGGTGAGTGCAGAACCTCCTTGGTGGCCCCGAGTTGGCCTCGGCCTCGTCGGAGGAATTGGTGAGGGTGCTGCGGTTCCGGTGGGCCAGGTCAAGACAACGTTGTGGGGATTGAGGTGGCGCGATAGACGAGGCGAACGTCGGGGCAGCTCCTTGGAGGTGGAGGACGGGGCGGTTGATCCGGCGGGATGACGAGATCGACAATGGATCCTCATCCAATGCGGTGGATGAGGGACGTCGAGCTGTTGCGGTGGACGACGTAGTCGGGGAAGAGTCTCCGGCTGGGCGGCGGTCGGGAGGCCGACGGAGCAGCGTGGGGTTTTGCGGGTTTTGGCGGCCTCGGTGTACGAATGGGGGAGGGGGCGAAGGGGAGGAGCCAAGCTTAAGGGGCGCTTGTCCGGAATGTAGGGTAAGTTACCAGCGTACCCCACGGTTTTGACACCGTGACGTGGAGCTTCATTTACGGCTGAGGGGTAGAAGGGGATTTGGCGATATGCAGGCTGCGGGAGCGATTTCGGATGAGGTGGGAGTTCTCGCGCGGGTCCAAATTTCGGGATAACAAGGTGCGGCACGGGTTGAAGAAGCGGGAGTTTCAAAGCAGGTGAGACAAAAGATAGTCGAGCTTGAAAATTTCGGGATAACAAGGTGCGGATTCCTTGTTCGGCAGAACAAACTTAACGTGTAAAAAAATCATACAAGACACAAGAGAGTCATGTCCCCTTTTACTATATTGCTATAGATGCCATTGAAAAAACTACAAGAAAAATGTAAAAAAATCGGGAGAACATGATTACCCTGCACAGTACCAAATCGATTCGCACTTCCCTCAACAACAACAAAAAACAAATCAATTCCCACCAAAGAAAGAGTAATGTCCTTGTTATGTTGAATTCGAATATATCATACAAGACACAAGAGAGTCATGTCCCCTTTTATTTGATTACAGATGCCATGATCTCGAATTTCAATTTTTGAATCCACGTTATGTTGAATTCGAATATATCATTAGGTGACCTTGCGGTTTATAATTGATGTAGTCATACATTTTGATCTTCCATCATATATGAACATTTTACTCCACCATGTGAACATATATATTGTCGTCTACCATATGGACTAAATTTGAATCAATTTTCCTTATTTGAATACGATTGTTGTCAAGTTATACAATAATTTAAATATTATCTTGATAACAAAAAGACATGCATATAGCAGTAATCATATTTCACTATGAACTACATGTACCATACGCTCTCCAATTCAAATATCTGTATCCATTTTATGTTGAATTCAAATCATAGTACATTATTGGTCTAGGTAGCGAGATGTTCGGGATAATATAAACCATGTTTTCATACGTATAATTTTTGGCTGAATTGGGACAAGTTTTGGTATAAGCCTCTTGCAAAACCGGAGATTCTCTCAACAAGCCTCGTGGTTCCAAGAGGGAATATGTCACCTTTGTGTGCGAAACGATATAGGCTGCCTCCCCCCTGATTTTATTTACAGAGGCAACATAGAACTATATGAGTGCCCTGTTAAATTTTGGAATTATTTCGGGTTCATTTGGCCTTTTTATACATTAATTGAGTTTCTGGACTTTTAATGTGCATAATCTAAATATAAATGGCATGCACATGCTCCGGTGCACCAAAGTGGGTTGAAAAATCACATGTGTGTCCTTGGTTGAATTTCTAGGTCCCATGGAAGAAATGAGAATGAAATTCAAACATCTGGGCGTCATGACTCGGCCGAGAACATCGAGAAACCTAGATTTTAAATTCATGTAATGAAACTTGGCATGGTGTCATGTCATGGCACTAACATGTTGTGGTAAAAACTTGGGCCGATTTGGAAGCTCGTGGTTCTAAGAGGGAACGTGCCACCCCCCCTCCCCCCGCCCTTGAGTCTCTTAACAAAGGCAACATAGAACTACATTAGTGCCATGTTAAATTTTGGAATTATTCCAGGTTCATTTGTCGTTTTTTATACATTAATTGAGTTTCTGGTCATTTAATGTGCATAAGTCAAATTTGAACTACAAGCACATGCTCTCGTGCACCAAAGTTGGTTCAAAAATCACATTTGTGTCCTCGGGTGAATTTCTAGGTCCCATGCAAGAAATGAGAATAAAATTAAAATATCTGGGCATCATGGCTCGGCCGAGAACATTGAGAAACTTGGTTTTAAAATTCTTGTAAATCCAAAACACGTCTGAAAATCATGAAACTTGGCATGGATGTCATGTCATGGTACTACCATGTTGTGGTAAAAAAATGGTCGAATAGGAACAAATTTTGGTATAAGCTTCTTGCAAACCGAAGCTTCTCTCAAGAAGGCTCGTGGTTACGAGAGGGCGTGTCACCTTTGAGTGCGAAGCGATATATGTTGTCCCCTTGAGTTTATTTACAAAGGCAACATAGAACTACATGAGTGCCCTGTTAAATTTTGGAATTATTCCGGACGTTTGGCCTTATTTACACATTAATTGAGATTTTGGTCATTTAATGTGCACAATTCAAATTTGAACTACAAGCACGTGCTCCCGTGCACCAAAGTTGGTTGAAAATCACATTTGTGTCCTCGGGTGAATTTCTACTCCCATGCAAAAATGAGAATAAGATTCAAACATCTGGGCATCGTGGCCCGGTCAAGAACATTGAGAAACTTGGTTTTAAAATCATGAAACTTGGCATGGTGTCATGTCATGGTAGTACCATGCCGTGGCAAAAAAATTGGCCGAATAGGAACAAATTTTGGTACAAGCTTCTTGCAAATCGGAGCTTCTCTCAAGAAGGCTCATGGTTCTGGGAGGGAACGTGTCAACTTTGTGTGCATAATTCAAATTTGAAATACAAGCACATGTTCCAGTGCACCAAAGTTAGTTGAAAAATCACATGTGTGTCCTCGGGTAAATTTCTAGGTTCCATGCAAGAATTGGGAATGAAATTCAAAATTCTGGGCGTTGTGGCTGGGTTGGAAACATTGAGAAACTTAGTTTTTTAATTCCTGTAAATCCAAAACACGCATGAAAATAATGAAACTTGGCTTGGTGCCATGACATGGCACCAACATGCTATGGTAAATTTGTAGTCCGATTTGCGAAGGCGCACACATTAACAATCAACAAAGTCATTTTGGAACAAGTGCTGTCATGTTACAATCGGAAACACAAGTATTATTGAAACTGTGGGCGTTCTACTTACTAGTACCATTTACGTGCCGCCACACGTCCCCATTTTTTATTAGCTAGGAGGCGCCGTGCAGGGTAGCTATTTGAGTACGAGAGGCGTGCGATCAGACCCCTGCGCGTGCTTATCAGGAGGAGAGCCCTTTGACCTCCATCTGCCGTCCACCTCTCTCCCAAGGTCTCCATTAATGGCGCCCGAGCCTCTGTTTAATGTCGTGGATATGTCTCACTCGACTGAGATTTAAGAGAGAAAAAAGAAAATCTGACAGCACGGATCTTGATGTAAGATCCGACGGACCTATATAGCATCTACTGCGACTTATAGCAAGACTGATGAATATATAAGGACGATTTTTTTTGATCAAAGAAGGGCTTGCCCCTTCCGATTTTCATTACTTAAAACCACAACAATTCACAAGAAGTTCAGCACAACTCCAGCCTAACACGAACCACTAAAAGCTACTCCCTCTGTCCCATAATATAAGACGCTTTTTGACACTAGTATAGTGTCACGTCTTACATTATGAGACGGAGGGAGTACCAGATTGAAATCGCAACATCGCAAGAGGCCAACAAAGGCCAAACATCCGCGCTAGAACCCAACATTTCACAACCGACGACACAATCCACATCCTTAACCGATTATTACATCAAAATAAACCAGGAAACTGAAGGAAGCCCAACAGCAACTAGAAGAACAGCAATGCCAGGGTCGCCACAGCAAGAGTTTTCTTAATTCCAGCCTTGCAACATTGATCTTCCACGGAAAGATAAGGACGATTAATTGTCTTACATAATTAGAAAGATAATTAAAAAAGCCACATGCGGCTAAATACACAAGGGCAAAAGAAGAAGGAAGACAAGGATGCGGCTCGCTGATCTCTACTTTCTTGATGCGTTGCTTTGCAGGCCACGGAACTAGTCTCCATGGCGGCGATGATGAGCTCTTCGTGTCCTCAAGACGCTGCTTGAGAACATCCACGGATTCCTCCACCAGCCTTTGGCGCTCGTTGCGGAGCATGTCATTTCGTCCATAAGTTTCTTGACGATGACGCCGGTCCTCTTCAACAAGGCACTAGTCACCTCCTGCTGGTCTGCACTTCGGACGATCTTCTCCCTCAGCAGGTCGCGCTCGGCCCGGAGCCTCTCATTGCCCTCCCTTAGTTGCCGGATGGCGCGGTGGCCTGTTCAAATGAGGCTTTCACGTCGTCCTGCAACCTCGCCAAGCCGGAGATCTGATCCATCTGGCTATGGACGATCGCATGCATGCGCCTGTAACAGTCGTCGACTGCCCGCGAGAAATTTTCCCAGGCCGCCGCGGCGTGGCGGGACTTCTCTGATGCATTCGTGGCGCGGCGGGACATCTCTGCTGCTTCCTCGGCACGGCTGGACCAGTCTGCTGCATCGACGGTGCGGCGGGAGCTCCTTGCTGCTTCAGCGGTGCGGCGGGACCTCTGTGCTGCTACTTCCGCGCGGCGGGACATGTCGGCTGCTCTCGCAGCGAGGCGGGACATCTCGTGCTTACCTTCCATGCTCGCCTCTCCCTTTGGCAATCTCTCGACCTGTAACTCACGCTGGCCATGGCGGGGCGCAAGGAAGGATGCTGAATGAATTGTTTGTTTTTGTGGATGAGGAGTTGAGGAGGAATGTGCAGTCATCTTGGCATACTAGTATTTATAACCGAGTACTAATACGCTCCTAAGTGGGAAACCGTTTAGGTTGTGATCGGCGTGAACATGTTTGGAATTCAATATAGCGTGGTACTAATACGCTCCTAAGTGGGAAACCGTTTAGGTTGTGATCGGTGTGAACAGGTCTGCAATATAGCGTGGAGTAATTTGGAATGTGACGAGACGTAAGCTCAAAATTTATAAATACCCGCGTGGCGAGCTCTAGGCTAGTCCTTTTTCCAGACGCATTAAACCTATCTCTCGGGACTTCTCGCACGCACCATCGTGCCACCCACAAAAACTTGTATTCTGAGTTTAGTAGTACGTTATACAGGAAGAGAAGAGGTGCACGCACGCACTCGTCCTCTCACACACGCGTCTGTTTTTTCTCGAAAAGGAGGATGATGACCCCCGGCCTCTGCATTTGGGAGTCACACACGCATCTGTAGCTACGAATTATAGTGTTCTCAACCATCCGATTGGCTCTATCATGGATGTACCTAAATACTAAAACATGTCTAGATACATCTATATTTTGACAAATGGAAGGCATGTATTGTGGAACGGAGGGAGTGCTTGTCATCAGAATGGATAAAAAGGGACGTGTATGGAACTAAAATACGTCTACATACATCTCCTTTTATCCATTTTGATGACAAGTAGTACTTCTTACCCAAAGGAACTTTATATCCAACAGACACAAAATATCCGTTCGACTATTGGAAATTACTGATTTGATGTCAAAGTAATTGCTGCATCACCACCAAAACCCACCATTTCTTAAGCTAAAGTAGACCAAAGTAATCCCTATATTAGCATATTACTAAGATAAACAGAAGGCGCTGTCGAAACATTTAGGACGTGAGCTTGTCAATCTGAATGTGGAGGGACACAAGATTAGCCCCGGCCAGCATCTTGGGCGGAACTGTCAAGAAGGTCAGCTCCTGCACGTCGATGTCGCCGGGATCCGTGATGCTTGTCACCTCCATTTCCACCTCGACGGCGTCGGTCGTTCCTTTGGTCTCCCCCGGCGGGCCATTCGCCCATAGCTTGGCCCAGCAGTGTGGCAGTGGGGACGCCCCCGCTCTGATGCAGACGACCGACACGGCGATAGGCGCAGCGATGTCGAGCACGCCGCCGGCCAAGAAAAACGCGCGGCGGTCCTCCTTCGCGAACAGCAAGAGCCGTGGCTCCGACAGTGGCACTTGCAGCTGGAGCACCTTGCCGTACTGGATCCTGTGCATGGGCATGGGATGCGCATTGCTGATGTGGTGGTAGAGCGCCCGTGGCCGAAACGCCCGTAACCCTTGAGGCCAGACGCAGGGCATTTGCAGGGCGCGAGCGGACACACGCTCTGGTGATCGGCGAGCTTGTGGTAAGTGACATAGATCCCACAGCCTTCGTGCGGGCACTCCACCCTCAACGACGAAACGACGGCGTCCACCGCCATGTTCCGCACATCGAAGCCACCGCCGCACTCGCACTTCTGGCATTGCCGCTGGTTCCCGGGGCGCTCGACGCGGCAGTCCGCGCCGGCCAGGTGCCCTCCCTTGCACTGCAGAAATCCATCGAACAGCACATCAATCAAGAAACCTGCACCTTGCTCAATCAGCCGAATGGACGATGTGTATTCGAACCTCATACACTGTAGGCGTCAAGGGGCAGAGGCACAAGGGGCAGTGGAGCACGGTGAGGTCCATCGAGACCTTAGTGAGCTCCATCGTCGGTTCCTGTTCCGTCTGCATGATCTCGCCCTCCTCGTGCACAACCATCTCTCGCTTGGGCCGGGGCATTACAAAGCTTTACCATCACATATTTCATACTCTGCGCATAACTGTCCTGCTGCATACCAAGGAAGGCAGTAGTTTGAGTTTTCTAGACAAATTTGCCCCTGCGCATGAGTAAGCTGCATAAATATCGACAGTAAATGCGCATGCAATGGTTGGCTGGTCCTCCTTCCTTTTCGCTTGAGTTGGCTTCCCCAGGCGGTCAAGCCGCATCCGGCGCTGCACGCGTTTGCCTGTAGCCATTTTCTGCTTTGGAAACTGGCGCGATTAATGGGGGCAGAACTAATCGAGCGGGGGCACAGATGGAAACCAACGCGGACGCGTAGAGTAATCTGAGAAAAATAAGAAAAACTTATACGCAGAGTAAAAGGAATCGGAGGGAGTACTACTTCAAGGTGCATTAAATCAACACATGCAAGTATCAAAAGGAGAGTCACGACATGCATGCATGTGTTGTAATTAATGCATCGGTAACCCTAAATTATTGAAATATATCGAGTGAAGTGCTTCGATGTGTCGCGTCAACTCGTACATCAACGAGAAGTTTGATTATCCTCTCACTCGCGGACTTAACTGCACCTGCCTTTGGATGTATGACAGGTTGGCCACACACAGTCGGGCCCACCTGTCATACACGCAAAGACAGGAGTGTCCCTCCCTCGCCCATGAGCGTGGTGGCTGCCAAGAATAGGAGAAGCTTTCGCTACACGCTCTCCCTCCCACACGCGGTGGACATGCAGCAGTTCAATCGGTGTCAGATGGCGGAAGCGTCTTGTAGTACTCCTCCGGCAGTAGTACACCATCATTGTTCGACTTCCCGAAGAGGAGAAGAGCCAAGCACAGCCCGGACGCTCGCGTGGCAGTTTCATGTGTAGATTAGTCAAGATAACGTGTACCGTGCCTGTAAGCTTAAAATCGTTGGGGTCGGCTCCATGCTATGTGGCCGTCTCAAAGTTTTTTTTAATTAAAATAGTCTTCTAGCCCTACCTATCACCCTGGTGATTGTAGTTTGCACGCTCATCTGGTCAAGACAGGAATATATATTTTAATTTGTTTTTTTTTCGAAAAGGGGGGACTCCCCGGCCTCTGCATCAGAATGATGCATACGGCCACATATATTTTAATTTGTGGTGGGTAAATGTTAGAGGTTGCAGCAAATATATTGTACACTGCGGGTCTTTCAGCCAAGTTTAGAGGCAAGCATGTGGGGCCAGTGCTATGATGTGTCGCGTCAACTCGTAGAATGAGGAGAAGCTTGATTTTACTACACGCCTTCTCCCTCGCCCATGCGCGCTGTTGCTCGCAAATGAGGACATGCTTTTGCTTAGTAGTACTTCTACAACAAGCTATCCGTCCCGCTCGCGGTGGACGGACATGCAGCAGTGGATTCGACACTGTAGAAGCAGTAGTAGTAACATCATTGTTCGTCTTCTCGAAGAGGCGAAGAGCCAAGCGCAAACCGAACATTGCAGTTGCGAACATTGGAGCACGCATATAGCCAGGCTCTTGCATGAGACAAAATTGCTATGTGAGCCCACTATTGTATTAGTACGTACAACTACTTGCTAGTATAGCCAAACCAGAAAGGAGTATTTGCCCTTCTAGAGATTTCAACAAGTGACTAGACTACACCGAGACGGAGTAATATGGAGCAAAATGAGTGAGTCTGCACCGTAAATAAATACGTACTAGTTCTATCGTTTTCCTCTCCGAGGTGCACAATATTGAGTATACTGACTAGTCTCTTTTTGACACGCATTTACGTTGTTTTTTGACACAGTACAGACGCAAGCGCTCATATACACGCGCATACACTCACCCCTATGAATGCACACACGCATGGCACTAAGTATCATCTTGAAATTTATGAAGTCACCATAGGTACCTCGTCGTCGACGGGTCCATAGGTGCTAGAATTCCAAGGAGGAAGAGGGTAGCGGTTCCCTAGACGTTGAACGGTCAATGATGCATCCTCAATTACATGCAGAGGGAATTAATTGGAGAAGCAGACTAGAGCTAGCACGATGTGAATGCAACGGAGTTTGGACTCTCATATAATAAAGGCACCCCACCACTCCAATCCATCTACTCCCAAGTCTCTACGCAACACTGCTCACTCCAACCCAATACCAAGTGACCAGAAGCCACAAGCACCTATGGAGGCGATCTACACGAGCGGCAGTCGGCTGTGCCAAATCAACCAAGGCGCCGGCCTACGGCCCCGCACCGTGCAGCGTTTCCAGACAGTGCTGGCGACCGTAGGCATCGTAACCCTCGCCGACGCCGGCTTCGCCTCTCGCGATGAAGAATGTGCACCTCGAGGCCGCGCTCGCCGCGTAGCTCCTCGCCATGCAAGAAACCGTCGACCCGCACATCCACGTCTACGAGGAAATCGTCTACATAGGCCACTACAAGGCAAGCGAGGACAAAAAGACATTGGCCTTCTTCCAGCGGCTGGAATCTTTGGACGCCATTGTTCAGAAGCACGTCGACCTGACCACGAAAGCCGCTGCTACTTAGGCGCCGTTCAGTGGGCCGGCGCCCTGAGTCGAGGAGGTAGACGTCGTCGATGGATGCATCTCTTCTTTTTGCCTCCTGTAACCAGCACTGCATCGCCTCGTGGCCTTAATGTTTTATTAGTATAGTACTCCCTCCGTTCCCAAATATAAGTCTTTCTAAAGGTTCCGGCAAGTAAATAAATGCAGGTCAACGAATTCTGGCTATATCTGCATATTTATATCTAACTATTGTACTTGTTGGCTATAAACTTGACTATATGTGACATGGCAACATCATATAGCCAGCAGCTGGCTATATTATTAACCATGCTCTTAGAGAGTAGAAGAGAGAAACGAGGGAGGAGGGCTAGCTATAGCACGGACGCTGTTGTCAGATGGGACTCGCGTTTATAGAATAGGAGTACTGAGCACTCGTGCCTCTTTTTTTTAGGGAAAAATTAGTCGTATGTCTAGTACCACTAGTTGGGTGCGTGCGACCTATAGCTACCATTACTTTAGGTCTACTTTTCGAACCGCGGCTACGCTTCACGGTACATATTTTTCACGCATTTATCCTCCTATATGTACTCCTAGGCTATTTCCACGTGCTCCCATTCACTGACATGTGGGACATAGAGCATTTGGATCATAGTGCATGCACGACTCAGAGCATATGCCGGGGTACTTTACATTTCAGACCTCACGAATTACATGCAAACCCCCCACAGAAGAATAAATAAATCAATGAATTACTACATGAAACCGGATTATTTTCATGGAAACCGGAGCACGTTCATTAAATTTTGAACATAACATGTTTATAAAAAATGACCGGACCTAAACCAGTCTAAGGGCCTCTTTGATTTTTCCCGGAAAAAAGGGCCTCTTTGATTCGCAGGATACTGAAAACACAGGAATGGGGAAAGTATGATGGCGATGAACCGAGACGAGGAGAACTCTAGCTCAGTTAGAGGTTAGAGTTAGATTCTAACCTGAACTAACTCTAAACCAAAGAGGTGTATGGATGGCAGGGTTAGATTGACAATAAATGTTCTATCTCAATCATTTGACTACTTTGGACCCTATTTTAGTCAGACTAAAATAAGTCCCTTGGATCCAAGCACCCTCTTGGTGTGGCCGGCTCTCGTGGCCTCCTCCCGCTCACAATTGACATAAATGAACCATCTATACAATCAAGCATGCAAAACATGATAATTTTTACTTTGTCCATACAAATGAGATATCCCACTTAAACATACAAGTCGTCAATCAAGCTTCACAAAATAAAAAAACACTTCATGAAACAAAGAATGAGCTAACTCATCATGGAAGTTGTTCACGATAGGGGGGAGCTCGGAGCCCCTCACGCATCGAGGGAGGAGCTCGCCATCGCCGCTCTGGAGGAAGGCTCAGTAGAGCCCAAGCCCAGGAACCCCTCCGATGCGGCCCTTGCGAGCTGAGGTCGACACCGGCATGGGTAGCGAGTGGTCGCTTGCCGATCGGGAACTTAATCTTTGGGCCTCTATAAATAATGCAAGCTTGTAACTAAAATACCTAGAAAGGTGAACTGAATCTTTGGGCCTCTAGAAATAATGCAAGCCTGAAACTGAAATACCTAGAAAGGTGAACTGAATCTTTGGGCCTCTAGAAATAATGCAAGCCTGAAACTTAAATACCTATAAAGGTGAACTGAATCTTTGGGCCTCTAGAAATAATGCAAGCCTGAAACTGAAATACCTAGAAAGGTGAATTGAATCTTTGGGCCTCTAGAAATAATGCAAGCCTGAAAATGAAATACCTAGAAAGGTGAACTGAATCTTTGGGCCTCTAGAAATAATGCAAGCCTGAAACTCAAATACCTAGAAAGGTGAACTGAATCTTTGGGCCTCTAGAAATAATGCAAGCCTGAAAATGAAATACCTAGAAAGGTGAAATGAATCTTTGGGCCTCTAGAAATAATGCAAGCCTGAAACTCAAATACCTAGAAAGGTGAACTGAATCTTTGGGCCTCTAGAAACAATGCAAGCCTGAAATTGAAATACCAAGAAAGGTGAACTGAATCTTTGGGCCTCTACAAATAATGCAAGCCTGAAATTGAAATACCTAGAAAGGTGACCTGAATCTTTGGGCCTCTAGAAAGATTTATTACCTCCTCAAGCAGCATCAAACAATTCCATGTGTGCACCACAAATCTATAGCAAGTTTGATCAGGATCTACTTTTCCAAATCAGAATTAGCGCTAGAGCAAGCAAGATCAATGACATGGCCGTGAGACAGAGAAGGAACAAACAAACTCACCCCTCTCGCAACCTCCCTAGTAGATGTGCCGCCGCCGCGCACGACAGAGGGAGAAAAACGACTGGTGAAGGGGGAGCGGGGCGACCTTCGAAGGTCGGAGGGAGAGGGCGGCCGGAGTAGGGCGGCGGAGGCCGGAAGGAGAGGGCGGCCGGAGGAGAGAGAGGGCGAGCGGCGCTTGGGCGGGCGGCCCTATGGGGAATAGAGAGGAGTCGTGCGAGAGGGGGGGGGAGCGATCTGGTGCGGGAAGGTGGGATTTTTTTAGGGGAGCGATCTGGTGCGGGCACGTGAGATTTTTTTAGTTCTCTTTTAGTGGGCCCAGGATAACTAACCCAATTAGAACCTCTCCACCGGGCTAGTTTTTTAGCTGGGTTAGAGCAAACTAGCTCAAACTAACCCCTCTTGTTTCGATAATTTGAGGCTATTTCAACCCAAACTAGCTCTAACTCAGGGATCCAAACAAAGAGGAGTGTTACTGTACATGCTACAGTGTGGACCGTAGCACATTGTTTTTTATGGCCATATCACCACATTATTGTTTTCTACTGCTGGTTCACTGGGCTGTCGTGGTTCGCACTCCTCCGACCTGAGTAGTACTCCCTCCGTTCCTAAATATAAGTCTTCGTAGATATTTCACTGTGGACCACATACGGATGTATATAGATGCATTTTATGTGTACATTCAATCATTTTTCTCCGTATGTGGTCCATAGTGAAATCTCTCCAAAGACTTATATTTAGGAACGGAGGGAGTAGTATAGTACTAGTATATACCGCATCATTCTTTGCTCCTTCTTAGTACTCCGACATGTGGGAGAGCCAGCATCCGGGTCAACGTGTCATGTACCAGATTAGAGCGCAGAACGGAAGGGGGCATCACCCCGGTCGGAGCGCCAGTAATTCATGACTATAGTGAGTGGTCATATCACAAGTCTTTCCAGCAGTAACGCGCCGTCAAATCGCACAACCCCACTCGCTCACCCTCCTCGCCTCTCTGTCAAATCGCCTACCCAAAAACTGCCGCGCGTACTGCCCGGGAAAAGCCCCGCCCTCAACTTTTAACTATGCGAAAATAGTTTGATCTTGTTTGTTCTATATAAATATAGTACTTACTGTATGTTTATTCACCCGTGGGGTTGTTCAATAAATAGAGGGACGGGGAGCACAAGTGAACAATACTACCTTTGTCCGGGTTTATTGGTCCCCATTGTACTTCGTGCCAAATTTTGACCATAGATTAAACTAAGAAAATGTTCACGCATGTCACCAAACATTATATTTTTCAAAACAATGTTCAAATATGAATCCAATGAGATAACATTTCTTGACATGCATTAATATTTTGTTAGTTAAATCTTTAGTCAAAATTTGGCACAAACTATAATAGGGACCTATAAACCAGGACGGAGGTAGTACTATAGTAGTAGTAAGTAGGAGTCGTAGAGTAGTCACCTTAAATAGAGAGTTTCTTTTCTTTAATGCCACATACACAAATTGAAACGCTTGTTGTGGAGAGAAAAAAGATAATCAGTCCACTATATATGGGCCTTGAGGGCCTGGCGCCGCTTTACTAGGGTTGCTCTCTTCATTCTCTCATCCTCTCTAGATATAAACAAGACAGCGGTAGAGACATTTTCTCTCTACTCACCGCTGGTCACAGATCCGGCCGGATCCCTTCGGCCGGTGTGTGTAGAGCACTAAAAGGTCCATCGTTCACGCGGTCATCGCCGCCGAGGGAGGAAACCCGCAGCTGCCGGAGGGGCCCGATCCTCTGCCCGTGCCGTTCTCTCCGACACAGCGCCAGCTCGGGAGGTCCTCCGACCCTTCTTCCTCCCTGCCGTATTGTCCGCAGATCTGACCTCCCGCCGCCGACATCCCGGCGACCCTCAGGTATAAGTTCTTCGAAAGCGTCCTTGCTCTACTGCCCCAGCTCCCCACGTGTCTGCATGTGCTCTTTTTCTACTCCCATCAGCTCTTCCAAAGCCACCTAAATTTTTAGTATTATTAGAGGTAAAGCTACTTCATGCATTCGAATCTAGGGCTTTGTTCAAACAACGAAGAAAGGGGGGAAAGTTGTAGCATGAATCTAGGACTTGATTCAAATAGGAAATAATATGGTGAAAGTAGTAGAGACTGGATACCCAACCAGTCTCTTGGTTGAAAAGGGAAATAATGGGAAAACGCAGTACAAACTGGATAAGGAACAAATCTATTATTGGTTGAAAAAAGGATAGAAAGTGGCGGCTGGTGGACAAGTCAACAGAGTATGTCCAGGATTAGATTTGCTGCCATCACATAGTAAAAGGTCTCCAGGATTAGATTTGCTGCCCTCACATAGTAAAAGGTCTCAGGATTAGATTTGCTGCCCTCACATAGTAAAAGGTCTCAGGATTAGATTTGCTACCCTCACATAGTAAAAGGTCTCAGGATTAGACTTGCTGCCCTCATATAGTAAAAGGCCTCCAGGATTAGATTTGCTGCCCTCACATAGTAAAAGGTCTCCAGGATTAGGTTTGCTGCCCTCACATAGCGTGAACAAGCTCGGCATCACCACTTTATGCATCCTTGTAGGTACATTGTGCTGATGCGTCCACTGTCGCATGTCCTTATACCAACCTTTTGCTATTTTTTTTGCGGGTAAACCAACCTTTTGCTGTAAGGGCGCATGTAAAATGAAGCGATCACACTGTTACCTTAGGGACATGTCTAACCAGTGTTATTGTTAATCTAATGCCTCCAGTGATAAGATGAAATTAAACTGTGTTACAAATGGCACTCCTGCTGTTTTCCCCAGTATGAAAAGTTGCTCCTTTAAGGTGCTGAGTGTCCTAGTGTCCCCACGGTCCCATGCCCTTAAACCAACTCTTTAGCTGCTTTTGATTTACTGTCTGGTAAACAAGCAATGCCACCATTAAAGTAATCCCATATCCGAGGAATCTCATTGTTGATCGTAATGCTTCTGGTAACATGAAGCATTCCTGACGTTTTAAAATTTCTACTGTCCTTGCGTGATTGCCATGAACATAATTAAGATGCTTCTTTTCATTTTGTATATGTTTCGTATATTCTTATTAACCAGCAACTGTTTACTTTCTATCATTTTGTGCATATAGGGATATCCATTTCACCTTGTTGCTATTGTGACCTTTTGGTGAACTAAACAGAACACTTTTTTTGGAATGAGTGTCTTGTGCAGTTCAACTAAAATGTCACGTGGGCAACATCTCTCAATTTTGGTCGAACTGCACAAAATGGTGATTGGAGTTTCCAAAATCTCCGTCAAGTTCTGCTGGTAATCTCGTGCAACATTTTATTAGCCTTTGCATGATGGAGCCGTCCTTTGTCACCACAATGGCACTTTATTTTAGTGGAACTGCACAAAAGGATAAGAAAATTATAGTTGCACCTTACATGAGCCGGACAGCCAACCTTAATGTTCCTCAATTTTAGTGCAACTACTAAAGAAGAACCTGCTAGCTCACAAGAGCAAGTACTTCTTGCTAGCTGAATGATGCAATCTTTGCTTCATTTCAGGTGAACCGCAGAAAAAGGCGCATGAATTGAATCATGGAACTCCTGGCAGACCTCATCCTAGTGGAGCTGGAGGTTGAGTTCAAGGAGGCCGCTATTAATGTGAAATCATGCTCTCCTGTCTCCTTGTTTGTGTTGTGCAAACATGCTGTGCAAACAGGAATACTCTACTACAGATGTTGTGACGGTCAAGAGCATTCGCCAAGTTCTTCGATTGTATGACATGGCTAGCCAAGATGGATTTAATCCCGATATTCACTTTATCAAAAGGCTCTAATGGGTTGGTTATGAATCTTGCAAGCTGGGAATCAGTGAGATGTGTAGGCATCTTTGTTGTACTTATTATCTGAATCTTATTTGTTGGTTACGAATCTTGCAAGCTGGGAATCAATGAGGCGATGTAGGCATCTTTGTTGTACTTATTATTTGGATCTTATTTGTTGGTTATGAATCTTGCAAGCTGGGAATCAATGAGATGTGTAGGCATCTTTGTTGTACTTATTATTTGGATCTTATTTGTTGGTTCTGAATCTTGCAAGCTGGGAAACACGGCATGATGATGCAGAGGACAACAACCATAAGAAACAGTTCAAACTTGGTAGTATTATCTTTGTGAAAGTGCGACAAATGTGTTGATCGGTAATGCGTCACGAGAATAATAATTCTAATTGTTGTGCATGTTGATCCCGTGGCAATCGATAGAACGAGCCAATGCATTGCTTGTTTTAAGTATAAATTTCTATTAAAGCTAATTAAATTTAAGTAAAGTGACCACTAACTCTTGTTATTACAGTACCAATGCTGACCCGCTCATGAACCGACGTGTGGCCGGAGTAGGTTTCTTAATGGAGGCGTTTGAATGCGCCGAGGGTGCATCTTCTGTCGGGCGTGCAGCGGACGAGGGAGGGGTAGTAACTGTTGTCGCCTGTACAC
The DNA here is from genome assembly GCA_021605145.1 of Aegilops bicornis. NCBI lineage: Eukaryota > Viridiplantae > Streptophyta > Magnoliopsida > Poales > Poaceae > Aegilops > Aegilops bicornis. The sequence goes on along the minus strand of CM038675.1, from coordinate 46,594,368 downwards.
TCTCAACTTACTGTTGAATCCAGTTCCCCAAGAGCTGAAAAACGAACTTCTGCCGCCGCCTACACACTCGTTCACTCGAAGAGACTCCAATGGCGATCCGAGGGGTGAGCCTGCTGGATATGGACTTCAGCAAGGAGTTAGTTCACCGTTTAATCATATGGCTGCACCAAGCTGAATGTGATGTACACCAACTATACGGACTCGGTGAAGCTCTGCCTCGCCTCAGTCCTATGGTTGCACCAGGTTCTGGAGCATTCGCCCGTTTCATCGGCAGCGCCGACTGCACCTTCTCTACGGTGGAGAGAAGGAAGAACACGACGATATGGCCATCTGGTGCAACAAGCTTGTCGACATCCAGAAGCAATACAAGATCATCGGCAACAGGCAGGAGAAGGACTCCGTGGTTAACCTTGCTGAGACCATCATCGACCCCTGATACGCCAACATGAGAGAAGACGACCTGAACACGTGGGAGGTACCTCTAAATCTAGCCTACATAACCTACGCGGCCAAGCACGCATACGCATGCTACGACATGTACATGCAGATCTTGGACATGAGGGCGTGTCTGCTTCCCGTAACCGACGAGTACACGGACAGCTGCAGCGTCATGATCAAGCGTGCCAGGAAGGTCTAGATGTTTCATGCATTAGCCTATGTGTCGTAATTATTTGTTTTGTCTGAAATATTTCTTTTAAGAACCCATTAACCTGATTGCTTTTTTAGTGGCTATTAGCTAATGTATGTAAACTAGTTCACTTGTCCGTCAAAAAACTAGTTCACTCGGCTGCCGTGCTTTGAATCTCCTTCCTCCCAACATATTCCTCTCCTCAGGTGGACCCAGCAGGTCTATGAATTTTCTCCCACTTTCTTTTTCGATGTAAACTGAGTTTTCTCCCAGTACTTCCCCTAGAACCAACTCAACTGTCCCACGTCTAGCCTAAAAAATAATAATACCCCACGTACTATTAACTCATCAAATTAAAATGATATTTTATTTCATAAGTTGAAAGTTCTTACAAAATAATAATAATAATTGTTTATATATAACTTGCCAAGTTAACTCCTAATGATTGCGTACATAAGCTTGCAAAGATTTTCTTGACGATGCAATCATGTGTTTATGTTTTTATAACATTTCTCCGTCTAGGCCAACATGATATTTTCACCCAGCCAAGCAAGTCCGCGGATTTCGAGAAAAATGCAAATGGGATTTAAACGGGCTGCACATATGCTACATCATTGTTTCACCTAGCCCACCAAATGGACTAAAAAACAAATGGACTGGCTGACATGTTGGCCAGTAGGTCGAAGCCTAAGAAGGCGTTGGATTTACATCCAACGGCCGGCATTCTTCTTCAATCTGTCGTCTTCCACTCCCAGCGCTGCCGGAACCGCCTGCTCCAGCCTTCGGCGTCCAGCAGCGTTGTTTTGTGCTCCTCAGCGAAACGCTACCCCGCCGACGGCCAGGCCATCCCTCCACTCCGCACCTCCTGTTATTCTCTGCCGAGTGTAGGCCCACCCCGCACCCGAACCAGTCAAGTTTCCCACTCCTCTCCGTCTGCGACTCCACTGCCGCGTCTTCCCCATCTCCGGGTCGTTCCAGTCTGGGGCCTTGCCATCGTCCACCGCCTTGGTGCACTCGGCGCGGCGTGGTCAACATACGAGAATCATCGGAAGAGGACTGTACGTGGAGAGCCTGACGGCTGGGACCCACGAGGTCCATGGTCGCACGCAAGGAAGGTTCCTCCTTATTATGCACTTTGTCGTGCCTTTATGCGTGGGAAGGGCTTACGTATTTAAAAAAACGTCCCCTCCCCCCGACAGGTCGGACCCACAAGCTATATCTTCGCATGCAACGAAGTGCCTCCTTATTACGCACCAAAAAATGAATACCCCCTGCTAGCTGGGACCCACCATAGTGTGTGGCTGACTTGTGGGCCTACTAAGTTGACGAGGACAGAGGGCTTTGTCAACTTAGTCAATATGAACGATTCTAGCTCCAGTGACCGTACGATGTCCATCCAACGGCCATAGTGCTTCTTCCACCTCTGGTCTTCTTGCTCCAGCCGCCCAAAGCAGCGCCGGTCGTGCCGCGTGCTCCTGCCTCTCGTGGCCGGCTGTGATGTCGCGAAGGCCTCACCGGCCCCTACTACTCCCACCGTTGGCCCGGGGTATCCCTCTACTCACCCACACCCACTGTTATTCTGCGGCGACAGTAGCCTCACGCTGCAGCCGAACCAGTGAACCCTCGTACTCCTCTCCGCGTGGGCATCCACTGCCGCGTCTTCCCCGGCTCCTCTTCGTCCCCTTCCTAGGCCTCGCCGTCGTCCACCGCCTTGGTGCTCTCGGCGCGGCATGGTCAATGTGGTCAACGACCGACTTCCGTCGGAAGAGTACTGTATGTGGAGAGGCTGACAGCTGGGTCCAAGGCCACATCCCAGTTTTTTCTGATTTGCCAAGTAAGTCACTTTGTCAGGCCTGTTGGGCTGCAAATCTTTCAAGACGAGGAGAGCTTCATTAATTTGGCCGAGAAAATGGCCTATCGGTAATGAGAAATGGGTTGTACATTTTTAAAACACATCAAACCGGCAATTAGTTTCAAATTTCTTTTTTTCATTTCGAGATTTTAAATTACATTAATTTTTATGCGTGGAGAATTTGTTTGATTTTATATTGATATACATTTATTTCTAAAATCAGTTTGAATGTGAGTCGAAATTTCGGGATTAAAAACAGTTCGGACCGCACCGAAATATGCAAAATTTCGTATAATATTTTAACCGTGGCCACAATATGGGAAGTAATGCTAACAAAAATAATATGGGCTCCAAACAAAACCTTAAGAATTAGCAAATGGGCTGTAAATTATTAGAAATAATGGCAGATGGGGTGTATGCTATTTTCCACAGATTTGAGGCTTTCCGAAAAAAAGGTTGACGCGCAAGCGGTGACTGTTTGATGGCCATCCAATGGCTGTCGTGCTTCTTCAATCTCTGCTCTTCCTGCTCCAGCCGCTCAAACAAGCGTCGGCGGGACTGCCTGCTCCCTCCTCCCCGCGGCCGGCTGCGCTGCCGCGCAGGCCTCACCGCCCCAACGTACTCCCATCGCTGGCCTAGCCATCCCTCTACTCACCCACACATGTTGTTATTCTCCAGCGACGGCAGACGAACCAGTAAACCCTAGTTCAGTCGTACTCCCCTCCATGTGGGAAACAACTGCGGAGTCTTCCCTGCCTCCGTGTCGTTCCCTTCCTAGGCCTCGCCGTCGTCCACCGCCCTGGTGCTCTCGGCGCGGCCTGGTCAACGTGGTCAACGACTGACATGCATCTGAAGTGGACTATACGTGGAGAGACCGACAGCTGGGTCCATGGCCGCACGCAAGGAAATGCCTCCTTATTACGTGCAAAATAATGATTCCTCCACCTGACATCGGGGACCCACCGAAAGGGCCTCAGTATTTTGCGAAAAAAACGTTACCGCCGCTGACAGCTCGGACCCACCAGCTATATCTTCGCACGCAAGGAAGTGCCTCCTTATTACGCACAAAAAAAATGAATACTCCCCCTATTAGCTGGGGCGGTATAGTGGCAGGCTGACTTGTGGGCCTACTAAGTTGACGGGGACGGAGGGCTTTGTCAACTTAGTCAATATGCATGATTCTAGCTCCAGTGACCGTACGATGTCCATCCAACGGCCGTAGTGCTTCTTCAACCTCTGGTCTTCTTGCTGCAGCCGCCCAAACTAGTGTCGGTCGTGCCTCGTGCTCCTGCCTCCCGTGGCCGGCTGCGATGCGGTGGAGGCCTCACCGCCCCCTACTACTCCCACCGCTAGCCAGGCCATCCCTCTACTCACCCACACCAACTGTTATTCTGCGGTGACGGAAGCCTCACACTGCAGCGAACTAGTGAACCCTTGTACTCCTCTATGCATGGGCATCCACTGCCGCGTCTTCCCGGGCTCCGCGTCGTCCCCTTCCTAGGCCTCGCCATCGTCCACCGCCCTGGTGCTCTCGGCGCGGTGTGGTCAACGTGGTCAAGGAACGGCTTCCATCGGACATGGACTGTACGTGGAGAGGCTGACAGCTGGGTCCACGGCCGTAGCAAGGAAGTGCCTCCTTATTACGCGCAAAATAATTATTCCTCCACCTGACAGCGGGGACCCACCGGACGGGCCACCATATTTCGCGAAAAAACGTTTCCCCCTGACTGCTGGGACCCACCAGCTACACCTTCGCATGCAAGGAAGTGTGTCCGGGCAAAAAAAAAACGATTCACCCCCCTGACTGCTGGGACCCACCAGCTACATCTTCGCACGCAAGGAAGTGCCTGACAGTCGGGACCCACCTGGTCGAAGCGTACGTAGCGTTGTCATTCTGGTCGCGAACGATATGCGTACATCTGGTCGATGTAGAGGCGCTGCGTGTCGTAGATGTAGAGGCGCGCGTGTGTCGTAGTAGAGGCACGCACGTAGCATGTACACGTATGTACAGCAGCGAGGGTGCAAGAAAGAAAATACGGCCACGTACGTACATACGGGCAGGGTCTGAAACGCCTACTCGCGCATACGTACATGGTTGGGTCGGAACGGAGAAACAGCATCATCGTCGTTTTTCATGGGGAGCCAACCAGCTGGGTCGGAACGGAATGTGTGGTCGTGTTCATCGGGAGGGCTTGGATGGAACATGCGATGGAAACGAGGCCTGGTGTACCGCACAACGGAGGAAACGGCCTTGTGTTCGACCGGCCACGTTCGAATCGGGGTCCTGTTGATCGGGAGGGGCCTGGCGTAGCATAAAGCGGAGGAAACGGACCTCCTACGGTCAAACGGGGGTCCTGTTGATCGGGAGGGTGTGGCGATCGCAAAGCGGATTTAAACGGACCTCCTACGGTCGAAACGGGGGTCCTGTTGATCAGGAGGGGTGTGGCGTGCCGCAAAACGGACGAAACGGACATGTGTTGGAGCGCTACGGTCGAAAAGGGTGTCCTGTTGATCGGGAGGGGTGTGGCGTACCGCAAAAGCATTTAAAAGCGGACTTGTGTTGGGCGCCACGGCCGAACCGGAGGGAGGTGTGACGTACCGCAAAACGGGACTCCACGGGATACTGTTCATCTCCACCGTCGACCTCCTCCAGCCTCCACGGGCTACCGTCGACCTCCTCCAGCCTCCACGGGCTCCTATTCATCTAGCCTCCACCGCGTGCTACTCCACCGGCTACTGTTCAACCACCCCTCCACGGGCACCCCTCCACCGTCTATTGTTCATCCAGCCCTCCACACCACGGGGTCCTGTTCAACCACCCCTCCATCGTCTACTATTCATCCAGCCCTCCATACCACGGGTTCCTGTTCATCCAGAGGCAACGCCACCGCTCACTGTTCATCCAACCCCCCCCCCCCCTCCCCAGAGGCAGCATCGGTCGGCTTTAGTTAGCAGCAGTTGCGAAGGAATCGCTCCATCGGGATCAGTTAACAGCCATTGATCGATTGCTCGGGTTCAGTAACGCGTAGCCTGCAGTGCAATCGCTCGAGTTCAGTTAGAGCCCAACGCCTCGCTCGGCTTCAGTTAGAGCCAACGCCTCGCACACACGCACGTACGTACGAGAGAAACGCGCATCGCTCCGCACCCGACCTCCCACCGTAACCGGTAACTCCCCAAAATTTTGCTCCCCCTCGTTTCTACCATGGTTCTTTCCGTCATGGACAGCCCAAAGAATGTCATGCAGCTGCGTCTCCGGCCCGCCCAGGACGAAAAGCCCATTTTCTGTCATGATTTTCTGTCATAGAAGTAGGAGACCACCACATCTATGATGATACCGGGTTTTGTCACAATTATCATCATAGAAGTGTCATATGTATGATAGAAAAAATTTCGTTCGGCCCAAAATGTCACGGATGTGTCTTTTTTTTTGTAGTGGAGGCTGCTCGCTGCTCGGGCGTGCCGGTGCAGGCGGAGAAGGAGGCGGAGTGCCGCCACGCGCCGGAGAAGGAGGCTGAGTGCCCTGATCGTCACTCGCCGGAGGAGGAGGCGGTGGACGAGGCGGAGTGCCCTGACTCGTCGGTGGAGGAGGAGGAGGCATCCAGTTCGGAAGCTTGATGAACTCCTTCCACCATAGGCATGGAGTCTTCAGAGCAGAACCCAGCCGAGTCTCCCCTTCACCGGTAGGGTGGTCAAGCTCGAGGTCCTCAAATTCCTCCGTTATTTCATCCACTGTCACCCTAGCATATCCTTCTGGAATCAGACGACAGTGAAAAGTTGCGCCGGGTTCAGAAGGTCGAACTTGGCCGACAGCCGCCTTGACTTTTAAGTTCTGCCATTGCATCATAAGGTGGCAATTTTGAGACTCCGTGATAAAATCCATGGGGTAGCTAGCAGGAGGCGTCAAGACATGCTCCGGCTGAAGCAGCTCGGTGGAAGTCACGCTGCTTCTCTGCTGAGATGGCGGGGTAGCTTCAGGGGAAGCTTCGGCAGGTCGTTTGCTGCGATCTGCTTCTCGTTCCTCTAGCCCTTGTACCCTTGCGTGCAGCGCCTGCAGTTGGCTATGCTCCACTTTCTTCCTCCTCTCATGGCATTTGTAACCGCCTGCGTCCGGAAAACCAACCTTCCACGGAATGGAGCCTGGCATGCCTCGTGTCCATCCAGGGTGCTCAGGATTCCCGAGGGCAATTGTGAGCTCGTCCTTCTCCCTGTCTGGAACGAACGTCCCTTACTGTGCTGCATCCATAGAGTGCCGAAGCCTGTTGACTGGTATTTTCAGTTGTTCGTCCGTCCAATTGCACTTCCCTGATACAGGGTCCAAGGTTCCGCCAGCCCTGAAGAACCAAGTCCGGCAACGGTCTGGCCAGTTCATTGTCTCTGGTTCGATCCCTTTATCAAGTAGATCATTCTCAGCCTTGGACCACTTAGGCCGGGCTTTGAGGTAGCCACCGACGCATGCGATGGTGAAACTTCTTCTCCGCAGCATTTTGCTTGTTTGTCGCCGACATATTCTTACTCTTTTCCGATGTCTTGTCGGCCACAAATGCGGGCCAGTGATCCCTGATCTTCTCATATTTGCCGATGAACTCTGGTGTCTCTTCTTTGTCGACAAACTTTGTCAGCTCTTTCCTTCACCTCCTGAATAGGCTTGCCATCTTCTTAAGAGCACAAGACTTGATTAATTGCTCTACAACTGGCTTCTCCGCATCCTCCTCTGGCGGTAGGGTGAAATTTGCCTTCAGCTCAGTCCAAAGATCATCTTTCTCAATATCATTGACATAAGACACCTCAGGATCTTCCTCCTTAGGCTTATACCATTGGTGGATGCTGATCGGGATCTTGTCCCTATCAAGAACCCCGCACTGAGCAGCAAATGCGTTCTTTGTCCGGATGGGTTCAATCGGTTCGCCGTCGCGCGCGATTGCTGTGATCTCAAACCTTTCATCCGAGCTCAACTTTTCCTTCGGGCCTCGCCCTTACGAAGTTGTGCTTTCGATCCGGAGGGCTAGAAAAAGAAGAAAGACGAGAGTTAATTAATATGTGTACATATACCAAAACAATGAATGCATAAATTAGCTAGTCAGCACAGGCTTAACTAATATATATACCTGGCCAGACTCGGTTCGGTCACCGGAGCCGTCATCACGGTCTCCTTCTTGCACCGTCCTTGGGTCACCGGAGCCGTCCTAATGTTCTCCTTCTTGGACCGGCATTGGGTCAAAGGAGCCATCATAATTGCCTGCTTCTTCACCCTGTCCTTCCAGACCATCGGTGTCATTCAGAAACGATAAGACGGCATCACTTCCATGTGCGATTATCTCCCCCAACATCGCTTCTGTTGCTTCGTCTCGGGGGGTGTCCATAGTTTCTACAAATATTTATAACATGGAAATTATTATTCAAACATGACAGATATGGATATATTAGTGGCAAACGTAGAACTAGCTACCTAATCACAGTAAGGAATCATATTAATTAGTGGCCTCGACGCTGCTTCTCTAGGGTTTGGGGTGGCCTCGACAACGCTTCAAGGGGGTAATATCGACAACGACGAGATACATACACTGGAAAATAATGTTATCGGGGAGGGGGTATAACGACCCACCCCTCGTGTTGAAGTTATCAGGAGGGGGTATATCGACCCCTCCCCCCCACGTGTTGAAGTTATCGGGAGGGGTTTATATCGACAACGACGACATACGTACATGGGAAAATAATAGTAACGGGGAGGGGGTATATCGACCCCCCCCCACGTGTTGAAGTTATCGGGAGGGGGTATATCGATCGACCCCCCCCCCACGTGTTGAAGTTATTGGGAGTTTATATCGACACGACATACGTACATGGGAAAATAATATTATCGGGGAGCGGGTATATCGACCCCCACCCTCGTGTTGAAGTTGTCGGGAGGGGTATATGGACGACGACAGACCCAATAAAACATAAGAAAACAAAGAAGAAATAAAAAGAGGAGAAGAAGAAAGGAATATAGGAGAAGATCGAAGAAAAAAGAAGAAGAAGAAAAAAGAGGAGAAGAAGAAAGGAATAGAGGAGAAGAAGAAAAAATAGAAAAATTTTCTATTTTTTCTTCTTCTCCTCTATTCCTTTCTTCTTCTCCTCTTCCTTTTCTTCTTTTTATTGTTCTTATTTATTTCTCCTCTTCTTCCTCTCCTCTTCTTCTTTCTTTCCTCTTCTTATTTCCTTTTTCCTCTCATTCTTTTTCTTCTTCTTCCCTTCCTAGCTAGATATATAAAAATTTTCTAAAATTGTAACTTTTGCATATATAAAACTTTTCCATGGATCATCATTTCTCATATATATCGAATATATATCCATTATCTTATATAAAAAATTTCTATATATGAACAAAAAACTTTCTATGAACAAAAAAACATTTTTGACATATATATTTAGCATATTCTAGCCACATACACATATACATCACATACACATATACATTATAGCCACATACACATATACATCACATACACATATACATTATAGCCATATACACATATACATCACATATGAACAAAAAAATTAAACTAATAAAAATAAAAAAACATATAGCCACATATGAGCAAAAACATATAACCACATACATACACATATACATTATATATATATATATATATGAAAAAAATTAAACTAATAAAAAAACAGAGCCGAGGCGGCGGCTTACAGCGGGGGAAGGCGAGGGCGCCGGCGCGCGGGGGCGGGACGGGCCAGGGGCAGGGCGACGGCGACGGCGAGCACGTGGTAGGCTCGGGCGCTGGGCGAGGCGCGAAAGCAGGGGAGCTCGAGGCGACGGCGGGGCGGCGAGGGTGCCGGTGCGCTGGGTTGATGGGGGCAGGGGCGACAATGACGAGGAGCGGGCGGCGACGACGAGCACGAGGCAGGGGCGCGGGGCGACGGCGACGAGGAGTGGGCGTCGACGGCGACGAGGAGCCGGCGGCACGGGCAGCCTGGCGGCGTCGAGGAGGTCGTCGGCGTCGTCGGGGGAAACTGGCATGGCACAAACCGGGACCAATACCCCCTTTAGTCCCGGTTGGTGTCACCAACCGGGGCCAAAGGCCTCTTTTCAGCAGCCCAAAGGGCGGGAAGCAGTGGCCTTTGGTCCCGGTTGGTGGCACCAAACGGGACTAAAGGGGTGAATTGGTCCCGGTTTATGCCACGAACCGGTACCAATGCACCCCTTTAGTCCCGGTTGGTGGCACCAACCGGGACCAAAGGCCTTGTGCTGGAACTGGCGCGGCGCGGTGCAGTGGGATGTTTAGTCCCACCTTGCTAGCCCAGAGGGCTCGACAGTGGTTTATAAGCGCTACTGCGCTGAGCACTTCGAGCTCCTCTCAAATGTAGGCTGACGGGCCTAAAGTCACTTATCTGCCTGTGGGCCTACTGGGCCTCTTGCGGGGCCTGAATCTTGGCCCATGGTAAGGTTTCTAGTCGTATTCAGGCCATGGGGGCCCAATAGGAGGCATTTTTTTTGTTTTTTTGTTTTCTTTACTTATTGTTGCTATTTTTATTTTTTTCCTGTTTTTTTGTTTTGTTTTCTGCATTATTTATTTTCTTTTGTTATTTTCTTTATTTTTTAATTCTTTTTGCTTTTAGTTTTAGAAAAATTATGAACTTTCTGTTAGTGCCATTAGTTTTCAAATTTGAAAACACTTGTTTTGTTTTTTTGTTTTCTTTCTTGCTTTATTTATTTTATTTTGTTTCTACTTACAACAAAATACTTATCGTTGCTATTTTTATTTTTATTTCCAGTTTTTTTGTTTTGTTTTCTGCATTATTTATTTTCTTTTGTTTTTTGCATTCTTTTTTAATTCTTTTTTGCTTTTAGTTTTAGAAAAATTATAAACTTTCTTAGTGCCATTAGTTTTCAAATTTGAAAACACTATTTGTGTTTGTTGTTTTCTTTGTTGCTTTATTTATTTTATTTTGTTTCTACTTACAACAAAATACTTATTGTTGTTATTTTTATTTTGTTTCCAGTTTTTTGTTTTGTTTTCAGCATTATTTATTTTCTTTTGTTTTTTGCTTTGTTTTTTAATTCTTTTTGCTTTTAGGTCAGCAAAATTATAAACTTTCTGTTAGTGCCATTAGTTTTAGAAAAATTATAAACTTTCTGTTAGTGCCATTAGTTTTCAAATTTGAATAGTTAAAATTTGAATTCTTTGAAATTTTTGTGAATCACAAGTTTGTGATTCACTTTACTAAAAAATGAACATAGATGCGCCTATAGAGAAAATTCAACCTAAATTCATAGTAAATTTCTATGAATTTCAGAGAAATTCATTATGAATTTAGGTCAAATTCCCTGTATAGGGGCATCTATTTGCACTTAGAGAGGAGCTCAACAAGGCAGAGAGGGACGGGCTTATAAACCGGTGTGAGCGCCCTTCGGTTGGCGAGGTGGGATTAAACTCTGAGCGCAACGAGGACCAACCCTTTAGTCCCGGTTTGTGGCACAAACCGGGACTAATGGTCATGGGCCAGGGGCGAGGCGCCCGGTTCGTGCGTGGAACCGGGACCAAAAGGTCCAGACGAACCGGGACCAATGGCCCACGTGGCTGCCCTCTTGCGAGTGTTCTTGGTGAGAACATAGTTGACAAGGAGCGAACCGGGATTAATGGTATTACGAGGGCCGAACCATAAGACATTAAAGCATTTCAAATGAACTCTGAAAAAGTTGAAAGTTGGCATGGTATCATAATTTCACCCACATAGCATGTGCATGTACAAAACGGACAATGGTATCATACAAATGCATTACAAAGTTGGCATGGTATCATCATAATAGTTGCGGAGAAAGTCTTCACTTTTTCTTCGCTTGTGTCATTTGCTTATTGCGCCGTAACCATGGATAATCTTCATCGCTTTATCGGGATGGTTGGGTCAGCCTTGACTTTGAAGGGAGGAATTTCATGAAACTTCATAATCTTGAGACATGTCATCTTGCCCTCCACTCCCACGATGTCCCTTTTTCTGAAAAGAACTATGTGGCGCTTTGGCTCATCGTATGATGTATTCGCTTCCTTATCTTTTCTTTTCTCGGTCTGGTAGACATGTCCTTCACATACATAACATGTGCCACATCATTGGCTAGGACGAACGGTTCGTCGGTGTACCCAAGATTTTTCAGATCCACTGTTGTCATTCCGCATCGTGGGTCTACACATACCCGCCTCCTGACAGATTGACCCATTTGCACTTAAACAAAGGGACCTTAAAATCATGTCTGTAGTCAAGTTTCCATATGTCCACAATGTAACCATAATATGTTTCCTTTCCCCTCTCGGTTGTTGCATCAAAGCGGACACCGCTGTTTTGGTTGGTGTTCTTTTGATCTTGGTCAATCGTGTAAAATGTATTCCCATTTATCTCGTATCCTTTCCAAATCAATACAGTCAAAGATGGTCCCCTGGACAACAAGTACAGCTCATCACAAACAGAGTTGTCACCTCTGAGACGTGTTTCCAACCAACTACTGAAAGTCCTGATGTGTTCACATGTAATCCAGTCGTCACACTGCTCCGGGTGTTTGGAGCGCAGACTGTTCTTGTGTTCATCGACATACGGGGTCACCAAGGTAGAGTTCTCAGAGAACTGTAGTGTGCTTGAGACCAAGAATATCCGTCCCTGCATATTATTGAATCCCTTCCAAGCGTGCCTTTTTCCCTGGGCCTCCCCTCATACCGCGATTTAGGGAGACCTATCTTCTTAAGGCCAGGAATGAAGTCAACACAAAACCCGATGACATCCTTTGTTTGATGGCTCATGGAGATGCTTCCTTCTAGCCTAGCGCGGTTACGGAGATCCTTCTTTAGGACTCCCATGAACCTCACAAAGGGGAACATATTGTGTAGAAATACGGGCCCCAGAATGACAATCTCGTCGACTAGATGAACTAGGACGTGCGTCATGATATTGAAGAAGGATGGTGGGAACACCAGCTCGAAAGTGACAAGACATGGCGCCACATCACTCCTTAGCCTTGGTACGATTTCTGGATCGATCACCTTCTCAGAGATTGCATTGAGCAATGCACATAGCTTCACAATGGCTAATCGGACGTTTTCCGGTAGGAGCCCCCTTAATGCAACCGGAAGCAATTGCGTCATAATCACGTGGCAGTCATGAGACTTTAGGTTCTGGAACTTTTTCTCTGGCATATTTATTATTCCCTTTATATTCGACGAGAAGCCAGTCGGGACCTTTATACTGAGCAGGCATTCAAAGAAGATTTATTTCTCTTCTTTCGTAAGAGCGTAGCTGGCAGGACCTTCATACTGCTTCGGAGGCATGCCGTCTGATACGTCCATTGTGCATCATGCTTTTATATCAATATTTATTGCATTATGGGATGTCATTACACTTTATATCTCAATACTTATGTCTATTCTCTCTTATTTTACAAGGTTTACCATGAAGAGGGGGAATGCCGGCAGCTGGAATTCTGGCTTGAAAAGGAGCAAACATTGGAAACCTATTCTACACAACTCCAAAAGTCCTGAAACTCCATGAAACAACTTTTTGGATTTATTAAGAATTTATGAGCGAAAGAAATAGGCATCGCCCACACCTGTCCAGAGACAGGCCCTCTCAGAGGGCGCGCGGCCCCTATCTCCTGGGCCCCTGGTGGCCTCCGGCGTCCATCTTCTGCTATATCATCACTTTTACCCTGGAAAAAATCGTGGGCAAGCTTACGGGACGAAACTCCGCCACCACGAGGCGGAACCTTGGCGGAATCAATCTAGTGCTCTGGCGGAGCTGTTCTGCCGCGGACACTTCCCTCCGGGAGGGGGAAATCATCACCAACGTCATCACCAACGATCCTCTCATCGGGAGGGGGTCAATCTCCATCGACATCTTCACCAGCACCACCTCCTCTCAAAACCCTAGTTCATCTCTTGTATCCAATCTTGTATCAAAACCACAAATTGGTACCTGTGGGTTGCTAGTAGTGTTGATTACTCCTTGTAGTTGATGCTAATTGGTTTACTTGGAGGAAGATCATATGTTCAGATCCATTATGCATATTATTTCTCTTCTGATTATGAACATGAATATGCTTTGTGAGTAGTTACGTTTGTTCCTGAGGACATGGGTGAAGTCTTGCTATTAGTAGTCATGTGAATTTGGTATTCGTTTGATATTTTGATGAGATGTATGTTGTCTTTCCTCTAGTGGTGTTATGTGAACGTCGACTACATGACACTTCACCATTATTTGGGCCTAGAGGAAGGCATAGGGAAGTAATAAGTAGATGATGGGTTGCTAGAGTGACAGAAGGTTAAACCCTAGTTTATGCGTTGCTTCGTTAGGGGTTGATATGGACCCATATGTTTAATGTCGTGGTTAGGTTTACCTTAATACTTCTTTTTGTAGTTGTGGATGCTTGCAATAGGGGGTTAATCATAAGTGGGATGCTTGTCCAAGTTAGGGCAGTACCCAAGTGCCGGTCCACCCACATGTCAAATTATCAAAGTACCGAACGCGAATCTTACGAACGTGATGAAAACTAGCTTGACGATAATTCCCAATGTGTCCTTGGGAGCTCCTTCTTCATTATTAGAATTTTTCCAGGCTTATCCTTTGCTACATAAAGGATTGGGCCACCTTGCTGCACTTTATTTACTTTATTTACTTTATTTACTTTTTGCTTGTTACTATTTATCTTATCACAAAACTATCTATCACCTTCTATTTCAGTGCTTGCAAAGAAAACCTTACTGAAAACCGCTTATCATTTCCTTCTGCTCCTCGTCGGGTTCGACACTCTTACTTATCGAAATGACTACGGTAGATCCCCTACACTTGTGGGACATCAAGACTCTTTTCTGGCACCGTTGCTGGGGAGTGTATCGCTTTTGGTGAGTGGAACTTGGTAAGGAAACATTTATATAGTGTGCTGAAATTTTCTGCTACTTGTCACTATGGAAACTAATCCTTTGAGGGGCTTGTTTGAGGTATCTTCACCCCAACGAGAATAGCAAAGAGATGCTCCTCAACCTACTGAACCTTATGAAAATATTCACTTTGAGATTCCTTCGGGTATGATAGAAAAACTGCTAGCTAATCCTTTTGCAGGAAACGGAACATTGCATCCCGACTTACACCTTATCTTTGTGGATGAAGTTTGTGGATTATTTAAGTTGCAGGTATCCCCGATGATGTTGTCAAAAGGAATGTCTTTGTCGTGGAATTTTCACGTCAGATGTCCTCGTGAAAGGACTTAGTTGTGGAGCCATCGCAACTAGGAAGCTTGAAGGGGTTAACCGGGACAAAGGACACGAGAGGGTTTATACTAGTTCGGCCCCTTACGGTGAAGGTAAGGCCTACGTCTAGTTGGGTTGGTATTGATGTTTCGATGACCAGGGAGCGAGACATGCTATGCCCGGTTCTCGATGAGTTGTTTCTTGCCCTAAGCCGCCAGCAGGTCGTCCCCTTATATACACGTGTTGACGCCCTGCGGCGTGCAGAGTCCCGGCCGGCTTATAACAGTGTCCGGCTCGGTGACTAGTTAAAACTACCTTATGATACAAGTCATGCCATCATGGCGGTTTACTACAACGGGCCTTAAGTCGCCTGTGGGCCTTAAGCCCTCTATGAACCGCCATCTTCATACTTTGGTCTTGGGCTTTTCTGTGGTAAGTCTTCTTTGTGTAACCCGGCCCCTCCTAGGCGGCTTACACAAATAGTTATATCCCCAACATTAGGCCCTAGATTGATTTGAACCTGTTCATGTCAATCTTGAAATACCTTATGGAATTGTCCTTAGTCTTTTGTCTTGCATGAAGATTTTAACCCGCCGTGACATCATCATCCTCACCATGACGTCATCTTCAATAGAACTTATTTTTACTCCGTCATATCTTCCAACGGATCTTTGCCTTTACCGACCATCCCGAGAATCGAGGCGTCGGGGCCGCTGGATAATGATGTTTTGGTCTCCTCGTTTCTTGCGCCATCTCGGTCAGTCTTCCCTTATAAATAGAACGACCTAGGTCTTCCACTCTTCCTTCTTTTAGTCATCCTCTTCCTCTTGCTTCCTCTCGAGCTCCGCCGTCGCCGCCGTCGAACCCCTCGTCTTCACCGACTCGGGCCGCCGCATCAACCTGACTCTGACCAGAGATCGACGGCGAAACTCTGCAGCTCGTCTGCATCCGTGAGTTCCTCTCCTTCCTTTTCTTAGATCTGCATTGGGACTTTGTCGAGTTCGTCGTTGTTCATCACCGCCCGACGCAAACCCTCGCTAGTTCTTACCTCCAATGCCCTGTTTAGATCGTGAAAACTACGTAGAACTGCTGCGGTACTTGTTTGTGTTGATCTTGCATAGAAATAGATCTCATTTCCCTTGTTTGGAAACCCTCTTCGAATGTGTGAACTTCTCTGCCCTGTTTTTAGGTCTAGAAAATTTTCTTTTGAGAGCAATATTTTGATCCAGAGTAATAACTGTCATCTGTGAAACTTGTTTTTATCACCCAGAAAACTTCTTCTGGTAAGTGACCTTAAACACAACTGTCAAGGTGTCCGGCTTAAATAAATGACACAGAACCTTAGTTGCTCCTCATGGCCTGAAGAACTTTGAACTGCTCCTGATACTTGTAGCGGCTTAAATATTGTTGCACAGTCATCCTTATATCATTAGGCCCTTTATTAAGCCGCAACCTTGAATAATTAGGAGATTTCTTCCGGGTTAAAATTGAACCGGATTTTCTTATTTTGTCATAGGCCAATTTACATAATGGCACCCAAAGCTCCTAAAGCTCATGTAACCTGCAACTGGGTTAAGTCCACTGTCACAAAGAGTATCTTGGCCGACTTCGTGAAATCCGGCCATCTGCCCAAGAAGGAAATTATGTCCTATCGTGCTCCTAACCCGTCGGAAGAGAAGCCTCTACCCAAAAAAGGGGAAGTAATCATATTCACCAGTCACATGACCCGGGGCTTTGCTCCGCCTAGTTCAAAATTCTTCAGGGATGTGTTGCATTTCTTTGATCTCAGACCCCAAGACATCGGGCCCAATTCTGTGTCAAATATCTGCAACTTCCAAGTCTTCTGCGAGGTGTATCTTGGGGAAGAACCCAATATACCATTATTCAGAGAATTGTTCTACTTAAACCGGCAGAATGAACGTGCCAACGGGCGCAGTATTGAACTCGGTGGTATCTCAATTCAGCGGCGAAGATATTGTCTTTTTCCTTATGCTGAACTGCCGAGTCATCCAAAAGAGTGGAACCAGACGTGGTTCTACTGCCAGGATACTTCTCCGGCTGAGGAGAACCCTTTGCCCGGCTTCCGCGCGCTGCGCCTTGAGTCCAACCACCCGCTGCCGGATAAATTAACTATTGTTGAACGTCTGCCACTTGCCCCTACCATTAGAAGAATCAAAGCTCTTCTGGGAAATGGCCTAGATGGCATCGACTTAGTCCGAGTCTAGGTTACCTGGCGAATACTTCCATTAAGCCGCCGACCCGGTTTAATGTGCACTTACTCCGGCGAAAAGGATGACCCAATGCGTCATTGCTCCGACGACTTACCAGAAGATGTGGTAGAGGCCACGACCCAGTCATTGTTGAAAGAAGGCACAGTGATAAGCAATGCCTTTGGCTTACTCCCCTTCTGCACAAAAAACCCGACTCCTGTTGTAAGTCACTAACCTATGATGAATACTTTTTATTATATTATACCTTGCTTTTACTTATAACCTCTTATCATTTTCACAGGCTGATGATCACTTTTGGAAGGCCAAATATAACCATGAAGCAGCCAAACAAGCCAGAGCAGCCAAAAGAGCTGAAAGAAAACCCGCCACCGCAGGAACTTCAAGGAAGAAAAAACCTAGCGCCTCAGATTTACTCAAATTGGACGACACTTCTGATGAAGAAGAGGTAATCCTTTAACTCTCCTGATTTCTTTGTCATTACTTTGTTGACACTCTATCCTTTCAGGAAGACACAGGGAAGAGCCGAGCTACCGAGGAAGAGGTAACTATAATTTCGTCTGACTCCGAGCCTCTGCCGCGTCCGAAAATTCGAAGAGTAACCCAGAAAGTAAGATTTTCACATCCTTTGGCTTACCAAGATCCTCAATTTCTTTTGAAGCAACAGCAGTATGTAAGCCGGAGGCAGACCCGGAACAACAAAGATGTAGAGCTTTCCTCCGGCTTACCTGACATAACCAGGAAGCGTCGGACTCAGGTTATATCCGATTTACTTTGTCATGTTCCTTTGGCATGTTACTTTCACCAACCTCTCAATTCCTTTGACTCCAATTATCAGGATACCTCTCCTTCTTCTGGCGAGTCTATGCAATCCAACATGCCGGCCTTCAAAACTGCCCCCGGGTAATGTAACTCTATGTACCTTGAACTTTATTTTACGCATGCTTGCATATTCATCCTTTTGCCTTTGTTAACAGCATGCAAGTGAAACCCAGCAAGAGGGCGAAGAAGAATAAGTTGTCCCAAGATCCGATTGTGACTGAACCGGTGATTAATGCGTCTGCTCCAGATAGCTCTACCCATCAGCCACCGCCTGAACCGGCTTCTGATATTCCAGTGCCAATCTTTAATCCGTCTGCTGAGGATACTCTCAACACAGATGACCCGGAGATTCCTAGCCCGAACAAGACAAATGAACCAGAAGTTGAGATTGTGAGGTCTCAGTTTGTTGAACCAGGGCGGCCTACTGTCCTTGCCAAATGTTCCGCCAAGGAAGAACTTGCTGAACGCAGAAGAGCCAAGCAGGATATTACTGATTACACTCACTTAAGCATTGGTGATATAGTCTCGGGCTATTTGAATCAAGTGCATACCAGCTGTGACCTGGAAATTGACATGGTAAAACAAATACAGCACAAATCTGAGGTATAACTCATACTTTTTACCTGAGTCTTACATACTGTACCAGCCCCCAAGTCTATAGCTTATGAATAAATATGTTGTAGACTTAGAAATCTGCTTTACTTATTAATTGAACCGGTTCAAAGAGAATATATTTAACCCGGTTATAACATGATAGTTGTAAATTTTGCAATATACATTAGTCCCCAAGTGTCAAGTATCTTTACTTGTAAGGTGCTTGAGACTTAATATGTGTGACCCGGTAGGATAAGGTTACAATTCTTCAACATACATTAGCCCCCAAGTGCCAAGTATCTTTACTTGTAAAGTGCTTGGGACTTGAATGTTACCTTACTATAATCCTTACCATAACCTGGTGTCAATGCAGGCTGCCATAAGTCAGTTTGAATCGGAGCTTGCTGTCCTGAAGAGCCGTCTGGAAACTCAAGAACTTGAGACTCAGAAGGCTAACTCCAAATTTGAATTCAGTGTCTCTGAAAATGAGAAACTGAAGAAGAATTTTGAGTCGGAGAAGAAAACTTGGGCTGATGAGAAAGCTTCCCTGGTGACTCGGCCCGAAACAGCAGAAGCATCTCTCACAGAAGCAACAACCGAGCTGTCCGACTTAAAACGCCAGATATCTCAAATGGTTTCAACCATCTTCGGTAAGTTATCGTGCAAAACTTCCAACCTTGTAACCTTACAATGACTATTGTAATAGTTACTTCCGGCTGACTGTTATACTTGTTCACATACAGGCCCCAAGAGTACCAACCTAAAGCAAAACATGCTGATCAAGCTTAAAGCAGTTTACACCTTAGTGGAACAGCTATACTCCGGGTCACAACGCGCCTTGGCCATTGTAGCCTTATCAACTCCACATCCCCGCCTTCTGCAAGACGTACTGAAGAGTCTCGCTTTTCTTCCTTAGTGGATCCAGGACTTAAGGCGGGCATCCTCAAGAGCCGGTGCTGTAGCCGCATTGAGCCGGGCTAAAGCATGGCTCCCAGAACTAGACCCGGCCGATCTTGCCCTTGGATACCCAAGTCTGAAGGAGGACGGCACTGCTTTTGATGATCATGACTTGACCGCCTGTGTCAAAGCCATACATCCCGTGGCAACCCTTATTGGAAACGACACTGATCTTAGCAAGTATGCACCGGCTTATGACAGTGAAAACCGGAGAATTCCAAATGCTCCATATGATCAAATCAACCTGATCCCTCCAATTCTTAAGCATACTTTTGCCCCTGAAGTGGACCCAACCGGTTTAATAGATGATGAAGCTGAGTTTAAAGCTTTGAGCGGCATTGACTGGGCCTCGTCAACTTTCCAGGACAAAACAGCCGACGGAGAAGCGGATAAGGATAACCCAGAGCCTTCAAGCCCGCCGAAGGAGTGAATCGCCAGATGTTTTGCAAAAAACAATGCTTCATTTATTCAGACTCTGGGAGTCTTGTAATAGGGTAGAAAAACCTCTCCACTTTGTCATGCCTTCGCGCATGTTTATGGCGCTTAATACTTTCATAAGCCGCCATTGCTATATATTTCCAGCTTATGTTGATCGTTTGCCTCCCTGATGTTAAATTTGCTTGTCTTATCCTGCACATGAAACAAACCAAAGCTCCCTTGGAGGTTTATCACACCGGGTGTCACATAAAGTATTTGTAACCCAGACACGAACCAAAGGCACCTCACACAGGCCGGTTTACGACTATACTTTGCTAAGCATAAACATAATAGCATGCCTGCGATCCTTCGATAACCTATCCTGCTGATTCGATGCCCACCTGGTACTTAACAACCTGGTGTGACCAATATTAAACCGGAAAAACAAAAAACATCTCATAATGTTTTCCCAAGGTCTCAGGATAGTCAAAATAATTTACAGGCTTCTGATTCGAATACGATCAGTAAACCATTCCAAAGGGGTTAAGCTAAGATTCGGATACGATCATATAGCCCCCAATGGCTTGGCGATGCCGATCAAATGGGTATCGACAGCTATGTTCTCTTTGGTTCGAATACGACCTATGTTTGAACAGGAAGCCCCCAAGTGACCACGAGATTTGTTTAATGACGCTAATTCGTATACAATCCACGTCAGACCCAAAGGGGTTAAGCTATGATTCAAATATGATCAAGAAGCCCCCAAGTGGGTTTGGCAGTATGCCGATCAAGCGGGTACCGACAGCTATGTTCTCTTTGGTTCGGATACGACCTATGTTTGAACAGGAAGCCCCCAAGTGATCATGGCTAGATTCAGATATGATCATAAGCCAATCCAAAGGGAAAGCCGGACTCAGATATGATCCGCTCCCCGTTGGTAATATCCACCACCTGATAAGGAAGACATAAACTTTTGAGGTAAAAAAGGACCGAGATCGTGCTTTATTATTTTATACACCGTCAAAATATATACATCTTGAGATCCGGTGGCTTAAGTATAGTAAAGCTGAAGATGTATTATATCCCACAGCCGGTGATTCTCCTCCTCCGACTTACGTGAGTCTTAGTGCTCTCGAGTATCGACGAGGTAACATGACCCGTTGTTCAGATTCTGGCTGACCACAAAGGCTCCTTACCAAGGATGGGATAACCTGTGCATATCAGACTGATCCTGGATGAGCCGGAACACTAAGTCGCCTTCCTGAAAGGTTCTGCTTCTAACCCGGCGGCTGTGATAGCGACGAAGGTCTTGTCGGTCAATCGCTGAGCGGGCTATTACCAAGTCTCGCTCCTCATCCGACAAGTCAAGTGCCTTCTATAGAGCTTTTTCATTATCAGCCTCAACGTAAGCCGCCACACGGGGCGCATCGTGCCGGATATCACTTGGCAGAACTGCCTCTGCTCCATAAACCATGAAGAAAGGTGTATAACCCGTTGGATCGAGGCCACTTACCCTTTGTCACCCTGTGTATTAGTGTTGGCCACAAATTCCGGGTTGCCGTCCGCCTTACGCTTATTGTCGCTTAGACTCACCGTGTTGTGCTGTTGGCTCTTTCCATTGCCATCTCGTTTTCCCTTCCCTGTCCTTTCATCGTTAGACACGGGATCTTTGGTACTATCAGAATCGGCATATTTGACTACAGCCACCATTAGCGTACTCATATCCTTGCAGCCACGTTTAAGGCGCCCCAGTTTCTGCCTCAGTGGCTCGAAGCTGCAATTCTTCTCCAATATAAGGACTGCAGAACCGGCATCCATCTTATCAGATGAATGAACTATCTCCTTGACCCGGCGTACCAAATTGGTGGTAGATTGACCCTCCCCCTGCTTACAATTCGTCAAGGCCACGATTGACATAGATTGCTTACAGGTGTCCTTGAAGTTCTGGATGAAATGGGCTTTTAACTCCTCCTACAGACCAATGGAATTGGGTGGTAAACTCTTTAACCAAAACCGGGACGTTCCATCTAACATCATGGTGAAGTATTTGGCCATTGCCACGTTACTGACTTCCAACAGCTCCATGGCCATCTCATAACTCTCAATCCATGCTCCAAGCTGTAAGTCGGCCGTATAATTCGGCACATTTCGAGGTCGCTTGAAGTCCTTGGGCAGGCGTACATTGCGCAAAGCCGGTATCAAACAAGGAACACCTTCGGTTCTAGTGGCTACTCCCATCTCGGTAGAAGTCGCTGGATACTCTGGAATATCCTGACGTGCCGCCTGTTGAGCCGCCAGCTGAGCCGCCAGCTGAGCTGCCCGCTCGTTCTCCTGACGTACTCGGTCCTGCGCCGGGTTATAGCCACTATGTTGGTCATGGCGTTGGGCGTTGCTTGACAAAGCTTCAGGTTCCATGTGCCTGATGTAACTCAGACTCTGGTTCTGACGAGGCGGTGCTAACCAAGGCGGAGGAGTTGAATGAATCCTAACCCGGCTATAAGAATAAGTCTCTTGCTGAGCCAGGGCCGTCTGGACAAGTTCCCTGATTCTCTGGGTCTCCACTGCTGTTGGATCATCACCATCCGCTGGGAGAGCCGCCAGACGCGCTGATGCTGCGATTAAGTTCTCCATGGGGTTGGAAAAGTGACCCGGCGGCGTCGGCACATAACGTGGCAGTGCCATGCTCACATGAGGAGGCGACATCTCTCGACGCTGAGCCGGTCCTCCTGCTCCGGATGTCATAAGCTGATTGGCATCTGGCGGGTTACTTGGGAGGGCTCCGGGTGTAGCGAAAAGAACCCGAGGGTCGTAATTCGGAGGTAACCGGGATTGGGTCTTCTGGTGTCTCCTCCTCATTACCTCATTGGACGCGTTTAAGCTCATCGTGAGTTGGTAAGCCTCTGACTGCAACCGATGTGCCCGGGCGTCGAGAGCCGCCCGCTCCGTAGCTAGTCTAGTATCCTCAGCTACCAAGGCCTCTTTGGCCTGAGCTATCTCCTCACGTACTCGTGCCACCTCCGCGTCATGCTCATCTTTGCTTGCAGGGATAACCGTGGCGGTTAACAGGGTCGTAAGCTTGTCCATGAGATCTATCAGCACTTGAGCCGGCGGGCGCACAGGGCCTCCTGCCCCGGCCGCTCCTATCCCGGACGTAATTGCGGTAGCGGCCATAGCATTTTGACCGGGTTGAGTCCCAGGCATGAAGACTCCTGCCCAATTCGGCGACTCACAGGGGTCCGGAATACTGAAGCCATCGGAACAGCCCCCGAGCACACCATCTTGAACTTGATATAGAGAATCTGTTGAACCGGCGGACGAATCACTGTCAGAGTGGACGGCCGTCTCACCACCATCTTTAGGTCCTTCAGAAAGCTCTTCTCTGTGGACGCAGCCCACAAAGACACGCTTCATGCCGGGTTGAGCTCGGGCGGGTTTTGCACGCTGAGTCGTCTCGACGAGGTCGGTGCAGTTGTCCGGCACAGGCCCCGGCTCACCAATCCGGCCGATGAAAACGTGGATCCCTCCGAAGGGGACCCGGTACCCGTACTCAATTGAGCCGGCATCGGGGCCCCAGCCTTCGTCGTCGATGTAGATCTTGCTGCGACGACTCTTGGTCATCCGGCCCACTATGTATCCCTTGAGCCCTTCGAAGTTGCCCTTCGAGAACTCAAATC
Source organism: Aegilops bicornis (assembly GCA_021605145.1). Classification (NCBI taxonomy): domain Eukaryota; kingdom Viridiplantae; phylum Streptophyta; class Magnoliopsida; order Poales; family Poaceae; genus Aegilops; species Aegilops bicornis. Next base: position 46,570,978 of record CM038675.1, on the reverse strand, counting down.
CACCGTGTGCTGGCCCCACGGTGGGCGCCAACTGTCGTGGAATTGTCACGTCATATGTCCTCGTGAAAGGACTTAGTTGTGGAGCCATCGCAACTAGGAAGCTTGAAGGGGTTAAACGGGACAAAGGACACGAGAGGGTTTATACTAGTTCGGCCCCTTACGGTGAAGGTAAGGCCTACGTCTAGTTGGGTTGGTATTGATGTTTCGATGACCAGGGAGCGAGACACGCTATGCCCGGTTCTCGATGAGTTGTTTCTTTCCCTAAGCCGCCAGCAGGTCGTCCCCTTATATACACGGGTTGACGCCCTGCGGCCTACAGAGTCCCGGCCGGCTTATAATAAAGGTCCGGCTCGGTGACTAGTTAAAACTACCTTATGATACAAGTCATGCCATCATGGCGGTTTACTACAACGGGCCTTAAGTCGCTTTGTGGGCCTTAAGCCCTCTATGAACCGCCATCTTCATACTTTGGTCTTGGGCTTTTCTGTGGTAAGTCTTCTTTGTGTAACCCGGCCCCTCCTGGGCGGCTTACACAAATAGTTATATCCCCAACAGCCTTCCCTTTATCTTTGAAGGGAGATGCAATGACATGGTATAGGCTATGTGATGATATGAGATTTTGGAATTATAAGCGAGTGAAGTTGGAATTTCACCAGAAGTTCTATCCTATGCATCTTGTTCATCGTGATCATAATTACATATATAATTTCTGGCCTCGCGAAGGAGAAAGCATCGCTCAAGCTTGGGGGAGGCTTAAGTCAATGTTATATTCATGCCCAATCATGATCTCTCTCGGGAAATGATTATTCAGAATTTTTATGCTCGGCTTTCTCTTGATAATCGCAACCTGCTCGATACTTCCTGTGATGGTTCCTATATGCTGAAGACTATTGATTTCAAATGGGACTTATTGGAAAGAATTAAACGCAACTCTGAAGATTCGGGTTCCGACGATGGTAAGGAGTCAGGTATGACACCTAAGTTCGATTGTGTTAAATCTTTTATGGATACCGATGCTTTCCGTGGATTTAGCTCTAAGTATGGAATTGACTCTGAGATAGTAGCTACTTTTTGTGAAACTTTTTCTACTCACGTTGATCTCCCTAAAGAGAAGTGGTTTAAATATAATCCTCCTGTTGAAGTGAAAGTAGTTGCACCTATTACAGTCGAAGAAAAGACTATTACATATAGTGATCCTATTATTCCTACTGCTTATGTCGAAAAACCTCCTTTTCCTGTTAGGATAAAAGATCATGTTAAAGCTTATTTGTTGTTCGTAAGAGTAATACTAGGACCTATACACCTCTGATCAAATTAATGTTGAACCTGGTATTGCTATGATTAAAGATCTCTTGGATGAGGACTTAGATGGGCATGTTATCTCTTTCTTGGGTGAAACTGCTAATATTGCTAGACCCGATACTAAGACACGTAGACCTGTTGTAGGCATGCCTTTTATTTCTGTTAAAATAGGAGATCATTGTTATCATGGCTTATGTGATATGGGTGCTAGTGCTAATGCGATACCTTATGATCTTTATAAAAAAATTATGCACGATATTTCCCCTGTTGAATTAGAAGACATTGATGTTACTATTAAGCTTGCTAATAGGGACACCATTAAACCTATTGGGATTGTTAGAGCTGTTGAAGTCTTGTGTGGGAAGATTAAATACCCTGCCGATTTTCTTTTTCTTGGTTCCCCACAAGTTGATTTTTGTCCCATTATTTTTGGTAGACCCTTCTTGAATACTGCTAGTGCTAAGATTAATTGTGAAAAGAATATTGTCACTATTTGCATAGATGGTATGTCTCATGAGTTTAATTTCGCTAAGTTTAGTAGACAACCTCATGAAAGGGAACCACCTAGTATGGATGAAATTATTGGTCTTGCTTCCATTGCTGTTCCTCCAACTGATCCGTTAGAACAATATTTGTTAGACCATGAAAACGATATGTTTATGAAGGAAAGGGAAGAAATAGATGAAGTGTTCCTTAAACAAGAACCTATGCTAAAACATAACCTTCACGTTGAAATTCTTGGGGATCCCCCTCCACCCAAGGGTGATCCCGTGTTCGAACTCAAACCCTTACCTGATAATCTCAAGTATGCTTATCTTGATGAAAAAGAAATATATCATGTTATTATTAGTGCTAACCTTTCAGAGAAAGAAGAAGAAAGATTATTGAAAACTCTGAAGAAGCACCGAGCTGCTATTGGATATACTTTGGACGATCTTAAGGGCATTAGTCCCACATTATGTCAACACAAAATTTCAGTGGAGAAAGATGCCAAACTAGTTAGAGATCCTCAAAGACGATTAAACCCCAAAATGAAGGAAGTGGTAAGAAGGGAGATTCTAAAACTCCTTGAGGCAGGTATTATTTATCCCCTTGCTGATAGTGAATGGGTAAGCCCTGTCCATTGTGTCCCTAAAAAGGGAGGTATTACCGTTGTTCCTAATGATAAAGATGAATTGATCCCGCAAAGAATTATTACAGGCTATAGGATGGTAATTGATTTCCGTAAGTTAAATAAAGCTACTAAGAAAGATCATTACTCTTTACATTTTATTGATCAAATGCTAGAAAGGCTATCCAAACACACACGGTTTTGCTTTCTAGATGGTTATTCTGGCTTCTCTCAAATACCTGTGTCCTCAAAGGATCAATCTAAAACTACTTTTACTTGCCCTTTTGCTACTTTTGCTTATAGACGTATGACTTTTGGTTTATGTAATGCACCTGCTACCTTTCAAAGATGCATGATGGCTATATTTTCTGATTTTTGTGAAAAGATTTGTGAGGTATTCATGGATGACTTCTCCGTCTATGGATCATCTTTTGATGATTGTTTGAGCAACCTTGATCGAGTTTTGCAGAGATGCGAAGACACTAGTCTCGTCTTGAATTGGGAAAAGTGTCACTTTATGATTAATGAAGGCATTGTCTTGGGGCACAAGATCTCCGAGAGAGGTATTGAAGTTGATAAAGCCAAAGTTGATGCTATTGAAAAGATGCCATGTCCCAAGGACATAAAAGGTATAAGAAGTTTCCTTGGTCATGCCGGCTTTTATAGGAGGTTCATTAAGGACTTTTCTAAAATCTCTAGGCCTCTAACTAATTTATTGCAAAAAGATATTACTTTTGTCTTTGACGATGACTGTGTAGAAGCATTTGAAACACTTAAGAAAGATTTTATCACTGCACCTATTGTTCAGCCACCTGATTGGAATTTACCTTTTGAAATTATGTGTGACTAGTCATCAACCCCGTGCGTACGCACGGGCTAGTGATTTTGGGAAAACAACATTTTCTAAAACATTGCATAGCACTATGGTAATGTGATTGCAATTAGAGAACGTGAAATTAAATTTTGAACATCTCTCAACCGATCGTTATATGTCATGTATTCAGAATACAAAAAAAGATGGCCGCTTTGTGACGATAAAACTGGTTACTCAAAATAAAATATTTGAAGGAATAGTTAGAAGGGACCACATGCTCAATTAATTAAGGAGAAAGAGTGATACATATTCGAGGTCATAGATATTTTGTACCTAGTTAGTTTGGCTGGGATATATTCCCAAAAATACAACTTGGAATCATCGATGGTTATTATATATCAAGGACATCATAAATTATAAATATCTTTTCTCTTCGTCATGAAGGTCATGGATCACTGAAATTATTCTCTCTGAGTCTAAATCATAGCATCACTATTTGTATTATTGTAACATAAGTAGGTGGTTATTATGCATATATTTATATAACCATGAAAAATAAAAATTGGAAGAAACAACTTATTCGAGATATCTATATTTCTGGAGAAAGAGGCGTTTTGGCTTCTGTATGCGGGATGAAAACTTAAAAGGAGGACATTTATTTTGTTTTGGTGATATACAGCAAATGCATTGGAATGTTATATAGATAACAAAAAATAAACAACTTGTTTTCCTTTTAGATAACATAAAAGAGATGATTGTCCTTCCTGCTATAATTTTGCTAACACTATATAACGCGAGGCAAGCAGCTTGGATTTCTATTTCAATTATGTTGAAGAGTTTCCCAAATAAATTTTCTTTGTAAGACTTAAGCAATGCATATATTTTTCGTGCGTGATTCATAGATGTAGCTTAATTGTTTCTCTTTTCATGAATACAGCAAATCATAGATTAATGAATAGACGTATTTCGCTCTCCTTCATATAGGGTCAAAATACGTGTGTGTATAAACATGTATAAATTACAATTTAGTATGATCAGTCAACGAATTATAAAAATCAGATCTTAATTACATAAAAGCTAGCTCTTCCTAAGCAAGCTCCAGCTCCATACAATAGATGCATTAACTGTAAAAAAAATCAACACGGATGTTTTCGTAATTATATAGTACATCTAACAAAAGGACACTAAAACTAACCAAGCAGAAACAAATGAAGAAAACCACCTAAGAGGTTAACTTCAGCATATCATTTTTTTGATCTCCCGTGTCGCTTGAAATAATAACCATTATGGTGTCACCTTCTTGACCTCCTGAATGCGTATACCTCCAAGTCTGCAAGAACACTATCAAATAAATTCCCTCAGAACAGAGAAGTTTCTGCTTCTAAGATGTGGATCAGTGGGAGATAATAAAACTGAAAGAACAGATCCAAGTAAACAAACCCATACTTTTTGCATCTAAGAAGCATAGAGAAGTATACGGAGCAAATCATCTAATGCTCCAAAGCGACCTATCCAATTTCAAACAAAATTAGAAGTGGTGCTTGAGTTCGCTGTGCAGAAGTACGTCCACACGCCTTTGGTGAATCGAATCGCCTGATTTGATTTGTAGCATCTATAAATCCTAGCCATCCAAGTACTACATATCTTGAGAGGTCTAGAACTACAGAAAGCACATCATCAGCATCCGCCACAACGAAACTCTAGGCTGCATGTTCTCATTATATGCAAAGTAGAGGTCTGAAACTAAGGAAAGCACATCATCATCCACCAAAGCGAAACTCTAGGCTGTACTTTCTTATTATATACCAAGTCTCAAATTTCAGTAGCGCAACACAATATAAAATCCTCAAAAATAATAAACCAATCTCTTCTTGGTCCTTGCATACCTGCGATCAGTGTGCCATAGTTCCTCCACCAACAATGGAAGCTGTCCAATCTGATGCAAACTGCCTTCGATGCACTGCCTTCTCCACTGGATTGGACTAAAGTTTGGTCGGGCCTGGAAGCTAAGTTTGGAAGGACGTCCTCCTCAACCAAGATGGCTTGTAGCATAGTTGAGTTGATGGAGATTAAAAGATTGCAGAGAAAGAATCAGAGAGAGGTTTCCTAGATGGTTTTACATGATTGACACATGATGAGTGGAGAAGGATCAGGAGGAAGAGCACCATAGTAGGATGACGAACGGAGCGGCAGATTTAGATCATGGGTCGTTGCCTGGAGGGGCAGGATCGGCGGAGGACTCCTGGGAGGGATTTTCCTTTTCTTCACGGGGAGGAAGATATTTTGTGCGTACAATAATAATCTATAGGAGAATGTTACGATCAACTTTTTCTCATTAGAAAAACAGAGAGAGACCAAACGGAGGACAACTCACATAGGTGGGATAGGAGGATGTTACGATCAGCTTTTTTTCATTAGAAAAACAAAGAGAGACCAAAGGGAGGACAACTCACGTAGGTGGGATAGGACATCAGGTCTCTTGCTTCATCCAACGGCTCCACATACATTATATATTAATTGGATGGCTAAAATTTCTTAATTTTAAGGATTATTGTGGAGCCTCGTATGGTGCCTCCAATTAGTAAATATAAGATGCTAGTGATTACGCTGCAGATGTTGTTTTAGGGCAAAGAGTCGATAAGAAATTGAATGTTATAGTATGCAAGTAAGACTCTTGATACTGCCCATAGAAATTATGCTACTACTGAAAAAGAGTTCTTAGCAGTTGTGTTTGCATGTGATAAGTTTAGACCTTATATTGTTGATTCCAAAGTTACTATTCACACTGATCATGCTGCTATTAAATATCCTATGGAAAAGAAAGACGCTAAGCCTAGACTCATTAGATGGGTTCTCTTGCTCGAAGAATTTGACTTGCATATTATTGATAGAAAGGGAGCTGAGAACCCCGTTGCAGACAACTTGCCTAGCTTAGAGAATGTTCTTGATGACCCACTGCCTATTAATGATAGTTTTCCTGATGAACAATAAGCGGTTGTCAATGCTTCTCGTCTTTGCTCCTGGTATGCTGATTATGCTAATTACATTGTTGCTAAATATATACCGCCTAGTTTCACATACCAGCAAAAGAAAAAGTTCTTTTATGATTTAAGACATTACTCGGGATGATCCACACCTTTATAAAGAAGGAGTAGATGGTATTACTAGACGTTGTGTGCCTGAGCATGAACAGGAACAAATCCTATGCAAGTGTCACTCTGAATCTTATGGAGGACACCATGCTGGAGATAGAACTGCACACAAGGTACTACAATCTGGTTTTTATTGGCCTACTCTCTTCAAAGATGCTCGTAAGTTTGTCTTATCTTGTGATGAATGTCAAAGAATAGGTAACATTAGTAGACGTCAAGAAATGCCTATGAATTATTCTCTTGTTATTGAACCGTTTGATGTTTGGGGCTTTGATTATATGGGACCTTTTCCTGCCTCCAATGATTATACACATATTTTAGTTGCTGTTGATTACGTTACTAAGTGGGTAGAAGCTATTCCAGCTAGTAGTGCTGATCATAACACTTCTATTAAAATGCTTAAAGAAGTTATTTTTCCGAAGTTTGGAGTCCCTAGATATCTTATGACTAATGGTGGTTCACACTTTATTCATGGTGCTTTCTGTAAGATGCTTGCTAAGTATGACGTCAATCATAGAATCGCATCTGCTTATCACCCGCAGTCTAGTGGTCAAGTAGAGTTGAGCAATAGAGAGCTCAAATTAATTTTGCAAAAGACTATGAATAGATCTAGAAAGAATTGTTCCAAAAAACTTGATGATGCATTATGGGCCTATAGAACTGCATACAAAAATCCTATGGGTATGTCTCCTTATAAGATGGTTTATGGAAAAGCATGTCATTTACCTCTTGAACTTGAACATAAAGCATATTGGGCTATTAAAGAGCTCAATTATGACTTCAAACTTTCCGGTGAGAAGAGGTTGTTTGATATTAGCTCACTTGATGAATGGAGAACCCAAGCATATGAGAATGCCAAGCTTTTCAAAGAAAAAGTCAAAGGCTGGCATGATAAAAGGATACAAAAGCGTGAGTTTAACGTAGGAGATTATGTGTTATCATTCAACTCTCGTTTAAGATTTTTTGCAGGAAAACTTTTCTTAAAATGGGAAGGTCCCTACGTTATTGAGGAGGTCTATCGTTCTGGTGCTATAAAAATCAACAACTTCGAAGGCACAAATCCGAGGGTGGTTAACGGTCAAAGAATTAAACATTATATTTCAGGTAATCCCATCGATGTTGAAACTAATATTATTGAAACCATAACCCCCGAGGAATACATAAGAGACACTTTCGTAGCGTTCCGGACCCGAAAAGGCATAGGTACCTGGTACGGTATGTAAACCGACTCCAAAACAACTCTAATGGCAATTTTTATCAGTTTTGGATTATTTAAGAATTTTAGGAAGAAAAAAGTAGTCCGAAAGCGAAACGAGACTCCCACGAGAGGAGCCCCCTCGTAGGGCGCGCCCTGTCTCGTGGGCACCTCGTGTGCCTCCCGGACTCCGTTTTCTTGTATGTTACGTATTTTGGTCGGTAAAAATTCATTATATATACTCCCGAAGGTTTTGACCACCGTATCACACAAATATCTTCTGTTTTTGTTTCGAGTTGTTCCTGTTGCATAATAAAGCAAGATGTCTTCTCAGGGATCAGTTGGGGAGAGTCGGGTGTCTCACCCAACGCCAGGTCCAGGAGCAAATGGCGATGCCTATCACTTTGGACCAGCAACGGAGGATGAGATGGAGGCTGATTTGAAAAGGATAGATGCCATGGAGGAAGATCAAGAAGTTACCTCTCGTCTCCAAGCAGAATTCACTATGGGGGAACTACCTAGCCTGGCTGTCCCTGCTTCGGTCATCCCTTCCAACTCTAGATTTCTTTCTTATGAAAATATGAAAAAGAGTTTCACGTGTTCTCCAGAAGCTATGCAGCATCCTTGGGTAAAAGGAGCTTTGGCCGTTACGGGCAAGCTCCGTAAATAAATTATGGACCTCAAACAACAAGTCAATAAGCTCGAGGAGGAGAACCGTATCCTGAAGGGCATCATCGCCAAGAAGATCATAACACCAACCGTGAAGAAGGAGAAATAATCACATGGGTATGGGCACTCCCCATGGCAACTGCCAAGCTTGGGGGAGGTGCCCCGGTATCGTATCACCATCACACTCCTATCTTTACCGCTTTATTTAGTTCGATCCTTTTAGTAGTATCTCGATCTAGTAGATTGAAGTTTTGATATCAAGTAGTTTTGAGTTTTGCATTCTGATATCTTTATGTAAGCGAGTCCGTGTGCTATCTATAATAAAGATTAGTGTTGAGTCAAGGGCTTTGCTATGTTGCTATGATCTTGAGAAAGTAGAAAGAACAAAAGAGTTCGTATTGATCTTATGGATAGTGATAACTTCACACATAGAAAGTATGAGGCATAAAAATTGTTGAGAGTTGATGAACGTAGCCTTGGTCATCATTGCAATTAATAGGAAGTGATAAGGGAAGAGGGGTTCACATATAAATATATTATCTTGGACATCTTTTATGATTGTGAAGCACTCATTAAGTATGACATGCTAAAAGAGTTGATGTTGGACAAGGAAGACAACGTAATGGTTTATGTTTTTCGACATCTCAGTTAAAGTATATTGTCATTGACCTTCCAAACATGTTGAGCTTGCCTTTCCCCCTCTTGCTAGCCAAATTCCTTGCACCAAGTAGAGATACTACTTGTGCTTCCAAATATCCTCAAACCCAGTTTTGCCATGAGAGTCCACCATACCTACCTATGGATTGAGTAAGATCCTTCAAGTAAGTTGTCATCGGTGCAAGCAATAAAAATTGCTCTCTAAATATGTATGACTTATTAGTGCAGAAAAAATAAGCTTTGTACGAACTTTTGTTGTAGAAGTAATAGAAGCGACAGATTGCATAATTAAAGGTCCACATACAAGGGGCAATATAAAGTGACGTTCTTTTCCATTAAGATTTCGTGCATCAACCCTAAACGCGCATGACAACCTCTGCTTGTTGGGGAACGTAGTAATTTCAAAAAAAATTCCTACGCACACGCAAGATCATGGTGATGCATAGCAACGAGAGGGGAGAGTGTTGTCTACGTACCCTCGTAGACCGAAGCGGAAGCAATCACAACGTAGAGGAAGTAGTCAGACGTTCTCCTCGCGATCCAACCGATCCAAGCACCGTTACTCCGGCACCTCCGAGTTCTTGGCACACGTACAGCTCGGTGTCGCTCCTCGGGCTCCGATCCAGCAAAGCTCCGGGGAGAGAGAGTTCCGTCAGCACGACGGCGTGGTGACGATCTTGATGTTCTACCAACGCAGGGCTTCACCTAAGCACTGCTACGATTTGACCGAGGTGGAATATGGTGGAGGGGGGCACCACACAAGGCTAAGGAACGATCTCAAGGATCAACTTTTGTGTCATGGGGTGCCCCCCTGCCCCCGTATATAAAGGAGCAAGGGGGAGGGCCGGCCGGCCCTAGGAGACGCGCCAAGGGAGGGGGGAGTCCTCCTCCTAGTGGGAGTAGGACTCCCCTTTCCTAGTCCAACTAGGAAGGAGGAAGGGGAAGGAAGGAGAGGGAGAGGAAGAGGAAGGGGCCGCCCCCTCCTTGTCCAATTCGGACTCCCCATGGAAGCGCGCGCCACCTCTGGCGCAGCCCTCTCTCTCCCCTCTTGGCTCAATAAGGCCCATTACTTCCCGGGGTTCCGGTAACCCCTCCGGCACTCTGTTTTATCCGGAAACTTCCGAACCTTCCGAGTCCGAATATAGCCGTCCAATATATCAATCTTTATTTCTCGATCATTTCGAGACTCCTCGTCATGTCCGTGATCACATCCGGGACTCGAACTCCTTCGGTACATCAAAATACACAAACTCATAATATAACCGTCATCGAAACCTTAAGCGTGCGGACCCTACGGTTCGAGAACAATGTAGACATGACCGAGATACATCTCCGGTCAATAACGAATAGCGGGACCTGGATGCCCATATTGGTTCCTACATTTTCACGAAGATCTTTATCGGTCGGACCGCATAACAACATCGTAGTTCCCTTTGTCATCGGTATGTTACTTGCCCGAGACTCGATCGTCGGTATCCAATACCTAGTTCAATCTAATTCTTGGCAAGTCTCTTTACTCGTTCCGTAATGCATCATTACGTAACTAACTCATTAGCTACATTGCTTGCAAGGCTTATAGTGATGTGCATTACCGAGATGGTCCAGAGATACCTCTCCGACAATCGGAGTGACAAATCCTAATCTCGAAATACGCCAACCCAACATCTGCCTTTGGAGACACTTGTAATACTCCTTTATAATCACCCGATTGCCAGTGACGCTTTGGTAGTACCCAAAGTGTTCCTCCGCAAACGGAGTTGCATAATCTCATAGTTATAGGAACATGTATAAGTCATGGATAAAAGCAATAGCAACATACTAAACGATCGGGTGCTAAGCTAATGGAATGGGTCATGTCAATCAGATCATTCAACCAATGATGTGACCTTGTTAATCAAATGACAACTCCTTTGTCTATGGTCAGGAAACTTAACCATCTTTGATTAACAAGCTAGTCTAGTAGAGGCATACTAGTGACACTCTGTTTGTCTATGTATTCACACATGTATTATGTTTCCGGTTAATACATTTCTAGCATGAACAATAAACATTTATCATGATATAAGGAAATAAATAATAACTTTATTATTGCCTCTAGGGCACATTTCCTTCACTGCTTCCCTCTGCGAAGGGCCTATCTCTTACTTTATGTTTTTACTTTATGCTTGAGTCAAGGTGATCCTCACCTTTCCCCTTTTTCATTTTATCCTTTGGCAAGCTCCTCGTGTTTGAAAGATCATGATACATATATCCAATTGGATGTAAGTTGGCATAGGCTATTATTGTTAACATCACCTAAAGGTGAATACGTTGGGAGGCAACACAATAAGCCCCTATATTTCTCAGTGTCCGGCTAAAACTCTATAACCACAAGTATTGCATGAGTGTTAGCAATTATGGGAGACTACAAGATAGTTGAGTATGTGAGCTTGTTGAAAAGCTCTATTATTGACTCTTTCTGATGTTACGATAAATTGCAATTGCTTCAATGACTAAGATTATAGTTTGTTAGTTCCCAATGAAGTTTATGAACCATACTTGACATTGTGAATTGCTTATTACTTGAGCATAGGAAATCATATGGCAAAATCTATATATGTTACTGTTATTAGAATGATCATGATGCCCTCATGTCCGTATTTTATTTTTATCGACACCTCTATCTCTAAACATGTGGACATATTTTTCGATTTCGGCTTCCGCTTGAGGATAAGTGAGGTCTAAGCTTGGGGGAGTTGATACGTCCATTTTGCATCATGCTTTTATATCAATATTTATTACATTATGGGCTGTCATTACACTTTATATCTCAATACTTATGGCTATTCTCTCTTATTTTACAAGGTTTACCATGAAGAGGGGGAATGCCGGCATCTGGAATTCTGGCTGGAAAAGGAGCAAACGTTGGAAACCTATTCTGCACAACTCCAAAAGTCCTGAAAATCCACGAAACAACTTTTTGGATTTATTAATAATTTATGAGCGAAAGAAATAGGCCAGGGCCCACACCCTATCCAGAGACAGGGGGCGCCTCAGAGGGCACGGCCCCTATCTCCTGGGCCCTGGTGGCCTCCGGCGTCGATCTTCTGCTATTTCATCGCTTTTTCCCTGGAAAATATCGTGTGCAAACTTATGGGTCGATTCTCCGCCGCCACGAGGCGGAACCTTGGCGGAATCAATATAGGGCTCTGGCGGAGCTGTTCTGCCGGGGACACTTCCCTCCAGGAGGAGGAAATCATCACCAACGTCATCACCAACGATCCTCTCATCGGGAGGGGGTCAATCTCCATCCTCCTCTCAAAACCCTATATCATCTCTTGTATCCAATCTTGTATCAAAACCACAAATTGGTACCTGTGGGTTGCTAGTAGTGTTGATTGCTCCTTGTAGTTGATGCTAATTGGTTTACTTGGTGGAAGATCATATGTTCAGATCGCATATTATTTCTCTTCTGATTATGCACATGAATATGCTTTGTGAGTAGTTACGTTTGTTCCTGAGGACATGGGTGAAGTCTTGCTATTAGTAGTCATGTGAATTTGGTATTCGTTTGATATTTTGATGAGATGTATGTTGTCTTTCCTCTAGTGGTGTTATGTGAACGTCGACTACATGACACTTCACCATTATTTGGGCCTAGAGGAAGGCATAGGGAAGTAATAAGTAGATGATGGGTTGCTAGAGTGATAGAAGCTTAAACCCTAGTTTATGCGTTGCTTCTTTAGGGGTTGATATGGACCCATATGTTTAATGTTGTGGTTAGGTTTACCTTAATACTTCTTTTTGTAGTTGTGGATGCTTGCAATAGGGGGTTAATCATAAGTGGGATGCTTGTCCAAGTTATGGCAGTACCCAAGTGTCGGTCCACCCACATGTCAAATTATCAAAGTACCGAACGCGAATCTTACGAACGTGATGAAAACTAGCTTGACGATAATTTCCAATGTGTCCTCGGGAGCTCCTTCTTCATTATTAGAATTTCTCCAGGCTTATCCTTTGCTACATAAAGGATTGGGCCACCTTGCTGCACTTTATTTACTTTTTTCTCGTTACTATTTATCTTATCACAAAACTATCTATCACCTTCTATTTCAGTGCTTGCAGAGAAAACCTTACTGAAAACCGCTTATCGTTTCCTTCTTCTCCTCGTCGGGTTCGACACTCTTACTTATCGAAAGGACTACGATAGATCCCCTACACTTGTAGGTCATCACCGTCTTTTTCGTGCAAACGTTGCAGGTCCTCCCGTGCCTCAGGTGTATCTTTTGTCTTTCCATACACGCCCAAGAAGCCTAGCAGGTTCACGCAAAGGTTCTTCGTCATGTGCATCACGTCGATTGAAGAGCGGACCTCTAGGTCTTTCGAGTAGGGTAGGTCCCAAAATATGGATTTCTTCTTCCACATGGGTGCGTGTCCCTCAGCGTCATTCAGAACAGCTAGTGCGTCGGGACCCTTTCCAAAGATTACGTAATCATTGACCATAGCAAGTACGTGATCACCGGTACGCATGGCGGGCTTCTTCCGGTGATCTGCCTCGCCTTTGAAATGCTTGCCTTTCTTTCGACATTGATGGTTGGTCGGAAGAAATCGACGATGGCCCAGGTACACATTCTTCCTACAGCTTCCCAGGTATATACTATCGGTGTCAAGTAAACAGTGCATGCATGCGTGGTATCCCTTGTTTGTCTATCCTGAAAGGTTACTGAGAGCGGGCCAATCGTTGATGGTCACGAATAGCAACGCCTTTAGGTCAAATTCCTCCTGTTTGTGCTCATCCCACGTACGTACACCGTTTCCATTCCACAGCTGTAAAAGTTCTTCAACTAATGGCCTTAGGTACACATCAATGTCGTTGCCGGGTTGCTTAGGGCCTCGGATGAGAACTGACATCATAATGAACTTCCGCTTCATGCACATCCAAGGAGGAAGGTTATACATACATAGAGTCACGGGCCAGGTGCTGTGGTTGCTGCTCTGCTCCCCGAAAGGATTAATGCCATCCGCCTTAAAGCAAACCATACGTTCCTTGGGTCACGTGCAAACTCAACCCAGTACTTTCTCTTGATTTTTCTCCACTGCGACCCGTCAGCGGGTGCTCTCAACTTCCCGTCTTTCTTACGGTCCTCACTGTGCCATCGTATCAACTTGGCATGCTCTCCGTTTCTGAACAGACGTTTCAACCGTGGTATTATAGGAACATACCACATCACCTTCGCAGGAACCCTCTTCCTGGGGGGCTCGCCATCAACATCACCAGGGTCATCTCGTCTGATCTTATACCGTAATGCACCGCATACCGGGCATGCGTTCAGATCCTTGTACACACCGCGGTAGAGGATGCATAGGGCATACATGTATCTTCTGCACCTCCAAGCCTAGAGGGCATACGACCTTCTTTGCTGCGTATGTACTGTCAGGCAATTCGTTATCCTTTGGAAGCTTCTTCTTCAATGTTTTCAGTAGCTTCTCAAATCCTTTGTCAGGCACAGAATTCTCTGCCTTCCACTGCATCAATTCCAGTACGGTACCGAGCTTTGTGTTGCCATCTTCGTAATATGGGTACAACCCTTTTTTGTGATCCTCTAACATGCGATCGAACTTCAACTTCTCCTTTTGACTGTCGCATTGCGTCCTTGCATCGACAATGACCCGGCGGAGATCATCATCATCGGGCACATCGTCTGGTTCCTCTTGATCTTCAGCAGCTTCGCCCGTTGCAGCATCATCGTGCACATCGTCTAGTTCCTCTTGATGTTCAGTAGCATCACCGTATTCAGGGGGCACATAGTTGTCATCGTACTCTTCTTCTTCGCCGTCTTCCATCATAACCCCTATTTCTCTGTGCCTCGTCCAAACATTATAGTGTGGCATGAAACCCTTGTAAAGCAGGTGGGTGTGAAGGATTTTCCGGTCAGAGTAAGACTTCGTATTCCCACATATAGGGCATGGACAACACATAAAACCATTCTGCTTGTTTGCCTCAGCCACTTGAGAAAATCATGCACGCCCTTAATGTACTCGGAGGTGTGTCTGCCACCGTACATCCATTGTCGGTTCATCTGCGTGCATTATATATAATTAAGTGTGTCAAAAATCATTACAGAACATCATGAATAGATAATTAAGTGACCAAATTAATAGAAGTTCATCATCACATTAAAACCAAAGTACATACATAGTTCTCATTTAACAACATAAAGCTCTGCAGAGCATCTAAATTAATTAAACCATACATTGAAACTATGTAAAACATTTCAATGCGAAAACAAATGTGATCATAATCGCAACCTAGGTAACAACTGATCCAACGACATAATGATACCAAGCCTCAGTATGAATGGCATATTTTCTAATCTTTCTAATCTTCAAGCGCATTGCATCCATCTTGATCTTGTGATCATCGACGACATCCGCAACATGCAACTCCAATATCATCTTCTCCTCCTCAATTTTTCTTATTTTTTCCTTCAAGAAATTGTTTTCTTCTTCAACTAAATTTAACCTCTCGACAATAGGGTCGGTTGGAATTTCGGTTCAACAACCTCCTAGATAAATAAAATCCATGTCACGTTGGTCGGCATAATTTTCATAAACAATAAATGAACCAATAGTTATGAAAAGATAATATATACCACATCCGAATCATAGATGTGACGAGGGCCAACAGGGCGGATACCAAAACCATTGCACTATATAAGATGCAATAATAAAAGTAAGAAAATAATACAAGTATCTATCTAAACATACAAGTAAGAATATTTTTCCTTTCAGAAAGAAGATAAGAACAAGAGGCTCACCACGGTGGTGCCGGCGATGAGATCGACGCGGGTGATCGACGGTGATGAAGACGGGGACGGGGCATGACGGACCGCTAAACCTAGACAAATATTGAGGAAAATGGAGCTTGGAGGTCGAGCTTGGAGAGGAGAAATCTTTAGTAGTGTGGCTCGGGAGGTGAGCTAGAGCACCACCTTGTGTGCATAGGAGGTGAGCTAGAGCACCACCAAGCCCTCTCCCCCTCAGCGGCCAGAAAAAACAGAGCAGTGTGCTCTGCTCTTACGCGAGGGGGTATATATAGGCACCTCACTGGTCCCGGTTGGTGGCATGAACCGGGACTAAAGGGCAGCCTTTGGTCCCGGTTCAAGCCACCAACCGGGACCAATGGTGGTGGGCCAGGAGCGAGGCCCATTGGTCCTGATTCGACCCACCAACAGGGACCAAAAGGTCCAGACGAACCGAGACCAATGGCCCACGTGGCCCGGCCGGCCCCCGGGGCTCACGAACCGGGTCCAATGCCACCATGGGTCCCAATCCTGGACTGAACCGGGACTAATGGGCTGACCCGGCCTGGACCTTTGCCCCCTTTTCTACTAGTGCTTCCTTTCGATTTCCTCTTTCAATCCCTAGAGAAAGATTAAGATGAGTAAAATAAGCTCAGATTTTACAGAGTTTGTTGAGAATCAGCTGAGTACTTCAAAAACGACTTACAAAGGGTGCATAGTAGAAGAGGGTGAGTATGTCAAGGGCAACAAATCCATACTGGAAACATTGTACCTGCATATTCAGATGTTCAATAGCAGTATGAATACAAAACTCTGGGATTCTGGTGTCTCCAGCGATATAGATTCAACTATTCAAGCAACAACTGCAGGTTGATAGTTCTACTGACTTCATGCTAGTTCAAGACTTACTTGTAGAGATACTTAATTCCACGAAGAGACTGCATTGTGTTTGTGTGGCCAAAAGATCTCCTGAGCTGCAGTTGCTTGTGCGTAGTGCGCAAAAGCTGTCGTGCAGAACTGAATCACACTGCATAATACACAAGCGTGGAAATTTAATAGAAGACTTCTTAAAGAATGACCAATTCAAATTCACTTCATGCAGAGGCCCTTGTGCGAAGCGGAAAACATCTTACCTCGTCGAGAGCGGACGTCGTACATGTTATAGGCAGGGGCGCCGAGTCCCTGATAGCGCATACAGCAGTTTAGATCTTACAGGAGAGGTTACAACTTGGAGATCAAGCTAGCTAGAGATAGAGTTATGGATACAGAGATAAACCTCCTATCCTAACCGAAGGAGTCCTGCCAAGATACGTACATAGTGCGCCCAAACATGATTGACACGTACGACCTGTTTAACACCCTCCCTTGATCACAACTTCATCAAGTTGAGATTATGCTTGAAATCTTCAAAGCTTCTTGTAGGAAAAGGCTTTGTGAATCCATCTGCAAGTTGATCCTTGGAGTGCACAAAGTGAATAGCAAGTTGCTTCTGAGCAACTCTTTCTCTGACAACATAAAAATCTATCTTTATGTGTTTTGTCCTAGCATGGAACACTGGATTTGCAGAGAGATAGGTAGCTCCAAGGTTGTCACACCATAAGCAAGGAGCCTGTTTACTTTGTATGCCAAGTTCCTTCAGCATGGACTGAACCCATATTATCTCAGCTGTAGCATTTGCCAGTGCCTTGTATTCTGCCTTTGTGCTCGACCTGGATACAATTGCCTGCTTACGTGCACACCATGATATCAATTTAGGTCAAAAAAATACTGCAAAACCACCAGTGGAGCGTCTATCATCAAGACAACCTGCCCAATCAGAGTCAGAGAATGCACTGACTAGAGTAAACGGTGATTTGCTGAAGTTCAGCCCTAAGTTCAGAGTGTGCTTAACATATCGAACTATGCGTTTTGCAGCTGTCAGATGAACAGTGGTAGGTGCATGGAGAAACTGGCAGACTTTGTTAACAGCAAAAGAAATATCAGCAGACTTTGTGCTTTTTCACCTCAATCCCAAGAAAATAATGCAAGTCACCAAGATCCTTTAGAGGAAAGTCTGCACTCAAATCCTTAAGAAGTCCTGTGATTGCTTCATTAGATGAGCTAGTCATGATAATATCATCAACATATATAAGAACAAATATGCATGTGTTGAACTTGTTGTATATGAACAATGACGTGTCAGACTTAGACGGAACAAAGCCAAGTGCTTGCATTTTGTGACAGAGGCGAGCATACCATGCCCTTGGAGCTTGCTTTAACCCGTATAGTGCTTTATCAAGCTTGCACACATAAGAAGGAGCACTCTTACTCTCAAACCCAGGAGGTTGTTTTATGTACACTTCCTCTTCGAGAACACCATGGAGAAACGCGTTCTGAACATCGAGCTGTCTGAGACTCCATCCTCTAGAGACAGCAATAGACAAGACCAGGCGAATAGTAGCCGCCTTTACTACTGGACTAAAGGTGTCCTCGTAGTCTATGCCAATCTCTGTTTAAAACCTTTTGCAACGAGTCTATCCTTATAACGATCAATGGTTCCATCAGCTTTCCTCTTAATCCTGAAAACCCACTTGCAATCAATCAAATTTTTACCTTGCTGTGCGGGAACCAAGTGCCATATTTTGTTTCTCATCAATGCCATGTATTCTTCATGCATGGCTTTCTTCCACTTCTCATCACACAATGCTGCTTCAAGGGTGTTAGGCTCATCTGGTTCACCTGTGGAACAAACCATGCCATACTTGGTTATATGCTTGTAATTAACGGGTTGAATTACCCCTTGTTGCAGCCGTGTGCGTCGTGGTTGTAAAACATCAGGATCAGTGGCCACAAAGGATCCCGCAGACTGCTCATGTGTGACCACATCAGATCCCAATGAAGATTAGGTCGGATTTTCTGCGGCGGATTGCTGAAGCAGGGCACGTGAATTGGCCGCAGAGGATCCCGCCAGTGCATGTGCATGTGCATGCAGCTCATCATTACGTGATGATGGCGCATCCACCTGAGTCTTAGCGTCGGTCGGGCCCTCCCTGCATCGCGGGCCACCACGCCGCGTGTACGTCACCGGGTGGGTGGCGTACCTCGTATCGCAGGCGAGCGGCGACTGATGTGGGTCCACATCCGCCCGGGTGCACGTGTCCCCCACGAGGCGTGCACGTGGGTCTCGGGAAAGCGCGGTGCGTGCGCCCGCTTCTGCGGCTGCCCCCGCGCCTGCGGCTGCCTCGTCAGCAGGAGAAGATCCCGAGGTGCCTGCACGTGCCTCGTTCGCAGGGAGCGATCCCGAGGAGGATTCGATCCGCTGCAGCTGGGCAGATCCCGAGGCGGATTTGTCTCCCCCGGTGAAGCACATAGAATATGGCTCAATTTCAGCCGCTTTTTCTGCACTGTTTTCATCTGTTGCATCAACACAAAACTCATGCACATCATTAGATGGGTTAGTCAATAGATCATCAATATTTGGTCCCCCTTGGTCAAAATTAGTGAGATGAGAGGGCTAAAGAAGGATTTCTTTGCAAAGGAGTGCACCAGCATTGGGATCGAGGTCAGCAAATGGAAATTTGGTTTCATCAAAGACCACATCATGTGAGATGTAGACACGGCCAGTGGAGACATCTAAGCACTTGACCCCTTTATGTTGTGCACTATACCCTAGGAAAACACACTGAGCGAAACATGAGTTTGTGATTGTTGTAGGGACAAAGGTTTGGCCAACATGCACACCCAAAAACACGGAGAGACTTATAATCTGGTTTAGTGTGAAGGAGTCGCTCTATTGGAGTTTCATTGTTAATGACAAGACTAGGTAGCATGTTGATAATGTGAACGGCTATGAGAAAAGCTTCGTTCCAAAACTTGAGAGGCATGGATGCGCCTGCCAAAAGGTCAAGGCCAACCTCGACAATGTGCATGTGCTTGCGTTCGGCAGAACCGTTTTGTTGGTGAGCATGCGGGCATGACACGTGGTGCGAAATGCCAAGATTTTGGAAGAAGAAATTTAAGTTTTTGTATTCCCCTCCCTAGTCGGATTGGATAGCGATGACTTTGCTATCAAACTTCCGTTCAACAAGTGCTTGAAAGTTTTGGAAAACTTGAAACACATCGGATCTCTTTTTGAGGAGATAGATCCAAGAGAATTTACTATAGTCATCAATGAAACTGGCATAATAAGTATGTCTACCAACAGAGGTAGGGGCAGGACCCCAAACATCGAAAAAAATGAGTTGCAATGGTTTGCTAGAAACACTAGTGGAAATCGGATACGGCAGTTGATGACTTTTAGCTCATTGACATGAATCACAAATTGTTTCAACATGACGCTCACCAACAAACAGGGGCTTATTTTTCCTAAGCAACTTTTCAACTAAAGAAAAAGAGGCATGTCCTAAACGATCGTGCCATCGTGTGGACGAAAGCTTGATAGTACCACAAGCTTGTTTATTGAATCTTCTAAACTCCAGAATCAACGGGTAGAGCCCTCGAACGCATCTACCTCGATAGAGGATTTTCCTCGTTGCCTGATTCTTGATCAAAAAGAAAAAGGGATGAAATTCGAGAAAAACATTATTATCAAGGGCAATTCGATGAATGGAAAGAAGATTTTTGTGTGCACTAGGGACATGCAAGATTTTCTTAATGTGTAGTTTGCGACTAGTGGTACCAAATATAGAGTGACCAATGTAACTTATACCCATACCTTCTCCGCTGGCAGTATGGATTTTCTTAATGTGTAGTTTGCGACTATCTGGCACCTCGGAGTCTCTGGACGCGTTCTGTTGCCACCACCGCGCCCGTGCCCACGGCCTCGGCCGCCCGAGCGCTGAGGAGAGTGGCCGCGGTCGTTTCCGCCGCCGCCGCCAGATCGGCCCTTGTAGCGAGGAGAGCCACGCGAGCAAGATCCACCACCCCGGCCGCGCGATGCCATGTTTGCAGAAGATTTGAAGCCACCGGATCCGTGAAACTGGGCCATGCGCTGGTCAAAGTTTGACAGCATGGCGAAGAGCTCATCGAGGGTCGCAGGAGTGACACGGGCGTCGAGAGCCGACACTAGAGGTTGATAGTCTGCCTCCAACCCATGGATGATGTACGAGATGAGCTCATCGTCCTGGATAGGCTTGCCCGCCGCGGCCAGCTCATCAGCATAGCCACGCATGGCGGCGAAGTAGGAGGCAACCGAGAGGTTACCCTTCTGCGCATTGATGAGGGAGGTGTGAATGTTGTTGATGCGACTCCTCGATTGCGAGGAGAACATGGCCGCGAGCGTCGTCCAGAGCGCGCTCGCCATGGTGACCGTGGTCACCGTGACCAGGACCTCTTTTGTGAGGTTATTCAGCAGGTAGCCAAGGACCTGCTGATCCTCCCGTACCCATATAGGGTGGAGAGGGTTGGGTGATGAAGTCGCCTTGCCTTCCTTGGTGGTGACGAGGAGCTTGGCCGGCTCCGGGTTGGTGCCGTCGATGTAGCCGAAGATGCCGGCACCACGCAGCTGTGGTGTGATCTGCGTGCGCCACAACACGTAATTCGTGTGTGACAGCTTCTCTGTGACCTGATTGTTGAGGCTAGGTGAGAAGGAGCCGGAGGAAGACATGGCTAGGCTAGATGAGTTCGACAGAAGCTCTAGATGGGAAAAGGAGAGGCTCTGACTACCATGTGCGATGCGTAAAACGTCTTACCTCATCGAGACGGGACGTCGTACATGTTATAGGCAGGGGCGTCGAGTCCCTGACAGCGCATACAGCAGTTTAGATCTTACAGGAGAGGTTACAACTTGGAGATCAAGCTAGCTAGAGATAGAGTTATGGTTACAGAGATAAACCTCCTATCCTAACTGAAGGACTCCTGCCAAGATACGTACATAGTGCGCCCAAACATGATTGACACGTACGACCTGTTTAACAGCCCTCACCAAATCCTTGAGGGTGTGCATTTCCAAGTATTGCACTATTACTTGACTAATAACAGAAACTCCTGTCCTAATTCTTTAGATCTGCCCCTCGCAGAAAAAAAATCTTTAGATCTGCCACATATCTCCACTGCCTTCCTTAATTCTTGTAAAGTTACAGCCTTCAAACATTTCGTGGTAACTTACAATAAGACATAGACTTCAAGTACCCAGTCACAATGCCACATAACCATGTATAATTCAGAGTAGCAAAGTATTCATTCTTCACACCTCATACCACATATTTAAGGGCATTGCAGTTAGAGACTCACACGCAAATTCAATTTTTGTTTCAAACAAGGGAAGCATGTATAGCTCATTCTTCACCGAAGACAAGGCCACAACACAACTGAAAAGCAGAGTATTTCAAACAGCCCAACTGAAAAGCAGAGGACAATTGCATAGTACATAAATTCGATTTTTGTCTCCAACAATTGAAGCACTTATAGTTCATTCGGTTCACCGAAGACAAGGCCACAGTACCACAGAAAAGCAGAGCATTTCAACAGCAAAAGGACTCCGATGGTGTGCAGAGACCTTGGCGAACCGAAACAAATGTCAGGCTAACATTTGGTGTTACAGGTTTTGCAGAAGAAAACAGCAAAAAAATTGAGAGCATCCTGCTGTCTGTTATTGAGATGGAACAAAGTGGGGTTCTAATAAACATAATCAATCAACACAGATGGAATCGACCAGCTTGTCAGTTTCCTCGCTGAGTTCCACGTTTTCGATCTTCAGACGGTGTCGCATCCCGGGGAACTTCTTTCCAGCCGCCGCGTACGTCCGTACCAGCGGCTCCAACACCACCGTACCAGCAGCATTGCCCGAACAGGTGGAGTGCCGTTTCAGGCTGCTGCTGGGAGAGGGTGCAGGTCGGAGTATGCGGCCAGTTCATCTTGGCGAGCAGATCAGCCGTGATACAGCGGCCCTGGATGGCTAGCCATGCATGCATTTGGCACTTAGGAGGTGACCCAGATGACCAAATCAGCATGTCGTAGTTAGCGCGCACCGTGCCTTGAAAGAGCGGCTGGTACGCCGACCGAGCCGAGTACAGGCCATCGGCGGTCCACTTCCAACGAATGTCATCGGCCAGATCTGGCAAGAGGCGAACCTGAGCCGCAATGTGCCAGACCTGAATATAATCTGCTACCACCTGGGGCGTCGGGCTGGGCTTGATGTAGGTGATCCATCTTCTGTCCGTGAGGGCCTCCGCTAGTGACAGCTTACGGCCTCTACTGTGGGCGTAGAGGTTTGGGAATTGAGCTTTGAGAGGGGTGCCTCTCCACCAATGGCTCTGCCAGAAAGAGATAGTCGATCCCGAGCCAATTAGCAGGGTTGTGCTTGCCATGAAAATAGCCGAAGGCAGCTTGTTAGTTGGGAAGGGGAGGTCAGTCCATGGCTTGTCCGGGAACTTGGCCTGTTGCCAAAGCCATCTGACCCTGAGAGCAGCCCCTTGAGACTCCAAGTTAGAAATCCCAAGACCACCAAATTCAGTAGGCCGACAGACGGATTTCCAGTTCACAAGGCATCTTCCTCCTGCAGCCGTGGTTTTACCTGCCCATAGGAAGGGTCGACGAATCTTGTCAATCCTTTGATCCAACCACTTGGCCTGAAGGATCGCAATCATTTGGAATGCTGACATAGCCGATAGCACCGCCCGGACAAGCACCACACGTCCAATAAGGGTGATCCAATCGATCTTCCCATCAGAGCACTTCCCAGCGAGGCGATCGATCGCTGGCTGGAGGTCCACTTTGCGCAGCTTACGATCAGACAAGGGCATGCACTACCAGAAAAACTGGGGTTGCCGACGGCCAAATCTATGCCGACGGCCCCCGTCGGCATCTATGGACCTATGCCGACGGCCAAGGGTAGGCCGTAGGCGTAGAACAGCCGTCGGCATACATCCATCTATGCCGACGGGGCCGTCGGCATAGACTAGGCCGTCGGGACCGCCCGAGGTACGCCTACGGGGCCCGTCGGCATAGGACAGGCCGTCGGCATAGCCCGGGCCCACCTGCCCGGTCAGCGCTGACCATTTGACGGCGTTGATCCTACGCCGACGGGCAGTAACGGCGGCCGTCGGCATATCTGTGGCAGAGGTATGCCTACGGCATAGCCGTCGGCATAGGCCCCTCTGCCACGTCATCGATCCGTGTGCCACGCCACGTCATCGATCCGTGGGACAACCTCCGTGTGTGCACAGATATGCCGACGGCCTTGCCGTCGGCATACGTTTATTTTACTTAATTTTTTTAATTTATCTGTGGCAGAGGTATGCCTACGGCACAGCCGTCGGCATAGGCCCCTTCGCCACGTCATCGATCCGTGTGCCATGCCACATCATTGATCCGTGGGACAACCTCCGTGTGTGCACAGATATGCCGACGGCCTAGCCGCCGGCATACGTGCATTTTACTTTATTTTTTATTTTTACTTGGTTTTGTTATTTTTACTTTATTTTAGTTTTTGTTTTTGCATAAGATAATTATGCCTTATCTAAAAAAACATACCCAATGGTATATCGATTGCCCCCTGCTATTTAACGTCATTGCCGCGTGTCACGGAGGGGGGAAATGGTCGACACGGAAGCAATTCTAGTTGGTGGGGGGATTCGGGGTGTAGCTATGTCACCGAAACATCGCACGGGTCCCGATGCATATGTGAAAGTGTTCATGCATGCGTAGACGCCCGTCTTGGGGCTCCGTGGGGAGGTCCACTGGTCAAAGCCCGTCCGTGCAAAGTCAAAGGGCTAGATCGCGTGGTCAAACGCTTCTGAGGTTAGGCGGACGGGGCACTCGGGGGTAGCAATGCCACCGGCGTGACCGGGCCCTCATACATGCGGGTGGTGTGGTGTCATGTCCGAAGAGGCGACGCGTGTCCGGTGTGCCCCCTTACTATGGCGCGCCGCCCGGCACTGGAGGGGGAAACGGACGCGTCGGGTCTACGGAGGGATCTTTGTGGAGTCCGCCCGGACGTTGCTCCAGAGTGTTCCTATGGGCTGACCTAACACAACCGAGTGGGGAGGTCCACTGGTCCAAAGATGACTTGTGTGCTTCTCTATATGCTTATGCCTTATGATTGTGCTTATGCCTTATGATTGTGCTTATGCTTATGATTGTGATGATGCTTATGCATATATTGTTCGGATGGTGCTGGATGATATCCTGATATGTGCTGATATGTGTTGTATATGTGTTGTATATTTGAATTGAATTGATCTGAAAACAAACAGGAAAAAGAAAAAAAACAAATGCAAAATATGTCGACGGCTATGCCGTCGGCATAGGGCTGGCGTGAGCTACCAGTTGGTGACACGTGGCATCTATGCCGACGGCCTAGCCGTCGGCATAGTTTCAAACTAAGCCGACGACCAGGCCGTCGGCATAGATGCCACGTGTCACCAACTGGTAGCTCCTGAGGCAGGGATATGCCGACGGCCTAGCCGTCGGCTTAGTTTCAAACTATGCGACGGCCTGGCCGTCGGCATATCCCTGGCCCACGTAACGGCTGGACCCCACGGGGAATACCTATGCCAACGGCCTGGTCGTCGGCATACTTTGAAACTAAGCCGACGGCTATGCCGTCGGCACAGGTATGCCACGTGGCGGCCAAGCATTGGTCATACTTGACGGCGGCCGCCGTTAGACCTGGACGTTGCCGACGGCCCTGGACGTTGCCGACGGCCCTGGCCGTCGTCATAGATGTACGCCCCCGTCGGGATATCCTCTATGCCGACGGCCTCCCGGGCTACGCCGACGTATATGTTGCCGACGGCCCTATGGCGACGGGGGCCGTCGGCATAAGCCTGTCCCGACAACCATTCAGGGGTAATGCCGACGGCCCTGGCCGTCGGCATACGGGGCGATTTTGGGAGTGATGCCAAGGTAAGTACATGGGAAGGTCCCTTGGGCACACCCCAGAAGGCCAGAACAGCTTGCAGCTGCGAGGTGTCCACTTTTGTTCATGTTGGTCCTGAGGCCCGTTGCCTGCCCGAATAGGTTGAGGATGGAGTTAATGGCTAGAGCATCATGGGTCTGGGGCTTGGAGAAAATGATCACATCATCAGCGTAGATGGACGTTCTGTACTTCATGTTTAGGCGCTCAAAAGGGGTGAGGACACCTTCTGCACTGGCCATGTCCATAACCCTAGCAAGACAATCCATGATCAAGACGAAGAGGAGCGGGGAGAGGGGGTCGCCCTGACGGAAACCCTTCGTATGATCGATCCTGACAGACAACTGGCCGTTTACCAATACCTTAGTGGAGCAGGTTAGCAGTAGGTTTGAGATCCACCCTCTCCATCTAGGCCCGAAGCCTCTGTGTTCCATCTGCTGAAGCAGAAGCTCCCAGGAAGCTGAGTCAAATGCTTTAGAAATATCCAGCATTCGGAGGAATGCTGGCAATTTCTTCTGCTTTAGGGCCCTAGTCAGACTCTGCACGTAGACAAAATTGTCATGGATGTTGCCCTTCTTAATGAATGCATTCTGGCACTGAAGAATGAGATTCGGCATCAACGGCTGCAGCCTACGGGCCAAGATCTTTGCAACCAGTTTTGCAAAGCTGTGGATTAAGCTAATTGGTCTGAAGCTGCTCGGGTGATTGGCACTGCTGTGCTTGGATATGAGGATCGTAAATGCCGAGTTGAGGAGGTGTAGGTTCTGGGAGTTGCTGGATTGAAATTTCCACACTGCCTTCAAGACATCATCTTTGAGGATATCCCAGCAAGCACGGAAGAATTGGCCGGAGAAGCCGTCCGGCCCCGGTGCCTTCTCCGGGTTGATGTCAAAGAGAGCCGCCTTCACCTCATCCTCAGTGAAGGGTTCATCGAGCTGGGACAGATCCACCTCTGGGAACAGGAGGTTGCCAAGGTTCAGAGTCTGCGCACGTCCCTGGTACGTGCCCAGCAGTGATTGGAAATGGCTGTGGAAAGCATCCATCTTGGTCTGCTGGTCCATGATCGCCGAGCCATCGATGAGCAGAGCTGGGACGAAGTTCTTCCTTCGGCAGGCCGTTGCCTTGAGGTGGAAGATCTACAAGGCAGTGATTGGAAGTGATTGGAAGTGTCTGTGGAAAGCATCCATCCCTTTTCATCTCTTCAGTCACCATCCATCCTCTCGACCCCTGATATGTCCTGATGATCTGCAAGTGACATCATCCAAACATTATTGACGCATTTGGTTGCCCGCATCTACCCTAATCAGGCGTGCGCGAAAAGAATTTGGCCCATTTGGTTGGTTGGGTCGCATACATATATTGTCCCACACGGAATTTAAAGCACTCCCAGCAAGACCCGTTGGGAACGGCTGAATCGGCAGGCACCTCGAGCGCACGCGGTGGGTCCAGTTGCATGAGAGAATACATGAGGGATGCAAGCACTGGTTTCTTCTCCTACTTCCACTAAACTCTTGCCTAATCTCCTTTTCTTCGTCTCTTCTAATCTACACAACGATACTTCAATTCGAGATAATCTCTATAGGATAAAGATGCATATTGATGTCATGGTTCCATTCAGCCGATCGGCTCATAGTACCATCAACCGTAGAGGCGAGGTGACCTTCCGGGACGGCCATGGCATCCTGTGTGCTATGAGCACAGAAGAGAAGGGAAAGATCAGAGAAGAGTTGTGGGAGAAGAATCACGAGAGAGAGAGAAGAACAGGAGGAGGGGGAGTCGGGGAATGGCGTCGGGTCGCATGGGCTCGACGGCTGGCGCGGCGCGAGGAGGAGCGGCTGCCTGGATGTGAGGCAGAGGCGAGGCAGAGGAGGCGTCGGCGCGGCGCAGCAGTCCAGCGAAGGCGGGGGCGTAAGCGGGGTAACGCTACCAAGGCCCTCCCTCCCTCCGGCCTCCACACGGCCGCGCACTCTCCACCCCAGGTCCCGCCATGGCGGTCGAGTCGACCGGCGAGCTGTTGCGCCGCACAGCGTCGGTGGTGGCCACGGAGCACTACGCGCCCGCGGCACTCGTCGTCATGGCGGTCCTCACGTACCAGTTCCAGGAGCTCCACGTCATCGGCGACCTCCTCCACGGCCCGCCGCGGGGGCCGCGTCGATCTCACGTTCCACCCCACATCCGAGATCTACCATTGCGTCGCCTCCAAGTGCAGCTCGGTTGCAGGTTGGCGATTGTTGCACCGACGTCATAGCCATCGTGAAGATGACCGACAACTTCATCCACGTCGGCAGGGTCGACGCCAAGTCCAGCTGCTAGTCCATCCTCACCGGCGTGTCCGGATGGACGCCATGTTGTGTTCGGCGCCCCCGCTGGCGTCGTTCCTCTTGATCACCTCGTCCTCGGCCTACACTGACGCTGCCATCGCGAGCACACTGCCAAGAACTGTACTATAACTCAGTGTGTCATGTCTCATGTGTAGGTGTTAACTCTTAATCACGTTGTATGTATGCAACCAAACACCGGACACTTGCATCTGCCAGGCCAATGCATGCAACTAAACAGCAGGCAAAAATGCTCCCCTAATGCAGGCAACCAAATTAAGTGCAGATGACGGTTTTTTGTCTGTATTATCTCAACTAGGCTCAAGTGGAACAAGTATGTACAGTGTTAAAATACGATGCAGGTAACCAAACGCATCCTATAAGTATAGACATCTGGCAATACATCATCTGCCTTCATGTCCTGGATGATGCTTGGAAAATTCTCAGGTTGGTTGACCTTGGTGTATAGTATCATTAAGCTCTTGTAAGACATGGCAGTGAAAGCAAAGTTGAGCTCCTTCATTTTCTCCATAAGGGACTCAGCCTTCTCAGTCATCAACTCCATATGTGAAGTTTCTGCGAGATCCTTGAAGTACTTCTCAGCGGCAGGATTGCTTGGTCACTGGCAGTAGGATTCATGCCTCTTCTGGTCATAACTCTATGCAGAAAAAAACAATAGAATGGGTAAAGAACCAGCACAAGCAGGTATGCAAAATTCAATATCACATAATAATCTGCATCTGGGATGCGTGCGGCAGGGTCCATGAGGGTGGTCGGCGTGCGGCGTCTTCCTCCCTGATCTGATGGCTCCATGGTGGCGCCAGTGCTCGGGCGGCGGCTGGCTTCGGCAAGGGGTGGCGGGCGTTGGGCTCTCGGCGGCGCTCCGGCGTGTACAGGCTGCGGCAGTCCCTGTGAGCGGTCGGTGGCTCCGTCTCTGACCCGGACGGCACGGGGGATGGCGGCGGCCCGGCGTGGCCGGCGATCTGTATGCGGTGGTGCCGGCGGCTCACTGATCTGCCGGTACTCCAGGGTCTGCCTGGTGGTGTTGGTGGTGATGGCGGCCCGTGCACGAGAGTTGGATCCCTTCGAACTAATCTGGGTGAAAACTTGCCTTCGGCTTCTGATAAGGCCGGCGGTGGCGGTGCTATCTGCGTCGTTCCCTTCTTGAAGGCATCGTCATGGAGAAGTTCAAGGCCACTCTCTGCTATCTCCGGGGCAAACCCTAGATCGGATGATCGGATGACGGCGGCACTCTGGTGTCGTTCCTTCCTTGGGAGCGTCATTCTTGGAGGTACACACGTGATCGAGGGAACAGAGGACGGATTCTTTGGTGGAGCGGTGCTTCATCCTACACACTGATGGCGACGGATCTTGACGGTGTGGCGCAGTACAGATTCGGAGTTTGCTGTGGGAGGATGGACTCGCGCAGGAGGACGACGTTGTCGGCGTCGTGGTGGCGTCGATGGCAGAGAGACCTGGCACGGTACATGCAACAGTACAGCTCTGAAGATGGATTGGTGGCAGGTGGCTGCGGCGGCCTCATACCCGGCAGGCGTCCTGGTTGAGGAGTGCGCCGGACTGGTAGGTGCCCCATACCCGGCAGGCGTCCTGGTTGGGACCTCAGGTCTTAGATGTTTAGGTTTGCCTGCGATGTCTGTTTGGTATTAGGCCCAGACTATCTGCGCCCCTTCATCAATTGGATAGGTGTAGCGACAGTTGTTGCTTAGACGGTGGCTTTAGTCTTGCTGTTGTATGGCTTTGTAAGGTCTTGTGAGAATAATTAATAAAGTGCCTATATGCATCGCCCAGATGCAGAGGCCGAGATATGCTATGTGCATTTTGCAAGCTGATTCATTTGGCACATCATCATAATAAAATAAAGGAATAAATCTCAAAGGGAAATAACTGTTCCTACCAAAGTTATGCACGAGAACGTGAGTGGTGAAAAGAAAAGGTATATGACTTTGCCCTACAAGAAATGAGCTGAGATATTAGTTTGAACTAAAATGGTTATTTACCACACTGTATACTTGTGATCGCCATGATAACAACTAAAGATTATGCATAGCTTAGCTCGCCAACATGAGAGATATTGTTACTCCTCATGAGCTGCACACCTGTCAGCGGCATCATGCTTACCATGCCGCTGTTACCAGCGTTTTGAACATTGCCCACTCTTCATCTTTATATATCTCCTAACCATATGCTCCTCTTCTTTTTTTTCGATAATCAGGGGCTCACCCCCGGCTCCATTTCATATATATTTACCTCATCTATTGGGTTCCTTTCGGTTGTCATGAGGTTATGAGTGTACACTAATACAGAACTTCTGATGTGTTATCTTGCTGCTAAGTTGAGATTTTAGAAAGAACTGAAATAGAATTTGGACAATGTTCTCGTCAGTCAAGGGTCCACCACACCAGGATAATTCAAGAGTGAAATGTTCCAGGGCAAATCAAGGTTCTGTCCTATGGAGAAGTGCAGTTTATCCGTTAGAGTGTGTCCGGTCAAGAAGCACTCAGTGTGTGCATCGATATACAATGTGTGCAGAGTGGAGGTACCTGATTCAGCTTTTCCTTGTTCGGAGTAATTAAATAGCATGAGTGTTAATTTTTCCTTCCCCAAAATTATGATCAGAATATATAAACAAAGTTACCCATCTCTACAATCTTATATTATTTACTAATTGGAGGCACCTTTCAAGCCATTTAATTAATCCACATCATCAATATTAATTTTAGCGTTGGATTGTAGAATGTACGGTCAGGATAGAAGGAAAAGTTGCGTAAATAGATAGTGCACTAAAAAAGAATCTGTCACGTCCATGGGTGGTGAAAAAAAAATAAGAGCGTACACACATGAAAACTCCATGATGTGTTGCGTAATAAATATGGTGCAGTAAAAAAGGATATGCCACGTGCATGGATAGTGAAAAAAAATAGGAGCCTACAGGTACGTATACTCCACGATAGATGAGAAAAGAAAAAAGAACCCACGAATAGAGACCTCCACGGATAAAAACTACACAATTGTCCAGCGGTAGTAAAAAAAAAACATCCACACGTGAAACTCCACGATAGATAAAAAAGGAAAAAAATCGGGGTGGAGAAAATATCTCACGACCATCTACTAGATGGTAGGTACGCCCTCCCCAACCAGATCGCTGATAGAGAAAAAAATGCAGATTCAGAAAATCAAACATCGCCTTATGTAGTAAATCATGTTAGTCATATTAGGCTTCCTAATACGATGTATGTACTTATTTACCATATTCACGCATGTAAACAGTTTGCTCTTATGTATGGCCTACGATGGCCTAGCAATGATGTATTACTAATGATAGAATCCCTTCTCAGTATATCATGTTACGACATGAGAATACCTTGAAATCTCAGGTTCACAAATAATGTATAAGATTGGACAAATTATACAAGACACCTATCTATCTAGATTATCTAATGGCCAAATCAAATGCATATATATACGGCGTCACTAATATCTTAGATCGCATATACATATTAATGCTAGAAGTAAAATAAATTACATAGATTCAATTTAATGAAATGGACGAACTGTGAGGTATGTATTTGATTTATTCCACATGCAGTTGTGATTTTCTACACTTCAATGTCCATACATTTGCATCTAGCTTATAATCTGTATTTTTCTATTTTTCCATAATTATTTCTTGGCTTTTGTTAGCTTTAGCCACATTTTTAGACAAGGATCACTTGGCCTAAACTTAGCTATGTCAAAGTTAGATATGACTCAAACAAATTTAAGTATGCATGCATATGTACATGTCAATTAAAAAGACGAAATAAATACACTAGAAAAGGGAGAAATATAGCACGATACATAGTAGTGAGAATATATTCAGTTAGTGGGATAACAATATTTAAATCAACGTGAAGGATCTATCAATAAACGGTTTCCACAAGAACGGATGACCAGTTTGTGGTCTTTCAATTGCTAGCCCGTGCAGGTGCACGGGTTGACGACTAGTGTTTATAATATCAAATTGCCACCATCCATGAACGCAATCACCCGATATTCCTAAATTGTTTGTTCTAAGCTCACATCAGAGATATAAAGGCTATTGCAGTCAAAGTATATGAATTCAAAATTTGATTCTAACAAGCGAAACATGTAAAAGTTCATTCAGCCAACAGCAGTACAGCTAAAAAGCAGAGCATTTCAAACAACCCATGGACTCCTAGTGTACAGAAGCAGCCAATGAACATAAACAAATGCCAGGCTAAATTTCAGAATTATATCATGTACAGAAGCAGAGCATCATCAGAAGGCGTGAGGAGAAGAACAATGATAACTTTGATGGGAGATGGTCGTTCATGTTTAATACCATCATTGAAAGCTAGGATCTGAGAGAGATAGAGCTTTCGGGGCCAAAGTTCACCTGGGCTAACGCGTTGCCAAATCCGACGTTTGAAAAGTTGGATCGAGTACTGGCTAGCGTCGAATGGGAATAGAAGTTTCCCTTTATAACAGTTCAGGCACTTTCCCGCGGTATTTCTGACCACACGCCTTTATTTCTAGACTCTGGTGAGGCCACCCACTTGGGAAACAAGAACTTGTTTTCGTTCGAGCTTGCTTGGTTTGAACGAGATGGCTTCTTTGATCTCGTAGCCAGAGAATGGGCTAAGGATGCAGGAGGTAGGACTGGGCTTGAGCGCTGGCAGAATAAGATCAGGCACTTGAGAAGTTTCCTACATGGGTGGGCTAAGCATCTTAGTGGGATTTATATGGTCGAAAAAAAACGGCTCCTTGCCCTTATTCAATCCCTGGATGTAAAAGCAGAAACCATGGTTTTGCCGGCCTCGGAGCTTCATGCCAAGCTTGACGCGGAGATGAGATTGAAAGAGCTTCTTCGTGAAGAGGAATTAAAGTGGGCGTTGCGGGCCAAGGTCCGACGAGTAGTCCAAGGGGACGCGAACACTCAATTCTTTCACATGATCGCTAATGGCAAACGCAGAAAGAAGAGGATCTTTCAGCTTGAACAAGATGAAGGAAAAATTTTAGGATAGGAGAACCTAAAATTATACATTAGCGAGTATTACAAGCAGTTGTTTGGGCCTCCAGAGGATAACTGTGTTACTCTGGATGAGTCTAGGACTGAGGATGTTCCTCAACTTACTGCTGTTGAAAATGATATTCTGGCTGTTCCTTTTTCTGAGAAAGAGGTGTTTGAGGCCATATCGCACATGAAAAACAATAAGGCTCCCGGCCCGGATGGATTCCCGACCGAGTTCTATAAGAAGTGTTGGCATATTATTAAGGGGGATTTGTTGCCGTTGTTCCATGATTTATTCACTGGACACCTTCAGCTTTTTCAACTGAATTTTGGAACGATAACCCTGCTTCCTAAGAAAACAGAGGCAGTGAGAATTGAGCAATTCAGGCCCATCTGTCTTCTTAATGTTAGTTTCAAAACTTTTACAAAGGTCTGGACTAATAGGCTCACGCAGATTGCGCGTTCTTCGGTGCAGCATACCCAAACTGCTTTCATGCCGGACAGAAACATCCTAGAAGGGGTTGTGGTCCTTCATGAAATGCTCCACGAGATCCACACGAAAAAACTAGATGGAGTTTTTTTCAAGGTGAATTTCGAGAAAGCGTACGATAAAGTCAAATGGCCTTTCCTTCAACAGGCCTTACGCATGAAGGGTTTTGATGAAGCCTGGCAACGCCAGGTACAATCTTTCACGCAAAAAGGGAGGGTTGGAATTAAAGTGAATGATGACATAGGTCATTATTTCCAGACACACAAGGGCCTGAGACAAGGTGATCCAATGTCTCCTATTCTGTTCAACATTGTGGTTGATATGTTGGCAATTCTGATAGGCAGGGCAAAGGAGGCTGGTCAGTTGGGTGGCTTAGTGCCTCATCTAGTTGATGGAGGTGTGTCTATCCTGCAGTACGCAGATGATACGATCATCTTTATGGAGCACGACTTGGCAAAAGCGAGAAATATGAAGCTAATGTTATGCTTACACTAGTAGAAAAGGGGCCATTTGTCCCGGTTCATAAGGCCCATCTGTCCCGGTTGGGGAACCGGGACTAAAGGGTCGTTACTAATGCCTAGGCCTTTAGTCCCGGTTCTTATTCTAACCGGGACAGATGGGCCTCCACGTGGCCGGTGCTGCGAGCCCAGGCAGGAGGCCCTTTAGTCATGGTTGGTGGCACCAACCGGGACCAATAGGCATCCACGCCAGCCTGTTCAGTGGGGCTAGGGTTTTTGTTTTTTTTTCTGAAAGGGGGGTGGATTTGGGGGTTTTGTATGGTTAATTAAGGTGTTTCATATATTGTGTTAGGTTGCTAATTAATTAATAGAGAGAAGTGTCCTCTCTTATCTCCGTGCTTGGTCGATGCTACGTACTATACGTATAGAGAGACCCTCGACACTCTAGCTAGTAAGAAAATGAAGGAACCATTAAGTACAGAAGTTCGTCATGCATACCGAGAGAAGTGATCGACCTCTCCTTCTCCGAGAGATTGGTCGAACAACAAGTTTTCGTATTATCTATCTGATGCTACTGGCTACATACATATACAATATGTAAGATCTCTGACAATCCCCTAGCATTTGAACTCAACTTCCACATGGTATTCTCCGGCTTTATTGATGACGTGGTCAAGAAAGAATCCCGCCAATTTATCTTGAATTGCTTTCATGCGATCTTGTGGTAGGAGTTCATTCCACATCTGCCATGTCTAATTTGAAGAAGGGGGTTAATACATATATATGAATGAAACTCAACAGAAATGATGGTGTAATAAAATGAAATTGTGAATATCACTGCATACGCAGTGGCCCCGCTTATCTTTGCAAGTCGCGTTGTAGATGAACTCGCACACGTAGTATCCATAGTAATCATTCCCTTGTTCCTGCCACAAGCACTTTACAAGAAATAGAGGTCAATCAAACTGATAATGAAGCATTATAAATGGCATTGATGAAAGTAGCTAGAACCAACGGGAGATGCGCGCAACTAGCTAGCTAGTGGTACTTACTTTCGGGTATGTATATCGCAGCTCCTTCGGCAGTCCCGTAACTTCTGCGGTGAACTGTTTCCAAACCCTGCAAGACAAAGAAAATAATTATTACTTGAGATATCAGGAAATGAACAAAAATTTGCCGATATGGTGCGATAATGATCGATTGAACTTACTTGTTGAGAATTTTAGTCATGTCCGCATAGGTCTCGGGATCTTTTCGTCTCGAGTCTAAGACGGTTACTAGTCCCCGCTCAAGCTTAATCTCTAGGAGAATATAGTGGAAGCTGCGCACGCATGCATAACTCATCAATTACATTACTATAACCTCGCTCGAGTAATAAGGGACGAATATGCACACGAGAGTAACACTCACTTGAAGTTGTAAGGAAAGAGTATTAAATCTTTGTTTTGATTTATTAACAATGATTTGAGCAAGTTGACCTCGGCATCTTCGGCATTCTTTTTAACCTAAAATTCATCTATGAGATTTGTGTTAATGAACCCAATATCATACATTTCTGCTTTTCTGCACTCGACGATCTTCAATCTGCATAATATAATGAGGATAATTATAAATACATGCAATGAAAGAGCTGAGCTATATATAGAGACTTAATGACAGAAATAGTACTTACAGACAGTAGCTAGTGACCGTTAATTTATCGAGGGCCTTTTGATTGAAGAACTGGAAGAACTCCTCAAATGGAACATGCAACGGATCAATTTCAACGAGGTCATGCTCCTCTTTAATTCTCAGATACATAGTATTCGTCCCCCCAGACGCTCTGCAGGTTTTCAAGTACCAATTATGGAATCTCCACATCATAGTTGTTAGAGATTTTTCATCTTTGATGAGAGGCTTCCTGCATCAGATGTCGTGTTCGTCCACCTCCAAGAAATCATAATGTACATCGTCGGGCAGGTAATCTCCAATATTTCTATAACCGGGCACCATCACCGGAGCATTAGCGACGATGTCGCTAGACACATTGAGCGGGGGGCACGATTGGTTCGCTTGTTCGCTGAGTTGGGCAATTTTTTTCTCAGCTGCTCTTCATTCTTTTAACCTTTGATCACTGACAGTACTTCCTGACCGCTCCGCTTCGAGATATGCCTTTTCAGTAACGCGCTCATAGTTGGTTTTCGGCAGAGACTTTGGTGGTTTCCTCAGGGCATCGATAGTGTGCTTTGCTTTCACCGGATCTACCTTCTCCTCCGGAGGTGGATGTCTCTCTGCTTTCGCCCCTTCAAAGAAGTCCTTCACTTCTTTTTGCACGATCTTCTTGTTTTCTTCCATGGCCATCTCGTACGATAACTTCTCTAGAGGGTTGAGAGGTGGACCTTATCTGTATTGCCTCCCGCCTCTGGCTGTACTGCTAGACGTCGGAGCAGACGGAGCAGCTGCGGCTGTCTTCTTTCGTGCTTGCTTACGAGGCGGAGGAGAAGGACTATGACGCGCCGGAGCAGCCGGGGCGGCGGCGGGTCTCTTCCGCCCTTGCTGGCGAGGCGGAGAAGGAGGAGGCTGGTGGCTGCTCGGGCACGCCGGCGCAGGCGGAGAAGGAGGCAGAGTGCCGCCACGCGCCGGAGAAGGAGGATGAGTGCCCTGATCGTCACTCGCCGGAGGAGGAGGCGGTGGAGGAGGCGGAGTGCCCTGACTCACCGGAGGAGGAGAAGGAGGCGGAGGCATCGAATTTGGAAGGTTGATGAGCTCCTTCCGCTAGGCATGGAGTCTTTAGACAAGAACCCAGCCGAGTCTAACCGCCACCCGTAGGGTGGTCAAGCTGGAGGTCCTCAAATTCTTTTGTGATTTCATCCACCATCACCCTAGCATATCCTTCTGGAATCGGCCGGCAGTGAAAAGTTGCGCCAGGTTCAGGAGGTGCAACAGAGCCAACAGCCGCCTTAACTTTCAATTCCATCTACTGCGTCATAAGGTGGCAATGCTGAGACTCCGTGATAGCATCTACGCGGTAGCTAGTAGGAGCCGTGAAGACAGGCTCCTGAAGCAGCTCCGTGGAAGCCACGCTGCTTCTCCGTAGAGATGGCGGGGTAGCTTCGGGTGTAGCTTCGGCAAGTCGCATGCTGCAAACTGCCTCTCGTTCCTCTAGCGCTTGTACCCTTGCGTGCAGCGCCTGTAGTTCAGTCAACTCCTTTTTCTTCTTCCTCTCTCGGCGTTTGTAACCGCCTGTGTCGGGAAATCCAGCCTTCCACGGAAGGGAGCTGGCGTGCCTCGTTGTCCGTCCGGGGTGCTCTGGATTCCCAAGGGCCTCTGTGAGCTCGTCGTTCTCTCTGTCCGGAACGAACGTCCCTTGTTGCGCCTTTTTGATATACTCCTAAAGCTTCTCGATGGGTGTGTTCAGCTGTTCGTTGGTCCAAACTCACTTCCCTGTTACAGGGTCCAATTTTCCCTCAACCCCAAAGAACCAAGTCCTGCAACGGTCTGGCCAGTGTCGCGTCTCTGGTTCGATCCCTTTATCAATGAGGTCATTCTCAGCCTTGTCCCACAACGGTCGGGCTTTCAGGTAGCCACTTGACCCCGTGCGATGGTGATGCCTCTTCTTTGCAGCATTTTTCTTGTTTGTCGCTGACATCTTCGCTGCTCTCTCAGATTTCTTTTTGGTGACAAATTCGGGCCACTGATCTTTGATCTTCTCAAATCGGCTGATGAATTCTGGAGTCTTGTCTTGCTCGACAAACGATGATTTCAGCTCATTCTTCCACCTCCGGAATAGCTCAGCCATCTTCTTAAGAGCATAAGCCTTGATCATTGGCTTTTTAACTGGATTCTCCGGATCCTCCTCTGGCGGGAAGGTGAAATTTTCCTGCAGCGCGGTCCAAAGATCAGCTTTCTGCCTATCCTCACATAAGACACCTGAGAGTCTTTGTCCTTAGGCTTCACCCATTGCTCGATGCTGATCGGGATCATGTCCCTCACTAGAACCCCGCACTGAGCATTAAATTTTTGCTTGGTCCGGAGGGGTTCAATCGGTTGGCCAGCGCGATCAATTTGTATGATCGTGTACCTTTCATCCGCGCACAACTTTCTCTTCGGGCCTCGTCTCGTTACCGAAGTTTTGCTCGATCCGCAGGGCTAGAAAAGAAGGAAAAGAAGAGAGTTAATATGTGTACATACCAAAAACAATTAATGCATCAATTAGCTGTAGTCAGCACATGCTTAATTAATTAATATATATGCCTGGCCGGACTCCGTTCGGTCACCGGAGCCATCATCACGGTGTTCTTCCCCCTCCATTCGGTCACCGGAGCCGTCATCACGGTGTCCTTCCCCCTCCATTCGGTCACCAGAGCCGTCATCACGGTGTCCTTCCTCCTCCATTGTCTGATCATCGTCGTAGCCTGCTTCTTCATCCTGTCTTTCCAGACCATCGGTGCATGTGCCATTGAGAAACGACAAGACGGCATCACTTCCGTGTGCGATTATCTCCCCCAACACCACTTCTTTCGCTTCATCTCGGGGGTGCGGATCCATAGTTTCTGCAAATATTTACAACATGGCAATTATTATTCAAACATGACAGATGGATATATTAGTGGCAAACGTTGAACTAGCTAGCTAAGCACAAAGGAATCATATTAGTGGCCTGGCCTCCACGCTTCTCTAGGGTTTGGGATGGCCTCCGCAACGCTTCAAGGGTTTGGGGTGGCCTCAACAATGCTTCAAGGGTTCGGGGTGGCCTCGACGACAATGCTCTTTTAACATGGTAAATTAGGGTGGCCTCAAGAGAGTTTGTCGATCGGGTAGGGACGCGGCGGGAGGGGGTAGGAGACCGACATTGTTTTTTTCTAGGGTCTGGGTGTCCTCGAGAGTTTTGGTCGAGCGAGAGGGCCGGGGGGTGCTCCGGACGTCCCCCCTCACTTTAACAAAGAACTACCTTAAAAAAAGACTTGCTTCGCCGCGGGTCCTTCTTCATTTTTTCCTTTGTTTTTTCTTATATGTTTGTTTTTGTTTTCATTCTACATTTTCGTACATATGAAAAAAATAAAGTTTCTATACAAAAGTGCACAATTTTTATGAACAAATTACAACATCTAAATTAACTATACATCTAAATAAATATACCTATACATCTGAAATTTTCCTAATCTTAAAACTAAACTAAACATAAACTAAAATAATCTAAAAAACATGTAAAAACATCTAAAAATAACATCTAAAAACATCTAAAAATCTAATAGCGCTAGCACCCGGCAGGGGCGGAAGGGCACGGCGGAGGGGCCGGCGCCGACGGGGCAGGGCAGGGGCGCGGGACAGGGGAGGGGCGCGGGAGCAGCCTGGTGCTCACAGGGGGCGGCGGGGCACGGTGGGCGGCGCGTCGGAGACGCATGCATGAATCGATCTGCTGGACGACTATGTCTTTTCTCTACTTCCTGGACAATCAAAACTGCACTGGATACAGAAAGAAGCAATGACATGGCTGCTCCTTCGAGGTATAAAGGTGTGATGCATTAACATGCAACATAGTACGTCAAGCAGCGGTCAGGTAAGTCAAATCATTATATATTTTTTAGGAATATAAACCACGCTGCGGTGTCGACTAGCATGCGCGTCTTGGTCGAGTCCGTATTCGTGTTCGTGTCCGTGTCCGTACCGGTTCGTGCCACGAACCGGTACTAAAGGTCATCGTACAAAAACCATTCGTCCACCCAAGCTTGCTCTGTTCTTCCCCTTTCCCCTCTCCTCCTCTGTTCTTCCCCTCTCTTCCTCGAGCTCATCACACATTTTGCCCAAAATTTGTCAAGATTTGAAGGGCCCCATCCATTCAAATGATCACAAAGATTAGCAACTTCGTCCTTTCATCTCTCATTGCTAGATTAGCTCTTGCAATGCTTTGTATAGTGATTAATTTGTGAGTTTAGTAATTTGGGAGGAATTATATGTGCTAGTATTTTATTTATATGCAATTTGAGGCCAAAAATAACACTTAGTTTGCATATGTGGGTGTGGTTTAC
The DNA here is from genome assembly GCA_021605145.1 of Aegilops bicornis. Classification (NCBI taxonomy): domain Eukaryota; kingdom Viridiplantae; phylum Streptophyta; class Magnoliopsida; order Poales; family Poaceae; genus Aegilops; species Aegilops bicornis. Next base: position 46,531,155 of record CM038675.1, on the reverse strand, counting down.
TTAGTGCCTTCTAAATCTCCGTCGTAACCACCATCGATCGCCCGCACTGTCCCGTTGCCGGCACGACCTTGTGGTGAGGCTCTTGTTCATTAATGTTTTACATTACCAAATTGATGTTTGTGTGATTTGGATATATAGTTACTCATATAATTATCTTACCCGTACGTTGTTTGTTATACATAGTGCCATGGTTTTGATATCCGTCCCCGTCGGCCCTTGTCCTTGTCATGATTCGGATGTGGTATATTCTCTTTTAAAACTAGTTGTTGCATTTTGTGTTTATGACAAATTATGCCGATCAAATTGACATAGATATTTTTATCTAGGAGGTATGTGAACCGGAAATTCCAACTGACCCTATTGTCGAGAGGTTAAATTTAGTTGAAAGAGAAAACGAGTATTTGAAAGAAAAATTGAAAAGAGTTGAGGGGGAGAAGATGGAATTGAGTTGCATGTTGATTTATGTCGCCGATGATCACAAGATCAAGATGGAGAAAATGCGCTTGAAGATTAGAAAGATTAGAAAATATGTCATTGATAGTGTGGCTTGGTATCATTATGCTGTTGGATCAATTGTTACCTTAGTTGCGATCTTGATCGCATTTGTTGTTGCATTTAAATTCTTTAGCTAGAGAGTTATTTGTATGTTGCATTTAATTAAGTGTTGTATATGAACTTTATGTATGAACTTGTATTAATTTGGTCTATTCGGTGTTGTGTAATGAAGATGAGACGACAATGGATGTATGATGACCGATGCTCTTCCGAGTTCATTAATGGCGTGCATACTTTTCTTCTTGCCGCTGAGGCAAACAAGCGGGCGGATGGTTTTATGCCTTGTCCATGTGCTGGCTGTAAGAATGGTCACAATTACTCTACGTCAAGAATCATTCATGTCCACCTATTTGAGTCCGGTTTCATGCCCCACACTATAATGTTTGGACCAAGCACGGAGAAAGAGGGGTTATGATGGAAGACAATGAAGAAGAAGAGGACGACAACAGCTATCCTGGCCATGGGTTCCCTGAATACGATGATACAACAGTGGGGGAAGAAGATGAGCCGGCAATGCGGGAAGAAGCTGAAGAAGAGGCATCAGATGAGCCCGTTGATGATCTAGCTCGGGCCCTTGCCGATGCAAAGAGCAACTGCGGAAGTGATTTGGAGAAGAAGTTGCAACGCATATTAGAGGATCACAAAAAATTGTTGTACCCGAATTATGAAGCTGACAAAAAAAAGTTGGGCACCACACTGGAATTGCTGCAATGGAAGGCAGAGAATGGTGTATCTGACAAGGGATTTGGAAAGTTGCTGGTAATGATAAAGAATATGCTTCCAAAGGACAACGAATTGCCCGAGAGTACGTATGAAGAAAAGAAAGTTGTCTGCCCTCTAGGGTTAGAGGTGCAGAAGATACATGCACGCCCTAATGACTGCATCCTCTACTGCGGTGAGTACAAGGATTTGAACGCTTGCCCGGTATGCGGTGCATTGCGTTATAAGATCAGTCGCGATGACCCAGGTGATGTCGAGGGCGAGCGCCCCAGGAAGAAGATTCCTGCCAATGTGATGTGGTATGCTCCTATAATACCACGGTTGAAACGTTTGTTCCAAAACAAAGAGCATGCGAAGGCGATGCGGTGGCATGGAGAAGACCGTAAGAAAGACGAAAAGTTGAGAATACCCGCTAACGGTTCGTAGTGGAGAAAAATCGAGAGAAAGTACAGGGAGGAGTTTGCAGGTGACCCAAGGAACGTATGGTTTGGTCTAAGCGCAGATGGCATTAATCCTTTTGGGGAGCAGAGCAGCAACCATAGCACCTGGCCTGTGACTCTATGTTTGTATAACCTTCCTCCTTGGTTGTGCATGAAGTGTAAGTTCATTATGATGCCAGTGCTCATCCAAGGCCCTAAGCAACCCGGCAACGACAATGTGGAAAAAGAAATCTATATTTTGGGACCTTCCATATTGGAAAGACCTAGAGGTCCGCTCCGCAATCAACGTGATGCACGTGATGAAGAATCTTTGCGTGACCCTGCTTGGCTTCTTGGGCGTGTATGGGAAGACAAAAGATACACCAGAGGCACGGGAGGACCAGCAACCTATGCACGGAAAAGATGGCATACATCAGGGTCATGCCAGCTACGCTCTTACCAAAGATACACCAGAGGCACGGGAGGACCAGCAACGTATGCACGGAAAAGACGACATACATCAGGGTCAGGCCAGCTACGCTCTTACCAAAGAAGAGAAGGAAATCTTCTTTGAATGCCTGCTCAGCATGAAGGTACCGTCTGGCTTCTCGAATATAAAGGGAATAATAAATATGGCAGAGAAAAAGTTCCAGAACCTAAAGTCTCATGACTGCCACGTGATTATGATGCAACTGCTTCCGGTTGCATTGAGGGGGCTTCTATCGGAAAACGTTTGATTAGCCATTGTGAAGCTATATGCATTCCTCAATGCAATCTCTCAGAAGGTAATCGACCCAGAAATCATACCAAGGTTACAGAATGATTTGGTGCAATGTCTTGTCGGGCCGAGTTGGTGTTCCCACCATCCTTCTTCAACATCATGACGCACGTCCTAGTTCACCTTTGCGAAGAGATTAATGTTTTGGGTCCTGTATTTCTACGCAATATGTTCCCCTTTGAGAGGTTCATGGGAGTCTTGAAGAAATATGTACATAACCATGCTAGGCCAGAAGGAAGCATCTCGAAGGGCCATGAAATGAGGAGGTCATTGAGTTTTGTATTGACTTTATTCCTGACCTTAAGCCGATTGGTGTTCCTGAATCGCGCATAAGGGCGCATCGGATGGAAAAGGCACGCTAGGAGGGATCAAATAATATGTATGGACGGGCATTCTCTCACTGAAGCACACTACACAGTTCTACAGAATTCCGCCTTGGTGGCTCCGTATATGGAGGAACACAAGAATTTTCTACACTCCAAACACCTGGAAAAGTCTGACGACTGGATTACACGTGAACAAACGAGGACTTTTGCCAGTTGGTTGCAGAAACGTGCCATGCATGATGGCGATATTCAAGATGACCTGTACTCGATGTCCCAGTTACCATCTTCGAATATAATGACTTTCAAAGGGTACCAGATAAATGAGAATACATTTTACACGATCGCCCAAGATAAGAAGAGCACCAACCAAAACAGTGGTGTCCGCTTTGATGCAACAACCAACACAGGAAAGGAAACATATTATGGTTACATAGAGGACATATGGGAACTTAACTATGGAGGTGGTTTGAAGGTCCCTTTGTTTCGGTGCAAATGGGTCAATATGACACGAGGCGAGGTAATGAAGACCCGCAGACGGAATGACGACAGTGGATCTCAACAATCTTATGTATGCAGATGAACCATTCGTCCTAGCCAATGATGTGGCACGGGTTTTTTATGTGAAAGACATGTCTACCAGGCCGAGAAAAAGAAAAGATAAGGAAGCGAATGGATCGTACGACCAGCCAAAGCACCACATTGTTCTTTCAGGGAAAAGAAACATCGTGGGAGTGGATGACAAGACAGACATGTCAGAAGATTATGAAAAGTTTGATGAAATTGCTCCATTCATAGTGAATATTGACCCGGGCATCCAGTTAAAGGATGAAGATTTTCCATGGTTACGGCGCAAAGGGACACACGCACTACTAGAAAAGGGCTATAGATGGGATTGACACTAATGGCGCATCAGAGCTGGTGCGCCATTAGTATATGCTAATGGCGCACCACAATCTGATGCGCCATTAGAGTTTATACTACTAATGGCGCACTGGCAAAGGGTGCGCCATTAGTATCAAAAAAATTTAACTAGCGCTTTGTCCAAACATACTAATCTCTCATCCCACCCAATTGCGCAATTATTTGTTGTAACTACTAATGGATGACCATGCTGTTTGTGCGCCATTAGTATAGAATTTTTTTTTTCTGAACTAGCGCGCCAATCCAAACATACTAATGGCGCATCCTGACAGGGTGCGCCATTAGTAGTTGTAACTACTAATGGCGCACCAGGCAGTTGGTGAAGGAAATATGCCCTAGAGGCAATAATAAAGTTATTATTTATTTCCTTATATCATGATAAATGTTTATTATTCATGCTAGAATTGTATTAACCGGAAACATAATACATGTGTGAATACATAGACAAACAAAGTGTCACTAGTATGCCTCTACTTGACTAGCTCGTTAATCAAAGATGGTTATGTTTCCTAACCATAGACATGAGTTGTCATTTGATTAACAGGATCACATCATTAGGAGAATGATCTGATTGACATGACCCATTCCGTTAGCCTAGCACTTGATCGCTTAGTATGTTGCTATTGCTTTCTTCATGACTTATACATGTTCCTGTAACTATGAGATTATGCAACTCCGTTTACGGAGGAACACTTTGGTACTACCAAACGTCACAACGAATCGGGTGATCATAAAGGAGTACTACAGGTGTCTCCAAAGGTACTTGTTGGGTTGGCGTATTTCGAGATTAGGTTTTGTCACTCCGATTGTCGGAGAGGTATCTCTGGCCTTCTCGGTAATACATATCACATAAGCCTTGCAAGCATTACAACTAATGAGTTAGTTGTGAGATGATGTATTACGGAACGAGTAAAGAGACTTGCCAAGAACGAGATTGAACTAGGTATTGATACCGACGATCGAATCTCGGGTAAGTAACATACCGATGACAAAGGGAACAACGTATGTTGTTATGCGGTCTGACCGATAAAGATCTTCAGAGAAAATGTAGGAGCCAATATGGGCATCCAGGTCCCGCTATTGGTTATTGACCGGAGATGTGTCTCGGTCATGTCTACATTGTTCTCGAACCGTAGGGTCCGCACGCTTAAGGTTTCAAGGACGGTTATATTATGAGTTTGTGTATTTTGATGTACCGAAGGTTGTCTGAGTCCCGGATATGATCACGGACATGACGAGGAGTCTCGAAATGGTCGAGACATAAAGATTAATATATTGGACGGATATATTTGGACACCGGAAAGGTTCCGGAGAAGTTTGGAGCTCCGGAGGTTACCGGAACCCCCGGGAGGTATATGGGCCTTATTGGGCCCATGTAGGAGGAAGGAGAAGGAACAAGGAGGGGGGCGCGCCCAAGCCCAATCCGACTGGGGAGGGGGCCGCCCCTTCCTTTCTCCTTCCCCTCTTCCTATTCCTACTACTAGTACTACTTCCTAATACTAGTACTCCTTCCTTCCCCTCCAAATAAGATAAGGAAAGAGAGGGAAACCTACTTGGAGTAGGTTTCCTCCCATGGTGCGCCCCTTGGGCCGCCACCTCCTCCTCCCTCCTTTATATATACGGGAGGGGGCACCCTAGGACACACAAGTTGATCCTTGAGATCGCTCCTTAGCCGTGTGCGGTGCCCCCTCCACCATATTCCACCTCGGTCATATCGAAGCGGTGCTTAGGCGAAGCCTCACGCCGGTGAAACATCAAGATCGTCACCACGCCGTCAGGCCGACGGAACTCCCTCTCCCCGAGCTTTGCTGGATCGGAGCCCGTGGAGCGCCATCGAGCTGAACGTGTGCCAAGAACTTCGGAGGCGCCGGAGTAACGGGCGCTGGGATCGGCTGGATCGTGAGGAGAACGTGACGACTACTTCCTCTACGTCATCATCGACTCGGAGGTGCCGGAGTAACGGCGCTGGGATCGGCAGGATCGCGAGGAGAACGACGACTACTTCCTCTACGCCAGATCGCTTCCGCCACGGTCTCACGAGGGTACGTAGACAACACTCTCCCCTCTCGTTGCTATGCCATCACCATGGTCCTGTGTGTGCGAGGAAATTTTTGAAATTACCGCTGCTCCCCAACGGTGGCATCCGAGCCTGGTTTTATGCGTTGATGTCATATGCACGAGTAGAACACAAGTGAGTTGTGGGCGATACAAGTCATACTGCCTACCGGCATGTCATACTTTGGTTCAGCGGTATTGTGAGATGAAGCGCCCGGACCGACATTACGCCAGACGCTACGCTGAGACTGGTTTCACCTTTACGAGCATTCGTGCTTAAAGGTGGCTGGCGGGTGTCTGTCTCTCTCACTTTAGTTGAACCGAAAAGGCTACGCCCGTCCTTGAGAAGGTTAAAACAGAGTCTATTTGACGAAGTATCGTTGTGGTTTTGATGCGTAGGTAAGAACGGTTCTTGCTCAGCCCGTAGCAGCCACGTAAAACTTGCAACAACAAAGTAGAGGACGTCTAACTTGTTTTGCAGGGCATGTTGTGATGTGATATGGTCAAGACGTGATGCTATATTTTATTGTATGAGATGATCATGTTTTGTAACCGAGTTATCGCAATCGGCAGGAGCCATATGGTTGTCGCTTATTGTATGAAATGCAACGCATTCTGTAATTGCTTTACTTTATCACTAAGCGGTAGCGATAGTCGAGAAGCAATAGATGGCGTAAACGACAACGATGCTACGATGGAGATCAAGGTGTCGCTACCGGTGACGATGGTGATCATGACGGTGCCGGAGATGGAGATCACAAGCACAAGATGATGATGGCCATATCATATCACTTATATTGATTGCATGTGATGTTTATCCTTTATGCATCTTATTTTGCTTTGATTGGCGGTAGCATTTTAAGATGATCTCTCACTAAAATTATCAAGTAGTGTTCTCCTGAGTATGCACTGCTGTTAAAGTTCGTCGTGCGAGACACCACGTGATGATCGGGTGTGATAAGCTCTCGTCCATCTACAACGGGTGCAAGCCAGTTTTGCACACGCAGAATACTCAGGTTATACTTGACGAGCCTAGCATATGCAGATATGGCCTCGGAACACAGAGACCGAAAGGTCAAGCGTGAATCATATAGTAGATATGATCAACATAAGATGTTCACCATTGAAAACTACTCCATCTCACGTGATGATCGGTTATGGTTTAGTTGATTTGGATCACGTGATCACTTAGATGACTAGAGAGATGTCTGTCTAAGTGTGAGTTCTTAAGTAATATGATTAATTGAACTTAAATTTATCATGAACTTAGTACCTGATAGTATCTTGCTTGTCTATGTCTGTTTGTAGATAGATGGCTCGTGCTGTTATTCCGTTGAATTTTAATGCGTTCCTTGAGAAAGCAAAGTTGAAAGATGATGGTAGCAATTACACGGACTGGGTCCGTAATCTCGAGGATTATCCTCATTGCTGCACGTAAGAGTTACGCCCCGGATGCACCGCTAGGTGCCAGTGCCCGCCGATGCAGTAACCGACGACGTTAAGAACGTCCAGCGAGCAAAAGCTGATGACTACTCTATAGTTCAGTGTGCCATGCTTTACGGCTTAGAACCGGGTCTTCAACGACGTTTTGAAAGTCGTGGAGCATATGAGATGTTCCAAGAGTTGAAGTTGATATTTCAAATGTAATGCCCGGATTGAGAGATATGAAGTCTCCAATAAGTTCTATAGCTGTAAAATGGAGGAGAATGGGTCTGCTGCTGAGCACATACTCGTAATGTCCGGGTATTACAATCACTTGACTCAACCGGGAGTTGATCTTCCGGATGATTGTGTCATTGACAGAATTCTTCAATCACCGCCACCAAGCTACAAAGGCTTCGTGATGAACTATAATATGCAAGGGTTAGTAAAGACTATGCCTGAGCTCTTCGCAATGCTGAAAGCTGCGGAGGTAGAAATCAAGAAGGAGCATCAAGTGTTGATGGTCAATAAGACCACTAGTTTCAAGAAGAAAGGCAAAGGGAAGAAGAAGGGGAACTTCAAAAAGAACAGCAAACAAGTTGCTGCTCAAGGGAAGAAACCCAAGTCTGGACCTAAACCTGAAATCGAGTGCTTCTACCGCAAGCATCGGGTCACCGGAAGCGGAACTGCCCCAAGTATTTGGCGGATAAGAAGGATGGCAAGGTGAACAAAGGTATATGTGATATACATGTTATTGATGTGTACCTTACTAGAGCTCGCAGAGCACTGGTATTTGATACCGGGTTCTGTTGCTAATATTTGCAACTCAAAGCAGGGACTACTGATTGCTTAACACTGGCAAAGGATGAGGTGACGATGCGCGTGGGAAATGGTTCCAAAGTCGATGTGATCGCGGTCGGCACGCTACCTCTACATCTACCTTCGGGATTAGTTTTAGACCTAAATAATTGTTATTTGGTGCCAGCGTTAAGCATGAACATTATATCTGGATCTTGTTTGATGCGAGACGGTTATTCATTTAAATCAGAGAATAAAGGTTGTTCTATTTATATGAATAATATCTTTTATGGTCATGCACCCTTGAAGACTGGTCTATTTTTAATGAATCTCGATAGTAGTGATACACATATTCATAATGTTGAAACCAAAAGATACAGAGTTGATAATGATAGTGCGACTTATTTGTGGCATTGCCGTTTAGGTCATATCGGTATAAAGCGCATGAAGAAACTCCATCTCGATGGACTTTTGGAGTCACTTGATTATGAATCACTTGGCACTTACGAACCGTGCCTCATGGGCAAGATGACTAAAACCCCGTTCTCGGTACTATCGAGAGCAACAGATTTGTTGGAAATCATACATACAGATGTATGTGGTCCAATGAATATTGAGGCTCGTGGCGGATATCGTTATTTTCTCACCTTCACAGATGATTTAAGCAGATATGGGTATATCTTCTTAATGAAACATAAGTCTGAAACATTTGAAAAGTTCAAAGAATTTCAGAGTGAAGTTGAAAATCATCGTAATAAGAAAATAAAGTTTCTACGATCTGATCGTGGAGGCGAATATTTGAGTTACGGTTTGGTCTACATTTGAAACAATGCGGAATAGTTTCGCAACTCACGCCACCCGGAACACCACAGCGCAATGGTGTGTCCGAACGTCGTAATCGCACTTTACTAGATATGGTGCGATCTATGATGTCTCTTACAGATTTACCGCTATCGCTTTTGGGGTTATGCTCTTGAGACGGCCGCATTCACGCTGAATAGAACACCGTCAAAATCCGTTGAGACGACACCTTATGAACTGTGGTTTAGCAAGAAACCAAAGTTGTCGTTTCTCAAAGTTTGGGGATGCGATGCTTATGTGAAAAAGCTTCAACCTGATAAGCTCGAACCTAAATCGGAGAAATGTATCTTCATAGGATACCCAAAGGAGACAGTTGGGTAAACCTTCTATCACAGATCCGAAGGCAAGACATTTGTTGCTAAGAATGGATCCTTTCTAGAGAAGGAGTTTCTCTCGAAAGAAGTGAGTGGGAGGAAAGTAGAACTTGATGAGGTAACTGTACCTTCTCCATTGTTTGAAAGTAGTTTATCACAGAAACCAGTTTCTGCGACATATACACCAAATAGTGAGGAAGTTGATGATGTTGATCATGAAACTTCAGATCAAGTTACTACAGAACCTCGTAGATCAACCAGAATAAAATCCGCACTGCAGTGGTACGGCAATCCTGTTCGGAAGTCATGCTACTAGATCATGATGAACCTACGAACTATGAAGAAGCGATGGTGAGCCCAGATTCCGCAAAATGGCTTGAGGCCATGAAATCTGAGATGGGATCCATATATGAAAACAAAGTGTGGACTTTGGTTGACTTGCCCGAGGGTCGGCAAGCAATAGAAAACAAGTGGATCTTCAAGAAGAAGACTGACGCTGACGGTAATATTGTTGTCTACAAAGCTCGACTTGTCGCAAAGGGTTTTCGACAAGTTCAAGGGGTTGACTACGATGAGACCTTCTCACCCGTAGCGATGCTTAAAGTCTGTTCGAATCATGTTAGCAATTGCCGCATTTTATGATTATGAAATTTGGCAAATGGATGTAAAGACCGCATTCCTGAATGGGTTTCTGGAAGAAGAGTTGTATATGATGCAACCAGAAGGTTTTATCGATCCAAAGGGAGCTAACAAAGTGTGCAAGATCCAGCGATCCATTTATGGACTGGTGCAAGCATCTCGGAGTTGGAATAAACTCTTTGATAGTGTGATCAAAGCATTTGGGTTTATACAGACTTATGGAGAAGCCTGTATTTACAAGAAAGTGAGTGGGAGCTCTGTAGCATTTCTGATATTATATGTAGATGACATATTACTAATCGGAAATGATATAGAATTTCTGGATAGCATAAAGGGATACTTGAACAAGAGTTTTTCGATGAAAGACCTTGGTGAAGCTGCTTACATATTGGGCATCAAGATCTATAGAGATAGATCAAGACGCTTAATTGGACTTTCACAAAGCACATACCTTGATAAAGTTTTGAAGAAGTTCAAAATGGATCAGCAAAGAAAGGTTTTTACCTGTATTACAAGGTGTGAAATTGAGTCGGACTCAATGCCCGACCACGAGAAGATAGAGAGAAAATGAAAGATGTTCCTATGCTTCAGCCATAGGCTCTATCATGTATGCAATGCTGTGTACCAGACCGACGTATGCTTAGCTGTAAGCTTGGCAGGAAGGTACCAAAGTAATCCAGAGTGGATCATCGGACAGCGGTCAAGAACATCCTGAAATACCGAAAAGGACTAAGGATATGTTTCTCGTATATGGAGGTGACAAAGAGCTAGTCGTAAATGGTTACGCCGATGCAAGCTTTGAAACTGATCCGGACGATTCTAAATCGCAAAACCGGATACGTGTTTTTGTTAAACGGTGGAGCTGCCGGTTGGTGCAGTTCTAAACAAAGCGTCGTGCCGGGATCTACATGTGAAGCGGAGTACATAGCTGCTTCGGAAGCAGCAAATGAAGGAGTCTGGATGAAAGAGTTCATTTCCGATCTAGGTGTTGTACCTAGTGCATCGGGACCATCTTCGAATATAATGACTTTCAAAGGGTACCAGATAAATGAGAATACATTTTACACGATCGCCCAAGATAAGAAGAGCACCAACCAAAACAGTGGTGTCCGCTTTGATGCAACAACCAACACAGGAAAGGAAACATATTATGGTTACATAGAGGACATATGGGAACTTAACTATGGAGGTGGTTTGAAGGTCCCTTTGTTTCGGTGCAAATGGGTCAATATGACACGAGGCGAGGTAACAGAAGACCCGCAGTACGGAATGACGACAGTGGATCTCAACAATCTTGCGTATGCAGATGAACCATTCGTCCTAGCCAATGATGTGGCACGGGTTTTTTTATGTGAAAGACATGTCTACCAGGCCGAGAAAAAGAAAAGATAAGGAAGCGAATGGATCGTACGACCAGCCAAAGCACCACATTGTTCTTTCAGGGAAAAGAAACATCGTGGGAGTGGATGACAAGACAGACATGTCAGAAGATTATGAAAAGTTTGATGAAATTGCTCCATTCATAGTGAATATTGACCCGGGCATCCAGTTAAATGATGAAGATTTTCCATGGCTACGGCGCAAAGGGACACACGCACTACTAGAAAAAGGGCTATAGATGGGATTGACACTAATGGCGCACCAGAGAGCTGGTGCGCCATTAGTATATGCTAATGGCGCACCACAATCTGATGCGCCATTAGAGTTTATACTACTAATGGCGCACTGGCAAAGGGTGCGCCATTAGTATCAAAAAAATTTAACTAGCGCTTGTCCAAACATACTAATGGCGCATCCGCCCAAGTGCCCCATTAGTAGTTGTAACTACTAATGGCGCACCATGCTGTGGGTGCGCCATTAGTATAGAATTTTTTTTTCTGAACTAGCGCGCCAATCCAAACATACTAATGGCGCATCCTGACAGGGTGCGCCATTAGTAGTTGTAACTACTAATGGCGCACCAGGCAGTTGGTGAAGGAAATATGCCCTAGAGGCAATAATAAAGTTATTATTTATTTCCTTATATCATGATAAATGTTTATTATTCATGCTAGAATTGTATTAACCGGAAACATAATACATGTGTGAATACATAGACAAACAAAGTGTCACTAGTATGCCTCTACTTGACTAGCTCGTTAATCAAAGATGGTTATGTTTCCTAACCATAGACATGAGTTGTCATTTGATTAACAGGATCACATCATTAGGAGAATGATCTGATTGACATGACCCATTCCGTTAGCCTAGCACTTGATCGCTTAGTATGTTGCTATTGCTTTCTTCATGACTTATACATGTTCCTGTAACTATGAGATTATGCAACTCCTGTTTACGGAGGAACACTTTGGGTACTACCAAACGTCACAACGAATCGGGTGATCATAAAGGAGTACTACAGGTGTCTCCAAAGGTACTTGTTGGGTTGGCGTATTTCGAGATTAGGTTTTGTCACTCCGATTGTCGGAGAGGTATCTCTGGGCCTTCTCGGTAATACATATCACATAAGCCTTGCAAGCATTACAACTAATGAGTTAGTTGTGAGATGATGTATTACGGAACGAGTAAAGAGACTTGCCAGTAACGAGATTGAACTAGGTATTGGATACCGACGATCGAATCTCGGGTAAGTAACATACCGATGACAAAGGGAACAACGTATGTTGTTATGCGCACTGACCGATAAAGATCTTCGTATAAAATGTAGGAGCCAATATGGGCATCCAGGTCCCGCTATTGGTTATTGACCGGAGATGTGTCTCGGTCATGTCTACATTGTTCTCGAACCGTAGGGTCCGCACGCTTAAGGTTTCAATGACGGTTATATTATGAGTTTGTGTATTTTGATGTACCGAAGGTTGTTCGAGTCCCGGATATGATCACGGACATGACGAGGAGTCTCGAAATGGTCGAGACATAAAGATTAATATATTGGACGGATATATTTGGACACCGGAAAGGTTCGGAGAAGTTTGGAGCTCCGGAGGTTACCGAACCCCCGGGAGGTATATGGGCCTTATTGGGCCCATAGGAGGAAGGGAGAAGGAACAGGAGGGGCGCGCCCCCAAGCCCAATCCGAATTGGGGAGGGGGCCGCCCCTTTCCTTTCTCCTTCCCCTCTTCCTATTCCTACTACTAGTACTACTTCCTAATACTAGTACTCCTTCCTTCCCTCCAAATAAGATAAGGAAAGAGAGGGAAACCTACTTGGAGTAGGTTTCCCTCCTATGGTGCGCCCCTTGGGCCGGCCACCTCCTCCCTCCCTCCTTTATATACGGGGAGGGGGCACCCTAGGACACACAAGTTGATCCTTGAGATCGTTCCTTAGCCGTGCGGTGCCGCCTCCACCATATTCCACCTCGGTCATATCAGAAGCGGTGCTTAGGCGAAGCCCTACGCCGGTGAAACATCAAGATCGCCACCACGCCGTCGTCGACGGAAGTCCTCTCCCGGAGCTTTGCTGGATCGGAGCCCGTGGAGCGCCATCGAGCTGAACGCGTGTGCCAAGAACTCGGAGGCGCCGGAGTAACGGCGCTGGGATCGCTGGATCGTGAGGAGAACGACGACTACTTCCTCTACGTCATCATCGACTCGGAGGTGCCGGAGTAACGGCGCTGGGATCGGCAGGATCTCGAGGAGAACGACGACTACTTCCTCTACGTTGTGATCGCTTCCGCCACGGTTCACGAGGGTACGTAGACAACACTCTCCCCTCTCGTTGCTATGCCATCACCATGGTCCTGTGTGTGCGTAGGAAAATTTTTGAAATTACTGCGTTCCCCAACAGTTGGTGCGCCATTAGTATATAAATTTTTTTTTTGAACTAGCGCGCCTATCCAAACTTACTAATGGCGCATCCTGCCAATGTGCGCCATTAGTAGTTGTAACTACTAATGGCGCACTAGCCTGTTGGTGCGCCATTAGTATAGAAATTCTTTTTTTTGAAATAGTGCGCCTTATTCAAACATACTAATGGCGCATCCTGCTTAGGTGCACCATTAGTAGTTGTAACTACTAATGGCGCACCATGCAAGAGGTGCGCCATTAGTAAGTGGGCAGCAACAAGATATTTGGGGCAGCCTCTCCTACCCACACACTCACTTTCTCCCCACTTCATTCTCTCCACCTCCTCCTTGTCTGGGTGCCTCCTCTTTTTCACCTCATTTCCACCATAGATTCATTCAAATTAAGTGGTTAAATTACCTTGTTTTAATAGGTAAGTAAGGGGAAGCTATATTTAGGTTGTTCTCCCTACAACAATGTGCACATGCACTTTTTACGGCCTAGCTAGATCTATGTATGTTCTGGTGTTGCATATGTTTGTGGTGTTGCATATGTGTTTGTGTTTGGAGGTGTACCGGTATTTGAAATGCGATAGTTGCCAATATTTTGCCGGAATGTTGATTCATTTCCGCTTTCAAGCAGAATTTTGGCATTAAGCATTCTTTTTGGTCCTATTTTTAGGGAAAGTCATGCCAAATTTTTATTTGGTTCTAAAATATCGTTTTGCTCTACCCCGCAGGCGACGATGGTCCGCACGATGACCGAAGGCATCGTGAATAGGTTTTTGAGGTCCGCGAAGGCCGAGATGCTTCAAAAGAACGAGACGGAGATAAGATGTCCGTGTCGAAGATGCAAGCTGAAGAGCCTTATTGCGGACCCGGATTCCGGCAGGTGCGGGACCACCTGCTGTTGCGTGGTTTCATGGATGGCTATCGGTGGCAAGGTGATGAAGATGACTACGAAGTCGCCCATGCGGCCGGGCAAGAAATGAGGAAGGGCAGCAAGACAACCACCGCGGCTCGGGCGGGCGAGAAGACGAAGAATCCCTGAGGAGATGATCACGACTGTGATGCTGTACACAGTCATCATGTAGAAGATGCAGGACATGATGATGAGGAAGATGCCGGAGCAGGCGACGAGCATGATCATGAAGATGATGATGCCGGCGGAGCAGACGACGCTGGACCATCGATGGGCTGGGTGCAGGACCCTCATATTCAAGAGCTGCTTCTCAAGCAGACGGATAACGCAAGAGCTGCCGCCCGATAGAAAGCCAAGATGGATCAACTTGAGTTAGACGCGGTTACTCCAATGTATGAAGGATGCAGGCCCGAGGATACCCGCCTCAAAGTAACGCTCATGGCTCTGGAGATGAAGGGAAAACACAAAATGACCGACGATGCTTCGACGAGAACATGTCATTCGCACGAACGTCTTCCCAAGGGGAACAAGTGCCCGACCAGTTTGAGGAGGCGAAGAAAATCGTGTGTCCTCTCGATTTACCGCACGTGAAATACCATGTGTGCATGAACAATTGCATCATTTATCGGGACGAGCACGCCGGAGTCTACCATATGTCCGTGTGCGGCGTCACTCGATACAAGAAGAGGAAGAAAGCTCCTCGAAAAGTGGTGTGGTACTTTCCGATGACTCCTCGTCTACAGCGCTATTTCGCGGACCCTAAGGTAGCAAAGCTCCTGCGTTGGCACGCGGATAGGGAGGAGAAGAAGCGGGAAGATGACGCAAATGATCCGGAGATAGATAAAAAATACAAGATGCTGAGTCACCCTAAGGATGCGAGCGGTGGCAAGCGTTGAACTTCAAGACTCGGAATTTGGGAACGATCCAAGGAACATCGTCTTTGGGCGCGAGCACCGATGGAGTCAATCCGTTTGGCAGCCAGAGAAGCACACATAGCACCTGGCCTGTGTTTGTGTGGATGTACAACCTTCCCCTGGTTGTGCATGAAGAGGAAGTACATTCACATGAGTATGCTAATTGAAGGGCCGAAACAACCAGGGAACGACATCAATCTGCATCTGGGGCTGCTGAAAGAGGAGCTTGACACGCTGTGGAAAACGCCAGCCAATACGTGGGACGCCGCAGAGAAAGAATATTTCCCTATGAGAGCCGTGACTGCTCACGACGGTGCACGACTATCTCGATTACGGATATCTCAAGGGCAGGTAGTCCACGGATTTTCCGGATGCGTAAGGTGCATGGATGACACAACGTATCGCCAGCTAGATAGAGATCCCGGTCTTCGAAAACCGTGTTCATGGGACATCGAAGGTGGCTTCGACGATGACCCGTGGAGGAAACGCAAGGATCTGTTCGATGGTGAAACCGAACCCGAAAAACGCCTGCACGAGGAGCGGCGAGGAAATAGACAAGCTGTTGAAAAATTGGATAGACTGCCCACCGCCGGAAAGAAGCAAAAGGCGCCAGAGCCGAAAGAAGCGAAAGGCGCCAGAGCCGCTGTCAAGGTATGGAAAACGAGGTCTGTTTTACGGGACTTGCCGTCTTGGAAGATCCACCGTGTGCCTCACAGCCTTGATGTCATGCATATCACGAAGAACGCAGCGTAGAGTCTGCTTGGTACCCTGCTCAACATGCCGAGAGGACCAAAGATGGGCCGAAAGCAAGGGCAGACTTGAAATCAATGGGCATCGTGCAGGAGCTTCACGCTATATATGATGATGATGATGATGATGATGAGGCGAAGCAGGACACGTAAAGTCGCCGCAAAGGCAAAAGGCCAAGAAGACCGGAAATGACTACCCTCCCGCTGCGTGCTTCACTCTAAGTCGAGGAGATCGAGCAGTTTTTCACCTGCCTCCTAGGAGTAAAACTTCCTTACGGTTACGCTGGGAAGATAAGCAGATACCTAGACCCAGCGGGCAGAAGTTCAGCGGGATGAAGTCTCACGACCGTCCACGCGGCCGATGACGCAGATACTTCGGTTGCAATTCGTGGGATCATGGACACGCACGTCTGCGGAAATGCTATTTGGCCTATGCAACTTCTTCGACGTCATCTCTCGAAGTCGATTGGCGTGAGGCAACTCGAAGGCTACAGGAAGAGATCGTGGTGATACTATGCGAGCTTGAGATGTACTTCCCGCCCGCATTCTTCGACGTTATGGTGCATCTGCTGGTCCATATAGTGGAGGATATCATCCAACTCGGGCCGACGTTCCTGCACAGCATGATGCCGGTCGAAAGGATGAATGGTGTCATCAAAGGATACGTTCGCAACATGTCACGCCCGTAAGGAAGCATAGCCAGGGGCTTTTCGATCAAGAGTGCATCTCCCATCGCACGAATTATCTAGGCATCGAGAACCCCGTTGGTCTGCCCGTAAACAGGCACCTCGGCATGCTCGCTGGATGGGGTCACCGTGAGGGTCGCCGCGAAATGCACGTCGACTTCGAGGGTCGACTCGCCGACTTTTAAAGAGCAAACCTAGTCGCGCTACAACACATAGACGTGGTCGATCCTTGGGTGGTAGAGCACAAAACCTTTATTAAGAAGACGTACAATGACCGAGGCCAACAGAGGACGGGACGGAGATACACTCAAAGAGCACAACTCATGTTTCACGCGTTGGTTCAAGCAGAAGCTTCCGCTGCATCTTTACATGAGGATTCTTCCGCGGAAGAACAACTTATATTCGCTTTGTCACAGGCGCCGAGCACAACCTGATGACCTATGAGGCGCATTTATATCAACGGCTACACATTCTACACCGAGGCCAAGGACATGAAGAGCGATGGTTATCGTAACTCCGGGTAACGATGGAATCCTACACCGGTAACGACAAGGACAGATACTACGGAAGGATCGAGGAGATCTGGGAGCTGAGCTACGCTGGAGAGAAGGTCCCGATGTTCCGTGTCAGATGGGCCAAGAACGTCATAAAAGAAGACCGATATTTCACCACCATGGTTATACCCGAAGCCAAATCCAAGATCATGGGCGCAAACGTCACCGCTGAAAAATGAGCCATGGGTACTGGCTTCCCAAGTGGACCAATGCTTCTTCATTACCGACCCGCCAAAGCCCATCGTGTTGTCGTGAGGAGAGGCAAAAGGAAGATCATCGGAATGGATGGAGTAGCCAATGAGCAAGACTTCGACAAGCACGGGCGACCGAGGATCGAACATGACGGCGATGATGAAGTAGCAGCATACACCACAAGAAGAAGCAGGACCACCCTACCTAAAGGACGTCCGTTCCACAGAAGAACTCCATTTGCGAAAAAGAAGGGCAAGAAGATTGTGAACAGATAGCTTGCTAAGATCGATTGTATTTAAATCGTAGCCTTCATTTCTCGATTGTATTTCATGGGTACTTTTTGAACTATATCATGAATATTTTTAAATTTCATGGACACTCGATCTCGATGCCCCTCCATCTCGATCGCTATCCCACCTCGCCAGATCCGTCCCCTCGCCGAAAGCACCCCCAGTCCACCGGCCGCCGCCAAACCCCTCGCACCTCGATTCCCCTACTCAACCGCCACGACCCCTCGCACTCACAAGACCGCCTTATAAAAAAATTAGTATGAAACAGCTTTTTAAATGCTACTGTCTTATAAAAAATATTACTGTTATTATTTAAACAAGTTTGAACATATTTAAACACAAAAAGTATCAAACAGCTTTTTAAATGCTAAAAAATTTGTGGAGCCCACCTCGATCCCCTCCATCTCGATCGCTATCCCACCTCGCCAGATCCGGTCCCTCGCCACGAGCACCCCCAGTCCACTGCCGCCACACCCCCGCACCTCGATTCCCTACTCAACCGCCACGACCCCCAAAGACCACAAGACCTGCCTTATAAAAAAATTAGTATGAAACAGCTTTTTAAATGCTACTGTCTTATAAAAAAATATTACTGTTATTATTTAAACAAGTTTGAACATATTTAAACATAAATAAGTATCAAACAGCTTTTTAAATGCTAAAAAAAATTGTGGAGCCTGGGAGTCGAACCCAGGACCTCCTGGTGTGAGAACTGGCTGCTGACCAGTCGACCTAGTAGAGTGGGCTTGACGTGGATAAGTTCTGATAGCACATAACCTGTTGGCTAGTTGAAATAAAAAAAATACTAATGGCGCACCACGGTGAGGTGCGCCATTAGTGTGGACATGCTAATGGCGCACCACGGTGTGGTGCGCCATTAGTATTGTGGCCCCCCTTCGCACGATCCCCCCTTCGCCCGATCCCCCCTTCCCTCTCCCCCTCGCCAGTTCTCTCCCTCTCGATCCACCGCCGCCGCCGCGCTGCCCTCGCCCTCGCCCTCGCCCTCTCCCTCCCTCGCCCTCTCCTCGCCTTCCCTCTCCCTCGCCCCGCCACCCTCGACGCCACCGTCCCGCGACCTCGACGCTGCCCGCGCCTCGGCAGCGACCCGCCCGCCAGACGCCGCCCAGCGCCGCCTCGACGCGACCCCGCGCCCAGCGCCCGCCTCGGCGACCCCGCCGCCAGACGCCGCCCGACTCCGCCTCGACGCTGCCCCGCGCCCAGCGCGCCTCGACCCGCCCAGCGCGCTGCCCCACCTCGACCCGCCCGTCCCACACCACTGCCGCCGAGCACCACCACCCCGTGAGCTCCTCCTCCTCCTCCTCCTCCTCCTCCTCCTCCTCCTCCTCCTCCTTCTCATATTGATTCTTCATGCTTCACCATATCTTGTTTTCAATTAGCCTAATCTCTATCAGCCTGGTTACCTGATAATGTTCCTGACATGGATCTACTGCTTGTCTGTCTGCAACTCTGCATGTGACACTAGCACCTTCCTGGAAAAGCCTGTTAAAAAAATGATACTTGCACATTCTCGGTTAAATGCAGGTGCTAAAGACTTCTAGATGAATATTTTTTCAAGATTACACTTTGCACTTGCAAACCCCTAACATCTTTACAAGCCTTGTAGTCCAACAATAGATTTACCAACTTAGAACAGTCAGTTGGTTTTGCTGCTGCTGCTGATAGTATGTCCTCCACTCATACACCATGTATTCACCTACTATAAAACCTGTAACAAAATGTTCTCTCAATGACAGATTTCCATCTTGAGACCTGATGCTTTTCAAGTATTTACAATGCCAGCC
The DNA here is from genome assembly GCA_021605145.1 of Aegilops bicornis. Classification (NCBI taxonomy): domain Eukaryota; kingdom Viridiplantae; phylum Streptophyta; class Magnoliopsida; order Poales; family Poaceae; genus Aegilops; species Aegilops bicornis. The sequence continues at coordinate 46,511,457 of CM038675.1, read as the reverse complement.
ATCTCCCTATGAAATGTTAAATAATCTGAAGTTGTGTGCATGGTTTTTTTCGATCGTGCTTTTTAAGTTTTACAGTTGCCAGCCATCTCCCTATGAAATGTTAAATAATCTGAAGTTGTGTGCATGGTTCTTTTCTGATCGTGCTTTTCAAGTATTTACAATACCGCCATCTCCCTATGAAATGTTAAATAGTCTGAAGTTGTGTGCATGGTTCTTTTTCTGATCGTATTCCGTCGAATTGCCATCGATACTAGGACTCAGTAATCTAGTTATGAGTTACTTGATGATGATACCAGGAAACTTTATGAATTCATCAATTTATCTGTTGGTAGATCTGATTCTCTGAAGTGCTTCGTCCTCTGTTTGCCAGTTTAGTTGAGAAAAGATTTGCGGTTGTGGCTCAGACGAGCTTCAGCCTTGTGAGGGCCAATCAAAGAAAACAATGAGTTGCCAAGTGTCACTTCACTGGATTGCCTGCATACCGAAACTGCAGTAGCTCTGTTAGATTCCGAGAGTGATATCCGGATTAGGATTTAACAAATATATGCGTCCTTTTATCTGCCAATTGCTGGTTTGGTCGTTGCTAATGCCTAAAGAAACCGACAATTTAATTCTTGAGCCCTGAAGTGTTAATGTTGTCATTAAGTAGACAAGAAAGCATCGGCTACAATCTTTGAAAATGAGCGTCCATGCATATCTGACTGCCATTTTTAGGATAATGGCAGACTAATTCATGTTTTCAAATATCTTGTCTGATTTAGTTTTCACCATATTTTCTTATATTGATTTAGTTTTGATGATCAATGGCAGAGATACATGGCGACCCAAGTTATATCTATTTTCTCATATTTGTAGAGAAGATTTTCACACGTGTAAAAGTTTTTTTCAAATATATTTTCAGTTAAAACAGAGTGAAGGTTCAGTTATTTGCTGCCATGGTGGTTTCTTCAATCAAATAATCTTTTCATTCCTGCTTGGCGATTTATTATTTCTAAGAAAAGAGAGAGCTAGGGTCTTACTAACAACTCTACTAGATTGTTAAGTTGGGTGGGATGTAAAAGCAAGTCTTCTTCTAAGTGCAATATACTTAGTGCTGCTATATGAGTGTATAAATATTTGTTGCTATATAAATGTGAACAAAATTAGGTGCTTGTATATGATATTCTGCCATGAAGCTTCACCAGCTCCTGTGGGTGTGGGATCCATGTGACATGTGACATTGCATCCATGTCCACCTGGGATAATGATTTTGCAGGTACCCGAGAGGCCCTTGAGTTTGCGGAATGTCGATTAACTTCCGTTCCGGCAAATTGGTACTCCATATGTCCTATTTTCAGCAAAGGTCATGCTGAAATTTTTCCGTGAATTTTAGCATGACTTTGCTAAAAATAGGACATATGGGGTACTTGTGACTAATGCATGGGCCGGGTATCTTAGTAGTTAATTAAGTAGGATCAACTGCCCCGGCGTACTTGTGACTAATGCATGGCTTTTAGGGTGCCTCGGTGTCGATAAAACCGAAATGATGAAAGCTTAGGCTTTTAGGGTGCCTCGGCCGAAAAACCCTCAATGATAAAAGCTTAGATTTTAGGATGCCTCAAGGCCGACAAACCCTAAATGATGAGACCATGATCTTGTTCCTTGACAATAACCAACTTTTTGACCAAACTTTGTTTCTATTTAGAGAGAAACATGGCCCACAACGATGAGGCCGGGGTTGGCGGCAAGGCATTACGGGAGCTGTCCCAGGAGATGGAGGAACAACCTCACTTGTATGAGGCCGCCGCCTTTCCCCACCGATCCCGAGACCAATCGATGGTACCGCCGAGGATGACCCCAATCGATGCCACCACTGATGGTGCCGCCGAGGATGCCACCATTGATGATGGCGGCGCACGCACAGATGGCAGCCAACCGAAGAGGCAACGGAAGGACCGGCGCCCGATCGTGCTCCGCACCCTCAAGGAGGAAGTTACTGAAGTGGACTCCAACGGGAATCCAACGGCGCCCGAACAAATAGTCAAGGGGTACTCGCTTCAGGTCGGGTGCATTCTCCGGAGCACCGTCTCGATCAACACCGAGAACCTGAGGCATCCTGACCGAGGGAATTTGCGCAACCTCCTCTTCACGAAGCTGCACGAACGATACAAGTTACCCGCTGAATTTGAAAACACAAGCCTCAAAGGGAATAAAGTGAACAATGCTGCCCTCACGAAGATGAGCAAGGCCCTGTCTACTTGGAAAAGCAATGTGAAGAGAATGATCGAGAAAGGTGAGAGTTATCGTAAGATCAAGGAGAAAATCCTTCGATCACCGAAGATGACTACAACGACTTCAAGATCAATTGCTCGAGCACCGCAAGCTCCCAATCAAGTGAGTGGGGGAAACAAATGCGGAGCTGAACATAGGGGAACACACACTCGGTCCCGGGCGGTTACAGAGTGGCGGAGCCTATATGGGACAAGGAGGAGGCGGAGCGTGCGAGCAAGGCCTACCGCCTCTTCGATACATACGGTGACAAGGCGGATCAGGAACTTTGTCGTGGCCTGGTACAAGAAGGACCCGAAAACAAAGGAGCTTACCACGGATCCGAAGACCAGGCAGCTTCAAATTGTTCTCGTAAGGAATACACCGCCGCGTAATTAGCTCCATATGGTTGCATTCTAATTAATGAAGCCGAATTTCTAAATGGTTCACATTCCTTCCGCAGGCGACTGAAAGCAGTAGCGCGGGGTCGACTCAGAGCAACCCTTGGGACACCACTCTAAATAGGGGGTTGAATGTAATGAAGAACAAGGATAAGCTCGAAGTCGACGTCACCTGGTCGTGTGGCCGGCAAAGGCTTGTCGACAAAATGGGGGTCATACTATACCGCTGGTGTGCGGAAGGAGAAAAAGACCAGCTCGGAAAGCCAGGCGCGAGAGGTTCAAGAACTCAAGGCACAGGTGGCGCGGATTTCGGAGATTGTCCAAGAGCAAGTGGAACAACGACTCGGAGCGACGATCACCGCCATTTGTGTCTACCTTGATCTCGGGTTGAGTGCGTGGATTGCGGGCGGCCAACAGGGCCGCCCGATTCCTAGCTTCACGGCCAGCAACTCGCATAATGCGATGGCGGGGCCATTGGTGCCTCCGGCGGGCGGCATTGGTGTCTCCGATGCCGCACGGGAGCTTAATGCACCGGGTGTACGCCGGCAGGCACCTCTCGCAGCAAGCGGCCCCTCCGTCAATCGCCCGCCGTTGGCGGTGCCTCTACATTAGCCGAGCTCGACGCCATCATCACGGTAACTAATTAAGCCTCTCTCGGCCGAGGACTTCATCTCCTTGCCTTTTGACCGGGCATCCTCGACGCCCTACATGTTTTCGCAGGGCGCCGCCGACGTTCCGTGCACTCTCCTCCACTACGTGAACAACGAGTTGGTCGGTGTCGCCAAGGGAAAAATCGTTCAACCGGGCAACCCCTTGTTCCACGGTACCCAGATGCCACCCAACTTGTTTAGGGTTCAACTGGTTCGGGTGCTGCCAGGCTGCGATGACTTGTTACCTCCGAATCGACCCGTCGGGGCCGACGATGATGACCCTCAGCGCCTGCCTGAGCTGGCCCCTGCTTTGGCCGAAGAGCCAGATTCGTTTGAAGGCGGGAGACACCACCCCAAAGACAACACCGCCAGTCGTGCCAGCGCCAAGTCGGCCCCATGGCAAGACCGCCGTAACGGTGCCGGACATCCTATGCCACTGGATCCAAACATGCATATGGCACAGGATCAGAACGACGACGACGACGACTATGATACATTTGGCAACGTCGATCAGTACTTTGCCGAGCATGGGTACGATGGCGACTTCATGGGGCCTCCTTCTCAAGAACCAAACCCAACAAAAGACGTGTGTGATCTAGTTCGTACCGCGGAGAAGCCAAGTTGCAACAGGCGCCGTTTGGCGTTCAGCTCTCAGGAGACGCCTCCAGCTGCCGACTTCACCGAGCCTCAGATAGGCGAGGTGCGAAATATTATCAGCCCCAACACACTCAAGAAGGCGGTCTGTGAGCAAAACTCGGTCCCATTACAGGAGAAGAAGAAGGCACGCAAAGAAAGACTAAGAAGGGTGCGAGCCAGCCGCACCGAGTACGATCCGTGCTCAGACGGGCCACCTTCACCGCAGGATATCTCGAGGAGGGTGCATGTGGCGGGTAGGGCGATGCTACCGACAAATATGCTCAATGCTGCAACCGGTGCTATGCGGAGTCTGCATGACAGTGTTCTTTCTTTGGAGAAGCTGCGTCTCAGGGAGAAGGATGTGGCATACCCGGTTTTCGCGGCCAAGGGCTTTGTGGATAACTCCATCGGGCGTACGATCGTCCTGCGTTTTGATGACATCCACGCTATGTTGAACCTTCATCCGCTGCACTACACCTTCGTTCGGCTATTTTCGCTGAGTATGGAGATGCGGATCATTCGCGACAAGACCCGGACATCGCGATAGTCGACCCCTTCTACATGCGTGCCAAGTTCTTGGGCAGCGCTGGGGACCGCAAGTCGCGAGTTCTTACCTCGAAGGCGTCATTCTGGCAAACCAAGATAAGGATAACTTCCTCGTGCCTTACTTTCCCGAGTAAGTCCTCCCCTCAACCGGCCCGTAACATATGAATTCTTACATTTCGATGGTTTTTATTTTAACATTCCGTGTTTTCTGCAGTGACACACGTTGCACGCTCATCCTCCTAAGCCCCAAATATTCCATGGCCACGTATTTCGACCCGGACCGTCGATCGACGTAGACTACACAAATGTCAAGAAGGTTCTTGATGATGTTCTCCCCGCCACGCCAAATCTGGAGGCACCTTCATCAGGCCTATTCGTGGCACGGCAAGCACGTGTTCTCCCACAATCTGACGTTCTGCTCGTCAAGCAACCGGGCGGTCGGAAGGGTGCCTACTACGCCATCCATCACATGCGAGGCGATCGTGACGGGACCATCATCAACTTCGCTACCGAGTAAACTCCAAGATTGGGCCGCGGCGTGTCGGCAATCCAGACGCGGACCTCAGACAAGAATTCTTTCGCATCCAAATGGAGTTTGCGGAAATCATCCATCAAGATGTCCTTCGTACCTCGGGGCAGTTCTACCTCAGAAATCAACCGTCCAACGGTGACATCGACACAATGCTACAAATGCAGGATGACAACGCCCGTTCTTTCATGACTCCCACGATAGACGGGCGGCTTCATCCACGCCGTCCCTTGAGTCGAGTTGTCTAGTTCTGAAACATCGATTGGCTCATGTTGTAATTAAACTTTAATGAACTTGTAGTATGTCTCTTTGGTTTCGAGAGTCGTTCAACTTAGATGTAATCGATGCTATTAATGTCTTGCTTTTCTCTTCCGATCGTTCTGTTGCATACTTATATATTGCTTATGTATTGTCTATGAATTGGTACTAACGTTTCGTTTGGCTAGTGCATAGCGATGCCGACGTATGTCGTGTACAAGGGTAAGGTTCCCGGAGTCTACGATGACTGGGAGGAGTGTCGGAGACAGGTTCACCGATTCAGCGGTAACAGTTACAAAGGGTACACCACTAGGGCCGAGGCCGAATCTAGATACGCCCGCTATCTAGCGGGAGAGTGGAGGAGCGTTGCAGGAACCGGATGAAGACGAGTTTCATCGTGATGATGCTCATCGTGATGACCGCAGCTCTCTTCTATGTGATGGTAGTTTAGATGATCGATATCGACTTGTAATGTGAAGACAAACTCGCTACTCGCGGTCTCGAGACTTGTAATATAATGGTCTATCTTTGTTCGGTCTTTTCAATTCGGAGACTAATATGATGAATTGTATTCGGAGACTAATATGATGAATTGTATTCAAAGACTAATCTTCTATTGTATCTGATGAATCTATTGTTGATGTGTGCTGTCTATATTTTGTCAAATTATACATTTTGTAACCTGTGCAAAAAACAGAAAATAAAAAAATAAAAAAAACCCGAATATTCATACTAATGGCGCATCACATGACAGTGCGCCATTAGTATGACAAAGCATACTAATGGCGCATCACTCGTCAGTGCGCCATTAGTATGCCATGGTTACTAATGGTGCATCACTGGGTAGTGCGCCATTAGTATGTCGCGGTTACTAATGGCGCATCCAGAGGTGGTGCGCCATTAGTATGCCAAAGCACCTGGGTATACATGCCCCCTGGGAGGCATACTAATGGCGCACCCTCGCATATACTAATGGCGCACCAGGTGGTGCGCCATTAGTATACCAGATACTAATGGCGCACCACCTGGTGCGCCATTAGTAAAAATTACTAATGGCGTGCTATTAATGGCGCACCACAGATGCGCCATTAATAGCCAAATTAGGTGCGCCATTAGTAGTGGTTTTTCTAGTAGTGACGCGAAGAAAAAGTTTCACGCCCAAAGATCTGGGATGTGATCGGCTTCACTATCATCACTTTCTTCTGTGTTTCACACCCAGGAGGTAACCTCTATAATAGTCAGGGTAGTTATGTGTTTTGGCATTTGAAACACGAAGAAATTTTATCTGCAAACAAATTCTTTCATGCATTTACAGATTTTTTCAGCTAAATGACCCTGAAATTGAAAAGCATTTCAAATGAACTCAGGAAAGGTTGAAAGTTGGCTGGTATCATAATTTCAACCACATAGCATGTGCAAAAAAGTAGAGAGGGTTACGGAAAAAACTGGATGCACTTCATGTACAAAATGGACAATCTCTTTCGAAGTATCAGGGTTTCGGACGAAACTCATCTGTTACAAAGGCATTTCATTTTTTAAATAACCTAAGCATTACCAAATTGAATATAATGATAAAACACACTAATATTAAACATAAGAAAAAAAGAATCACTGAAAAATCTATTTTCAAAGTTAAGTTATACACAAACTAGTGATTCACACAAATTTCAAATAATTCAAAATTTAAACTATTCAAATTTGAAAACTACCGGCACTAACAGAAAGTTTGTAATTTTTTGTACCTAAAGCAAAAATATTCACAAACAAACTCTAAATACAGAAAAAAAACAACTCAAAAATAAATAAAACAAAAAATAAAAAGCAAAAAAATTAAGAAAATAAAAAAGCCCGCCTACTGGGCCAAAGCGGCCTGCATACGACTAGAAACACAATGTTTTGTTGGGCCAGGATGCAGGCCCAAGAAGGCTCAAGAGGCCTGGCTGTGGCAGCAGAGAATGTAGGTCCAGTAGGCCTGCTTAGGAGAGGAGCTCGGGAGAGCTACTGCACTGGGGCTTATAAACCAGTGCGGTAGCCCCTCGACTAGCGAGGTGGGACTAAACTTGCCGCACCGCACTGTGCCAGTGCACCCCCTTTAGTACCGGGTGGTGGCTGCAACAGTACTAAAGAGGGGTCTTTAGTACCTGTTGGTGCCACGACCCGGTACTAAAGGATGCTTCCGCCGCTTGGCTCAAGTTAAACAGACCTTTAGTACCGGTTGGTGCCACCAACTGGTACTAAAGGTCCATCCTATATCTACAACACTTGAAAAAAATTCAGTTTCCCTCTGTTTCTTCCTCTCCGTCGACGACACGCCGCCTGCCCCGATCAACGCCGTCGCCGCCCCGGACGCGTCGCCGCCCCGGCCGTCCCCTCCCCTCGTCGCTGCCCCCGTCACCGTGCCGCCGGCCGTCCCGTCCCGTCGTCCCGTCGCCACGCCCCGTCGTCGCCGCCCCGTCCCGTCGCCCCGTCGTCGCCTCGCCGGTGAGCTCATGCCCCAGCCGCCATGTCCCCACACACACACACACACACACACACACACACACACAGACACACACACATTAGTTTTTTTTGTTATAAATTTTAGTTATTGAAATTTTTCTGTTTTTTTGTTATAGAAATATCTATAGAAATGTTAGAAATTTTTCTGTTTTTTAGTTATAGAAATATTAGAAATGTTATAAATTTTTTCTGTTTTTTAGTTATAGAAATGTTAGCAATTTTTCTGTTTTTTAGTTATATAAATATTAGAAATGTTATAGAAATGTTAGTTATATAATTAGAAATGTTAGAAATTTTAGAATTAGTTTTAGTTAGATGAATTAGATTAATGTCAAATTGTTAGAATTTGCATATATATAGAATTTTAGTTATCACAATCCAATCATTTAAAAATGTTACTTTTTGCGGGCATATAGTATTTGTTCTCGACGATATGCCCGACTAAGATCCTCGCCGTTAATCTGCTCATGACGACGTCCTGCTTCAGAGGACCCATGTCCGGGACTGGGCTCCGCCGGGCTGGCACTGGGAGGTGCTACCTGGAGGGGCTCGCCGCTTGGTGAGGAACCCGGCCTCGGGTCCCGTCATCGATCCTGATCTCTTTGGTGGAGTTCGTGTGGGCCACATTCGGTGCAGAGGGAGCCGGCCCTGCCGGAGGTGGTGCGTCGCGGTGTCAGGGAGGAGGACGGGCACGTCCATCGCTACATGGCTGCTATGGACGTCAGGTTCTCCAATACTTGGCAGGTTCTTTGGGCAGATGACCGGAGATATGATCCTGTGATGGTTCCTTCTCTTTGGGTGTCCACCGCCCATGCCCCAGGAACCACGAGTGGCCTAGATTCTTCTATAATACTCGATCTTTATTAGGTACCTAGCCAGTGATGTATTCAATATATAATATTCGAGACGATGTATTCGAGATTATATATATTATTCGAGACGATGATGTATTCGAGATTATATATTAATCAAGACGATGCATATATTATGTACTATATGATTCAGCGTTTCCTTATTGATTGCATCCATGCATTGTAATTTGAATACTAAATTGTTTTATATTTCTTCTGCATTAGTTAAGTAAAAGCTATGGCGGACAATACCAGCAGAGAGAGAGAGAAGAGGAATTGTTCGACATCATACGCAGCCCTTGCAGGCTAGATGATCTGAATGAAGCAGATGACGGCTCCCAATATCTGAACAATACCGGAGAGGGTAATGAAAAGATATTCGGTCTTGACGACCGAGCTGATGAAGTCATGAACTATGATTATGATTATGATGACACAAACAATGTTTATGATGACACAGACTCTGTTGATCTTCAAATAACAAAGAGTACCGGCGAGGTATATTTATATAAGCAGGCATCTGGTGATCATCACATGTTTTTTTATTTGAAGATATATTAACGAATCGATCTTTCTTCTTTCAGCCCTCCGGATCAAGCAAATATGCTTCTACAGAAAGTTGAAGAAGGGTGTAAAGTACAACACTGACTCCGTCAAACCTAGTGGTGAACCCCTCACGCCTAAGAACATTGCGAACAAGTGGACTCGTCAGTGCGGAGTTCTTGTGAAGGCCAACTCACGATCTCCATTCAAGAATGGAAAGAGCCAAAAACTAAACGTCCAGGTGTTACTTGGGTCGATGACAGAGCAAAAAAAACCCTTTGGGAATCTCTGATGGAACATTTCATCGTACCAGGTTATTTCACTGAAGCAGATGTGGAGAAAGTCAAAGGCGCTGCTTTTAGGAAGATGGCAATTGCATTCAACACCCACAAGAAAACTGTATGGGCCAACTACCTCGGTGCAGAAAGGAAGACTCCAGAATTCACGGGAACACTGGAGAAGCAAAGAGAACCTTTGGGCGATTTCGTGAAATTCAAGGAATCAGAATTATCTAAGGAACGGTCGATAAAAAACAAGGCCAATGCCGCAAAAAGACGCAGTTCCATAGGCTGGGTCCAGGTGGCTCTGTGGTGGGAATGCCTAAGTGGGATAAGTCTGAGCAAGAGATGGAGGATGCAGGGTCACTCCGGTTACTAGAGCTGGCCCCAGGTGCAGAACTTGGTTCTATGCGCATGGGGGGCGTTGGACCCGAAGACAGGCCTGGTTTCGCAGAAGGCATGTCTAAAAGGAGCCGAACAAAATATACTTGACGCAATAGAAGAAGCTCGAACGGGGGTGTTCACGCCCAACAGAGAGAACGACGAGCTTACGCGCGCCCTGGGAAATCCTGAATACCCGGGAAGAACACGAGGCAAGGGCGTTATTCCCTAGTATGAGGGATTTTCGGAATGGAACGACGACTACAGGTCCCGTGCAAGAAAGAAGATGGAGGAGGAGAAGAAGAGGAAGCTAGAGCAGGAGTAGAGGAAGCAGGACGCAGAACGCCTTCAAGGCCTAGAAGCAAGGCACGTGGACTTGGCACTCAAATTCCAGCAGCAGCAGCATCAGCAGATCGACTCACTTAGCCAGGAAAGGGGGTCTTAGCAGCGGCAGCAGCAAGCGGATGATCGTCCAGCATTGGATAGCACCGTCCCATCCATGCCGAGAAGCAGCATTGGTTCTGCCGCGAGCGACACACTGCTGGATACATACGCTGTGGATGACATCATAGAGAACAATAACTGTGAGCTACACTCCAAAATGAAGAACATATCCATGAAGGTGGCGGACGGTGTTGCTTTTACAATTACCCCCGAAGCAACCTTCCATTGCACCCCGATTCCAGAGGGCTATGCTCGTGTCTTGGTTGATGAAGTGGTGGACCCATATTCGGGGCTACAGCTTGACATTCCTGGAGGTGAAGACGAGCGCACACTGGGAGAGGCCATACATCATATCATCCTATGGAGAAAGGATTGCATCATCTTTTGAAGTCCACCGACGCCGCGTCGTCTGCCGACTCCTCCTCGAAGTCCGCCACCGAGTCAGCAGACTCCTGCTCCTCCAAGTCCACGAACGCGTGAGCCGACTCCTCCTCGAAGTCCGCCACCTCCTCCAAGTCCCCAAACGCGTGAGCAGACTCCTGCTTCAAGTCCGGCACAGCGTCAGGCCACTCCTCCGGTTTCAAGTCTGACACCGTGTCAGGCCACACCTCCTATTTCAAGTCCGGCACAGCATCAGGCCACTCCTCCTACTCCAACTCAGCCACGTCAGCCGTCTCCGCCGTCTCAGGAATCGCAGAAGAGACACGCCGCAACTATGGTGCGTAGCGGTACGAGTCGACGTAGTTCAGGAAGTACAGGCGGAGACAAGCGATATAAATATCGTCCAAGCCTCGCTCCTCTTCCACAGAGGCCTTACGACATGACCGAGGAGCAAAACGCAGCCATAGTGCAGGCCCAAGTGGACGCCCATTTTGCACCGAAACCGGCACCGCCGCCAAGGGAGAAAGTGCCTGAGGAAAAGATTGACAACTTCATTCGTATGGCTAGAGCACCAGCTCCCAAGCCTGTTGACTCAGACTATGAGCGCCAAATCAGGAAGTCACATCGAGCACGACTACAGAACGAAGCGAGCTCGAGCTCGAGCCAACAAGCAGCGGGCAAAAAATGCGGGAAAACTGTTCCCCAGCTGGGAGAATAGGCGGCGCAATCGATCCCCCCTCTTGTTGTGCCAACAACACATGAGAGGAGTACGCGCGCCCAATATTATTCTGGGCAAACTGTTAACGTTCCCCAGCTGGGCGATGTGGTAATAACGGAGGAGCGTATAATGCAGGCTGAAATGCTCAAGATCTCTGTTGGACAACTCCTCGAAATCGAGCCCATGTCTCCGCTTAGACAGGAGAAAATAAAACGGAAATATGTCCGGGGCCAACCTTTGGTCGAGCCAGACAAGGTCAAGAACCTCCCAACAAGAATGTATGAATTGCATCAATGGTACATGAACATTACCAAGATTTCCAATTGAGAGTCCCTCATGGTAAATGTCAAGGAGGAGCATTACTTCCATGAGAAAGCTCTGTCTGTTGAGTATTCAGAACTATTTCAGTTATACAATCAAGACGCACTCGACAAATCTATCATCGGTTGCTATTGTCTGTAAGTGATTTCTTTCTGTAATTTAAGTCTCAAGCTAGCTGTAGTGATCATTTTGATCAATCCTTACATGTAATTATCCTCAATATACACTAGTGCAGAACCGGGCAATAGCACCGATTCGTAAGGCCCTTTAGTGCCGGTTCCACAACCGGCACTAAAGTGTGGTCACTAAAGCCCCCCCCCCCCCTTAGTACCGGTTCAGCATGAACCGGTGCTAAAGGGCAACCACGTGGCACGAGCCAGCTCCGGGGGCCTGGAGCCCTTAGTACCGGTTGGTAAGACAAACCGGTACTATAAGGTTTGGGGGGTTTTTACTTTTATGATTTCTTTTTTATTTAATTTTGTGTTTCCATTTTAATTCTTTTTCGTTTGCTGGTATTTTACGATACTACACATTGTACACGTTATGCATATATATATATATATATATATATATATATATATATATATATATATATATATATATATATATAGAATTTCTAGTAGAACCAATCATGCATATATATATCATCAATGTCTCACAAACCACCATATTAATTAATTCACACATACACACATGTATAGCTATATACAATTTCTCCTACATATGCATGTTGCCTTCGGAGCCAGTGGCATTAGCCTAATTGGTGCCTTCGGAGCATGATGACAATTGGAAGTGGTTCATGGGGCGGTAGCGGGTAATAGTATTCTCCCTTCGGATTTATGACCTGGTCGAGCAAAAATCCCGCTATTTCTTCTTGAAGTGCTTCTACGCGCTCCGTTTCTAGGAGCTTCTCGCACCTCATTGAACTGTTAAGAAGGAGATCAATATGCATGTGTATTAGTTGTGTGACTAGATATCGATAATGGTGTAAAAATTGTGAATAGTGTTACGACAAGCGACGCGTTCCTGTCTTTGAGATCTGCTCCTTTCGGACGCCATCATGCGAATGTTCTCGCAAATGCAGAATGCACACAGATCAGTCCCTCGCGCTGCTTCAGGGCCTTTACGAGAATGGACTTTGATCAGATAATAATTAATCAAGCATGATAATTAAAGAGATGACAGCTAGCTAGCTAGCTAGTACTACTTAATTACTTACCTTGGGTCGAAACCATTTAAGCTTTTTTTCCATTCGCCTTCCGTGATGCTGATGAACCTTGCCCAAGCCTTGCGCGCCGACAAAGAAAATGAATAAAGGGGTTATTAAATAGTTCATATCATGAAATGACGAACTAAATAGGCCGAGATATATAAATAATGATTGAAATTACCTGTTGACTATCCCAAACAAGATGTTATAGTCAGTATTTGCTTTGAGTAGTGAGTCCAGTATTTCAACTGTTCTGGCGTCAACTTTAATGATACACAAGATCCAGTGAAATCTGCATGCACACACGTTTGCATGTCTTAATTAAGCGGGCATATGTAAGCCAAAACATGTAGCTAGCTAGTAGGCAAAAACAGAGAATTTGTAGTACAAGACAGTGTGACTCACTGGAAGTTGTAAGGAAGTAGTATATCTTCATTGTATTTGAGGCGCTTCAAGAACTCTAGCATGTTGTCCTCTACGGCCTTTTCATGATGTGGATTTATTAGCCATGTGTATTCATTAACGGTGTTTGGGTCAATGAACCCAATGCCAAAGCGTCCACCTTTTCTCATTTCATACATCTTCATCCTGCATAATACCACAAAAAGAATATAGTGAGGATAATTACAGGTAATGATTGATCAAAAGGATCACTACAGCTAGCTTGAGACTTAAATTACAGAAAGAAATCACTTACAGACAATAGCAACTGATGATAGATTTGTCGAGTGCGTCTTGATTGTATAACTGAAACAGTTCAGAATACTCAACGTACAGAGCTTTCTCATGGAAGTAATGCTCCTCCTTGACATTCACCATGAGGGACAGTCGATCGGAAATCTTGGTAATGTTCATGTTCCATTGATGCAATTCATACATTCTCGTTGGGAGGTTCTTGACCTTGTCCTGGCTCGACCAAAGGTTGGCCCGGACATATTTCCGTTTATTTCATCCTCTGTAAGCACAGGCATGGGCTCGATCTCGAGGAGTTGTCCAACAGTGATGTTGAGAACTTCAGCCTGCATTATATGGTCCTTGGTTATTACCACATTGCCCACCTCGGGAACGTAAACTGTTTGCCCACAATAATATTGGGTGCGCGTACTGTCACGTGTTGTTGGCACAACAAGCGAGGGGATCGATTGCGCCGCCTGTTCTCCCAGCTGGGGAATGGTTTTCCCGCATTTTTTGACAGCTGCTTGTTGTTTGCTCGATGTATCTTTTGTCTTCCCATACACGCCCAAGAAGCCAAGCAGGGTCACGCAAAGATTTTCGTCACGTGCATCACGTCGATTGCGGAGCGGACCTCTAGGTCTTTCCAATATGGCAGGTCCCAAAATATAGATTTATTCTTCCACATGGGTGCGCGTCCGTCAGCGTCCTTCGGAACAGGTTGTCCACCAGGACCCTTTCCAAATATCACCTTCAAATCCTTGACCATATCATGTACATCAGCACCAGTACGGTGGCGAGGCTTCGTCCGGTGATCCGCCTCACCTTTGAAATTCTTGCCTTTCTTTCTTACGGGATGCCTGCTCGGAAGAAATCGACGATGTCCTGTACACATTCTTCTTACAACTATTCAAATATATCTTGTCGGTATCATCCAAAGAGTGCGTGCATCCGCGGTATCCCTTGTTTGTCTGTCACGAAAGGTTCTTGAGAGCAGGCCAATCATTGATGGTCACGAACAGCAACGCCTTTAGGTCAAATTCTTCCCCATGTGCTCATCCCACGCACGTACACTGTTCCATTCCACAGTTGTAAGAGTTCTTCAACTAATGGCCTTAGGTACACATCAATGTCGTTGCGGGTTGCTTAGGGCCTTGGATGAGCACCGGCATCATAATGAACTTCCGCTTCATGCACAACCAAGGAGGAAGGTTATACAAACATAGAGTCACAGGCCAGGTGCTATGGTTGCTGCTCTGCTCCCCAAAAGGATTAATGCCATCTGCGCTTAGACCAAACCATACGCTCCTTGCGTCATCTGCAAACTCCTTCCCGTACTATCTTTCGATTTTTCTCCACTGCGACCCGTCGTGGTACTCTCAACTTTCCGTCTTTCTTACGGTCTTCTCTGTGCCATCGCATCGCCTTGGCATGCTCTTTGTTTTGGAACAAACGTTTCAACCGTGGTATTATAGGAGAATACCGCATAACCTTTGCAGGAATCTTCTTCCTGGGGCGCCGCCCTCGACATCACCGAGGTCATCATGGCTGATCTTATAGCGCAATGCACCACATACCGGGCAAGCGTTCAAATCCTTGTACTCAGCGCGGTAGAGGATGCAATCATTAGGGCATGCATGTATCTTCTGCACCTCTAACCCTAGAGGGCAGACAACCTTCTTCGCTTCGTACGTACTCTCGGGCAATTGGTTGTCCTTTGGAAGCATATCCTTTATCATTACCAAAGAACTTTCCAAATCCCTTGTCGGATACACCATTCTCGCCTTCCATTGCAGCAATTCCAGTGTGGTGCCCAGCTTTTTCTTGTCACCTCACGCAATTCGGGTACAACAATTTTTGTGATCCTCTAACATGCGCTGCAACTTCTTCTTCTCCAAATCACTTGCAGTTTCTCTTTGCATCGGCAATGGCCCGACCTAGATCATCAACGGGCTCATCTGATGCCTCTTCTTCAGCTTCTTCCCGCATTGCCGGCTCAGCTTCTTCCCGCATTACCGGCTCAGCTTCTTCCCCCATTGTTGTATCATCGTATTCAGGGAACCCATGGCCAGGATAGCTGTCGTCGTCCTCTTCTTCTTCATTGTCTTCCATCATAACCCCTCTTTCTCCGTGCTTGGTCCAAACATTATAGTGGGGCATGAAATCGGACTCAAACAGGTGGACGTGAATGGTTCTTGACGCAGAGTAATTGCGACCATTCTTACAGCCAGCACATGGACAAGGCATAAAACCATCCGCCCGCTTGTTTGCCTCAGCCGCAAGCAGAAAAGTATGCACGCCCTCAACGAACTGGGGAGAGCATCGGTCATCGTACATCCATTGCCGGCTCATCTTCATTACACAACACCGAATAGACCAAATTAATACAAGTTCATACATAAAGTTCATACAACACTTAAATGCAACAAACAAATAACTCTCTAGCTAAAGAATTTAAATGCAACAACAAATGCGATCAAGATCGCAACTAAGGTAACAATTGATCCAACAGCATAATGATACCAAGCCTCACTATCGATGGCATATTTTCTAATCTTTCTAATCTTCAAGCGCATTTTCTCCATCTTGATCTTGTGATCATCGACGACATCGGCAACATGCAACTCCAATTCCATCTTCTCCCCTCAATTCTTCTCAATTTTTCTTTCAAGTACTCGTTTCTCTTTCAACTAAATTTAACCTCTCGACAATGGGGTCGGTTGGAATTTCAGTTCACATACCTCCTAGATAAAAATATCTATGTCAACTTGATGGGCATAATTTGTCATAAACATGAAATGCAACAAATAGTTTTAAAAGAGAATATACCACATCCGAATCATAACAAGGACGAGGCCCGACGGGGACGGATATCAAAACCATGGCACTATGTATAACAAACAACGTACGGGTAAAATAATTATACGAGTAACTATATATCCAAATCACACAAACATCAATTTTTTATATAAAATTTCATGAACAAGAGGCTCACCACAAGGTGGTGCCGGCGACAGAGACAGTGCAGGCGATCGGCCAGTGAATTCTGACGGAGATTTAGAAGGCACTAAGTAAAACACACCTACATATGCAAACTAAGTGTTATTTTGACCTCAAATTGCATATAAATCAAATACTACCACATATAATTCCTCCCAAATTACTAAAACCCACAATTAATCACTATATAAACCAATGCAAGAGCTAATCTAGCAATGAGAGATGAAAGGACAAATTTGCTAACCTTGGTGATCATTTGAATGGATGGGGGCCTGCAAATCTTGACAAATTTGGGGCAAATTTTGTGATGAACTCGAGAGGAAGAAGGGAAGAACAGAGTGCGGGTGGACGAAGGGTTTATATAGGACGACCTTTAGTACCGGTTCGTGCCACGAACCGGTACTAAAGGTGCTGGAAGGGCCCCACTCTGACAACATCCTGCCACCACTTTCTTTAGTACCGGTTCGTGGCACGAACTAGTGCTAAAGGTTCGCCACGAACCGGTACTAAAGAGCTCCTCCCTCCTAGCCGTTGGAACCTGCACTAATGGACACATTAGTGTCGGTTCTGTTACAAACCGGGACTAATGTGTCTCACATTTGACCCTTTCTCTACTAGTGATATATTCTTTTCTCTGGTATTATATGCAGGATGAAGATGTATGAAATGAAAAAACCTGGACGCTATGGCATTGGGTTCATTGACCCAAATACCATTAATGAGTACACATGGAATCTTCCAACTTATCGAGATAGTTTAGAGGAAAACATGCTGGAGTTCTTCAAGCGCCTCAATACCAGTGAAGATATACTACTTCCTTACAACTTCCTGTGAGTCACACTGTCTTGTACTATAAATTCTGTTTTTGCTTACTAGCTAGCTAGATGTTAATAATTAAGTGTAAGGGTTTACGGTAGTTGATTAGTGTTATGCACATGCCCGCTTAATTAAGACATGCAAACGTGTGCGCATGCAGTTTCCGCTGGATCTTGTTAGACATTAAAGTTGACAAAGGAACAGTTGAAGTACTGGACTCACTACTAAAAGAAGAAAAAGACTACACCATCGTGAAGGGGATAGTCAACAGGTAATTTCAATCATTATTAACTATATC
This sequence comes from Aegilops bicornis, assembly GCA_021605145.1. NCBI lineage: Eukaryota > Viridiplantae > Streptophyta > Magnoliopsida > Poales > Poaceae > Aegilops > Aegilops bicornis. The sequence goes on along the minus strand of CM038675.1, from coordinate 46,493,778 downwards.
TCGGCCTATTTAGTTCGTCATTTCCTGATATGAACTATTTAATAACCCCTTTATTAATTTTCTTTGCCGGCGGGCAGGGCTTGGGAAAAGTTCATCAAGGTGACTCCAGGCAAATGGGCAAAAAAGTTGTTTTGGTATCGACCAAAGGTAATTAATTAAGTAGTACTAGCTAGCTAGCTAGCTACCATCTCTTTAATTCTTGTTTCAATACCATTAATTAATTATCATGCTTGATTAATCATTATCTGATTCAATTCCATTCTCGTAAAGGCCCTGAAGCAGGCACCGGGGAATAATCTGTGTGCATTCTACGTTTGCGAGAACATTCGCATGATGGCGTCCGAAAGGAGCAGATCTCAAAGACAGGACTGGGTACGTTTGTCAGAATACTATTCACACCATTATAAATATCTAGTCACACAACTAATACACATGCATATTGATCTCCTTCTTAACAGTTCAGAGAGGTGCGGGTCAGCTCCTACCAGCGGAGCGCATACTAGCACTTCAAGAGGAAATAGCGGGATTTTTGCTCGACCAGGTCATAGATCCCAAAGGAGAATTCTATTACCCGCTACCGCCCCCATGAACCACTTGTCATCGTGCTCCAAAGGCACCAAGGCAACATGTAGGAGAAATTGTATATGTATATACATGTGTATGTGTGAATAATTAATGGTGTTGGTTGTGAGACATTCGATGATATATATTTATATATATATATATATATATATATATATATATATATATATATATATATGCGGTTCTACGACGAGAAAATCTATTTATATATATGCATAACGTGTACAATTTGTAGTATCGTAAAATACCAGCAAACAAAAAAGAATTAAATGGAAAACACAAAATTAATGGAAAATAAAACCAAAACCCCCTCAAACATTTAGTACCGGTTGGTGTTACCAACCGGTACTAATGGCCTACCAGCACCCGGGTCTGGCCCGTGCCACGTGGTGGCACTTTAGCGCCGGTTCGTGCCGTACCGGTAGTAAAAGGGGGGGGCTTTAGTCTCCACTCTTTGGTGCCGGTTGTAGAACCGGCACTAAAGGCCCTTATGAACCGGCGCTAAAGCCCGGTTCTATACTAGTGGCATGTCCGAAGAGGCGGCACGCGTCTCTGGGGTGTAGCCCCCCTCACGGACGATGATGACACAGTAGTAGACGTTCTGTGGTAATGATGCGGCGTGAATATTATTAAATACTCGGAGCGCGCTAAAATCATGAGTTTTTTACACGACATGGGCACATGTGCTATAGGACTGATGGTAATTTTTCATAATTTTTTGTGATGGAGAAGTATCAGAACACTTCCCTCTACGTGGATTGCTCTCCGCGTGTCTACGACTGTGGCCGGCGGCCTCCGGGGGCTAGCATGCCGCCAAATCTTGCGTAGGTGGTCTCTCACAAGTCTGGAATTTTTGTGGCGGTTGCAAACGCCCGGCACGCGTCTCCGGGGTGTGGCCCCCCTCACGGACGGCGCCGCCGCCGGCACCTGGAGGGGAGAAACGGACGCTTCGGGTCTACACGGATGGGATCTTGCTGCGGCTTTGGCCCGGATGTTGCTCCAAAGTGTTCCTATGGGCTGACCTAACACAACCGGGTGGAGAGTTCCACTGGTCAAAGCTCGTCCGTGCAAAGTCAAAGTTCTAGATCCCCTGGTCAAACGCTACAGGGTTAGGCGAGACGGGGGCCCTGGGGGTAGCAATGCCACCGGAGCATCCCACCGGGCCCTCATACATGCCGTACGGTGTGGTGGCATGTCCGAAGAGGCGTCACGCGTCTCCGGGGTGTGGCCCCCCTCACGCGCCGTCCCCGTCACCTAGAGGGGGGAAACGTACGCGTCGGGTCTAGGGATCTTGCTGCGGCTTTGGCCCGGATGTTCCTCCAAAGTGTTCCTATGGGCTGACCTAACACAACCGGGTGGAGAGTTCCACTGGTCAAAGCCCGTCCGTGCAAAGTCAAAGTTATAGATCCCGTGGTCAAATGCTACAGGGTTAGGCGGGACGGGGGCCCTGGGGGTAGAAATGCCACCGGAGCGTCGCACTGGGCCCTCATACATGCCGTACGGTGTGGTGGCATGTCCAAAGAGGCGGCACGCGTCTCCGGGGTGTGGCCCCCCTCACGGACGGCGCAGCCGCCGGCACGTGGAGGGGGGAAACGGACGCGTCGGGTCTACACGGATGGGATCTTGCTGCGGCTTTGGCCCAGATGTTGCTCCAAAGTGTTCCTATGGGCTGACCTAACACAACCGGGTGGAGAGTTCCACTGGTCAAAGCCCGTCCTTGCAAAGTCAAAGGGCTAGATCCCATGGTCAAACGCTACAGGGTTAGGCGGGACGTGGGGCCTAGGGGGGTAGCAATGCCACCGGAGCGCCGCATCGGGCCCTCATACATGACGTACGGTGTGGTGGCATGTCCGAAGAGGCGGCACGCGTCTCCGGGGTGTGGCCCCCCTCACGGACGGCGCCGTCGCCGGCACCTGAGGGGGAAAACGGACGCGTCGGGTCTACACGGATGGGATCTTGCTGCGGCTTTGGCCCGGATGTTGCTTCAAAGTGTTCCTATGGGCTGACCTAACACAACCGGGTGGAGAGTTCCACTAGTCAAAGCCCGTCCGTGCAAAGTCAATGGGCTAGATCCCGTGGTCAAACGCCTTCTGAGGGTAAGGCGGACGGGGCCCGGGGTAGCAATGCCACCGAGCGTCAGATCGGGCCCTCATACATGCGGGGTGGTGTGGTGGCATGTCCAAGAGGCGGCATGCGTCTCCGGGTGTGGCCCTCAAGTGTGGCCAACCGCCTTGGTGGAGGGGGGGCACTCCGCGGAGGGCCTAGCCGGGCGTCTACGCATGCGTGAACACTTTCACATATGCATCGGGACTCGTGAGTTGTTTCGGTGGCATAGCTACACCCCGAATCTCCCCACTAACCAGATTCCCTCCGTGTCGACCGTTTCCCCCCTCCGTGACACGGTGACAGCGATGTTTGTAAGGGGGGCAATCGATATACCATCAGGGTATGTTTTTTTAGATAAGGCATATTTATCTTGTGGAAAAACAAAAAATAATATAAAGTAAAAATTAAAAAAAATATATGCTTGTCGTCGGCATAGCTGTGCACACAGAGGTACAATCCCACGGATCGATGACATGGCATCGCACGCGGATCGATGACGTGGCAGAGGGGCATGGGCCAGGTCTATGCCGTAGGCATATCTCTGCCACACAACGGGCCCCCCACTCCCTCGGATGGAAGACGTGTCGACGACGCGGATCGGTGATGTCAGCAACTCTATCCCGACGGCCGCCGTTACCTTCCGTCGGCGTAGTTTCAACGCCGTCAAACGGTCATCGCTGACCGGGTAGGTGGGCCCGGCCTATGCCGACGGCCTAGCCTATGCCGACGGGCCCCGTAGGCGTATCTCGAGCGGTCCCGACGGCCTCATCTATGCCGACGGCCCCGTCGGCATAGATAGGCGTAGGCCGACGGCTTTTCTACGCCTACGGTCTGTCCTTGGCAGTCAGGATAGGTCTATCTATGCCAACGGGAGCTGTCGGCATAGATGCGGCCGTCGGCGTAAGCTGATTTTCTGGTAGTGAGGCCTCACCTGTAATCAACATATATATGGAAAGGAGGAGGAGGAGGAAGAAAGTTGATGTTGTGTGGGCCTCACTTGTTGAAATGCAGAGAGGAGCAGGAGGAGGAGGAGGAGGAGGAGGAGAAAGAAGGTTGATGCTGAGGAGGAGGCGAAGGAAGAAGATGGATCAGATGGAGTCAACCAGCTTGGCAGTTTCCTTGCTGATTTCCATATTTTTTTCGATCTTTAGACGGTGTCGCAACCCGGGTAACTTCTTCCCCCACACAGTGTAACGTCTTCCCAGCTTCTCTCTAGACCTTTTGCCCTCATGCATATCTAGTTTTGTCCCCTCTATCAGGGGATTGGAAACGAAAATGAGATGCAACTTTGCCTCGACGAAAGTGAGAGAATGGAGAGAACTGAAAATGAATCTTTACAGCAACGTATACATGTGATCGGCATGTGACCAACCGAAAAGTGTACGCAGCTGGCCAGTGTGAGAAACATTTAACTGGTACTCCTCTCCTCATGAGGTACACACCATTCAGCAACGCCATACTATCTCCTTTTTTGCGACACACATCACACTTATCGCGCTGCTAATTTAACCGACCGTTTTAAACATTGTCCACTTTCTCTCCATATATATGTCTGAACCATATGCACCGTCTCTGCAGGTGTTAAGTGTGCACTCACAACTGAACTTTTGATATGTTTTCTTGCTGATGAGTTGAGATCTTAGAAGAAACTGAAAGATAATGTGCACAATGTGTGTTCTGGTCGAAGGATTGGGCCAATGAGAAACAATGTAAAATTGATAGGAAAGTGCGCTGCTGCAGATCCAACATGTATAGGCCTGATTCTCTGATGCAAGCCTGGCAAATGTTGAACCTGATTTTGTCCCATGGAAAAGTGCCAAGTTTGTTTGAAGTCTCGATCTGTGCAGTTTATAAAGATGAAATGATCTGCGCTCTGATCCGATGGCTAACAGCATCATTTCTGCGAGCCTGTGAAAGTAGAAATGTCCTGACCTAACATAGAGGGAAATGATCAAAACAGGACATCCTTTCTACAAATAGAAGTTTCTATTGTAATCACAGTATGGTATATATAAGAAATGGCCTGGCCTAACTTAGAGGGAAATTATTGTTCATCCATAATGTATATATGTGATGGCATTATTCTCTGTCGTGGTCAACTGAAAATCATGCAGAAGAAAACAACAGATGAGGAGAAATAAATGTCAGGCTAACATTTCAGTATTCATCCTCAAGTTGAGGTTTTGCAGAAGAAAAGAACAAAAAGTTTGAGAGCATTCTGTTGTCTGTTATTGAGATGAAATAAAGTGGGATGCTAATCAACATAATTTATCAACAGAGATGGAATCGACCAGCTTGTCTGTTTCCTCACTGAGTTCTACATTTTTTATCTTCAGACGATGTCACATCCCGGGAAATTTCTTTCCAGCCACCGTGTACGTCTGTGCCAGCATTTCAAATACCACCGTCCCTAGATCTTTATGCACCTTATTCAGCTCGATGAACTTCTCAAATTAGGCCATCAAGGTGTTGGTCACGTCCGGGTGGTGGCAATCAAATACTGCTGATGTTGTGTCCCCGGCTATTCGAAAGCAGTTTACAAGGTCATATGCATCACTAACTAAAGTATCACTGTGAACAAATATGCTACTGAATCTATCAGGCTGCGCCTAAGTAGCAAACCACACTAATTTAGCGGTGGTACCTCCCTGAACAGTGATTCTTATGGTTAAAATAAGCAAGCTTAACTTTAACAGGGTATGATCAGAATTGGCTGAAATTGCATAGTAAAATAGTGTGAACAGGGTGTTTTCTTTTTCTTTTTGTCGTTTTAGTTGATACTATGTACGTTTCAGACCTATTTATTTCCATTTAATAAAAATGGTTGTGTGCATCACGATGATGCAGAGGCCGGGGTCTTTCCCCTTTCTGAAAAAATATATGGAAAGAGCAACAGAGCCATGTCTAGCTCATTTCCTCCACTCTATGAGCAAGTCGAAAATGAGATGCAACTTTCCCATTGAAAATGAGTTGAGATATTAGTTCAAACTGAAAATGACTATTTACCCCATGTATACATGGCGAACAACGGAAAATAAACTGCAGGTGGCCAACACAAGAGACACTGTTACTCATCATGAAGTACACACCATTCAGCAGCGTCACACTTATCACACTAATTTAACCAAAGTTTTGCCCGCTCCGTCTCTTTATATACCTCTAAACCATATGCACCTTTTATGTGCTTCTTCATCAGGTTATGAGTGTACACTCGATTACTGAACTTTTGATATGTTCTCTGGCCGATGATTTGAGATTTTAGAAGAAACTGAAATAAATTGTGGACTAATTACAATCTGGTCGTTGGTGTGTGCCTGCTGAGAAACGATGAAAAATTGACAAGAAAGTGTGCTGCTAGTGCTACAGATCCAACATTCATAGACATGATTATGTCCCATCGAAGACACCTATTTTTGTACCTTGGAGAAATGCTTCATTTGTTCGAATCGAAGTTTGTACAATGTGTCCAGTTGAGAAGCGCGCAGCGTGTCCATTGAGAGAAGATGAATGAAGTATGCAAAGTGGAGGAGTAATTAAAGAGCATGGCAATATGATACTTCTTCCTTCCCAAGACTATATTGAGAATATAGAAATGGAGTTATCCATGTGCACGTTGTTTATATGTATTATCTGTTTGTCAACAGCATGTCTTTCTGAATTACTCCCAGAAGTGGTATTTAATTTTCTGTGCTTTTGTCCTAAACTGGGGTCAAGATTCAGGAGGAGGGCGACGTGCTTCGTTCCTCGGCAGCGACCTCTGCATCATGCTGATGGTAAACTGCAAGAGAAGTTTCAAGGGCTGGAGGGGGTCACCGGAGACCTGAGCTCTGAGCTGGTGGTCGATGGCGGCATAGTAGCAACCGATCAATCATGTCGTCTAGAATGCCAATTTCTCCCAACTTGACGAACTCTTCTGATGCATGCCCAGCAGATAATGATAGCTTGTTGTTTAGAAGCAAATTGCGATTCCTGAGAGGCATACGGACAGAGATGATCAAGATAGAAGTTTGTATGGTAATCACAGTATGGGTCAAGATTCAGGAAGTGAATATTATCCACAATGTATACATTTGACCGTCATTGTTCTCTGTTGTGAACAACTGAAAATCATGTGCATTTATCTGACCAACATGAGGAACATTTAGATGTATCTCTGCTGCTTTAGGGAGTTTAGTTGCATAGTTTGACTTGGAAATCTGGATTCCAATCGATTCGAACTTAATGCATATGCATCAATAGCGTATGATGAATTCCTTCATGCTCTTATTGCACTATGGTCATGCTAGTTAACTCCTCGTGACCTAGACACCATTTGGCAGCATCACATTTTCTGAGCTGCTACGTTAACTAGAAGTTTTTGAATTTTGCTCACTCTGCCTCTACATATAATTTAGGCCATTTACATCCTTTGTGTTTGTGTTCCTTTGGTTGGTCCTTAGGTTATGGAGCGCTGAATTAGAAAGACTTCTGGTGTATCTTCTTGCTAGTGGGATGAAATTTTAGAAGAAACTGAAAATAGATGTGATTAGCTGGTCCAGAAAGCTTTGCGTTGACCTTTTTTTTCGAAAAGGAGGTATACCCCTGGCCTCTGCATCTCTTGATGCACACAGCCATTTATTAAAAAGTATCTCAAAGGTTCCAAGCGGAGGTCTCAATAATAAACAAAGGTCGTACTAAGCAAAGAAAAGCCACAAGCAGCCAAAAATAAAAATCACAACCGGCGCCAGAAAGACTAGGAGACTAAACGTCTATCCTATTATTGGACCGCCATCTAAACCGGTTGTAAGTATCTCGTGCAACCATCTCCCATCGGCTGCACCCAATATTCATACGCTCCCTGTGGTCCGCACGACTGAGTAATGACAACGTACGGATCCAAGTAGACGCTCGGAAGATGACCTGCAAAAAGTTGGTAATGGTTTGTCTGTTAAATGCAACGTCATTGCGACAATTCCATAGAGACCAAAGTAATGCACATGCTCCCACTCGGATATGTGCCGCGGACTTTGGCTCCACTCCAGTCAACCAGTTATCAAACAAATGTGGTATCGTGAGAGGTGGAGTTATGTTGAATGTAACATGGATAGTTCTCCAAAGCAGTTTAGCAAGTGGACATTTGATAAATAGATGTTCTATTGTTTCATCCTGATCACAAAAGCAACATCTTTTACTTCCTTCCCACTTACACCTGAGCTGGAAAACTTCCATTGCAAAGTGTCTGGTACATCCGAAAGGTTAACCTCCATTAACCTACGCACAAGATGTATCCACCTAGTCCAACGGTCGCCAATAACAGACCGTTTAAACTGTATGTTAAGCGGAATAGTACCCAACACTGTAGCAACGGAAACCTTTTTCCGTTGCGCAATGTTGTATAGGGATGGATACTGTAAGGCCAGCGGCGAATCTCCTAACCAAGTATCCTCCCAAAATCGAGTATCCCGTCCATTCCCGATGATAAATTTAATCCTGTTAAAGAAAGCCACTTTCGTCCTCATAATCCCTTTCCAGAATGGTGAGTCAGACGCTTTTGCCGTAACCTGGGCTAGTGTTTTGGCATAGAGATATTTGTTACGCAATAGCTGAGCCCAAACTCCATCACTTTCTGTGTATAACCGGTATAGCCATTTGCTGAGTAAGCACCTATTTTTCACCTCCAAGTTTTCAATTCCCAAGCCTCCCTGGTCCTTTGGTCTACAAATTACATCCCACTTTGCCAAACGATACTTATTTTTGTTCTCATCAATTTTCCAGAAGAATCTAGATCGATAAAAGTCCAATCTTTTCCGTACCCCAACCGGGACTTCAAAGAAAGAGAGGAGGAACATGGGCATACTTGTAAGTACAGAATTAATAAGCACCAATCTTCCTCCATAAGACAAAAGTTTGCCCTTCCAGCAACTTAGCCTCTTTTCAAACCGATTCTCGATACATTTCCATTCTTTATTTGTGAGCTTACCGTGAGCTTTGCGTTGACCTGACCAGATTGTATGCAATGCAAAGTTGCATTAAGATTGGCATTGACCTGATATGGTCCAGATTGAATCCAATGAAAAGTGGTTCACTTTCGTTTTCGCATATTATGAACCAAATCTATATTTAGTTACGATTCCTTAATCCTTTGCTTGTGATTACCCCATGCACAAAAGCTTGGCCGACAGCCTTCAAGGTTTGGGCATCTAACTTTGATCTAAGCATGCCTTGGCTTATGTTTTCTTTTCTGCTCTTTGTTTCACAAGTTGTGTTGCCATATCATCATTTGTCAAGACAGAAATCAAGTTTCGTATAGTTAGTGATCAGACATGCGACAGGCAAGATGCAGAGTTTTCTGAAAAGCAAACTGCAATTTCCAGAAAGACAGACAAACAACAATAGAAGATCAAGACAACCAATCCTTGATATTGTTGGAGTAATTATGCATCTCTGGGATGCAATTAGCAAAAACAGATTGCATCTAGATCACCTAAAAACATGAACAGAGAAGGGTTTTAGGGGATCATTACGTGTCACGGCAGTGGACATGATCGCCTGCTTGGTGCAGGCTTGATGCAGGGGTGATGTAGTCGAGGTAGAAGTCCTCCTCGATGTCCTGATGCCCTCAGGACGCCACCGGCACTGCCCGGGGACGGCAGCGGCGGCTGGAGTAGGTCTTCCCGTTGCTGCAGCGCTCCCCTTGATCGGATGGGGTGAGAGAATATCGGGAGGGGAGTGAAAGCGTATGAGAATTGTGATCGCGCTGGCTGCCAACCCTCTCCCGTTCCCTTTTATGTAGCGGCGACAGTGGGACCTAAACCATCAGTTGGTTTGGGTGCCCCAATCAGGGCGCCTTAGTTGGGATAAAACCTCACGACGTTGGTGCGTGGGGCCTTTTCATTAACGTTATCTTTCCCTTTTTCTGTTAAACTAATAGATCTAACTAGCCTGTTTAAGCCATCAGATCAAAACCAACATTCTCCCCCTTGATCGTTAGGCTTAACTTCATTCGCCCATTCTACATAGGAATGATGTACCAAAGTGAGGTGTTACAACAGCTCGAAACGCCATAGAACCTCAACACTTATAGTACACCCGCCTATTTTGAAATGGAAAACATTTTGCTAATTGGGGAGTGGTTTATTTTAATGGTCCTCTTATTTCAGAATCATCAGGCCTCCGGTAGTCCCATGCCGGCAACATGCTCACGAAAAATAATGGGTGGTAAGCCTTTTGTTAGCGGATCCGCAAGCATATGCTTCGTTCTTATATGTTTAACATCAACTGTTTGATCCTGGATTCTATCTTTCACAACACGATACTTTATGTCAATGTGTCTGGCAGCATTACTTGACCTGTTGTCACTTGTATAGAAAACTGTTGGTTCATTATCGCAGTACAATAAAATTGGTTTAGATATGCTGTCAACCACTTTAAGTCCGGGTATAAAATTCTTTAGCCATACAGCCTGCCCGGTGGCCTCATAACATGCTACAATTTTTGCTTGCATCGTAGATCCAGCAGTTAACGTTTGTTTGGAGCTTTTCCACGATATAGCTCCTCCCGTGAGTGTGAATATATAACCTGACATGGATGTCATACTATCCACACACCCGGCAAAATCAGAGTCTGAATAACCAACAATTTCTAGGTTATCAGTTCTTTTATATGTAAGCATGAAATCCTTAGTTCCTTGCATACAACGCAAGACTTTCTTTGCGGCCTTCCAGTGGTCCGGTCCTGGATTTGATTGGTATCTGCCAAGCACCCGGTTACAAAACATAAGTCTGGGCGTGTACATACTTGAGCATACATGATGCTTCCAACAGCTGAAGCATAAGGAACCGACTTCATCTGATCAGTTTCACATTGGTTCCTCGGACATTGAAATGTCCCAAACTTGTCGCCCTTAACTATAGGAGCAGGTGAGGGTGAGCACTTATGCATATTGAATTTTTCAGTACTCTCTCAAAGTATGCCTTTTGAGATAGTCCTAACGTTCCTCTGGACCTATCTCGATGAATCTCGATGCCGAGGACATACGAGGCTTCACCAAGATCTTTCATATAAAAACTGGATGATGAAAATTCTTGGTCTCATGCAGCATATCCTTATCGCTACATGCCAATAATATGTCATCAACGTATAGGACTAAAAATGTGAACCTACTGCCTTTAAACTTAACGTATATGCAGTTGTCCACAACATTTTCTGTGAAACCAAATTTTTTGATAATTTTATCAAACTTGAGGTACCACTCTCTTGAAGCTTGCTTCAAGCCATAAATTGATTTCTTTAGACGACATGCTAAATGTTCCTTCCCTTCCACAACAAAGCCTTCTGGCTGAGCCATGTAAACGTTTTCTTTTAAGTCACCATTTAGAAATGCCGTTTTAACATCCATTTGGTGTAGTTCTAGGTCGTAATGAGCTACTAATGCCATTATGATTCTGAAAGAATCCTTGGTTGACACAGGAGAGAAGGTTTGCTTATAATCAATGCCTTCTCTCTGTATACCCTTTTGCCACTAGCCTTGCCTTGAACCGTTCGACATTCCCTCTGGAATCATACTTGGTTTTGTAGACCCACTTGCAGCCTACTTTCTTAGCTCCATCGGGAACTTCTACTAAGTCCCATACGTCATTTGAGCCCATAGATTTCAACTCGTCTTCCATGGCAACCAACCATTTGGACGAATTTTCGCTTTTAATGGCTTCCTTTTCCATATCATTCATGTCCTCCATCAAAAAAGTGATATAATCATCTGATATGGCTTTCTTCCTCTCACGCCGTGGTCTACCCATGGGCGGAGGTGGTGGTGGAACATCATCATTTTCATTATTTTCTCGGAGATCCTCATTTGTGTTTGGATTCTCATTATTAGTTTCTGGATCACCATTTGACTGAGAGACTGAACCGTGAGATTCAGGATCATCAGATGTCACATTTCTTCGTATTGGAAAAACAATCTCTTGGATAGTCGGGGATGGTACACAAACCCGCTTCTCCTCAAGATCGATCTCCCTTAAATTTGTGACCTCATTATCCTCAAAAAATACCGCTTGTCTAGTCTCCACAAACTTGGTGGTGTGACTTGGACAATAAAAACGATATCCCTTTCCCCTATGAGGGTATCCAACGAAGAAACAGCTAACTGTTTTTGGATCCAATTTCTTAAGTTGTGGATTGAAAACTTTAGCTTCAGCGGGGCAACCCCACACTCGTAAGTAATTGAGGCTCGGTTTCTTTCCCGCCCACATCTCGTAAGGTGTGTTCGGTGCTGACTTAGTTGGAGCAAGATTTAGTATGTGTGCAGCTGTCTTTAATGCCTCTATCCAAAGGCTTACTGGTAAACTAGAGTGACTAAGCATGCTTCACACCATATCCATAAGGGTGCGGTTGCGGCGCTCGGCCACACCATTTTGTTGTGGTTCACGGGCATTGAGTCTTGAGCAATGATTCCATTTTCAGATAAGAACTTGGCAAAAGGTCCAGGAATCTGCCCATAAGGAGCATGCCTACCATAATACTCTCCCCCGCGATCAGACCGTACAACTTTGATTTTGCGTTCAGTTGATTTTCAACCTCCGCTTTATAGACTTTGAATTTCTCCAAAGCTTCCGATCTGTCACGTATAGGATAAATATACCCATAGCGGGAAAAGTCGTCTGTGAATGTAATGAATGAATCAAAACCATCTACAGACTTAACATTAAGGGGTCCACATATGTCGGTGTGAATTAATTCTAAAACCCCTGTGGCTCTTACTGCTCCTTTCTTAATTGTTTTTGTGAATTTTTCTTTAATGCAGTCGACACATTTGTCTGCATCTGAGAAGTCTAATGGGAGGAGTATTTCATTTTTAACTAAGCGTTCCATTCTCCCCCTCGAAATGTGGCCCAAACGACAATGCCACAATTTCGAAGAATTACTAACTCCTTTCCATTTCTTCTCAACATTAATTTCATCACTCACATGCATAACTAAATCATTATTAAGAGATAACATGTATAGTTGGCCTGGTCTAACACCGATGCCTACATTCTTATTACATTTGATCAAAGCAAATTGTTTCTTGCCAAAATGGCACTCATACATATCATCATCTAAACGAGAAACTGAAATCAAATTCCTACTTAAGGTAGGCACATAAATAACATTATTCAATCTAAGAGTGTGGCCAGTGTGTAGCTCCAACGTGAGAGATCCCATAGCTTCAACATCGGCCTCAACTCCGTTCGCAACCTTAAGCTTTCTTGTTCCTCCTCTAATGGTTTGGGTCGTATCGAATCCCTGCATAGAGTTAGCAACGTGAGTGGTGGCCCCTGAATCAATCCACCATGACTTTATAGAAAAATCAACATAAAGATTCATCTACAAAAGTAATTTCATCAATACCTCTTTTGTTCATCCATTTTAGAAAGACTGGGCAGTCCCTTTGATAGTGTCCCTCCTCTTTGCAGAGGTTACAAGCATTTTCTCCAGCAGTGGAGCTGCTAGGAGCAGAAGAAGAACCACCGGCTTCTTTACCCTTGAATGCCTTAGGGTTGAATGGCTTAGTGCCTTCTTTCTTGACTTGCCTTTTCTGAGGCTTAGGGAAACCTTATCCGTCATGCTTTCTCTTGTTAGAGCCAACATGAAAAACATGGTCTTTCTTTTGCCTCATGATCCTCTCTTCCTCCTGGACGATCCTTGCGGTCATCTCAGAGAGTGGCCATTTTTCCTTTAGAGAGTTATAGTTGACCTTAAATTGTTCAAACTCTTCAGGAAGAGACTCAAGAATAATTATGACAAGAAGGGCTTCACTTAAAGAACACTCCAAAGCCTTAAGCTTGGTGAAAGCATTTACCACCCTCAATATGTGCTGCCTAACATTTCCGTCAATAGTGTATTTCTGAAGAAGTTTAGCAAAAAGCTCATGAGCATACACTTTGTCGGAGCCTTTAAATTGCTCCTCCATTCCAGTGAGGAAATTTTTAGCAGTGTCTTTCTTAGGGAGTGCTTCAAAAATGTCCGGCGATATTGTCGCTTTCATGATGAGAAGCGCAATATGGTTGGACTTGTTCCACTTTTCCATCTTAACATCATAGTCCTTCTTGAGTTCTGCATACCCTGTGACACCTGCCACAGGTGCCACAGGTTTTTCTTCCCTCAAGGCATAGTAAAATTCACTACAACCCAAATATAATTCAACTTGGGACTTCCAACGAGGGAAGTTACTCCCCTAAGTGGTTCGATCGTGTCGGACCGGAATGGAGCGCAAGCTGAAATCATCATAAAAGTTCATAAGTAAACTTGCATGATTATAAATTTACGTTGGTAAATAAACAAACATGCCAAGTATTTAATTTCAACTCCATGTCAAAACACCGTTGGGCAGAAAAAACATGGAATTAAAATATCATAGGGGATGACTCATAATAATAAAACAACGTTGGTCCGAATTAAAATTAGAGTCATTTTATTCTCAATTTAAACATCAGCATAAAAAAAACATTATCATTATTTGATGTCTAAAAAAAGTTCATCATCCAAAAACACATAATAAATCCTGAATAAAATATCTCGTTGGTTCAATTTTACCCAGAATAATAATGTGTTTAATATATTTTTTTACGCATTTTCTGGTTTAAACAGTGCATAACATAATATTTATTAACTTATTCGCACTGGAAAAAGAACAGAAAAAAAACGCGACAGTGATTTTGGCCCGAAATACCCCACAGTTATTCAACGGCCCAACCCAGCAGCGAAAAACGTTAAGAGAAAAAAAACGCGCTGGGCAAAGGCAACCTGGGCCGAAGCCCGTGACCGAAAATGGCCCATTAATGCCCGAAGGCCCGAGCCGGTGCTCCGCGTCGCTGAGAGCCGCTCGATCGAATCGGACGGCCGGCGCGGCTTGGAGCCCGAACAAAAGTGCCGACCGGACTAACCCTAGTCACTTTCTCCCTGCCCTCCCGCATTTCTCGCTCGTGAGCGGCGACGGCATTCGACGGCGGCCTGAGGCGCGCCGGCCATGGCGGCGCGGCGGCTGCGCTCGCCGGAGGAGCGTGCAGCAGGATGAATCCCGCGCGCTCCCCCGTCGAACGTGGCCCCGGCGTCCGTGCTCATGGCGCATCAAGGGAGGGAGGATGGGCACCGGCCACCGTGGCATGAAGGGCAACGGCGACCCGCGCGGTGTCGGCCACACAGGTGCGCGTCCATTCTAGCGGCGGCGGCAGCTCAAGTTCTTTCCGCTCGTCGTCCAGAGGACGGCGGCGTCACGGCGTCTCCGCCCTCGCACATGATGTGGACGATCAAGGGCCCCGAAGGGAAGAGGCGGCTACGCGGCGCATTAGGTGAGGATTCTCCTCATTCTCCCTAAAAATCGTATTCATCAGTGCTTAATTGGTGAAAAAACATGCCTAATTGAAAAATTAGGGTTCTACCGAAATTGGGGATTTTTCTAGGGTTCTTAAACATGAGGGGGTGCTACTGTTGACTTGCGTGTATCCCTCTGCCTAATATTTTGGTGATGCTTATGGAAACAGTACTTAAGCATGATCAATTTTAATCAACTTAACATGAAGGTGAGCATAAGATCTTAACTTAGATTAATTAAAAAGGTGAACATAGGTGGCAGTACTGATCCGTAGCAAATTAGTTTAAAACATGATGATTTACATAGGGCAACAAGGCAGTAGCATGCATATTTGGGCTAACCAAGGGCTAAAGCTTGCAATCTAGATCATGAACCCTAGACCTGACATTGATCTAAACATGATAGTGATCTACTGATCAACAATAAAGGGATCTATTGCAATCAAGATTGGCGACTGATACCATTGTTGGAGTAATTATGCATCTCTGGGATGCAATTAGCAGAAACAGATTGCATCTAGATCACCTAAAAACATGAACAGAGAAGGGTTTTAGGGGATCATTACGTGTCACGACAGTGGACATGATCGCCTGCTTGGTGCAGGCTTGATGCAGGGGTGATGTAGTCGAGGTAGAAGTCCTCCTCGATGTCCTGATGCCCTCAGGACGCCACCGGCACTGCCCGGGGACGACAGCGGCGGCTGGAGTAGGTCTTCTCGTCGCTGCAGCGCTTCCCTTGATCGGATGGGGTGAGAGCATATCAGGAGGGGAGTGAAACCGTACGTGAATTGTGATCGCGCAGGCTGCCAACCCTCTCCCGTTCCCTTTTATGTAGCGCTGGCGACAGGGGACCTAAACCATCAGTTGGTTTGGGTGCCCCCGATCACGGCGCCTTAGTTGGGATAAAAACCTCACGTACGTTGGTGCGTGGGGCCTTTTCATTAACGTTATGTTTCCCTTTTTTCTGTTAAACTAATAGATCTAACTGGCCTGTTTAAGCCGTCAGATCAAAACCAACAGATACAAGCTACAAGTTTGTTTTGTAATCACGGAATGGTATATACAAAAGAAATAACTGAACTAATTTAACTCAGAACCGCAAAGGAACAACAAAGGGGCACAGAACATCTCTCACAGACCCATCAACTTCAAGAAAAACATCAGCCAATTGATGATCATAAAATAATAATACAGAAAAGAACCGAGGCAACAATTTGTGCATTGGAAAGGAAACTGGATTCTTCTACTTTAAAATCCATGTCCATGGGTGTTTTCACCTTCCAGGAATTTTCGTTGTCGCAAATTTACACTCATGAAAACTTCCCAGCTCTTCCAGAAAGCGGTTTGCAAGATCATATACATCAGTAAGCAAACTACCACTCGGGAACAAATATGATGTTGAATTCGTCAGGCTTTGCTTACAGATCAAACCGAAAACTGATTTGGGAGCTGGAACCTTCCCGTCGGTTTCCTCTTTCGCCATCCCTAGACAAAGATAATGTGATTAAAGTAAGCTCGGCTTTACAGAATTCGTCTGAGAATTGGCTGAGTATTTCGAAAAAGGACTTACAAAAAGTGCATAGCAGAAGAGAGTGAGTGTGGCAAGAGCAACAATGCCGTACTGGAAAACATTGTACCTGTAGTTTCCCAAAAATAACATTTGGGACTTTCTGGCTCATTCAAAGAAATGAGTTGCCTTTTTTTACGAAGATACTACACAGCTTGTGAATCATGTGACCCAACATCATACTACATTAATAGTTGAACTTAAGGTTATGTATGTGCTACTAATAACTTCTCTCTATACCTTCAGAATAGTTATATTTGCTAGCTTTATCATTAGTGGCAACAATGTGTCCTTGCTTTTCCCACTCCATGAGTTGTTAAGAAAAAAATAATAAGAAACAACTTTTCCTCCCATTGAAAAGGAGCTAATATTATCGCGGTAATTGATTGTTATCCACAATGTATACAAGTAACTGGCATTTTTCTCTACGGTGATCTAGGGGTCTAACATGCACTTCTAATGGTATAGGAAGTTTAATTGCATATTTTGACTTGCAAACATACATTTTGAGTCGCTTCAGGATTATTGCTCACATCAATGGCATGTGATGAGTTCCTTCATGCTTTTCTTGCATTCTGGTCATGCTAGTTAACTCCACGTGAGCAAAATACCATTCAGCAGCATCATACTTTTGTAGCTGCTCTATCTATATATATCTCTATGTGCTTCTAGACCATGTATGGTGTGTATTTGTGCTCCTTTAGTTGGTCCTCAGGTTATGAGAGGCTGAGCTAGACAGACTCTTGGTGTGTGTTCTCGCTAGTGAGGTGGGATCTTAGAGGAAACTGAAGGGATATGTGAATAGCTGTTCAGATTACCTACGTGTAGTACGCACTCTAGAACACGTCGACTTAAAAATGTGATGTTACTGACATCTTCTTAAGGAACTGCTGGCATTCAAGAAGGCCAAGAAAGGCGTCAGGAGGAAAACTCTGAAAACCAAGGTCGTCCTTTTCACCTGGAACATTTGGAGAGAGAGAGAGATGACAGGGCTTTCTGCAGCATTTCCACCGCCATTCTGAGAGTTATTGAGCAGATCAGAGAAGGCGCTGAAGACCCCTACCTTTGTACTCCGAGCATGTAGCTGTCTTAGGATCGCTGCAGCTTGGCATTATTTTCTTGGTCATGACTCATGAATGGTCTTGTACTCCTATTCCTCATCTAAGATATAACACATGCAAATTTGTTACATGGTTCGAGGGGGAAAAATGCACCATTACAAATATGACCTAGCATCCCTCCAGCGCATGTTTTAGAATGTGTGTAGAGCGAAGCCATGATTTCAGGGCTTTTTTATTTTTGCGGGGATGCCATGATTTTAGTTCTCTAAATGCAACATTTATTGTGCAGTAGGACCTCCTATTTCCAAATTAGAGAAATACAATTTTTGCGGGGAAGCCATGATTCTGTATTTACAGATTAGGAATCATAGATACAGTTTTGGTCAACTAGAAAAGAAATAATGTTCCAAATTGTCATCCAAATAATTCGCTTGCTCGCTTGTGATTATCACATGTATTAACTTGTATGGGCTATTTTACTGCCATGCTGGAGTTACCGCATTAAGCTTGGCATTGACCTGATACGGTCCAGATTGTATCCAATGAAAAGTGGCTTGCTTTGGATTTCGTGGCTTATGAACCAATAGTCCAATACTATATTTAGTTACAATTCTATTTTTATACGATTTTTAAATCCTTTGCTTGTGATTATCCCATATACACAAAGCCTGGCCAACAGCCTTGGCAGTTTATATTTTCTTCTTTCATTTTCCTGACAAGAGTTTTCTATTCTACTCTTCTATTTCAAACGTTGTGTTGTCAAGACAGAAATCAAGTTTCTTAAGTAGTTAGTGATCAGAGACGCAATCATCACATGCAAAGTTCTCAATTGAAAAGCAAAGTGCAATTTCCAGAAAGACAGACAAACAACAATAGAAGATCAAGACAAGCCATCCTTGATACAATCTACAAGTGTGCGTGGTAGTCACAGAATGGTACATAAAAAAGACAATAACTGAACTAATTTGAGTCAGAACCGCAAAGGAACAACAAAGGAGCACGCAGAACATCAATCACAGACCGAGACCCATCAACTTGAAGAATAACATCAGCCAATTGATCATAAAATAATAATACAGAAAAGAACCGAGGCGACAAATGTGTGCATTACAAAGGAAACTGGGTTCTTCTACTTATCATCCGTGTCTGGGTGTTTTCATCTTCCCGGATTTTTAGTCGTTGCTAATTTACACTGATGAAAATTCCCCAGCTCTTCCAGAAAGCGGTTTGCAAGATCATATATATCGCTAACCAAACAACCACTCAGGAACAAATATGATGTTGAATTTGTCAGGCTTTGCTTACAGAGCAAACCGAAAATTAATTTGAGAGCTGGAACCTTCCTGTCGGTTTCCTCTTTCGCCATCCCTGGACAAAGATTAAGATCATCAAAATAATCTCAACTTTTACAGAATTTGGTGAGCTGAGTACTTCCAAGGAAGTGACTTTAAAAAAGTGCATAGTAGAAGAGTGCGAGGATGGCAAAAGCAAAATATCCATACTGAAAAACATTGTACCTGCATATTCAGATGTTCAATAGCAGTCTTTCAGTATGTATACATAACTCTGATATTCTAGTGTCTACAACCATAGAGTCAGCTATTGAATCAACAACTGCAGGTTGATAGTTCTACGGACTTCATGCTAGTTCAAGGCTTACTTGTAAAGATATTTAATTCCACGAAGAGGCTGCAGCGTGTGGCCAAAGATCTCCTGAGCTGCAGTTGCTTGTGCGTAGTGCGCAAAAGCTGTCGTGCAGCACTGAATCACACTGCGTAATACACGAGCGTGTAAATTCAATAGAGAGGACTTCTTAAAGAATAACAAATTCACATTCAATTCATGCAGAGGCCTAATGATTTGTGTTAACACCTTCTTAATTCTTGTAAAGTTACAGCCTTCAAACATTTCATGGGAACTTACAATAAGACATGGACTTCTAAAAGAAGACCTTGGCAACATACCTGATGGAGCAGAGTAGGATCAGTGCTACATTAAACAGGAAAGAATTCATCAACACTCCTACCTATCTGAAACAAGTTAAATGGTTGTTAGTAATGCCAAACAAGGACAGTGCAAAGAAAAGAGTGTCATGGAACGAGTCATGTACTTCATTGGGTAAATGCTGATGAAAACTAATTTCAGGCAAAGCATCATTTCCCCAGAAATCACCGTCGCAAGGAGATAGAAGCAGAAGAACACAAAAGCAGCGACTAAAGGCTAGATCATGGTTTTCACTCTGAAAATCAAGTCGGAGCGTGTTAATCATTTCTGTGGCCATTCCCTGCTCAACGAGAAAAAGTATGTTCTTACAAGCTATTTTCACTTTACATCCGTCCACTTGTAATCTCCGTGACAAGGTATACAGCTTCTATTTATTTTTGCATTAAACACCAAATGATGGTTGCAACAACAATGTCACAGATCTTCACAATGTTCACATTTTTTTACAATTCAGACACATTCAGAGTCTCACAGATGCACCTTCAAGTACCCAGTCACAATGTCACGTAACCATGTATAATTCAGAGTAGCAAAGTAATCATTCTTCACACCTCATATCACATATTTAAGGGCATTGCAGTCAGAGACTCACACACAAATTCAATTTTTGTTTCAAACAAGCAAAGCATGTATAGCTCATTCTTTACCGAAGACAAGGCCACAACACAACTGAAAAGCAGAGTATTTCAAACAGCCCAACTGAAAAGCAGAGGACAATTGCACAGTACATAAATTCAATTTTTGTTTCCAACAATTTAAGCATTTATAGTTCATTCGGTTCACCGAAGACAAGGCCACAGTACCACAGAAAAGCGGAGCATTTCAACAGCAAAAGGACTCCGATGATATGCAGAGACCATGGCGAACCAAAATAAATGTCAGGCTAACATTTGGTTTTACAGGTTTTGCAGAAGAAAACAGCAAAAAAAATTGAGAGCATCCTGCTGTCTGTTATTGAGATGGAAAAATGCGGATTCTAATAAACATAATCAATCAACACAGATGGAATCAACCAGCTTGTCAGTTTCCTCGCTGAGTTCCACGTTTTCGATCTTCAGACGGTGCCGCATCCCAGGGAACTTCTTCCCAGCCGCTGCGTACGTCCGTACCAGCGGTTCAAACACCACCGTCCCCAGATCTTTCTGCACCTTCTTTAGCACCTCGACGAAACTCTCAGCGCCGTCCACGTCTTTCTTCTTCTCAAAGTAGCCCATCAAGGTCTCAGTCACGTCATGTGGCGGCACCCAGATTCTGCCGCTGCTGTGCCCCTTCTTGATTGCACGGTCGGCGCACCAATGGGCATTCTTCAGATCCCCTACCTTGAGATAGTGCTGCATGAAAATCTCCCACGTCTTCGCGTTAAGCCTTCCTCCGCGCATCTTGGCACGCTTCTTGAGAGCAATGGCCTTGTCAAGCATACCCTCTGTGACGTATGCTTTCATCAGAGCATTTGCAACCCGGATGTCGTATTTAGGACGTTTCAGGTCAAGCTCCTCTGTTTCCTTATCCTCTGCTTCCTTAACATCAGAATCATTATTAGATGCCTCGGTTGAAGCTTCTTCTTCCAACTTAGAAGTTTCAGTTGTCACAGCATCAGTTGCTTTAGTCTTAGGTGGACGGATGAACCGGGCTTCCCACTCTTTGAAACAGGCCTCAGCAGCAGGCAGATCCTTCAAGTTCGCAAGAACCTGAATCATGTTAAGATAGCTCATGTTTGCCTTCCTAGGATTATTCCGCTTCAGTGACCGCCAAACACGATGAACTTCCACTAAATTTTGTGTTCGCCCATACAGTGTAATGAGGAACTGGTAGGCTTCAAGATCATTGCTAGTGTTGCGCTTCTCTAGCTCCTTAAGAGCGGTTTCTGCCTTCTCAGACAGTCCAGCATCAACGTATATGGAAGCCAGGTTACTGTATGTTGTCCAATCAGGAGCAACACGGCCATCCCTTGTCATCTCTTGGATCACCCTCTCGACCCCTGATATGTCCTGACGAGCTGCAAGTGACCTCATCCAGACATTATAAGTATAGACATCTGGTAGAACATCATCAGCCTTCATGTCCTGGATGATGCTGGGCACCATTTCAGGTTTGTTGACCTTAGTGTATAGTGTCATTAAGCTGTTGTAGGACATGGCAGTGAAAGCAAAGTTGAGCTCCTTCATTTTCTCCATAAGGGACTCAGCCTTCTCAGTCATTAACTCCTTGCAGTAACAGTTGAGAAGAGCGCCATATGTGAGATGTGTTTTAGAAGTTTCTGGGAGGTCCATGAAGTACTTCTCAGCAGCAGCGATGCCTCTGGATTTGGCAACAAGATCCAAGCGGATTGCTTGATCACCAACTGTAGGATTCATGCCTCTTCTAGTCATAACTTCAGTAAGCTGCAGAAATAGACAATAGAAGGGGTAAAGGACCACCACAAGCAGATATGCAACATTCAAAATCATATAATAGTCACCAAGTGGGATATACTACTCCCTCCGGTCCATATTAATTGACACCCACTTAGTACAACTATAGTATTTAGTTGTACTAAGTGAGCGTCAATTAATATAGATCGGAGGGAGTATATGCATTTTCTGTACTGATTCACTTGGCACACCATCATAATAAACCAGGGCATAAATCTCAAAAAGAGAAAACTATTTTAACCAAAGTTATTCACAAGAACTTGAGCAGTGAAAAGAAATATAGGTGACTTTACTAGCGCTGCTCCAGGTAAACTAAGAATGAAAACACAATGAACGCCCATCAGTGTAAACTCTTTAATGTTCACATAGTAGTAACAAGAATAAGAGGGAGTTAATACTACAACAGCACTTACATACACATTTACAGGCTACTACTAAATTGAGGGGCATTCAGATGAGAGGTTGCCACAGAACTAGAATCTACAACTTGCTAGGCAACTAACCAGCTAGTACGAAGCATTGGAAAAAACCATGAAGCAGAAGTACTACAGTCAGATGTCAGGCAGTCATGGTAGTGGTAGCTTTTAAAATGTCATGGCATGCATAACAGACCATGATGGAACACACATAGTATTATTTCCATTGAGTGGACAATTACAGACCAGTTCTATAATTTTTGTTATGTTATGTACCAGCGTAGATTGAGTGGACAATTACAGCTCCAGGTAAACTGGCACAATTTAACAAAACAGAGAATTTCACAGTCCATAATATGGTTTAACCTAAAAGGAAAAAAAAAGCAGGCCAAAGAACAGAGAAGTCATTTAAAACCATGCAGCTGAAACATTATCTACACTGTCTCGTTCCAAAATTCAAACAAATGCAGTACTGCTAGAAAAGTCAGATGCCCAGTTAAACAGTTATCTAACTGAGAGGGTCCACTCTAGGTGCAAATAATGCAAGGAAAGATCAGAGAAAGGTTCACACTGAGAATGGAAAAAGCGCATTTAAAAGCATTAGATCCAGAAAAGAGATTATTTACAAAGCAAACATGGCGACAAACATCTGAAAAAATTGGTCAAAGTGTGCTCAGTGCCAAGAAGAATGGGAACATTTAAAAACATAACAACTAACCTGTGAAAAGATACTAAGCAAACTCCGACAAAGATTACTATGATAGTGATCTAAACTCTCTTATATTTCTTTACCGAGGGAGTACTAAACATGAACACAAGCATAGGAACTTGCAATGATGTCAAGACATGGCGAATAGACCACCTTGATTATTGACAACAACAGTCAACAGGCAACAGAGCATATGAGGCCATGCTTATTCAGAACGACGCATCCAATAGATAAAAAAGGAATGAGACAGTGCCACGACAAAACCACAAGACTATATAAGAACCTAACTATGTAAGAGAAACAGGCAGAGAGAAGCTAAAGGTAATTCATAAAACGACAGATGAAGCATTATCAGTGCAGTGAAGTATACAGATGGACAGGTCAGCTGTAACACAGAAATGACAGGCTTTCGACAGAAATGGAGTCAATCTATGGACAATCGACTATCTGAACCAACCAAGGTGTGCGATCCAACAGTTGCTGTATCCCAGCAGCCTACACCGCATTCGCCTAACCAGAACAGGGCATGACTTGAACAGACCTGTCCTGTTAGCATACACAACACTGGACAGAGGGGTAGCATAAACGGAGGACACCTAGAGGGGCATTTCTTTTCGTTTCAATGTTTCAGACATTTATCATTGTTTCACTCGGCAATTCGACAGCGTCAGTACTCCCACAACGATCTCGATATCCAGAGAACAAACATTCGGGTGGACTAAAGAACCGACGATTTTGAGGCCTGCGAAGCTAATTTGCAACACAAATCTCGATCTTTGCGACAAGTAACCCATGGCACACTGCCACACCAGTAAGCAGCACCTCACATGGCTTATTCCCCGCCGGGACCATGCTACCGCCGTCAGATCTAGTCTGCCGCAACAGTGACGGAGGGCGTCACGGAGCAGGAAGCGAGGCTACCGACGAGATCGGGAGGGGGGGCGGACCTTGAGGGCGGGGCGGTAGAGCTCCTGGCGCCGGAGGCGGCGGACGCAGACGGCGACCTCCCACTTGAAGGCGCGCTTGCGGCTGCCGAGGAAGCCGTCCACCTCCTCGCGCACCGCCTGCGGCGTCGACCCCCGCCGGAACAGCCGCCGGTACAGCGCCTCCTCCACGTACTTCTTCGGCGACCTCCGCGCCAGGTCCTTCGCCCTCGTCGCCGTCGCCATCGCCGCCTCTCCTCGCCGCTCGCCGGGGGTTTCTGAGGGTTTTGGCGGCGCCAGGCGGCCCTCCCCTCCCTCCACTAGCCACCACCCCGCTCGCCTCCGGGCTCGTTGGGCCTGGGCTCCCCTAGCCCGCCACAGCTCCGGGCTCGTTGGGCCTCGGCTTCCCTAGCCCGTCACAGCTCCGGGCTCGTTGGGCCTGGCTTCACCGGCCCGTTCCGGCTTCGGGCTAGTTGGGCCGGGAGTGGGCTTCGGGTGGTAAGAAGAAGGCGTTGGTTTCTCTCGGCGATGACCCAGGGGCAAAAGGGGAATTTTGGGAGAAAGAAAGGAGCAGCTGGGGGAGAGGCGAGGAGAGGTCGCCGGGACCGGAGGCGGTGGGCGGGGATGAGCCGGAAGGAGGCGGCGGTGGTGGAGGCGGGGGGAGGGGGAGGGGGAGGGGAGGGGTCGTCGTCGCGGGCGGAGGGGGGCGGGGAGCTGGCGGAGGCGCTGGCGCGGCGGCGGCTGTACCGGGAGGTGACGCTGGCGCTGCGGGCCGGGCTGCGCGACGCCGGGGCCGACTTCTCCTTCCTCCGCGCCCGGGGGCTCCGCGGCCTCCTCGGCTTCCTCCGCTCCACCGCCGCCGCGCCCGACGACTCGCGGCTGCTCCTCTTCCGCCACTCCCAGTCCATCCCCGATCTCCAAGGTAACCACGATCTCCCCGGCTGCCCATTTCGGTGGTGTTGATCCACCCAACGCGATAGAGAACACAATGGATACAGGGCTTCGTGGTTTCTTCTGGCTGCCTGGTGATGCAATCAAAACCATCATCATTTGGGTGTTTGGATGGAATCAATGGGGGAATGCTAACCATGTTATGGCTAAAATCAGTAACAGTAGGAGCATTGGGGAACCTCTTTTAGAAATTACACGCACTAGGCTTTGAGTTATTTTGTGGGCGCTGTTTTGTGGGAGCAGTTTATCGGAATATGATGTTCAGTATTAGGTGATAAATGTCCCGACCAGCTCCATCATCTGTCATTTGTGTTATTCAGCCTGATCGGCGCGTGCTATATTAGGCTTTGCTTGTTATAAATGGAAAAATAATCTTGCTGATATGGACGCATGACTGCTAGTGGAGTTTTATAGACCACAACCCTCATAGTGTTCAGCCTCAGCTTGGAATACCATAAATGAACCGCGAATTTTGATACAAACTGGACTGGACTCCCTTGTTTGTAAATGAATTAGTCCGGTGTTGGATTTCTTGGAGTCGAATGATCATTACGGTCTAATATAGCTTGCCATGAGATTCCAAAGAAAACGACCAAGTCTTTTTTTCCCCTTACTTACTTCTTTTAGCGTGTACAGCGTCATCACTCAGTGTTATTAAGATACACATTTATTTGACTGAAATGTATGTGTGCACCTGCGTAAGGAGCGATGCTGACACGTTTATCTTCTGTGACAGTTATTCCAGTTCTCTTTCAGAATTCATTGCATCAACCAAAGGATCCTGCTGTGACACTGGATCATATATTTGGAGTCGAACCAACAAAGATTACGAGCCCCTCAACAGACTCCGAAATTGCTCTAGCTCTTCGGGTTTTGGAAGGTTGCTGCCTTTTGTATAGCAGATGCACTGCTCTGGCCCACAAGTACAAGGCTGTGCAGGTATCCGCCGCTCATCTGTTTTTTTAGCACTATTTGTTCTTGGGTCTTCTTAATGCAGTTAATGACTTCAACTGGTGTAGGTGCTGCTGAATATATTGGCCAGCCGAGGTCCAACTGAACAAGGGGTGTGCTTAGATGCTCTGATATCGTTGATGTTGGATTCACCTTCAAATCAGATTGTACGCTTTACTTATTTTCTGAATCTGTTACGGTTGTCTTAAATTTTGTATAGAAGAAAGAAGTTCCTAATATAAACTAGCAGATAGCTCTGGCTGGTTGAAATGCCTAAATTTTTGATGGTTTGTCTTTCAAAATATGTTTTGTTATGTCTGAGTATTAAATTTCATCCCAGAACATGATTGATAGTTGGTGTGAGAAGTCGCGGTGGTTAAAT
Source organism: Aegilops bicornis (assembly GCA_021605145.1). Lineage (NCBI taxonomy): Eukaryota > Viridiplantae > Streptophyta > Magnoliopsida > Poales > Poaceae > Aegilops > Aegilops bicornis. The sequence goes on along the minus strand of CM038675.1, from coordinate 46,467,382 downwards.
AAATTATTGGGCTTGGTTGATTCTGGTCACTGCGGTTATTTTTGTTTTTTCAGCTGGTCTGTACCTTATATAACTGCTTCCTTCTACAGGACTTTGAAGAATACAGTGGACTTGAAAAGGTTGCTGAGCTTTTGAAGGATGTTCAAGTGGAAGAACACATAAGGCAAGTATAAATCCTGAAGTGTTCTTATTTCAACTCTGAATACATGCCCAACAATTTGAACCGAAGTTATTGTCCCAGTCCCATGTAAAGTGTAGCTACAAGATATGTCATTCATCTGATTGATCTGTCTACATCTCATCCGTAAATTGAAGAATTATGAACAAGCAAGATGTCTAGGTGTCCAACTCTAGATTAGTTACCGAAATGTCCACTACAAAGCTATCATTGAAAAGTATCAGTTGCTGACCTCTACGTGTTCACTATTGTTAATTATGTTTTTGGGTGGCTAAGCGTGTACACAGTGAAAGTTTGAGCTGATCCAGTTCATTATTGTTATATTTTTGGGCAGCTTAATTTATGCCTTCCTAGTTTTGAATTTCCATTACAAAGCTCTGTCCACTCCAGCTCCTCCCTACTAGAAATGGTATCAACTGCATATTTGTTTCTTCAGTTTCTTTAGTTGTTGCCCGATTGGCTAATTTTTTTTTTCATTTGGCACTTCAATGCAGGTTGAAATGCGGGGAGTTTCTACTGTTGCTCATCGGGCATGTTTATGTGAAGGAAAACACTCCCATACATGAGCAGATGAGAAACCTACTCGGGGAGCAGTGCGCGTCGCTCATATGGGCAGCGAGCCGATTTGGATCCACCCTCGACGCGGAGCAGAGGCAGATGGCCCTGCAAATACAAGCGAGGAGAGTTGTTGAATCCCTGGAGCCCTACTAGGACAACCACACCAGTGTGTTCCTGGCGATGAATGACATGTCACCGGTCTCAGTTGCATGCTTCATTCTTTCCCGGAGAAAAGGGTGTATGTAGCCTTGCATCCTCCATTTTGCCTCTCATTGCAAAGCCTTTTGTCTTTCTCTTTTTGTGCAAAGCGATTCTTAAGTTTGCTGCTTGTGTAAGTTTGTCCGAAAATAAATCGTTTCATCTTTGATTGTGAAGATGGTCCTATTTAGTTTTGTCTGAAGACCATGTACTATATAGAGGAAATGAGTTTGGGTTAAAAAGGTTGAAACTGCTTGTCTGTTTCCATTTGAAGACCATGGGATGAAGGGAAAGATTTGATACAGGATGCTTTCAGATTTTGCAAAAAGTTTGTTGTGCCATTATCAATTCAGCCTCGTCTACAGCCAAAACCAGCCATGAAGTTTTCCTAAGCCTATTTTATTCTGGCATTGTGAGGATTTTTATAATTATTAGAACGATGCATGCGTGGGTTTGATTATCATCATATCATGACTGCAATCATACAAAAATTCTAAATCAGATTGCATCCAAGATGATGACATGTCATTAGAATCCTATGTTTTTTTCTTGTTATGGAGATCAAAGAGGTAACTCCTTTGAAATGCAAAGCACCAATTGTCGTCTCTTTCCTAAAACATTTTTGAGTAAAAAGCAAATCAGAGGTCCTAATTCTTTTTTAGAAGTGCCAAGTTAGTTATAACTAGAATTTGGCGGGCGGTGGTCGGCTAGGGATTTAGTGGAGGAGAGAGGGGAGAGTGGTGGCTATACCCTTGGAGATATCATTAACATTACAACCTCTATACACTTTCATGTCAACATCACTAAGAAAACACGTCAAATTTGTCTCCCCTCAGAACGTAAACTTTCTGAGTTTTTCTTGACGAAGGGAACGCCGGAAAGGTAGGGATGGGGGAGGTGGGAATCTTCAACACATCTTCATGACAGCTTCAAATGAGGATGCGTGGCAACTTTTTTGTAAACTCATGTGGTTTTTCTCTTTGTATCGTGGTGAATTACGCAAGATATGGAAAAGTTTCATGTTCTCCCTTGGAAATTCCTAGCTGGTCATGTTGTTTTTGTTATAATTAGTTGGGTAGGGATTGGGGAGAGGCAGGACGGAAATAACCTAGGCCTAACCCGCAATGTTGGTAGAGACTAGGGAGGGGTGGAGGCCGATTTCCTGATTTTGGGGGTGGGGGGAGGGGGGTCTTTTCTTAAATCATGAAAATGGGGTGGAGGTTGCGCAGGGTGGCGGGGGAGGCATTTTTTGCCTATGGAGGAAAAATGCGTGGGGGGTTTTGGGTTCTGGCACTTGTACGTGCGACGCTTCACAACTCACGGTTGTGCAATGTCGCACACTTGTGGTTGTCGCATGGAAGGGCCCTCCAACACGGCGGTTTCAGTCGCACAGTTACACCCTAGCAACTGTACGTTTCACCGCGGCATAGGCACACGAGGCACACAATCATGTTGTATTTGCATCCGAAATACGTGACTGTTACATATAAGTTGCTCCTAGGCGCATCATGCCATTATCTCCTATACTTGTCCAAGGAGCAGAGGCAGAGCGTGACACAACACATAGGAGGGGTCAACATTTACAATGCCGAGCACACAAAAATAACATTGTCTTTGAGACTTTGTAGGTGTAGAATAATTAGAGAAGTACCATATAGTGATATTCATATCTTAAGAAATGGATTGAACCCAAGACTAGAGAGACTTCTTAGGAAGAAAAATAATTGGAGATTTTTTTTAGAGTCAAGAATTTGAGACCCATGTGGGATTTTTGTTCAGGGGATTGGAGAAATTCTTTACATGGCAGCCTGGCAGGATTGGAGAGAGGTTGGTACTTTTATTTTAGAAAGAGAAGTTTGCATCTGTCGACCATTGACACTGCCCAGAATGCGAAGCTTCAGCCCACAATGTGACAATAAAAACCTGGGCCAAACAAAAACGGCATGATGGAATATATCTAATGGGCCACAAACACTGGTAATTATTTTCTGCATTTTTGGAAGACCAGGCCATTGCCTCGTATGGTACCTAAAAGGATCCGGCTATGCCAAGGAGGATTTCCTTAAATAATCGTAGGCTTAAAATTCTTTGCCAACTATGTGGAAAATGTCCCTTCTAATTTGTTATACATGCTTGCTAAACTATTTCCTCGAGGTGGTGTTGACGAACAAATTCTCACCGTTCAGGGTACGAATATATTGATTAGGACTGGACATCAGATCAAACTAAACACTGAATTCAGTATATTGTGTTAGGTGTCATAATCACGAGTAGATCTGACCAGTAAGAGAAGTTGTCTGTTCAATGCCCTAATATCCAGACTTCCATGCAATCTTTATTCACTTAAGCCTTTTGATAAGTCTTTTGTCAACACGGGAGAAAAATATTATGTCAATGTTTCTTCAAACTTGAAGGCAAAGATCGTTTTTTTGACATAACTCAGTTGGCCATAACATATGGCTATTAACTACATGGTTTGAGCCATTCTTCTAGCATTTTATTTATTTAATATTGACTCTCATTTAATTATAAATAAATCCAAATATTCTATTTGAACAGTTGAGGTGCATAAATTTTCGTAATAGTTTCAAATACATAATACTTTATGTTTTGTTTAAGTGAAGCTTTCTTAAAACGGGTAATTTCCATAGTCTGTGATTTGATCTTAGAGATACAAAATATATTTTTCATGCCATTTTTCACTCAACCTAATTCAATAATTTGGAATGGAAAGATGCGGGCTTGTTACATATTACCCTTTTTATGTATTGATACATACTGTCTTAGCATGTGGTAGGTGACTTTTCTTTGTTATTTTATCAACAACTATTCTAGTACCAGATTCTCATAGCATCAACCAACTTTATTTATATTTGTTCACCCCTGGATACGTGTGCAGTGTGGTGAGCATTGTCTTCCGGAGACGGGCTTATGAGTTTCATTGTGTGCTGTTCATCCTTTTTGGTCACTTGGTAGGACAACACACGACACCTACAGCTGTATGAAGAAACTTCCAGTGCATGACATTGCAATCTGGCCCAATGGTGCTGGTGTGCGCCTGTTGCTAGGTCACTAATCTTGAGTTGGTTGTTGGTATACAGATTGCTTGCGTAGAAGTTTGCTTTGATCTAGAATGAGCATCCATGAGAGCATTTCTACCCATTGCCCTAAAACTAATGATACCCCATTTTGAATCATTGAGGAGTTATCCATATACCCCACTCCTCAATCTAAGAATTGAGATTGTACGTTTGTATATGTTGTCGATGTAGCATATTCTTTACACAGTACGGCTCTGAGGCCTTGGTTTTGTACCATTCTTGCCAACTCAATCTTAGGAGTTAGATAGGGATTTTGTATGCTGCGCTAAGATGTATCGAACAAGTGACATGTATTATTTTCCCCATCAGAAGAAGTTGGGGTGCTATATACATCATCAATTGCCTTTGTGTGGAATGCCACGTGACATGATCTTGATCTCGTGTCCAGATGAGAAAACACTACCCCGTGCACACAGGGTCCTGAGACCCATGCGCACGTGGTGTCCAGAAGCTCTGGGCATTTTCTATGGGCACAATGAGGGAAAAAAACATGTTGAATGGAGAGCCTCCTTTTGGTGGTAAGTGTAGGAAGGAAAATGTATACGTTTTGGATGTTCCCATACCGTCATTCTACCACCTTGACCTATTTTGATAGTGCGGTTGACCTACTACTCACATAAAACCAAATAAAAACTTGAGATGCCGGAATACTACGCATTTAATCTTGAAGTGGTGAGTCAACCATCTCCTTACACTAGTACAAAACAGGGCTTTGGTCCAGGCCAGAGAAGCGCATTAGTCCCAGTCATGTTACGAACCGTGACTAATGGGTGCATCAGTCCCGGTTCGTGAGGCCAGGACGCCGGCCGGGCCACGGCAGGTACCAGTCCCGGTTCGTCTGACCCCTTTGGTCCCGGTTCCAGACACGAACCGAGACTAAAGGTTAGTCTTCTGTCCCACTTCTAGCCACCAACCGGGACTAAAGAGATGCCTATATATATATATGCTCGCCCCTGCCCGCTCACTCCTCTATTTTTTGGCCGTCCGGCGTGTGGGAGGTGTGTGCTGCTCTGCTCTCACCTCCTATGCACATGAAGTGTTCGATGAAATGCCCGAGCCAAACTTAAGCTTTCTCCTCTCCAAGCTCCATTTCCCCCAAGATTTTTCTAGATTTGGCGGTCCGTCCCGTCCCTGTCCTCACCGTCGTCGATCACCCCTGCCAATCTCGTCGCAGGCACCACCGTGGCGAGCCTCTTGTTCTTATCTTCTTTTTAAAAAAAAATTCTTACTTGTATGATTTAGATAGATACTTGTGTAAATTTCTTACTTTTATTATTGTTTGTTATTGTATAGTGCCATGGTTTTGGTGTCCGCCCCTGCCGCCCTCGTCTGGTCTATGATTCAGATGTGGTATATTATCTTTTATAACTATTTGTTTCATTTAGTGTGTATGGCAATTATGCTGACCAACCCGACATAGATGTTTTTATCTAGGAGGTACGTAAACTAGAAATTCTAACCGACCCTCTTGTCGAGAGGTTAAATTTAGTTGAAAAGAAAACAATTACTTAAAGAAAAAATTGAAAAGAATTGAGGAGGAGAAGATGGAATTGGAGTTGCATGTTGCAGATGTCGTCGATGATCACAAGATCCAGATGAATGCAATGCGCTTGAAGATTAGAAAGATAAGAAAATATGCCATTGATAATGAGGCTTGGTATCATTATGCTGTTAGATCAATTGTTACCTTAGTTGCGATTATGATCGCATTTGTTGTTGCATTTAAATGTTTTACATAGTTGTATGTTAGTTTCAATGTATGTTTTAATTAGATGCTCTAGAGAGCTATATGTTGTTCTATGAGAACTATGTATGAACTTTATGTATTTATTTTTCAGTAATAACATTTGATCACTACTGTACTTTGGTTTTAATGTGATGATGAACTTGTATTAATTTGGTCACTTCTCTATTCATAATGTTTTGTAATGGTTTTTGATACACTTAATTATATAATGCACGCAGATGAACCGGCAATGGATGTACGATGATCGATACACCTCTGAGTGTATTGAGGGCCTGCATAAATTTCTCGAAGTGGCTGAGGCAAACAAGCAGAATGGTTTTATGTATTGTCCATGTACTGTGTGTGAGAATACGAAGGATCACTGTTCCTTGAAAACCCTTCACATCCACCTGCTTGAGAAGGGTTTCATGCCACACTATAATGTTTAGACCAAGCACGAAGAAAGAGGGGTTATGATGGAAGACAATGAAGAAGAAGAGGATGATGACAACTATCCCCTTGACTACGGTGATATTGCAACGGGGGAAGCTGAAGATCAAGAGGAATCAGACGATGTGCCCGATGATGATCTTCGCCGGGCCATTGTTGATGCACAGAGAGAATGTCAAAGTGAAAGAGCGAAGTTGAAGTTCGATCACATGTTAGAGGATCACAAAAAAGGTTTGTACCCAAATTGCAAAGATGACAACACAAAGCTCGGTACCACACTGGAATTGCTGCAATGGAAGCCAGACAATGGTATATCTGACAACGGATTTGGGAAGCTACTAAAAATAATGAAGAAGAAACTTCCAAAGGATAATGAATTGCCCGATAGTACGTACGAAACAAAGAAGGTTCTATGCCCTCTAGGATTGGAGGTGCAAAAGATACATGCATGCCCTAATGACTGCATTCTCTACCGCGGTGAGTACGAGGATTTGAACGCATGCCCGGTATGCGGTGCATTGCGGTATAATATCAAACGAGATGACCCTGGTGATGTTGAGGGCGAGCACCCCAGGAAGAGGGTTTCTGCCAAGGTGATGTGGTATGCTCCGTTGAAACGTCTGTTCAGAAACAAAGAACATGCCAAGTTGATGTGATTGCACAAAGAAGACCGTAAGAAATACGAGAAGTTGAGAGCATCCGCTGACGGGTCGCAGTGGAGAAAAATTGAGAGAAGGTGGGGGGAATTTGCAGGTGACGCAAGGAACGTATGGTTTGGTTTAAGTGCAGATGGCATTAATCCTTTTGGGGAGCAGAGCAGCAATCATAGCACCTGGCCCATGACTCTATGTATCTATAACCTTCCTCCTTGGTTGTGCATGAACCGAAAGTTCATTATGATGCCAATGCTCATCCAAGGCCATAAGCAACTCGACAATGACATTGATGTGTACCTAAGACCATTAGTTGAAGAATTTTTACAGCTGTGGAATGGAAAGGTGTATGTGTGTGGGATGAGCACAAACATCAGGAATTTGACCTACATGCGTTGCTGTTTGTAACCATCAATGATAGGCCCGCACTTAGTAACCTTTCAGTTTGATTGAACTCTATTTTCGTAAAGTGCTTATGGCAGGCAGCTGGGAATAATTTATGTGGATACTACGTTTGCGAGTTTGACCCCCTTCTTTAGATTAGATCTAGTAGATGCGGGATCAACTCCTACCACATAATCGCATACGAGCAATTCAAGAGGAATTTGCGGGATTATTTCTTGACCACGTCATAGCTGAAAACGGAGAATACCATACGAGCAATTCAAGAGGAATTGGCGGGATTCTTTCTTGACCATGTCATAGCTGAAATGGAGAATACCATTAGGAAGTGCAAATGGATTTTGGTGCATGACGTCAGGGATCGTAAGAGATGTTCTATTGTATATATGTTGTAGCGTCGGATAGATATACGAAAACTTGTTGTTGAACCAAGCACGGAGAAAGAGAGGTCACTTCTCTCTATATATATGTTCATGATGATGATGTTGTGTAATTAATGGTTCCTTCATTTGCTTACTAGATAGCGTCGAGTTCTCTCTATATGTAGTAGCTAGCGTCGATCAAGCATGGAGAAAGAGAGGTCACTTCTCTCTATATGTAGTAGCTAGCTAACACAATATGAAACCCGTAAGCCCTCCAAACCCCCCAAAAGAACCTTAAAAAAACAAAAACCCCAGCACCTGGGAGCTGCTGATGCGTGGCGGCCTTTTAGTTCCAGTCGATGTTACCAACCGGGACTAAAGGTCCTCCTGCCTGGGCACCCCACAGCGGCCACGTGGAGCTCCTTTAGTCCCGGTTCGTAAGCCAACCGGGACTAAAAGTAATGGGCATTAGTCCCGATTGTTTTGTCCCGGTTGCAGAACCGGGACTAAAGGCCCGCTGGAACCGGAACTGATGCCCTCTTTTCTACTAGTGTTAATAAATATCCAAGGAACCAATGATGTGAGCGAAATCTTAGCAACCGTAACTAGTTCCACTAATCATATTTTCATCACACCAAAAAACCATTTAGAGATAAATGCACTTTCACCCTCCTGAATTGGAAGCATTTGCACCTCCCCAACAAGAAACAGCTGATGCGGTAGTTGCAGAAGACGAGAAGCTAGTACCGCATCATCTGAAGGCAATGGCGGTGAGCCTTTCTTCTTCTCTCACTTCCTTAGAAACAAGCTTTCGCTCACAATCATGGTGACGACAAGAGAGAGACGAGAGATCGGGAAAGGATCCCTTTTTGAAGAATGCATGCCCAACAATTTGAACCTAAGTTATTGTCCCAGTCCCATGTAAATTATAGCTAAAAGGTACTTCATTCATCTGATTGATCTGCCTACATCTCATCTGTAAATTGAAGAATTATGAACAAGTAAGATGTCTACGTGTCCAACTCTGGCTTAGTTATAGAAATGTCCACTACAATGCTATCTTTGAAATGTATTAGTTGTTGACCTCTATGTGTTCATTATTGTTATATTTTTTTGGGTGGCTAAGCATGTACATGATGAACGGTTGAGATAATCAGCTGAATATTATGCCTTCCTAGTTTTGAATTTCCGTTACAAAGCTCTGGCCTCTCCAGCTCCTTTCTACTAGAAACAGTATCAACTGCATATATACCATATGTGGCTTGCTTGCTTTTTCTGTTTTCTTTCTTCTACTGAATCAATTAATATGTAGCATAGTATGTGTTATCAAAAAAGAAAAGAGGCACTTCTCAACTTCACATGCTTGCTCCCTCCAAAAAATTAACTTCCTGCAATTTGCTTGTTTGAAAAGAACACGAGCTAATTTTGTTTTTGGCACTCAGCACACTGACTTACTCCATAGGTTATTATTGGTGCAGATTAATAGTAAAGACTGAAAATAATATCTCTGAGGGAAGTGATGAGTGTTGCACTTTTTTCTTACTTGTTGTCTATGTCTATGTGCTATCTATACCAAGTTCTTGATTACACTATAGATAGAGGGTTCATGTGAATGTGTATATGAAGTATGGCACTATTCTTTTCTGTTTATTTAGGGGGGAGGATGGTAAGGCATCATGTACTAGTGGTCAAACAAGCTTTCTTGTACCAATGATGAAAGAGTATGTGGATGCGGCAAAATTCCATGGTCAAAATGAATGGACAAAGGAGTTGCAGCATGCCAGGCAAAACCTATCTCAGGTACCTCTCACACTTCAACAGTATGCGTGCTTATCTTGATGTTGTGATTATGTCAAATACTATGATGTCTTGGTTTTTACCTTATGTTTTTCTGTCCTCATTACTTATTTACGATGAGGGGAGTACAAAGAAGACCTTTGCATGATCCTCCTTGACTCCTTCCATGCTCTCCCCACACGGCTTCACCTTGCTCCCCATCCAGGCCGCCACGAGAGGCAGCTCCAATTCGTCGTCAGGTTCCTCTCTCACCTTCTATGTCTGGGATTCAGGTAGTTAAGCTCTCCACATTTCAGTTTCTCGTGTATTTTAACATCTCCACCTGTGCTGTCCACTGACTCCATCCTGTACCAACCGTGCTACCAGACAAGAAGGCGTCCTAATGGGCGCGAGGTCCAACTTGAATCTACTGTGCATTTTTAGTGTTAATTACTCTTATTTATTTTTCATAAAAAGCACTAAAATATAGTATAACATTCAATGATTATAGTGCTGTCATATGCTAACAGTAATGCGAGCCTCAATGTTGTAGGTATGGACCGTAGTATGCACACTATAATGTATGTTCTATTGATTTCTTATCTACTTGATGTTGCTCATCATCTCTTGAATTTTTCAATATTAGTTCTCATTGATGTTGTACATGACTTTGCAGGGGACACCTATTCATCCCATGTTAGCTTGGAGGATAGTGCTATTGACAACCATGGGGCAATAGCAACGCTGTATGGCGCAATAATTGTGAGAACATCGTTGGTATGCTGCAATGGTAGTCTACATAAATTGGAAATTTATGAAGTGATATGTATGTAGGTGATGGATGAAAACAAGAGTGGTGCTTGCATGTATCTGTACAACTGCTATGTTATTGCGTTTGAGCAAATAAACTTTTCACTTATCGATTACAAGATGTCAGATCATGGTTTAATGGATAGATATGTGTTATGTGTACACTGATTTTGGATGCATGCATAGAGGTATGATATGGATCATGGTAATTGGATCATTTACTGAAAGATTTTCGAATTGTTAATTACATGATGCAAATTATTTTCCCATTTTTCCTGAGTGCCTACCACGTAAGGAAAATGCATGTTTTCCTGTAGGTTTGCCTTCAGAAAAAATGTTTTCCTAACCTGACGGATCACGCTTTTCCTGAGGGTAGCCGACAGGAATAACCGCCAGGAAAATAATTCCTGCCGGTCAACCGTCAGGCATTAGTGTATTTCCCTGTCGCTCTATTCCTGGCGGACTTTTCCTGTCAGTTAACCGTCAGGAAATAGTTTCCTGACGGGAATCAGTGTTTTCCTCTGGGTTTCTAGCCGTCGGGAAAAGTACTGTTTCTGGTAGTGATATTCTTTTCTCCAGTTTGTTTAGTTGTTGTTCGATTAACTAGATCTTATTGTTCGTTTAACACTTTAATGCAGGTTGAAATGCGGGGAATTTTTACTGTTGTTCATCGGGCATGTTTATGTGAAGGAAAACACTCCCATATATAGATGACCAGATGAGAAACTTGCTCGGGGAGCAATGCGCGTTGCTCATATGGGCAGCGAGCCGGTTTGGATCCACCCTCGACATCGAGCAGAGGCAGATGGCCCTGCAAATACAAGCGAGGAGAGTCGTTGAATCCCTGGAGCCCTACTAGGACAACCGCACCAGTGTGTTCCTAGCGATGAATGACATGTCGCCGGTCTCAGTTGCATGCTTCATTCTTTCCCGGAGAAAAGGGTATATGTAGCCTTGCATCCTCCATTTTGCCGCTCATCGCAAAGCCTTTTGTCTTTCTATTTTTGTGCAAAGTGATTTTTAAGTTTTTTGCTTGTGTAAGTTTATCCGAAAATAAATTGATGTGTCTTTGTAAAGATGGTCCTATTTAGGTTTGTTTGATAACATGTAGAGGAAGTGAGTTTGGGTTTAAACGGTTTAAACTGCCTGTTTGGTTCCATTTGAAGACCATGGGATGAAGGCAAAGATTTGATACATGAAGCTTTAAAATTAGCAAAAAAAGTTGATATGCCGTTATCAATTCGGCCAGCATCGTCTACAGCCAAGAATAAAGGCGTTGTATGTTGCCTTAGCCTATTTGATTCAATGGAATATAAAATGAGGATTTTTATTATTCTTAGAGCTAAGCCTATTTTTTCTTGCATTATGAGGATTTTTTATAATTCTTAGAACGATACATGTGTGGGTTGTTTGATTATCATGAGTGCGATCCATACAAAAATTCTAAATCAGATTGGATCCAAGATGATGACATGTCATTACAATCCTATGTGTTTCCTTGTTCTGGTGAGTCGGATCACAGAGGTAGCTTGCATCAGTTTCATGGATCTATAACTCTTTCAAAATGTAAAGTACCAATGTGTCATTTTTTTCCTTCGACATTTTTGAGTAAAAAGTGCATCAGAGGTCCATATTCTTTTTCAGAAGTGCCAAGTTAGTTATAACTAGAATTTTGCACGTGGTGGTCGGCTAGAGATTAGGGATGTGTTTGGTTGCATGGACATGGTAGGGTGGTTGTAGGTATCCCCAACCAGGTGGCTAGGGATAGCCCTTTTTCTGTTTGGTTGGAAGGGTAGGGTTATCCCATGTTTTGTTTGGTTCAAAGGATGAAACGTGGTTGAGGATAGCCATCGGAGTGTTTGGTTCGAGGGATGAATGAAGGATTAGGGTTGTGGTAATCTTTTTTACTTGAGGTGGTGAGATTACCCTCACAATTTGCACTTTTTCAATGGAAGGAAGGAAAAACAGTATGTACAGTCATAATTTCGAAAATTTTAACTTTTTCACAGCAAACCAAAACAAAACGGCAGTCAAAATTTTGAACTTAATCACATAGGCTCAACATTCCATACATAAGTCAGGTGCACATAACTCATAGTTCAACATTCCATAGAGTACTACTAAAACTTAATAGTTACACAACCCATAGTTATGGTCTCGGTTGTCAAAAGAGCTAATCCATACAACCCATAGTTACTGTTTTGGTTGCATCAAAAGTACATGTCAATCACCAGTTCACTACATATGCACCCACCACCTTCACGCTTCAGGAACGGTACTCTTGACATACCTAGAAACCCAAACCTTCTTTTGATCATCTTCTAACATCTTGAATGCCATAGCAACACGAGGATTGTCAACCAAATATGCATAGTAATGAGCAAGGTAATCCAAACTAAACCCAGGGAGTACTTTCATGCTCTCCCAAAGACCATCTATGGTGTTGTTCTCGGTGCTAGAACTCTTCTCTATCGCAATAGCAATTCTTTCACTAGATGCAAGTATGGTGGCATGCAACCTGTCTTCCGCACAAGGATTTGGTTTGGAATTTTTTTGGTTTGGGACCGGATGAACCTGCATTGGTTGATTGTGCAACCTCTTCATGTGGGGCAGTGGGTTTCTTGGTTGTCTCTTCTTCAAGATTAACCACTTCTGTAGCAAGAGGGTCACTTGAGTCTTTTGCATATTGCTCTGTAGCCATGCTCCCTCCAGCTATATTCACCATCTCCTTATAATGAATAATAGTCGTGTTAAGGTATTGTTCGTCCTCTAGATGAGCCTTGTCGAAACAAAAAAAGTAATTTCAGTAAGTATTTGGACATAAAGGAAGAATTTCAGCAAGTATTTGAGCATATAGGAAAATTTTCAGAAAGTGTTTGAGCATATAGGAAGAATTTCAGCAAGTATTTGATTGGGTATAAAAGGGGTGGATGCATGCTGTCGGGCCAATGTGACGGATAGTCTTGCAAGACCCATTTTGCCCCCCACACATGGGCCGGATTTGGGGGAGTCTGAAAAATCCAAACATATGGGCTAGGTTTGGGGTAGCCCGTTCGATGGTTGTTTTTGTGTCCGAACATGTCCAGACTGTCCGAGAGGACACATGGGGCAAAATGGCTATGCCCTTGCAGATGTCGTTAACATGACAACCTCTTTGCAGTTTCATGTCATCACTTAAAACACGTCACCCCCCCCTCAGAACGTGCACTTTCTGAGTTTTGCTTAGCGAAGAAGGGTAGGGAGGGTAGGGGTGGTAATCTTCAACACATCTTCATGACAACTTCAAATGAGGATTCGTGGCACCTTTTTGTAAACTTGCGTAGTTTTTTCTCTTCATATCATGGTGAATTACACAGGGTATGGAAAAATTTCATGTTTTCCCTTGGCAATTCCTAGCTGACCACATTATTTTTCTTATAATTAGTTGGATAGGGATGCGGCGGGATAGGACAGGGATAAGCTAGGACAAACATGCAATGTTGGTGGCCCTTGGGGAGGGTGGATGTCGGCTTCCTGATCTTTGGGTGGTGAGGAATGTGTTCTTTGCTTAAATCAAGAAGATGGGGAGGAGGCGGGGGAGAAATTTTTTGCTTTTGGAGAAAGAACGCATGGGAGGAGGTTTGGTAGCGAGGGTTTTGGAACTTGTGCTCGCGCCAGAAATAATTGTGGCGCGTCACGATTCGCGGTTGCGCAATTTCGCGCACTCGTGATCGTCACATAGAAGGGACCCAACGTGGACAGTTTTGGTCGCACACTTATACCGTAAAGAGTGTACTTCACGTTGTGGGCGCACGAGGCGCACAATCTTGTTGTATTCGCATCCAAAATATGTGGTTGTTCAATGGTATAATATTAGGACTTACTTGTAACTTCTAATCAGTTGCAGGTTCTTCGTTAGTCTTTTTTCGACACATAAGACAAGAGTTAAATGTATATAGCCCCCTAAACTTTCATATTTCGACCACATCACCCCATAAACTCAAAAAACCAGTCACTTGATCCCCCCCCCCCCCCCAACTTCACAATACCAGACAAAACACCCCCCGAAAGCCACCAAGCTGGTTTTGCTGCTTACCCACGTGGCACACTGACCATTATTCTGCAGATTAAGGCATAGCCTAGTGGTGAGAAGGGGCTGATGCCTTCCCACCCACCCAGGTACAAGACATGATACTTGTAATTTGAATTTGTTGCACCAATTATACTGTAGGGGGTTCCCTTACAATCTTTCTGAAAAAAACATTATTCATTCTTTGACTTATCCTGCCACCTCACCCTAGGACCCACATGTAAGTGTGATCAACTACAAGAGAACAGACACGGGCCTTCTTCTTCTAAACCCCTGACGGTGTCCTGAACTAGGGGGTACTCACCACGTCATCTCCCGATCTGTTAGATTGGGCCGAGGACCCCCATGGTCGTATACTCGTGGGCCAGTCCGGACAGCTGCAGCATACAAGGAAGATTCCACAAGACTTGGTGATCAAGACAAGAACTCCTCCCCCACCGGCGTATTCGGCTAGGACTCTTGTTATCCTAGGCCTCTGGAGCATTATATAAACCAGGGCCAGGCTAGTCGATATCATCAAGATCAATCAAGCAGGAAGTAGGATATTACCTCCATCGAGAGGGCCCGAACCTGGGTAAACTTCGTGTCCCCTGCCTCCTGTTATCATCCGCCTTAGACGCACAGTTCGGGACACCCTACCCGAGATCCGCCGATTTTGACACCGACAACCCCCCTCTACCTGTTCTAGCCAGATGGCCGAGTAGATGGCCTTGCCTGCTGCAACGCGTTCATGGAGGTCGACTTCGACGGTCAGAGTAGACGACAGCACACCACTACGCGGTCTAGCAACTACTCCACCTCTCTGGTAACTCCGTCACGTGCTCCCATAATGAGGCCTCCTCGCTGCCGCCTGATACCGCAGGAGCGCCTGCATCAGGGCTCCAGGAAGGCGCTTGCTCTACTGGCGGGGACTCTCGAGGCTGGCCTTTAGCTGGTAAGCCGTACGACTTCACGGCCGCCTGGGGTGCTACCACGACTGTGTCTGTCACCAACGAGGAAGAGGAGGGAGAGCGTGATGGGGCAGATGTCGGCGTGGATGTGGGATGCGAAGGAACGTGTTGGTGCATACCTGACTCACTCGTATGTAAGGCAAAACAAATTCTGCCAAGAATACATATGACTTTCTTGCGAGGCACAAGTGTACGAGCCAAGCATGTTGATTGATCCGGGAGTTGGCACGCACAGTACTACATAGGCTAGCTAGCTAGGCCAGGCGATGCCTTCTCAACGGATGGAAAACGCACACCAGCGACACATACACACGACACGCCGGAGGTTATTGCAACGGGTACATGCATCGCCGAGAGCAGCATGGTCCTGGTGCGCCCCGTCCGCGGTGTGACGCATGCTATCACTACAAAAAAAAAATACACTTCCGTGATGATACGTGTTTGTTACAGTAGGTCGCGTTTTTTGTCATGCATGTATATTCATGACAAATTTATGACAGGATCAAGATAGTTATACCTGTGCTGTCGTAGAAGTGTTTCATGACATTACCAAAATTATCATCACAGAAGTGTCCACTTCCATGACGATAAATCGCGCGTCATAGAAGTGTTTTCGTCAAGGGTGACCGACAAGTGGCATCCACCGTAACGGAACGTTGTTAAGCTATCGGGTCGGGTTTTGGATCCGATAACCCGTTAACAGCCCTGACTAATGGGAAATTTCCACGTGTAAAATTCTTATTGGCCTCACGATACACGTGTCAGCTCGCTAGTGGGTCAGATAGGCGCATATGATATGTCGACACGTGCCACGGCCCACAACTGGCCAATTTAGCTTACATTGCCGACCCGTTTGACTTGGTCAAAAGTTAACGGGCTGGCCAATGAAAAGCCTGTTAACGGTCTCTTCGCAAATAGCCTATTTTACGGCCCGTTAACTCACGGCCCGTTAGGCACTAAAGGAAATTGGCCCAACAACGTCATGTCGGCCGTCGAATATAACACCAGCCCATTTCACTTTCGGCCCATGTATGGCCCACGGCGTCTTTCGGCCCATATGAGGCCTTCGTATCTTTCGGCCCTTTACAGGCCCACGGTGACTCTAGCCCATAATGAACAGTAATTTTCTTTGTACCCGTTAACAGCCCGTGATTTACATGTGCCGTTTCCAGCCCGTGTTAGCTTTCGGCCTATTGACGGCCCATACGTTCTTGGGCTCCTTTTCGGCCCTCGATTACTTCCGTCCCACATCGGCTGTTTCCCCTAATGGGCCAAATTCGCCCATGGCAAGAGTCGGCCCGCATCGGCTGTTACCCTAATGGGCCAAATTCGGCCCATGGCAAGAGTCGGCCCGTTTCTGGCCAGCCCGTTCTATATTCTGGCCCATTAACGACCCGTTATGCCTGTGGCAGAATTAAGCTTTTGCAGTCCTACGGCCTGTTAACGGCCCGTTGCCGTGCTGGACAAATACCAATTATGCCCGATTATGTCCCATGTAGACCCATTTATCCGACGGCCCGAGGCCCACCGATTACAGGCACATTTATCGACGGCCCGAGGCCCACCGATTACAGGCCCATTTATCGACGGCCCGTAGGAGACCCATGGATCCTACGGCCCGTATATGGCCCATGGGTAGTTGCGACCACTAGCAAACCAGGGAAAAGAAGACTAGGAAATAAATAATGCCGAAACTAACGCTACGCTATTAAGGCGATTGCACAGATTACATCCACTCGGCATCAAAGATCGCCACCAGTGCAATATAGGGAACACCCTACACTATACAAAAATGGCTTGCTGTTTTCTTCAGCCGGTGGCTGCATGTTAAGAATAAATTTTATATCGCACCAAAACAAACTACAACTATATAACAAAAGGAAGGTTGGCATAAAACTTAACAGTCTAGCAGATAAATGCACCACCAGAAGTTCAGAAGCTCGGTTCATTTGACCTGACTGTTACATTTTCATGCTGTATTGTCCGATGGAGCACCATAACCCTCGCCTTCATTTCCCCTAGGCTCCTGAACAACATAGCAAATGTCTGATAGTCTGGTTTCAAAACCATGCATATCTTGACGACATTGAGCAATGTTTCTCCTTGTTTCACAATGGGCCTCTGTTAGGGAATGGACTTGTGTCTGGAGCGCAGATACAACATTGCTTTGAGCTTGCATATCTTGATCATGAGGCAGTTTGGACGATATTGCCTTAACAACCAACCCAGTATTACGCAGGAACGTGCTTTTGGCACTGTTAATGGACAGGTACTGACCCACTGCAGCAAGAGCTGACATTGCGGTTATAGTTGCCTCGCCACCTTCATAAGGTGGCGGTTCCACCATTTTTTCCATAGCTCGCTGAAAAGTTGAGGTTTTACATTAGTCGTACCAGAACAGAAGATATTAAGGAGGCAACAAAACCAAAAAAATAGATTTGGTCTATATACAGAACTTATTCTGGTGAACCCATGTAAAATATTAGTTGTATTTAATTGCGAAGTACATAATAAAACCAGGTTCCAAACATATGACATGTACCATCGCTAATGTATTGTCTATTTGTTCACATTGTATTGAGGGCTAAGGATAAAGAGACGAAGTTTATAATACGGTAATCATAGTATGACATCATTCATATCACAAAACAACTGAGAACAGACAAACAGGCAATTGTAACGTTGTGTGGGCAAACTACTAGGAAAAGGCCTACTAATGGCGCACCTAATTTGGCCATTAATGGCGCATTAGTGGTGCGCCATTAGTGCCACGCCATTAGTATACTTTACTAATGGCGCACCACTGGTGCGCCATTAGTATCTGGTATACTAATGGCGCACCACTGGATGCGCCATTAGTATATACAACAGTGCGCCATTAGTATGCCTCCCAGGGGGCCATGTATACCCAGGTGTTTTGGCATACTAATGGCGCACAATAGCAAGATGCGCCATTAGTAACTTCGGCATACTAATGGCGCACTGTTTAATGATGAGCCATTAGTATCCTTTGGCATACTAATGGCGCACTGTGATGTGATGCGCCATTAGTATGAATATTAGGTTTTTTATTTTTTTATTTTCTGTTTTTTGCATAGGTTACAAAATGTATAATTGGACAAAATATAGACAGCACACATCAACAACAGATTCATCGAATACAATAGAAGATTAGTCTCTGAATACAATTCATCATATTAGTCTCTGAATACAATTCATCATATTAGTCTCCGAATTGAAAAGACCGAACAAAGATAGAACAGTATATTACAAGTCTCGAGACCGCGAGTAGCGAGTTTGTCTTCACATTACAAGTCGATATCGATCATCTAAACTACCATCACATAGAAGAGAGCTGCGGTCATCACGATGAGCATCATCACGATGAAACTTCGTCTTCATCCGGTTCCTCCAACGCTCCTCCCCTCTCCCGCTAGATAGCGGGCGTATCTAGATTCGGCCTCGGCCCTAGTGGTGTACCCTTTGTAACTGTTACCGCTGAATCGGTGAAACTGTCTCCAACACTCCTCCCAGTCGTCGTAGACTCCGGGAACCTTACCCTTGTACACGACATACGACGACATCGCTATGCACTAGCCAAACGAAACGTTAGTACCAATTCACAGACAATACATAAGCAATATATAAGTATGCAACATAACGATCGAAAGAGAAAAGCAAGACATTAATAGCATCGATTACATCTAAGTTGAACGACTCTCGAAACCAAAGAGACATACTACACGTTCATTAAAGTTTAATTACAACATGAGCCAATCGATGTTTCAGAACTAGACACAGCATCACTGCTTTTGACTCGACTCAAGGGACCTGAGCATGGATGAAGCCGCCGTCTATCGTGGGAGTCATGAAAGAATGGGCGTTGTCAGCCTGCATTTGTAGCATTGTGTCGATGTCACTGTTGGACGGTTGATTTATGAGGTAGAACTGCCCCGAGGTACGAAGGACATCTTGATGGATGATTTCCGCAAACTCCGACTGGATGCGAAAGAATTCTTGTCTGATGTCCGCGTCCTGGATTGCCGACACGCTCGCGGCCCAATCTTTGAGTTTACTCGGTAGCAGAAGTTGATGATGGTCCCGTACGATCACCCGCATGTGATGGATGGTGTAGTAGGCACCCTTCTGACCGCCAGGTGGCTACTTGATGCAGCAGAACGTCGTATTGTGGGAGAACACGTGCTTGCCTTACTTACGAATAGGCCTGGTGAAGGTGCCTCCAGATTGGGCGTAGCCGGGGAGAACATCATCAAGAACCTTCTTGACATTTGTGTAGTCTACGTTCAATCGACGGTCCGGTCGAAATACGCGTGGCCATGGAATATTTGGGGCTTAGGAGGATGAGCGTGCAATGTGTGTCACCGCAGAAAACACAGAATGTTAAAAGAAAAGCGATCGAAATCTAAGAATTCATATGTTACGGGCGGTTGAGGGGAGGACTTACTCGGGAAAGTAAGGCACGAGGAAGTTATCCTTATCTTGGTTTGCGAATGGCGCCTTGAGGTAAGAACTCGCGACTTGCGGTCTCGGTAGCTGCCCAAGATCTTGGCACGCATGTAGAAGGGTCGACTATCACGATGTCCGGGTCTTGTCGCGAATGATCCGCATCTCCATACTCAAATAAAATAGCCGAACGATGGTGTAGTGCAGCGGATGAAGGTTCAACATAGCGTGGATGTCATCAAACCACGTGACGATCAGACGCCCGATGGAGTTATCCACAAAGCCCTTGCCCTCCGGCACCTTTGGCCACGAAAACCGGTATGCCACATCCTTCTCTACGAGATGCCGCTTCTCCAAAGAACGAACAACATCATGCAGACTCCGCATAGCACCGGTTGCAGCATTGAGCATATTTGTCGGTAGCATCGCCCTACCCGCCACATGCACCCTCCTCGAGATATCCTCAGGTGAAGGTGGCCCGTCCTGAGCACGGATCGTACTCGGTGCCGGCTGGCCGCACCCTTGTTAGTCTTTCTTTTGCGTGCCTTCTTCTTCTTCTGTAATGGGACCGAGTTCTGCTCGCAGACCGCCTTCTTGAGTGTGTTGGGGCTGATAATATTTCGCACCTCGCCTATCTGAGGCTCGGTGAAGTCGGCAGCTGGAGGCGTCTCCTGAGAGCTGAACGACAGACGACGCCTGCTGCAACTTGGCTTCTCCGTGGTACCAGCTAGATCGCGCACGTCTTTTGTTGGGTTGGGTTCTTGAGAAGAGGCCCCATGAAGTCGCCACCGTACCCATGATCGGCAAAGTACTGATCGACGTTGGCAAATGTATCGTCGTCGTCGTCGTTACGATCCTGTGCCATATGCATGTTTGGATCCGATGGCATAGGGATGTCCGGCACCGTTGCGGCGGTCTTGCCATGGGGCGACTTGGCGCCGCAACACGGCTGGCGGTGTTGTCTTTGGGGTGGTGTCCCCGCCCCAAACGAATCTAGCTCTTCGCCAAAGCGAGGGCCAGCTCAGCAGCGCCGAGCGTCATCACGTCATCATCGTCGGCCCCGACGGGTCGAATCGGAGGTAACAACTCGTCGCAGCCTGGCAGCACCCAAACCAGTTCAATCCTAAACAAGTTGGGTGGCATCTGGGTACCGTGGAACAAGGGGTTGCCCAGTTGAACGATTTTGCCCTTGGCGACATCGACCAACTCGTTGTTCATGAATTGCAGGAGAGTGCACGAAACATCAGCGGCGCCCTGCGAAAACATGTAGGGCGTCAGGGATGCCCAGTCAAAGGCAAGGAGATGAAGTCCTCGACCAAGAGAGGCTTAATTAGTTACCGTGATGATGGCGTCGAGCTCGGCTAATGTCGAGGCACCGCCAACGGGCGGGCGGCAGTTGACGGAGGGGCCGCTTGTCAGAGGTGCCGGCCGGGCGACACCCGGGTGCATTAAGCTCCGTGCGGCCGGCCGGAGACACCAATGCCGCCCGCCGGAGACACCAATGGTCCGCCATCGCATTCTCGCGAAGTTGCTGGCCGTGAAGCTAGGAATCGGGCGGCCCTGGCCGCCCGCAATCCACGAGACTCAACCCTCGGATCAAGGTAGGCACAATGGTGGTGATCGTCGCCCGAGTTGTTGTTGCACTTGCTCTTGGACAATCTCCGGAATCCGCACCACCTGTGCCTTGAGTTCTTGAACCTCGCTACCGCTGGCTTTCCGAGCTGGTCTTTTCTCCTTCCGCACACCAGCGGTATAGTATGACCCCATTTTGTGGACAAGCCTTTGCCGCCACACGACCAGCCGACGTCGACTTTCATCGAGCTTATCCTTGTTCTTCATTACATTCAACGCCCTATTTAGAGTGGTGTCCCAAGGGTTGCTCTTAGTCGACCCCGCTCTCGCTTTTCGATCGCTGCGGAAGGAATGTGAACCATTTAGAAATTTGGCTTCATTAATTAGAATGCAACCATATGGAGCTAATTACGCGGGGGAGGTATTCCTTACCATAACAACCTCAAGCGCCCTGGTCTTCGGATACGTGGTAAGCTCCTTTGTTTTCTGGTCCATCTAGTACCGGCCCTGACAAAGTTCCTGGTCTGCTTGTCACCGTATTTATCGAAGAGGGGCGGTAGGCCTTGCTCGGCACGCTCCGCGTCCTCCTTGTCCCATATAGGCTCCGCCACTCTGTAACCGCCGTATTTACCAAGGCGCTGCTTCCCCAGCGTAATAGTCGTACTAGCGCCTGTTACGCCGGGGAATGCTTCCGTTAATTGGGAATCAACTAGCCAGAAATTGAAATTCAGGGGGGCGACGGACCTCTAGCTAAGGTGAAATAGTATATGAGGAGAAACCTTATGCATCGCGAGTTACTAGGAACGACATCTAGTATCAAGAAGAAGCGGTCAATTAGTGTCTTCTGTGGGATGAATACCGTGCAAGCAGAGACGTAAGATTTGCACGAATAAGGATAGAGGAGTACCTTCTTTGGTTGCCGGTGTGGTCACCTCCAAATGTCGCGGCGATCTTATTCTTTTTATCGGGGAAACCGATGTTCTGGAGGGTGCAGGCTTGGATGAACCATGGCCAAATTGTTGACCGTGTTCCCGTGGCCGTATGTGGCGGAGGGGAAGCAGATCCGAGGCGGCGAAGGACGGCGTAGTAGGAACAACTCCGGTGCGGTGGAGGGTGGCGAAGTTGGAGCGGCAGCGGTGAGGCGCAGGACGGCGTGGTTGAACTGGCTCGGGTACGGACGGCTCAACCTCGGCTTCAACTACTAGCCGTGGAGGGCGTTGTGGTTGAGGTTGCGGTGGACGACGACGTCGGGGTATCGGCTCTGGCGTGATGAAGGAGGGCGGCGGTTGATGGGTGGGGTGGGGTGGCAGACGGAGGACGCCGGGGTTTCGCGGCTGGTGGAGAGGTAGTTTTGGCGCCCACGGAGTACGAATGGGGAATCGGACGGGTGGGGGGGAACCAGGTTTCGGTCTGGGACGCGCTTGTTTTTGGCTTTTTTGAACAAAAGATGGGACGCGCTTGTTTGAAATTTGGGGAAAGTATAAACTTTGCCCCCTCTTAAATTTCGGACTCATCATGGGTTGGGGGTAGGATGGTAATCCCAGGTGTCCCAAATAGTGGGCGGAGCGATTTGATCGCGCGCATGTGTGCTTAGGCGGCCATTGTGTATGAATGTTTTTCGGAGGCGGTTGCGTGGCGTCTAGATGAAGCTACAAACCTACCCCAGTTTAGACCTTTGGACGTCGGGCCGGTAGGTTTCACAGGTCGGAGTTATTAGAAAAGTAATTTCCATGTACTACCAAACATTGGTCTCACGTGGTTTCAAGTAGTAGAGGCTCTTTTGGCGCTTCGCTCAAATTTTGAAACATAAGCATTCACGTTTAGAGTACTCTTGAACTATGAGGATTGACCTAAATAGACAATGTTATATTTGACCTTGTATGTTTGAAAACCTCATTAAATTATCCGCTTCCTTTTGAAATTTTGACACTTGAAAATCCTATAACTATGATTATTTTGGAATGGAGGAGCTAAATTTGAATCTATTTTGTACACGACTACATATGCTATTATGTACAAAATCAGAGCAAAGATTGGTATCCCCATAGTTTAGGTATGGTTTACAAATGCCATGATATCAAATTCAAATAACTGAATGGACTTCATGTTGAATTCGATTTTTTTAAACCACCTTAGGTTGAATTCAAATGTATGCTAGTTCATAGGTAGCTATTTATAGATGTCCATTGTGTAACTTTCGAATGAATAATGTGCTTTACACACACAACATGAACTATACTCACGTTTATATTCGATTGCTAAAGCTATGCATTGTCTGGAGTTCAAAATACTAACTATGTGGATCAATTGTGTCGAATAATAACATAGACATGCTCAAATTCGATAGAATCTAGATGTATGATGGATCAATGACCGCTCCTTACGCGAATTGCAAATATCATGATCCCATCCTAATATTTGGATACAATTTATATCTTTAATCAATGTGTAGAGCAGTCTTTTACATGTAGTTTCACTCTCCATCGGGTGGTCTCTCACACATGCTCACACACTCTCTCCCGAGGTGTCTTTCTCGCACACATGCTCTAGATATAACCCTCCCTCCCTCTCGTAACCATTTACAACTGTTGTCACTAACCTTTATCACAAGCACTCTTCCTCTCGCAAACATACACACACACAATCCTCATCGACCCTTTCTATATACATGGACCTGCCTACGTGTCTCATGTACGCACATTATCTTTACGCCTGTCTCTCATGGATTATCTCACACTTCTCTTCCTAATCGACGAGTATGATTCTAGTAGAGCATTTTGTAGGATGCCCCTTAAAGTTAGGTTGGATGAATAGTAATATCAGAGATTAAGGGGTTACCTTAGTCCAAGAACCTAGGGTTACAAATCCTAGCCGGCTTTGTCAATGGACACAGAGTCCTTCACAATTCTGCTATCTTTGTCTTGTACAACTAGTCATCCATGGGTCTTCCTAAATGTGTCATGGGCCAACCAATGTGGTGCAGGACGGAACCGAATGAAGGGCTCACCTCGACACACCGGACCTCACACGGTGACACACCCTCTGCCCCCACGTCTCATTATCTTCTCACACCCATACATACCAACACAAATACCACACACAGAAAATTTCTCCTGGTGCCTCTATTCCCTCCCCCCTTGCATATACACACTCAAGGGAATGGAATCTCTTGTCGTGACATCATATTTCTCTCTCTCTCTAGACCACTCTCATTTCTCGTGCTATCTCTCCCACGCCCTCCCCCCTATCGGCCCCTCTATCCATGCCTCTCTCGAATACGTAATACACACACGTACCTCTCTAGGCCCCGCCAAATGCATCAACTACACATTCACACATGTTACATCATGTACCCCATTGATCTAAAAAGCCCTCTCTTCACGTTTATTTTGCATACAACATTCCTTTTGAATAAAGTGTGGCCAAAAAAATTATTTTAGAGTTTCTACATATATACAACATTACAAAGTTATATGGAGGAGTCTTTAACGCTAATTTGCATTGTATGGTGCCCACAATGATATTTATTCCGCACTTTGAATTTGTATATTTTTATACTATATACAAAGTTAGTCATAATAAAGAGAAACGAAGAGCATCTCTCTCTCCATCGCATACCCCCCCTGTACGCCCCTTTCACGTATGCACACAAAACTATCTCCAGGTCCTCTAAAAGTAAGCCCCCAGAAAATTCATGCGTGTTTCATCTTTCTCTCGCGATATATGCAATGACGATCATTGTATTTGAAGCGAAAGCACGATACATACGTTGGACTTCATAATCCACTCATTACGGTCACCGTTTACGTTTAGTGGTTATTATATAGTCACGGGCTCACCGTACAACTTTGTATTTGCTAATGACATGACTAGTTGACCAGTTAAACACTCCACGTGGCACCTCTAGTGTTGCATTGCATTATCTCACTAACATCGTACCCACCTGTCGACTTGTATCTACTCTACATCTACACTATTATAAAATACATAAAATACACTCTTATAAAAAACAGAGTTGGTGATGATGGTGTGCCTGCCATCCTGCAATATAGGCCGCCCGATTTATATCTGACGGATAGGAAAGAAACTATGGCAATTTTGCAAAAAGGTACGTGTCGGTGTCAAAACCGGCGGATCTCGGGTAGGGGGTCCCGAACTGTGCGTCTAGGCAGATGGTAACAGGAGACAAGGGACACGATGTTTTTACCCAGGTTCGGGCCCTCTCGATGAAGGTAAAACCCTACTCCTGCTTGATTAATATTGATGATATGGGTAGCACAAGAGTAGATCTACCACGAGATCGAGAGGCTAAACCCTAGAAGCTAGCCTATGGTATGATTGTTGTTCGTCCTACGGACTAAAACCCCCCGGTTTATATAGGCACCGAAGAGGGTTAGGGTTACACAGAGTTGGTTACAATGGTAGGAGATGTACATATCTGTATCGCCAAGCTTGCCTTCCACGCCAAGGAAAGTCCCATCCGGACACGGGACGAAGTCTTCAATCTTGTATCTTCATAGTCCAGGAGTCCGGCCAAAGGTCATAGTCCGGCTATCCGAACACCCCCTAATGCAGGACTCCCTCAGTAGCCCCTGAACCAGGCTTCAATGACGACGAGTCCGGCGCGCATATTGTCTTCGGCATTGCAAGGTGGGTTCCTCCTCCGAATTCTTCATAGAAGATTTTGAACACAAGGATAGTGTCCGGCTCTGCAAAATAAGTTCCATATACCACCGTAGAGAGAATACTATTTACACAAACTCAATCTGCTGACGTATTACGCAGCGTGACATCACACCACGGCCAAGCCTTTTTTCGAATCGTTTTCACTGTCCCACCTCAGTGCGTTTAGCGAGGCGGTTTCCTTGGCACGTCTTGTCAAAGCAGAGATCGTGTCCCCTTATTCCGGGATTCTCATCAATACGGGCGTGGGTAACCCAACCGCGCCATTGATTACGGGGCTTGGGAGATAAGCGAGTTTTATCGGGCGGTGGGGACGATAGCTTTGTCCGTCCATATAAGGGGATAAGGATCCACTTTTTCACACACGCCTTCTTCCTCCTTTGCTCATCCATTTCCGCCAAGACTTGAGCTCTAGCGCCCAAGTCCGCACATCCCACCTCAACCTTCTCCAACTATGTCCGGAGCGGGAGGCAAGTGGATGGCCTCCTCCGTCACGGAGGTGCATATCAAAAAGCTGCGAAAGGCCGGATACTTGTCCGACGACATCGCGCATCGGCTCCCGACAAGGGCAGCTCATCCCCATCCCCAGCCCCATGAGAGGGTGGTGTTCCTCGCCCACTTCCTCCGCGGACTAGGTTTTCCCCTTCACCCCTTTGTCCGGGGGCTCATGTTCTACTACGGCCTAGATTTCCATGATCTGGCCCCGAATTTCATCCTCAACCTCTCGGCGTTTATCGTCGTGTGCGAGGCCTTCGTCTGCATCCAGCCCCACCGTCTTATGGCTGAAGACCTTCAATGTCAAGCCGAAGGTAGTGGCGGCCGCCAAGCCGGAGTGCCTAGGTGCTATGGTGGGCAAGATGGCCAACGCCCTATGGCTCGAGGGCTCCTTCGTGGAGACCATAAAGGGGTGGCAATCGGGGTGGTTCTACATCACCGAGCAGAGCGACTCTAAATGGGCAGTGGCCCCCGAATTCCGATCTGGCTTCCCTACACGGCTCACCTCATGGAAAGAGACGGGCCTGACGTGGGGTAATTCGGAAGAGCTGGCCGGACTCCAAACCTGCGTCCGAAACATGGTGGACAAGAAGCTCAAGTTTGTCAACGTAGTCCAGGTTATGCTCATCCGCCGGATCCTCCCATGCCAGTAACGGGCCTTCAACTTGTGGGAGTTTGATCCAGCACAGCACCGAACCTTGAGCCGGCTCTTCGACACTAAATACGAAGATGGCTGGAAGGTGCTGTTCAAGGGCGCCGAGGCTCCCGCATCCGCTACCGAAGATCGTGGATTCAGCTCGCGGCATCAAGCCAGTGAGGTAAGCTATTTTACCCTTTACGGGACTCTTTTTTCATAGTTTGACTCTATGCGGGATCTAAAACTCCCTCACCTTTTGACAGATCGGCAGAAGACGCCCGGACAGGTTGACTGTCCTGGCTCCCTTGCCATAAGACCCCGCGGACGCCCGATTGACGGGGCTGCTTGTTCCGGCACCTTCCGTGGTGACGGAGAAGAAGGCCAAGAAGAAGGCCACGGTAACTCGAAGGAGTTCCCGGCGCCAGGTGTTGTCGGACTCATCATCCGATGACTCCGAGGCGGACTCCTCCCGTGAAGACGAGGAGGAGGAAAAGAGGCCTGTCCCAGCCGGGGAGAGAAGAAAAGGAAGGCCGCCTAACCGGGAGGCCGGAGGGTCCAAGAAGGGAAGGACCCTTCCTCCGGACTACACCACGAACGCCGACGACGGCGAAGAGGAGTGGCCACCGAGGACCAAGCCCCTGGCAAAATCGTAAGTGTCCGGACGCCAGAATAACTCATGGCGTTCCATTTGTCGCACAACATCTTCTAACGCCGAATATGACCATGCAGCCCGCCCAAGGACGGGCTCGACTCTCCGACGAGCGGCTCCCTGGATTCGTCAGATGTGAATAGCACCTCACTTCCGACTGCCTCATCTCCTCCCGCCGCGGATGACGCCGAGGTGGAGTCCCAAAAGGGGCCCAGCCAGGAGGAGGTGGCCCTGGAGGCGCCGCAAGGCGACCTCCCGGACTCCGGGCGCAAGAAGGGATAAAACCTCAAGGGATTTAAGTCCGCCCTATGCGGACTCGCATCGGAACCTTCAGTGGTTCCGGAGTCCGTGGCGACCCCTTTGTAAGAAGGGCAAGATCGTGACGCCGGTGACCTCCGGCCCAACCGGAGGCACCGGATAATTTGATGGAGGCGCTTAACGGCGCTTCCATCGACGAGGAGCACCGCCTTTGTTATGAGTGTGGTGATCCAGAAAGTTCAGTCCGCTAAGAGCGGGCTGACTGAAGCCTGTGCCAGCCTTCTAGCAGGCTTTGAGGTATGTATTTAAGATATGTAAAAATATTACCGCATAGACAGTAGCCCCTAATGCTCAGTTTGGTGTTCGGAAAGAAAAAACCAAACTGAGGATCTAAAAGATATACGCAGGAGTCTAACATAAATATGTCAATATGGGAATGCAGGCTGCGCTGCTGACCTCTGGCGCACTGACTGCGGAGGTTGATGCATTGAAGAAGAGCCTCGAGCGGTCCGAGAACGAGCTCGGCCTTGCCAAAAAGCAGCTCGAGGACAAGGAAGGTAAGTAATACCTTATGGGAGTATTTAAAAGATGTGGTTGCCAAAAATGACAGGAATAACGTAAATACTGCAGGGGCCACGAACGAGGTGGCGACCCTGAAGGAAGCGGTGTCCAAGGCCGAAAGCAATGCGGCCGCGGAGCGCACCAAGCGAGAGAAGAAGGAGGCGCAGGTGGCAGAGGTGCAGCAAGAGCTCCAGGCTCTCGTGGAAAAACATGAGAGTTTGGAGCGTGACTCAAAGACTCGAGAGACCGAGCTCGCCTCGGCCCTTGAGAGCGCCAAAGCAGCTAAGGCCGAAGCCCAAAAAGCCCTCCAGGAAATTGAGGCGATGAAGAAGATAGCGGCGGGTAAGGCATTCCTTATGCAAAGCAAGCATGTGAAAGTGAATTATCTTTTACTTACCCGAATCCAGAGCTCTCCAGGAGCATTCGCAGATCTGCCCCGCAGTGTGTCCGATGCTGCCGCATTCTACCGAGCCGAGGAGGGAAGCTCGACGGAGAAGGTGTTCTGGTCTCAGTATGCTGAGGCCGGACACCCGGTGCCCTTAAGCGACCAGTTGAAGCAGCTGGTCGAGCTCCATAAGGTGGCCGAACAGGCCATGAAGGGCCTCATAGTTTGGCTGTGGCCTAAGGAAGCCATGCCTGGGAGCTACTTTGGGCTGGTGAGGCGGCTGGTGGACGCCTGTCCATGGGTTGAAGTCGTCAAGCGCTCCGTCTGCATCCAAGGTGCCCGTAGGGCCCTTGCCGGTGCTAAGGTGCACTGGGGCAAGATGGACACTGAGAAGCTTGTGACGGACGGACCACCACCGGGCAAGGAGCATCGCAAGCCTGAAATGTATTATAAGGGCGTCCTGAAGGGTGCCCGCCTTATAGCGGGTGAATGCTCCAAAGATGTAATTTTTGAGTAGACTCGCATTTGTTATCCTCTACGCTGAAAACTTGTTCATACGCGCTAAGCAACACTTTTGAATTTAAAATATTACCTTCTGTGTGGCCGTGTATTATATTTGAGAGATGGCGAGTCGTCGGCTTCAGCCCCCATGCCACGAGTGCTGGGGTGTTCGGGATGAACTTGAGCGCTCTTGTTCCCATTCTTGGGTCCTTCGAGGAGGCGCTCAACACAACGTAACAAGGCAACCGGACTATAATGCTTGAACACTCTCACTTAGCCATAGAATTCTATAATTTTAAATTTCAGCGAAGCCCCGGTATTCAGAAGACCGATTTCAGGCGCTTATCCACGCCTTAGGCCGGACAATGCCGACTCCTCGCTCTAAGCGGCATAAGTCTTTAGGGACTCGAAAACCTCTCGAACAGCGCATCGGCTCTCGCCCTATCATGACGGTCAGTTTTAGCTTTCTCATCGAGGTGCTTAACCCAGCTCAACCGGGCACAATCGCAGTGGTTCTCCCAGCGCTACCTTAGCCGATATAACGGAACACAAGGTACCTAAACATGGGAGCCGGACAAACCCAACTATTGACCCAAGACATGATTCGGAGCCGATGCATATAATGCTATAAGTTCGGGGTGCCGCACTTGTGAAAGTGTTCGGACTTATCACACCATATTGTGGGGTACTTAAGCCCCTGGTGTATTGCCCGTACCAAAGTGTACGGTTGCACAATGTCATAACTGAACATATATATATAGAAAAAAGGAATTCAATAATAGGCAGAAGCTATGTATTGTTTATTCAAAAGGGCTGCAGTAAGAGCAAAACGATTCAAATAGTGCGATAAGCAAGGGGTGGGACTTTTTAACATGTCCCCCTCAAGGGGTAAGCTGCGGGATGGTATGTAAAACAAGTATACTGCTCGTAATAGAGACCACGTGGACACTCGACGTAGCTTTCTGCTTCCCTGGCGGTTGCATCGTGTGTTCGGCGATTCTACTGCCGGACAGGGCTTCATGAGAACGGAGTCCTGAAAGTAAAAAGGAAAGAAGAAAAGAAAAGAATGACACAATCGGGAGCCCCTGGTGCGGTTGAGCCGCATTCTGGGCATGCCATGGTCGTGCCCTCCCCTATGCCCATGGTATTTCCAGAGCATAATTATGTACGCCAGTAATCTTGGTTTCGCAATTTCGCGAGGTTCGGGGTTTGGGCCGCATAGCTATGCGTGCTTTCGGAACGTGCCAGCGGTCTTGTTGTAGGTTACTCGGCGCTGCTTGACGGTGTCCGGACGTTTAATAGCCGGACTCGAGAATTGCCTTAAGAGGCTGCTCTGTACTTACGCGAGGGGCCGCCGTATGCTCCTCCGTCCGGAGAGAGCGTTCGGTGTTTCCATTGACCGTAATGACTCCTCGAGGACCTGGCATCTTGAGCTTGAGATATGCGTAGTGCGGCATCGCATTGAACTTTGCAAATGCGGTTCGTCCGAGCAGTGCGTGATAGCCGCTGCGGAACGGGACTATGTCGAAAATTAACTCCTCGCTTCGGAAGTTATCCGGGGGTCCGAAGACCTTCAAGTGTAACTGAGCCTGTACAGTTGGCCTCTACACCTGGTATGACGCCTTTAAAGGTCGTCTTCGTGGGTTTAATCCTTGATGGGTCTATGCCCATTTTGCACATCAGATCCTCGATAAAGCAGGTTCAGGTTGCTGCAGCCGTCCATTAGGACTCTAGTGAGGTGAAATCCGTCAATGATTGGGTCTAGAACCAATGCGGCGAATCCTCCATGGCGTATGCTAGTGGGGTGGTCCCTTCGATCAAAAGTGATCGGGCAGGAAGACCACGGGTTGAACTTTGGGCGCTGGCTCCATCGCATATACGCCCCTTTAGTGAACGCTTCCGCTCCCTTTTGGGTATGTGGGTTGCGATATCATTTTCACCGTCCGCACTTGTGGGGGAAGCCCTTCTGTCCTCTATTGTTTGGCGGCGGGGCTCCTCCTCGTCATCGCTATGCAGCCTTGTCATTGTTTTCGGCATTTAACTTGCTCGTTTGCTTGAACACCCAACAAACCCCCTAGGTGTGGTTGGCTGGTTTTTCGGGGGTGTCGTGTATCTGGCACGAGCGATCGAGTATTCGGTACAAATTGGACGGGCCCGGAGTATTTCTTTTAAATAGCTTTTTCCGCTGACCGGGTTTAGAGCCTCTGAATCCGGCATTGACTGACGTATCATCAGCATTATCGCCGTTAATGTGGTGCTTGTGCTTGTTGCGACGCGACCTGCCATTGCTGTCCTTGGTATTCGAATTACGAGGGCTCTTGGTCATGTTGTTACTATGAGCTAGCCAGCCGTCCTCTCCCGCGCAAAAGCAGGTCATGAGTGTTGTGAGGGCTGCCATGGATTTTGGCTTTTCCTGTCCTAGGTGCCGGGCAAGCCACTCGTCGCGGATGTTGTGTTTGAAGGCTGCAAGGGTCTCTGCATCCGGACAGTCGACGATTTGATTTTTCTTGGTTTAGAACCGTGTCCAGAATTGTCTGGCCGATTCCTCTGGCTGCTGAATTATGTGGCTTAGGTCATTGGCGTCTGGTGGTCGCACATATGTGCCCTGGAAATTGTCGAGGAATGCGGCTTCAGTGTCTTCCCAACGACCAATTGACTCTGCTGGCAAGTTGTTAAGCCAATGTCGGGCTGGTCCTTTAAGCTTGAGTGCGAGGTATTTGATGGCGTGTAGATCATCACCGCGGGCCATGTGGATGTGAAGGAGATAGTCCTTGATCCAAACCGCAAGATCTGTTGTGCCATCGTATGATTCAATGTTTACGGGTTTGAAACCCTCAGGGATTTGATGATCCATCACTTCATCTGTGAAGCATAGTGGGTGTGCGGTGCCTCTGTATTAGGCTATATCACGACGCAGCTCAAATGAGCTTTGTCTACTGTGTTCGGCCCGGCCGGAGTTGCCATATCCGACGTGACGATTATCGTCATATGTCGTAGGGCACCCACTCGATCCGTAGATTGATCTTGTTTGCCTTGCCTTGTCCTCCAATATATCTCGCAGGTCTGGCGCATTTCCTCGCGCCTTGGTATTTTTTGAGCGGCGCCAGGGTGCGGCTTGAGTTGAGGGCCGAGAGGCCTCTCTGTCGCTCCACGAGGTGGCCGATCAGCCGTATCATGCGCTGGTGATGTAGGTTTGGGTGCTTCCTCCTCTAATTGGGGTAGCAGCCTGCGTTTTGGGTAGCTCTTGGAGGGGCGCTCGAGTTGATACTCTTCGGCCGCAAGGACTTCAGTCCATCTGTCAGCTAGCAAGTGTTGGTCAGCTCTAAGTTGTTGCTGCTTTTTATTGAGGCTGCTTGCCGTGGCCATAAGCCTGCGTTTGAAATGCTCTTGTTTGACGGGATCCTCGAGCACGACGAATTCGTCGTCGTCGAGGCTTGCCTCATCTTCGGAGGGAGGCATGTAATTATCGTCCTCTACCTCTCTTTCTGCCGCTCTCTCATGAGGGCTGGCTTCCATCCATCCTGCGCTGAATCCTGCCGGAGGGGTTGTCTTCGCACCGCCGGGATGTTATTGTCTCCCGTGCGGAATCACCGCTTTTTGTGGCGGGATTTAGAGCGGAGTCACCGACGCCTTGGCGCTTAGGCTGTTTCTTGGAGGGTCGCCCTCCGTTGTTTCATCGCCATTCCCATCTTTTGGGATGTCCACCATGTATATGTCGATGACGAGGTGGCCTTTTCCAAAGGCCTCTGTGGGCGCTGGTTCTGGTCTTCTCCTGCATCGTTGTCCATACCGTCGATGTCTTGAGTCGAAGTCGAGCATGTCGGTTAAATCATCGGCGGTGGCTACTGAAGTGGGTAGTGGGTGGGCTTTGAATTTCTTCGTCGTCCGCATCCCAACCTTCCCGACCATAATCCGCCAGGGCTCTCCGATAAAGAGAGAGACTTTAGTGACTTCAGGATGTCGCCAAAGGGCGAAAAGTGAAAGATGTCCACGTGCACCGAATTCCATGATCGGCGCCCAATCGGATTCGATTGGGCGCGAAGGCTCGGAGTCCGGAGAGGAGTCCGACACCTTGGAGTCACGAGCTTCGCAAAGGACGGGGTAGGTGTACGGCTCAATCGCCATAGAGATTGCAGCCCCCGAGGCGGTGTCCAACCAACCGTCCTCGATCGGTGCAGTCGGCTCCGAGCTAAACGTCGGAGCGGACACTGGTGTGGCCTCCAGGACACTGTTCGGCGGCAGAGCTAGATCATGCCCCTAGTGACAGTGTGGCGCGCTTGGCTGTGGCTCGAACCCATCGAAGATCAAGTCTCCGCGGACGTCAGCCGTGTAGTTCAAATTTCCAAATCTGACCTGGTGGCCAGGGGCGTAGCTTTCAATCTGCTCAAGATGGCCAAGCGAATTGGCCCGTAGTGCAATGCCGCCGAATACGAAGATCTGTCCGGGGAGAAAAATCTCACCCTGGAGTGCATCGTTGTCGATGATCGGAGGAGCCATCGGGCCTAAAGATGACGACACAGAGGAACTCTGAATGAAAGCACCAATGTCGGTGTCAAAACCAGCGGATCTCGGGTAGGGGGTCCCAAACTGTGCGTCTAGGCGGATGGTAACAGGAGATAAGGGACACGATGTTTTTACCCAGGTTCGGGCCCTCTCAATGGAGGTAAAACCCTACTCCTACTTGATTAATATTGATGATATGGGTAGTACAAGAGTAGATCTACCACGAGATCAGAGAGGCTAAACCCTAGAAGCTAGCCTATGGTATGATTGTTGTTAGATCCCTACGGACTAAAACCCCCGGTTTATATAGGCACCAAAGAGGGTTAGGGTTACATAGAGTCGGTTACAATGGTAGGAGATCTACATATCCAGACGCCAAGCTTGCCTTCCACGCCAAGGAAAGTCCCATCCGGACACGGGACGAAGTCTTCAATCTTGTATCTTCATAGTCCAGGAGTCCGGCCAAAGGTCATAGTCCGGCTATCCGGACACCCCCTAATCCAGGACTTCCTCAGTACCCACACACCTCTCCACATTTGCAAATAAGGCCTTCCCTCATTCATCCTTTTCTCTCACAAGATAAACAAGTCATACAAATGCATCTTGATGTTACGTGCAACGCAGGGGCATCTTGCTTGTAAGAATGAAAACAAACGACAAAAAAATATTTTGACGGTGGTTCGAAGTCATGACCACGGGCACAGCGGACAAGGTGGCCTTGTATTGGTATGCTGAGCCATCTGTTTTAACACACAAGAGCTGGTGTGGTGATTATACACACACGCACGCATGCACACGAACTCCATCCACGCAACACTCACATAAACACATGCACCCACGCACGCACGCAACACTCACACGTACACACGCAGCCACGCACGCATGCAACACTCACACGCACACACGCACGCATGCATGCACACACCAGTACACCACAAGACCAACACACACTCTCACGCTCAAGTGCTCAACCTACACCTGCATGCGCACACATCAGACCCTTACAGACACATACACAACCAGGTGATTCCCGCGCACGGTTTGGAGCCTTGTCGCGCCTGCGTAAATTTGTGTTTATCTGACCTTTTCCCTATACGAACTGACAGGTGGGACACACAAGGAATGTGGTCAATTTAACTAGTCAACATGGCACCACACAGACTATTTGGCCGGTCAACAGAGTGCAATCCGATGCTGAACTGTGAGCAAGTGACCGGATAATCACCGCAAAACGTATATAGTGACCGTAATCAGCTTATTCTGAAGTTCGGTGACCGTATTACGCTTTTCTCTCTGTAGGCCTCAAACTACATCTCTACACGCATGTTACATCTAACAACTATGCAATACAGCACTACTACTACACTCTAACACAATAAATCATATGTGTTTTTAGTTTTACTAGATATCATATTGTTACTTATATTGAAATGTATGGCCAGTATCATCTACCGCGCGGGAAAAATCCCGCCCTTTCCTGTTTAATCGGGTTTGTATCGATGGATCGTGTGAAACAGCAAAACTATAGTACTATACAGTACAAGTGACAGTTCACTGGGCTGTCGTGTCGTCTACTCCTCCGTCGTAAGAGTGGAGCGCTCGCTTTCATAAATCTTCTAGTCCCTTTCGCCGACATGTGGGACATCAAGCTACCGGGTCCACGTGCCATACCGGAATATAGTGCAGAGCAGCCGGGGTGAAGCACCCCAGTCATGGCGCCGGTGTAGTAATGAGCAATGAGGCGTCAAATCACAAAGCTGCACCTTTCCCGCAGTTAAGTTGGAGGGACGAAGTAATAATGCTAAAAAAAGAAGTTGGAGGGATGAAGAAACCATCATTTCACTCGTTGCTGAATCCGCTTCTCCCTCATCTTCTTCAACTTAACCACGTGTTGCTTCTGCCGTTGTTCTGCCTCATGTGGGACGCGGATCAGCTTGGTAAAGCACTGACACGTGGGACCGCATGTTAGCAAACCGCCAGGACAACGTCCTCCGAAAATAAGAAACCTCCCCCGCCATCCGCGCGGCAAAATCACCTCCTTTTTACTAATCTTTGATTCTATAATTTTTTAGATCAATATAATTGAGATTTGTATAGATAACACACAGGAGCAAAACCAAGTGGTACGGTTAAGGCCATCCACAATGTGTAGCCAAATGCGAAAATAGCTTTTGGCATCGTGGGAACCATTGTGGATGGTGTTGCCAAAGCCAAAAAGATGGAACCGAAGCTCCCTGATTGATTGATTGAAGGAATAGAAAAATGCAACGTCTCTCCTCTTTCTCCCATGCTTGGACGCATGTAGTACAGTATAGAGCACAGAGTCTACTCCCCTGTCCCTTCTATCACAAATCACAAAGCAGTGAGGCGTCAAATCACAAAGCATGGACGAAGCAACTATCATTTCACTCTTCGCTGACTCCGCTTCTCCATCGTCTTCTTCGAGAAACCATCTCACTGCACAAGTACTCCTAGTAGTAGTACTAGTAAAGGACTTCCTGGATGCAAATAAGGCGGTTGTCTCGCTTGCGGCGGCACTTGAGAACGACTTACCGTGGTCTCCCTCAATGGTGTTCTCCATCGAACGCACTTCGCCAAACCACAAAAAAAAAGTCGTCGACGTCACCGCAATGGGCAAGGAATTCAAATATATAGTTACTACCTCCATTTTTTGTACACAAGGCCAGTATATCAAAATTACAATTTGCAAAGGGCCACTAACACTAATCGAGGCAAAATTGATGGGGTTAGCAACCGAGGACATTAATATCCCCTACATGCATGCGGAAGTGAGAAGGTTTGCTTGCATGGCGCTGCATTAGTCAAGCTCTTTGGTCTTTCGAGAGAAAAATACGCATTAATTGACACGTGAAACGAGGATTTGTATCGATTAAATCTTGCGAAGGAAAACCCCGCCTTTCTTTTTTAACACTAGTACTCCTAGTACGTACGTACTTATCCTGTTTGGGTCTAGGCCTTGCATTGCCAAGCTTCGCATTTTGCCAAGCTTGCCTAATGTTTTCAAAATGAGAAGGAGGTACACTTGCGCACGGCTGTCGCCGTCGCACCGCACCCTCACACGGTCGCTCCTGCATGCCGCGGTTGCACCGCACCCTCACACAGTCGCTCCTGCATGCTGCAAACCCAACCAAGGGAACGCACCCTCACTGACACGTGTTGTCGCATGTGAACAAACCAAACTCAGACATTCTATCGCAGACACATAATTTTCGTTCATAGAGTATGTTTATCCAACCGCATGTTGGGGAGTATCCGTACGGCCCGTGCGGTGGTCTGTTGGGGAAGAAGAAGAGGTGAGGAAGAAGAAAAGAAGGGTTAGGAGACGTAGGATATCCATCCAACTGCCTGAAATGGTAGACTGACCCAAGTCAGGCGACTTGCATAACAAATAGTATGTTTTTACAGAGCAAAAGATCCATAAAAACAACAACATAAAGAAAAACTATCACTGCTCGCGGAAAGAGACAACCTCATCGTCTTTGGCTGTCGTCGCTGTCGACGTGTGTCTCCGCACCGTGGTTGTCCTCGGCCTCCAGCTACTCGTTCAACCGGAGCGTGTGGGCGCTCTGCACGGACGAGAGCACAGCCCGGTTCAAGTCGAGGACGTCCGGTTCCGCCTGCAGGAGGGCCTCGATGGCAGCGGCATCCGTGCGCTCCGCGTCGAGTCAAGCCTCCGCCGCCCGGTTCAAGTCCAGGACTTCCGGTTCCGCCTGCAGGAGGGCTTCGATGAGAGCGGCATCCGCGTGCTCTGCATCGAGTCGAGCCTCTGCCGCCCAGTTCATGTCCAGGACGTACGGTTCCGCCTGCAGGAGGGCCTCGATGGCAGCGGCATCCGCGCGCTCCGCCTCAAGTTGAGCCTCCGCCGCCCGGTTCACATCCACGACATCCGGTTCCGCGTGCAGGAGAGCCTCGATGGCAGCGGCATGCGTGCGCTCCGCGTCGAGTTGAGCCTCTGCCTCCCGGTCCTCCTTTAGTATCGCCATGTTGAACCGCTGGTCCGCCTGCACCATGGGGAACTCCCACGCTGGCACGAAGTCGACGTCCATCGTCTCATACCCATCGGGTGCCTTCTGCGCCGTGACCTCCGCAGTGAACATTGGATCGGCTTCCTCCACCTCGTAGATTGGCTCCAGAGAACTCGTGGATTGGCCCGCCGCAAAGCGAGCTTGGGAATGGAGGTCTGTGGCGCCGACCGTCACCACGATTTATGCGCGGCGCTCCGGCGTCAACATCTTGTAGTAAGTGATCTTGCGGCGCACCATGGCTTTCCGGCGAACTAGGGGGCGCTTGATGCGGGCTAGGGGATCGAAAGGTGGGGGAATGGGCTAGGGCTTTGGTGTCGTTTTAGGGCAGTGGCTGGCGTAGGCCGAGCAGCGAAGGTTCTGGTGTGAATAGTGGTTCCGATGACGACCGGTCAATCGTTTTTTACTGTACATCGCTCTTGTCGCGTTCGCGTTGCAGCCTGGCACGCTGGACCCTCCACGTCGCTCACTGAATGGAACGCACTTCGTCTTGCGTTTTCGCTCGCTTGTGGGACTGCAGTTGAGAGCAAACCAACGTCCCTCCCCCGCCTGCATCATTTATTATACCACCACTCCCTCCGTTTTATGCGGAGTAAATAAAAACAGAGGGAGTATACTACGGATGAGGATCCCCTGACGTGGCCGAACCCATTGAGTAACTGACATGCGGGGCCTAGCAAGCATGGGGTCTGCCAAGAAGTGACCGAAAGGGAGGGTAAGGCAGGGATACCTACGTCGAGGATCCACTTCCACTATACTACTTTGACCAAATGTTAGAGTAATAATATATGACATGAAACTTACACAAATGTTAGAGTAATAATATATGACATGCAACTTACACAAAGCATACAGGGTCTAATGCGTTTTCGAGGCTAACTTTGACCAAATGTTAGAGTAATAATATATGACATGCAACTTACACAAAGCATATGGTCAATTTCGTATGTGAAAGGAGTTTCCAATGATATAATTTTCACATTATAAATCTCATGTACTCCCTCCGTCTAGGTGTGTAAGTCATCTTACGAAAACCAAATAATCCCAAAACACGTAGGCGCGGTGCATTAACTTCTACCTCATTTCTTGTTTCTTGACATATGAACAAATAAGAGATGAGGGTGTGCATGCTTTTAATGACTTGAGACTATCAAACAC
Organism: Aegilops bicornis; assembly: GCA_021605145.1. Lineage (NCBI taxonomy): Eukaryota > Viridiplantae > Streptophyta > Magnoliopsida > Poales > Poaceae > Aegilops > Aegilops bicornis. The sequence goes on along the minus strand of CM038675.1, from coordinate 46,428,240 downwards.
GACATGCAGTGGTTAGTTCATTGCATGCAATACTATTAATTAGCAAATAGACATTAATGTCTCTCGTTTTTCTCTCCTCCTTGGTCACGGTGCACAGCCTAAGATGACTTACTCACCTAGACGGAGGGAGTATGTAAAGTAGAAAGGATAGGAGGGAGTATATTGTACGTTCAAAAATGAAACGAACATTGAATACCCTTTATATATGATTTGCGGATGCTATGATCACCGGTTCAAAATTTTGAATCCGCCTTAGGTATCACGTGTTCCCCCACTCGCTCCCTCTCGATTTCATCTCGGGTCCGGAGATCTATTGAAAGTGGACTAGGGTGGGTACATGCGAATGATACTCGGCGGAATGTTCAAATGAGGCATGCGGGAGGATGGACTCATCGGAGGCGACATGATTGATGGAGAAGAGGGTTGGAGAGGAATGAGAAATAAGCAAATGCCACATGATTACACTTGAACGGCTCAAATAAACAATAAGTTGTCTCGCTTGGCCTACATAGTGAAAGGCCTAATGCGCAACGCAGAGCACTGGCGCTCGAATATGGCCGGGAAAACAGGGAAACCGACATAGTGCAGACTAGTCCAATGGAGGAGCTGGCCCATGACCTCCTCGCCACCGACAACCGTTCATGTGGGTCGTTGAGGCCAACAACGGGGCGCAGCTCCAGCACCGCCTCTGGACACGGCGACCGCGGTGAGCGACACGCTCATATCATCGATAGACATGGTCGGTTTCAGTGTGCTGAGGGTGGCGTTAGTGCTGTGGCACGACCAACGGTATGTTTGGTTTGTGCCCAAGGTTGCCCCATCAAAGCATTGGGTAGCCAAAATTTTTGTTGAGGTATTGGTTGCCCATGATTTGGTTAATATTGGCAAGAAAAATGAACTAGAGTTGGCTAGAGTTCATTGGCATGCCAAAGAAATGGCAACCATCCAAACAAAGACCAATCTTTGGGTCATGACCAAAATTTTGGTAAGGTGCACTTTGGCCACAATCCAAACACACCCCAACACCCGGCTCGTCGAGGATGCACGGGGCGCCGTGACGCGTCCGCCGAGTGGTGTAGCGCGGCCAACTACATCCTCTGGACCTGAGACCATGCCGGGTCGTCTTGCTTTTTCAATGACATGCGGGGATCGCATTTGAGCAAAGGGAATCTCCAATGTTGCCACGACCGCAGCTGACTACCCTGCACACCAAAGCCCTCGTCCCTTGCGCCGTCGCACGGTGCGTTCCCAGACGGCGCCAGCTGCCCACATTCATGCCGTCCGTTCGTATGTCGTCGTTAAGAGGCTCGGTGCCTCAGGAACCAACTCCGGCGACTTAATGACGCACCCGGACGCTTGGCCTCGCCGGAATGCACTACTTAAAGCGGCAACGCCCAGCTAACCTCCACACCATAGCGCATCGTCCTCCTACATGGCACGACATCCGCAATGACCGCAAGTGCGGACGCTCTGCGGGAGAGCTTGTCTTCGGGGATGAAGCTCGAGGTCACCGCCCTCGCTCAAGTCGCCTCTCGCGACACAATAGCGGCGTAGCCGGACGCGGACGCGATCGTACAAGTGGTGGCCACGCTGGCGGCCGACGACGGGAGCACCGTCAGCCACACGTCCTACTTGCCGCCGTCCAACGTCCGGCACCGCCGAGGTCGGGGACTCCTCCGAGGATGAGTAGGGCATGGGAGGCGGCAGGGCATGGTGTGCCAACTGGCCGGTCCGTATCCCGTGTTCTACTCTTCGTCGCCGGAGACCGCACCTTCACTTCACGGGTCTTGAACCCCGCCCCCGTACATGGACATCGGTCGCCGCCGTAGAATAGGTTTAGGGTCGGGTTTCTTTTATTTTTCTATCCTATAAAAGTTCAAAATGTAATGAAAATATGCCGTGTTCGCATTAATCTCGGCCGGTGTCGTGGAATTGTCACGGCAGATGTCCTTAGCGTGAGGACTTAGTCGCAAGGCCAACGCATCTATTGTGGTAGCTTGAGAGGGGTTGGGCGGAATCGAGAGACATAACACAATACAAAGATTTAGACAGCTTTGGGCCCCAGGAAACATCATCCGGAATAGCCCTACATGTTGTTTGTGGCTAGGTCTCATTATGATCATGAGGGAGTCACCGGTAAGCCGGCTCTTTGTGTCTAGCCCTAGAGATTGTTTCTTCTTGCCTGCCATCTCTCTTGGGGTGCCCTGCCCCTCCTTATGTAAGTTAGAGGGGCGGGTTACATGTGGAGTCCTAGTAGGACTAGAACTAATCTATCTTCTCTTACAAGTTGAATACAAGTCCGGGTCTTGCTTCCTCGGAAAGGAAATATTCATCAGCCCTTTCTTCTTAAGCCGGCCCATCATAACGCGATCCGGCCTTCTGAGCTTTTGGGACTTGTTGTCCATCTGACCCGCCCGCCGGGTCACTAATGAGTCGCCAAGATCGGGCGGGTTATTTGTGAATCGCCAAGCTCCAGGCGGGTCACCAGTGAGTCGCCACACTCCAGCCGGGTCATACCTCCGACCGGGTCATACCGCATGGTATATCCCCGACATTAGCCCCCAATTTAATTTGGATTTATCCATGTTAAACTAATACTATAAAAAAAAACTCAAGAACAAACTTTGATAGGTTGTGCTCCGGGTTAATATTTTCCTGAACCGGCACCTGATCATCTTTAAGTCCTTGTCATTTCCTCCTGGATGCATACTCAAGATCTTATAGCAAATCTCTTTTAACAGATATATTCACATTTTGCCAATGCAAAAAATCCAGATATTTCTTTTGAAAAATCCAGGTTAATAGGCCAGCTTCAGAGTCAATTTGCTGACATTGGTCTCTTGTTGAGAAATATTGTAAGAGATAATCCACTTGAGTCGGCTTTCAATGCTCTGACTTGACAAAAATATTAGTCTTAAAATATTCAACTTATATTCAGCCGGCTTGAAGATATAAAACTTGCCGGTTTATGATTATCAAAATTGCCGGGTTATAAATAGATGATGCCGAGTCATAATTGTCGCCGACGCCGGTTTATGATTTTTGCAGACACCGGGTCAATCCGATTTACTCTAAGGGAGAATTTGAAGATATTTATCCCTTATATCCATATTACCTGTAGCCCCCAAGGCCCGGTTTAATCAGCATGAATAAGCCGGGACTTATCACCATGGCTTTAAATAAAATCAGTTGTGTAGCCCCCATGAGTCGGCTATAGTCATAGTAGTGTAGCCGGGTCATCCTAGAATTGTCTTCAGCAAAGAGCAATATGCATTAGCCCCCAAGTGTCGGGTCATTATGTAATGATGAGCAAGGACTTTGTAAATATGATGATGTAAATTTGAGCAGTAACGTGTAGCCCCCAAGGGCCGGCTCATTACAATGGGATGAGTCGGGTCTTCAATAAGGCCAATAAAAATGACTTTGCATTAGCCCCCAAGTGCCATGGTGCATGCTGGCAGTGACATGGGACTTGTATATTCGATGTAATCTCGATTTGAACAATGTAGCCCCCAAGTGCCGGGTCGTAAGCCTGCAGCGACCCGAGACTATTTCCTCCATTGTAAAATAAATCATGCCCATTGATAAAAATAATAGCCGTTGCGCTTAAAGCGACTTTGAAAACCTCAATCATAACACTGGTTATTGATAATCACAATAGAAATCCAGCCATGTTGGCTATTCAAGATTTGAATAATATAATCCGGTAGGAAAACCTCAATCATTCAATATCATCATGAAAATCCAGCCAGTTTTGGCTATTAAAGATTTGAATACCTTATCGGTTGACAAGTAAATCCAAGTTTAAATACTCGGCTCTTGACCGATGGCGACTTAATGCGCATTCATTGTAAGCCGGAATTTTTATAACCCGGCGGCTTATAGCCTTTGAGAAAAATCCAGAATGGATAATCATTTTGAAGCATCAACTTTGGTAATGAGCTTGAACTTAATCATTTATATGTCATAGTTCTGCAAATCTTGCACAGAGTTTAAACAACATATGCCCTGGCGACTTAACGTCAAAAGCCAGGGCGGGTAACCACCCAAATGTAGTTTTACCTTGCACACAAGTAGATCACAAGAACCCTTGGCGGTTTGCCGCAGGGCGGGTCATATAAAAAACCCGAAAAGAATCATAAATAAACAAGCCGGTTATCAATCATGATGTTAAGAAACAATTGATGTTATTATACTTATGATCCTTTGGATGATACCATCGGTTTACGTGACCCAGAGAGTGAAGTTGATAACTCAACCCTGTAAAAGCCGGCACATATGATATTTGTGACAACTCAAATACTTGTGATTGTATAAAAAAAGATAAAAAAATTGAGGCTTCTGCTTCGAATACGATCAGTAAACCGTTCCAAAGGGGTTAAGCTAAGATTCGAATACGATCATATAGCCCCCAGTGGCGTTGGCGTTGCCGATCAAAGAGGGTATCGACAGCTATGTTCTCTTTGGTTCGAATACGACCTATGTTTGAACAGGAAGCCCCCAAATGACCTTAAGAGTTGTTTAGCGACGCTGATTCGAATACGATCCATGTCGATTCCCAAAGGGCTTAAGCTATGATTCGGATACGATCAAGAAGCCCCCAAGTAGGTTCAGCAGTTTGCTAATCAAAAGGGTATCGACGGCTATGTTCTCTTTGGTTCAAATACGACCTATGTTTGAACAGGAAGCCCCCAAGTGACCATAAATTTGGCATTACACCGATCAAGAGGGTACCGACAGCTATGCTCGATGAGCAGGAAGCCCCCAAGTGACCATAATAAGATAAGCTGTAAGGCAGGATACCCATGTTTGAACCGCGCACCATGGCAGCAAGTTCTTTTTGGCAACCTTTACTTTGTCTGAGAACTCGAACTTGCGAGAGATTAATTCTTTTTGAACTGGAACTTTAAACCTGATTTGAAAGCTTCAAAAATTTGTAAGGGACAAATTTACCTTGAGCCAGATTTTGAACCGGATTTGAGAGCTTAAAAAATTTGTGAGGGACAAATTTACCTTGAGCCGGATTTTGAGCCGGATTTGAGAGCTTCAGTGCTTTGTGGGAGAAAGATGTCTCTTGAACCGGATTTTAAACCAGAGTCCCTATTTTGAGCCGGAAATCTTCTGACGGCTTCTAAATTTTCATCGGTCTAGCAGAAATCTCCGGGTTATTTTTCCCTTCAATGACCCGGAGTTCTTGAATTCATTGAAACCGGCTAATTTTGCCAGGTCATACCATTGTAGCCCCCGAGTCTCAAGACGACTCGAGGAGTTGGCTTGAGATTCTCCATATTTGACCATAGCAGAAGGTGTACATCATTGGCGTTGATAGTGCGATGTGAATCCATAGAAGGTTGAGGTGACTGCGGCGGGCTATAAATGATCCCGTATGAGCTGTGTCAGTAACTCGGCCAATGGTTCCTTCCAACTAGCTGTTTGAAGTTTAACCAAACTGTAGTGGCGGCGACTTGTGCACCCGCCCATTGAACCATCCAGTGCAGACGGCGGTTGATAATATATGATAATTTTGCCTCTAATTTGTTGAAAGAAAACCGGGCTTCCCAAGTAGTGACTTGCTCATACTCAATAAATAGCTCATCCAGACGAGTGCGGCCCGGTGTGTCGATGTAGACCAGGCCACGAGAGACGGACGGTAAAGACGACAGTAACATCAGAGGCGGCATAGACAGATGAACTGGCCGTGATACAGACGGGCAAGTTATCCTCCTTGTCGTAAGCCGGCGTGGTCGCGAGAGACGGCCACGGTGTTGTAAGCTGGTGCGGGAGTCCGTTGAGTAACGACGACCACCCGTGCCAAAAGATGTTGGCATGCCTCCATTTCCGTGGTATAATACCACTTTGTGATGGATAATTTTCCTGCATATAAAATACAACAGGGCAAAGTAGCTTTGCTCGGATGAACTAATATATACTTAAAAATAAATAACACCTGGTTTTTGTCAGAGGTTGATCCAGACAGCCGGCGCATTGCAAATGGTGCAGACGGAAAAATCAATAACGATCGAAGTAGCCATGCGGATGGCGAGTCAATCACGGCCACGGTCCTGGTTATTTGATGTAAACCGGGTCACAAGGACGAAAACTTGCACACGATTCATTCACCGGATAATACGGCATGGACGAAACGCCGGCACAAGAACATTTCCATTGCGCTCCATACCCGTAGTATAACGCCTCATCTGAGGTGAAAAATTGTCCTGCATAAAAAGTATCGCAAGCCGGAGTATTTGCTTTTTTATAAAAATAATATGTGTTAATAAAATAGGTTTAGATGAATATAACCTGATTTGTTCGGATTACAGGAAACGGCTTCCTCATCAAACAAGCACTTGCTCCGTTTCAACTTTGCTTGTCACCTTTCCATAGCCACAGCGGGTCTCAGCAATAACAGGCCGACGGAAGGGCGCCGTCGGTTCAGGCACGGCGAGTAGAGCAGCTCATCCCTGATGACAAGAACCGACGGCTTGTGGAGGCAGGGCCGTGAGCTGTGGCCACAGCGATGATGGAAAATGCAGTGGCAGCTTGGACATGGAACAACGACTTGAGGCGGCCGAAGCGACTTAGAATGAGGCCGGGGCGACTCAACGACGACGGCTCGATACCAAGACCAGCGACTCGGAGGCGGAGTTGCGCGGGCGGCTCCCCCACGGCGGGTCGCAGCTGCGGAGGAGGCAGAAGTAGTGGCTCGCTGGTAGCGGCAGAGACGGCTCATCGACGGCGCAAGGTGCAGCGGGCACAAACCGGCCCTGCTTGGAGACACGGAGTCCTGTGAGGTGGAGACGTGATGGCGACATAGTGACGCGCGTAACCCGGCGAGTCGAGGGGGAGCCGGCTTGTGGCGCGGCTACAGCCACATAGCGGCGGCTCGAAGGTAACGTCGGCGAAGTGAAGCGGTGCCATCGGCGGGTCCACGGCCAAGGCGAATCGGGTGGCTCGGGGCGCAGTTGCAGCTGTAATGGAGGCAGAGACCACGGCGGCTGATTACTCTGAATCCCCGTCCTTCTCCGGGTCGTGGTTGCTTTGATTTTTCCTTCTAGGACCAGGTCTCGATGAACACGGCTAGCAGATGACAGATCGCTCTGGACCCCGCGAAGAAAATACAAAATACCTTTATCCATGATCTGGTCGGTGCCTTCGTGGCTATAGATGTAGTAGTATTTAAATAATGTAGCACTTAATTAGTACTACTAGCCTTGGCCACGTACTAATGCAAGTACTAATTGATTCCTTGGATTTCTGCAGCTAGATTAAACAATCCTCACCAGCCTTCATCCGTACTGATGTGGATGCAAACAGGAGCAGCAATCTGACCCGGAAGCGGGCAATCCGCAGCCATTGTTTAAAACCAACGCGTCAACTTGATTACTTGGTGACGTCGAGTTAGATTCTTATCCGGTCTCGTCTGCAACGGAAAAAGCGATCTATACTCGGAGTCAACGGGTCGCCGTGCAACGCGTGAGGCGCCGCACACGAACCCTAAAAACTCTACAAATCTGGTATCTGCTGGCTCCAAAAATTTGAACCATAACTTTAATCTTCCCACGATAAATTCGCTAGCTCTGTCAATGGTCGCCGGCGGGTCACGCGGTCATTCCACACTGATTCTTTTTTCATTCAATTTAATTGCGAGTTTCTCGATCCCTGAGAGAAATCCCTTCAAGAACTCAACACTACCGTGCGCGAGCCCCATGATAGGCGTCAACTGTCGTGGAATTGTCACGGCAGATGTCCTTAGCGTGAGAACTTAGTCGCGAGGCCTATGCATCTATTGTGGTAGCTTGAGAGGGGTTGGGCGGAATCGAGAGACGCAACACAAGACAAAGATTTAGACAGCTTCGGGCCCCAGGAAACATCGTCCGGAATAGCCCTACATGCTGTTTGGGGGTAGGTCTCATTATGATCATGAGGGAGTCACCGGTAAGCCGGCTCTTTGTGTCTAGCCCTAAAGATTGTTTCTTGTTGCCTGTCCCTCTCTCTTGGGGTGCCGTGCCCCTCCTTATATAAGTTAGAGGGGCGGGTTACATGTGGAGTCCTAGTAGGACTAGAACTAATCTATCTTTTCTTACAAGTTGAATACAAGTCCGGGTCTTGCTTCCTCGTAAAGGAAATATTCATCAGCCCTTTCTTCTTAAGCCGGCCCATCATAACGCGAGCCGGCCTTCTGGGCGTTTGGGCCTTGTTGTCCATCTGACCCGCCCGCCGGGTCACTAATGAGTCGCCAAGATCGGGCGGTTATCTGTAAATCGCCAAGCTCCAGGCGGGTCACCAGTGAGTCGCCACGCTCCAGCCGGGTCATACCTCCAGCCGGGTCATACCGCGGGGTATATCCCCGACAGCCGGTGTATATGAACTTTCACAATAATATACATATTGTAGGAGTACTAGCAAGATGCCCGTGCGTTGCACGGAAGATCAAGATCTTGTGGGAGAAAAGGATGAACGAGGGAAAGCCTTATCTGCAAATGTGGAGAGGAGTGCGGGTAAATTGTCATAGTTTCCTTCCTATCCGTTAGATATAGATCGGACGGCCTATATTGCAGGATGACAAGCACACCATCATCACCAACTCTGCTTTTTATTGAACCGAGACAAATCTAAAAACCCAACTAAGCCAACCTCCCAGCATATCGCGCGGGAAAAGACCCGGCCGCGCCGTTTTAGTCGGGATTACCGGATTACTAGTAGTAGTATCGATGGATCGCGAAGCAACATTTTTTAGGGGGCGAAGCACCTAGTTTAAAAGGAAAAAGGCGGTACACTCACAGCACCCTTGTCATGGTCGCATTGCACCCCACGCACGTTCGGTCCTGCACACGGCTCACGCAAACGAAACGTGCTTCGGCTTGCCTCTTCACTGACACGTGGGACTGCACTTGGAGAAACCGACCATGCACCAAACTCCCCCCGACCACCGCGCGAAAATCCTCCCCCCCCCCCCACACACACACACAAATTCCCCCCAAATTCGATTCAACCGCCCTTCGGCCAAATATTCCCCAAACCCCACAGCCGATTGTAAAACCGGCGGATCTCGGGTAGGGGGTCCCGAACTGTGCGTCTAGGCGGATGGTAACATGAGACAAGGGACACGATGTTTTTACCCAGGTTCGGGCCCTCTCGATGGAGGTAATACCCTACTCCTGCTTGATTAATACTGATGCTATGGGTAGTACAAGAGTAGATCTACCACGAGATCGAGAGGCTAAACCCTAGAAGCTAGCCTATGGTATGATTGTTGTTAGATCCCCACGGACTAAAACCCTTCGCTTTATATAGACACCGAATAGGGTTAGGGTTACACAGTCGATTACAATGGTAGGAAATCTACATTTGCGTATCGCCAAGCTTGCCTTCGACGCCAAGGATAGTCCTATGCGGACACGGGTCGAAGTCTTCAATCTTGTATCTTCATCGTCCAGGAGTACGGACATAGATGATAGTTCGGCTATCCGGACACCCCCTAGTCCAGGACTCCCTCAGTAGCCCCTGAACCAAGTTTCAATGACGACGAGTCCGACGCGCATATTGTCTTCAGCATTGCAAGGCGGGTTCCTCCTCCGAATACTTCATAGAAGGTTTTGAACACATGGATAGTGTCCGGCTCTGCAAAACAAGTTCCACATACCACCGTAGAGAGAATAATTTTTGCACAGATCTGCTGACGTATTTTGCGGCGTGACATCACACCACGGCCAGGCCTTTATACGAATCGTTTTTACTGTTCCACCTCAGCTCGTTTAGCGTGACGGTTTCCTTGGAACGTCTTATCAAAGCGGAGATCGTTCCCCCTTATTCCGGGATTCCCATCAATACGGACGTGGGTAACCCATCCGCGCCATTGATTACGGCGCTTGGGAGATAAGCGAGTTTTACCAGGCTGGCGGGGGACGCATAGCTTTGTTCGTCCATGTAAGGGGATAAGGATCCACCTTTTCACCTACGCCTTCTTCCTCCTTTGCTCATCCATTTCCGCGCACTCGAGCTCCAGCGCCCAAGTCTGCACATCCCACCTCAACCTTCTCCAACTATGTCCGGAGCGGGAGGCAGGTGGATGGCCTCCTCCGTCACGGAGGGCACATCAAAAAGCTGCGGAAGGCGGATACTTGTCCAACAACATCGCCAAGACCGGCTACCCGACGAGGGGCAGCTCATTCCAACCCCGAGGCCCCATGAGAGGGTGGTGTTTCTCACCCACTTCCTCCGCGGACTAGGTTTTCCACTTCACCCATTTGTCTGGGGGCTCATGTTCTACTACGGCCTGGACTTCCACGATATGGCCCCGAATTTCATCCTCAACATCTCGGCGTTCATCGTCGTGGGCGAGGCCTTCCTCTGCATCCAGCCCCACTTCAGCTTATGGATGAAGATCTTCAATGTCAAGCCGAAGGTAGTGGGCCGCCGCCAAGCGGAGTGCGGAGGTGCCATGGTTGGCAAGATGGCCAAAGTCCTATGGCTCGAGGGCTCCTTTGTGGAGACCATAAAGGGGTGGCAATCGGGGTGGTTCTATATCACCGAGCCGCGCGACTCTCAATGGGCGGCGGCCCCCGAATTCCGATCTGGCTTCCCCACGCGGCTCACATCATGGAAAGAGACGGGCCTGTCGTGGGGTGATTCGGACGAGCTATCCGGACTCCAAACCTGCGTCCGAAACCTGGCGGACAAGAATCTCAGGCTTGTCAACGTTATCCAGGTGATGCTCATCCGCCGGATTCTCCCATGCCAACAACGGGCCTTCAAATTGTGGGAGTTCGATCCGGCACAGCACCCAACTCTGAAAAGGCTCTTCGACACTACGTACGAAGACGCCTGGAAGGTGCTGTTCAAGGGCGCCAGAGCTCCCACATCCGCCATCAAGATCGCGGATTCAGCTCGCAGCGTCAAGCCAGCGAGGTAAGTTATTTTACCCTTTATGGGACTCTTTTTCATAGTTTGACTCTATGCGGGATCTAAAACTCCCTAACCTTTGTGACAGGACTGGCTGAAGGCGTCCGGATAGATTAACTTGTCCGGCCCCTTGCCGGAAGACCCAGCGGACGCCCGATTGGCCAGGGCTGCGGCTCCGGCACCTCACGTGGTGCCGGAGAAAAAGGCCAAGAAGGAGGCCACGGGACTCAAAGGAGCGCCCGACGCCAGGTGTTGTCGGACTCATCGTCCGACGACTCTGAGGCGGAATCCTCCTCTGAGGAAGAGGAGGAGGAAAAAGAAGCTTCTCCCCCAGCGGGGGGAGAGAAGAAAAGGAAGGCCGCCCCAACTGGGGAGGCCGGAGGGTCCAAGAAAGGGAGGACCCTTCCTCCGGACTTCTCCACCAACGCCGACAACGACGAGGAGGAGTGGCCAACAAGGGCCAAGCCCCTGGCGAGATCGTAAGTGTCCGGACTCCGGAATAGTTAATGACTTTTTATTTGTCGCATAGTGTCTTCTAACGCCGAATATGACCATGTAGCCCGCCCAAGGACGAGCTTGCCGCTTCGTCGAGCGGCTCCCTGGGCTCGTCGGATGTGAATAGCACTTCACTTCCGACCACCTCCTCTCCTCGTGTCGCCGACGACACCGCGGTGGAGTCCCAAAAGGGGCCCAGCCAGGAGGAGGTGGTCCTGGAGGCGCCGCAAGGCGACCTCCCGGACTCTGGGCGCAAAGGGGGCGAGACCCCAGAGGGCTCTAAGTCTGGCCCTGTGCGAACTCCGTGCCGGAACCTTGATGGTTCGAAGTCCGGCAAGCGGCCCCTTCGTAAGAAGGGTAAGACTTCTGACGCCGGTGACCTCCATCCATTCGGAGGCACGGATAGCTTCTGGAGGCGCAAAAGGCGCCTCCATCGACGAGGAGCACCGCCTTGTTATGAGTGTGGTGATCCAGAAAGTTCGATCCGCCAAGAGCGGGCTGATCAAGCCTGTACCAGCCTTCTAACAGGCTTTGAGGTAAGTTTAGAATATGTAAAAATATTACCGCATAGACAGTAGCCCCTGATGCTTAGTTCGGTGTTCGGAAAGAAAAGCCGGACTAAGGATCTAAAAAGATATACGCAGGAGTCTAACATAAGTATGTCAATATGCGAATGCAGGCTGCACTGCTGACCTCTGCCGCACTGACTGCGGAGGTCAATGCATTGAAGAAGAGCCTCGAGCGGTCCGAGAACGAGCTCGGCCTTGCCAAGAAGCAGCTCGAGGACAGGGAAGGTAAGCAATACCTTATTAAAGAAATACCTTATAGAAAGGATTCGGTTGCAAAAAATGACTAGAATAACGTGGGTATTGTAGGGGCCACGAACGAGGTGGTGACCCTGAAGGAAGCGGTGTCCATGGCAGCAAAGCTCATGACCTTGAGCGCACCGAGCGAGAGAAGCAGGAGGAGCGGCTGGCGGAGGTGCGGCAAGAGCTCCAGGCTCTCGTGGAAAAACACGAGAGTTTGGAGCGTGACTCGAAGACTCGAGAATCCGAGCTCGCCTCGGCTCTTGAGAGTGCCAAAGCTGCTAAGGCCAAAGCCCAAAAATCCCTCCAAGAAATTGAATCATTAAAGAAGATAGCGGCGGGTAAGGCATTCTTTATGCAAAGCAAGCATGTGAAAGTGAATTACCTATTACTTACCCGGATTCGGAGCTCTCCAGGAGCATTCGCAGATCTGCCACGTGGTGTGTCCGATGCTGCGCGTGTATGCAGCGCCAAGGAGGGGATCTCGACGGAGAAGGTGTTCTGGTCTCAGTATGCTGAGGCCGAACGTCCGGTGCCCATGAGCGACCAGCTGAAGCAGCTGGTCGAGCTCCACAAGGTCGCCGAACAGGCCATGGAGGGCCTCATAGTTTAGCTGTGGCCAATGGAAGCCATGCCTGGGAGCTACTTCGGGCTAGTGCAGCGGCTGGTGGACGCCTGTCCATGGATTGAAATCATCAAGCGCTCCGTCTGCATTGAAGGTGCCCATCGGGCCCTTGCCCGTGCTAAAGTGCTGCTGGGGCAAGCTGGATGCGGAGAAGCTTGTGACAGACGGGCCACGAAGGGCAAGGAGCATCGCAAGCCCGAAATGTACTATGAGGGCGTCTGAAGGGTGCCCGCCGTATAAGCGGATGAGTGCTCCAAAGATGTATTTTTTAATAGACTCGCATTTGTTATCCAAAGACGCTCAAAACTTGTTCATATGCGCTAAGCAACGCTTGTTAATTTAAAATATTACCTTCGTGCGGCCGTTTATCAAATTTGAGAGATGGCAAGTCGTTGGCTTCAGCCCCATGCCACGCAGTGCTTTGGGGTGTTCGGGATAAACTTGAGCGCTCTTGTTCCCATTCTTGGGTCCGTCGAGGAGGCGCTCAACGCATAGCGAACAAGGCAACCGGACTTATAGTGCTTGAACACTCTCACTTAGCCATAGAATTCTATAATTTTAAATTTCGTGAATCCCTAGTATTCGGAAGACCGAGTTCGGGGCGCTATCCGCGCCTTTCCGGACAATGTCGGTTCCTCGCTCTAAGCGGCATAAGTCTTTAGGGACACGAAGAAACCTCTCGAACAGCGACCGGCTCTCGCCTTATCATGACGGTCAGTTTTAGCTTTCTCCACTGAGGTGCTCAACCCAGCTCAACCGGGACACAATCACAGTGGTTCTCCCAGCGCTACCTTAGCCGATATAACGGAACGTAAGGTACCAAAACATGGGAGCCGGGCAAACCCAACTATTGACCCAAGACATGATTCGGAGCCGATGCATATAATGCTATAAGTTCAGGGTGCCGCACTTGTAAAAGTGTTCGGACTTGTCACACCATGTTTTTGGGGTACATAAGCCCCTGGTGTATTGGTCGTACCAAATTGTATGGTTGCGCAATGTCATAAATGAACATATATAATGGGAAAGAATGCAATAATAGGCAAGAGCTATATATTGGTTATTAAAAGAAACTGCAAATAAAAGCAGAACGATACAAATTGTGCGATAAGCAAGGTACGGGACTTTTGACATGTCCCCCTTCCAGGGGTAAGTTTGCGGTGTGGTATGTAAAACAGGTATACTGCTCGTAATAGAGACCACCTGGACACTCGACGCAGTTTTCTGCTTCCCTGGCTGTTGCATCATGTATTCGGCGCGAATGTCAGACAGGGCTTCTGGAGAACAGAGTCCTGAAAGTAAAAGAAAGAAAAAAAGAATGACACAAACGGGAGCCCCTAGTGCGGTCTTAGCCGCATTCTGGGCGTGTCGTGGTCGTGGCCCGTCCCCTATGCCCATGGTGCTTCAGAGCGCAATTACGTGCGCGTGGTAATCGGCAGCGAGTTCGCGAGGGCTGGGGTTGCATTACGACGCTTGTTCGGAACGTGCCAGGCGGTCTTGCTGTAGGTTACTCCGGGCGCGCTTAACAGTGTCCGATTGTTTATTGGCCGGACTGAAGAATTGCCTTAAGAGGCTATTCTGCACTTCTACCGCAAGGGCGGCCGTATGCTCCTCCGTTCGGAGGGAGCGTTCAGTGTTTCCATTGACCGTGATTACGCCTCGAGGGCCTGGCATCTTGAGTTTGAGGTACGCGTAGTGCAGCACCGCATTGAATGACCACTTCGAGTAGTGCGTGATAGCCGCTGCGGAACGGGACTATGTCGAAGATTAACTCTTCGCTTCGGAAGTTATCCGGGGATCCGAAGACCACTTCGAGTGTAACTGAGCCTGTACAATTGGCCTCTACACCTGGAATGACGCCTTTAAAGGTCGTCTTTGTGGGTTTGATCCTTGACGGGTCTATGCCCATTTTGCGCACTGTATCCTGATAAATCAGGTTCAGGCTGTTGCCGCCGTCCATCAGGACTCTGGTGAGGTGAAATCCGTCAATAATTGGGTCAAGAACCAATGCGGCGAAACCGCCGTGACGGATGCTAGTGGGGTGGTCCCTTCGATCGAAGGTGATTGGGCAGGAAGACCATGGGTTGAACTTTGGGGCGACTGGCTCCATCGCGTATACGTCCCTTAGTGCGCGCTTCCGCTCCCTTTTGGGTATGTGGGTTGCGTATATCATGTTCACCGTCCGCACTTGTGTGGGAAAGCCCTTCTGTCCTCTATTGTTCGGCGGCCGGGGCTCTTCCTCGTTATCGCTATGCAGCCCCTTGTCGTTGTTTTTGGCGCTTAGCTTGCCTGCTTGCTTGAACACCCAACAATCCATGTTGGTGTGGTTGGCTGGTTTTTCGGCGGTGCCATGTATCCGCACAAGCGATCGAGTATTCGGTCCAAGTTGGGCCAGACCTGGTATTTCTTTTGAATGGCTTCTTCCGCTGACCGGGTTTAGAGCCTCTGAATCCAGCATTTACTCGTCAGATCTTCAACATTATCACCGTTAACGCGGCGTTTATGCTTGTTGCGACGCGACCTGCCATTGCTGTCCTTGGTATCCGAACTACCGTGGTGTTTGGCCAAGTTGTTGCTTCGAGCTAGCCAGCTGTCCTCTCCAGCATAAAAGCGGGTCATGAGTGTGGTCAGGGCTGCCATGGATTTCGGCTTTTCCTGTCCTAGGTGCCGGGCTAGCCACTCGTCGCGGATGTTGTGTTTGAAGGCTGCTAGCGCCTTTGCATCCGGACAGTCGACGATCTGATTTTTCTTGGTTAGGAACCATGTCCAGAATTGTCTGGCCGATTCTTCTGGCTGCTGAATTATGTGGCTGAGGTCATCGGCGTCTGGTGGTCGCACGTATGTCCCCTGGAAGTTATCAAGGAATGCGGCTTCCAGGTCCTCCCAACAACCAATTGATTCTGCTGGCAAGCAGTTAAGCCAATGCCGAGCTGGTCCTTTAAGCTTGACTGGGAGGTATTTGATGGCGTGTACATCATCGCCGCGGGCCATGTGGATATGGAGGAGGTAGTTCTCGATCCAAACCGCATGATCTGTTGTGCCATCGTATGATTCGATGTTTACGGGTTTGAAGCCCTCAGGGATTTGATGATCTGTTACTTCATCTGTGAAGCATAGTGGGTGTGCGGCGCCTCTGTATTGGGCTATATCACGACGTAGCTCAAATGAGCTTTGTCTACTGTGTTCGGCCCGGCCGGAATTGCTGTATCCGGCGTGATGGTTGTAAATCACGTGTCGTGGGCGCCCACGCGATCCGTAGATCGATCTTGTTTGCCTTGCCTTGTCCTCCAATATGTCTCGCAGGTGCGCGCGTTTCCCGTGCCTTGGTATTTTTCGAGCGACGCCGGGGTGCGGCTTGAATGGGGGGTCTAGAGGCCTCTCTGTCGCGACCACGGGGTGGCCGGCCGGCCGCATCATGCGCTGGTGATGTAGGTTTGGGTGTTGCTTCCTCTAATTGGGGTAGCAGCCTGTGTTTGGGGTATCTCCTGGAGGGGCGTTCGAGTTCATACTCTTCGGTTGCAAGGACTTCAGTCCATCTGTCAGCTAGCAAGTCTTAGTCAGCTCTAAGCTGCTGCTGCTTTTTCTTGAGGCTGCTTGCCGTGGCCATAAGCCTGTGTTTAAAACGCTCTTGTTCGACGGGGTCCTCTGGCACGACGAATTCGTCGTCGTCGAGGCTTGCCTCGTCTTGAGGCGCATAATTATCGTCCTCTACCTCTCTTTCTGCCGCACTGTCGTGCGGACTTGCTTCTCCCTCCTCCTGTGCCGAGTCCTGCGGGAGGGTAAATCTTCAACCTTTATCCAGGGTATTATTGTCTCCCGTGCCGGAATCGCCATTTTTACTGTGGCGGGATTTAGAGCGGCACCGCTGACGTCGGCGCTTGGGTCGTTTCTTGGAGTGGTCATCCTCCGCCGTTCCATCGCCATTCCCATCTTTTGGGATGTCCACCATGTATATGTCATATGACGAGGTGGCCTTCAAGTGCCCTGTAGGCGCTGGTTCTTGGTCGTCTCCGGCATCGTCGTCCATACCGTCGATGTCTTGGTCGATGTCGAGCATGTCGGTTAAATCATCGACAGTGGCTACAAAGTGGGTGGTGGGTGGGCGTTGAATTTCTTCGTCGTCCGCATCCCAACCTTCCTGACCGTAGTCCGGCCAGGGCTCTCCTGATAAAGAGAGAGAGACTTTAGTGAATTCAGGATGTCGCCAAAGGGCGAGTGCTGAAAGATGTCCGCGGCAGTGAACTCCATGACCGGCGCCCAATCGGATTCGATTGGCCGGGGCGCGGGAGGTTCGGAGTCTGGAGAGGAGTCCGGCACCTTGGAGTCACGGTCTTCGCAAAGGACAGGGATGGAGTTCGGCTCAATCGCCATTGAGATCGTAGCCCCCGAGGCGGTGTCCAACCACTCGTCCTCGATCGGGGGAGTCGGCTCTGAGCTAAGGGTCGGCGGGGCGGTGCGGCCTCGTGGCACTGTTCGGCGGCAGAGCTAGATCGTGCCCATCGAGACAGTGCGGCGCGCTTGGCCGTGGCTCGAATCAGTCGAAGATCAAGTCTCTGCGGATGTCGGCCGTGTAGTTCAAACTCCCAAATATGACCTATGGCCAGGGGCGTAGCTTTCGATCTGCTCCAGATGGCCAAGTGAATTGGCCCGTAGTGCAAAGCCGCCGAATACGAAGATCTGTCCGGGGAGAAAAGTTTCACACTGGACTGCGTCGTTGCTGATGATTGAAGGACCATCGGGCCTATAGGTGACGACACAGAGGAACTCTCAATGAAAGCGCCAATGTCGGTTTCAAAACCGGCGGATCTCGGGTAGGGGGTCCCGAACTATGCGTCTAGGCGGATGGTAACAGGAGACAAGGGACACGATGTTTTTACCCAGGTTCGGGCCCTCTCGATGGAGGTAATACCCTACTCCTGCTTGATTAATATTGATGATATGGGTAGTACAAGAGTAGATCTACCATGAGATCGAGAGGCTAAACCCTAGAAGCTAGCCTATGGTATGATTGTTGTTAGTCCTCACGGACTAAAACCCTTCGGTTTATATAGACACGAATAGGGTTAGGGTTACACAGTCGGTTACAATGGTAGGAAATCTACATATCCGTATCGCCAAGCTTGCCTTCCACGCCAAGGAAAGTCCTATCCGGACACGGGGCCGAAGTCTTCAATCTTGTATCTTCATAGTATAGGAGTCCGGCCAAAGATGATAGTTCGCTATCCGGGCACCCCTAGTCCAGGACTCCCTTACCCCCGTCCCCCTCCACTCCATTCGCTCCGCCAAAGCCGCCCTCCCGCCCGACACGTCGTCGGCACCATGATTCGTCGAGGGGACGCCTGCAGCGATCCTCTCGCTCCCACGATGCGCTCTCAGACTGCCGTCCTCTAGCCGCGCCACCACCTCAGCTACGTTCTTGTGGAGGCGCCGGCGGTCAGCGCCGCCATCACCGGCGACGTTTGTGTGGAGACGCATACGGCGGTCAGCTTCTCCCATGATGCAGCGTTCTAGGCGAGGCCCGTTCATGTCGGTGTAGCACTGAATGTTAGGCGATAGACGCTGTTAATCTCACTTTGTTGCGAAGTAGTTTACTGTCAATATGCTCGCTTAAGAAGCTTCCTTGCCCTATTCTGCACTCAATCTGCTTAGCTGAGATGGCATGCCAAGGCCGATTAGTTGCTAAAATATCCTGCCATATATTTATTGTGACGTAGATTGCCATGGTCTAGTAGCCAATCTGTTAGGTGAAATAGCTCTACACCGTTTTATACTCGATCTTTGTTGCTGCGATGGCCTTCGATAGTTCGATGGCTGTGTGCTCGGCCTCATTGACTCCTGAAACAGCCTGCCATAATTTAGCACTCAAATATGTTTGCTGAATTAGCTTTACATATATTTCGTTACATAGATATGCTCGTCCAAATATCTTGCCATAGCTTTAGACATCGACCTAGGGTTTTTTTTTCTGGACTTCATAAAAAAGCATATATGTTTTTCCTGTAATATCTAGTAGAAGAACTAATTTGTATGTCTAACAGATGGATAGGACTTGGATAACTTCTGCTCGAAGATTATCCGCTGCATATGTCGAGGGGGTTGAAAACTTCATGAACTTTATCAGAGCTGAGTACGGTGGTCCAAAATCAGATGTTCTCTGCCCGTGTAGCAGTTGTATGGATTCAGTTACAAGACCCCAGTCAACTGTGCAAAATCATCTACACTTGTATGGGATGTCGGTCACATATACTAGGTGGGTTCATCATGGTGAAGCTGTGAACGTCAATGTTATTGACTACGTGGATGCAGCAGGTCACCATCTTGATCTGCCTGATGCTCAGGTGGAAGAGGAGGAGGAGGTGGTGGTGGCGGAGCCAGTGAGTTTTACCAACATTGAAACAATGCTACGAAATGGTCGTGCATTCCGTGAACTTTCACCTGCAGAAGAAAAACGGTGGGCCCGCATGTTGGAACAATGCAACGTTCTTTGTCACCCGGAAATAAGCTGTCGGTATTCTCAGCTATGGTCACCTTTCTTCGGTGAAGACATCTGGCGGATGACCAACAAATCATTTGATGCGATGTTGGCTGCTTTCCGCAAATCTTTCCCAGATGCGTCTGAGCTGCCACACACCTCTGATAAAATGAAGAATTTCCTTCGATGCAGTTGGAATTGGATATGATATGATCCATGTTTGTAAGAATAATTGTGTTACATTAGGAAGGATTATGCCAACTTAAGTGAATGCCGAAATGCAAATCATCAAGATGGAAAGATGGCGATGCTGTGAAGAGGGTTCCTCATAATGTTACGAGACATTTTCCAATTACACTAAGATTGCAGAGGTTGTTTCATGATGCTTTGAAACAAGAGAGGATGTCTTGTGGCATTCTAGGAACCAGGAGTACTGAGAGATCAGAATGTAATGAGCCATCCATCTCATGGTAGTGAGTGGAAAAGCTTCAATGATAAACACAAAGAGTTTGCTGCTGACCCGAGAAACATTATACTTGGCTTAGCTTCAGATGGATTTAACCCATTTGGCCACCAGAGCGCTAGATATAGCATGTGGCCAGCGCTTGTTATCCCTTACAACATGCCTCCAAATGTCTGCACCAAAGAATCAAACTACATGATGGCCTTGCTCATCCCAGGTCCAAAAAGTCCTGGAAAGGATTTTTATTTGTTCATGGAGCCTCTTGTGGAGGAACTTCAACAGCTATGGAAGGGTGTTCTCACTCGAGACCTATATAGCAGCCCACCAGCTGATTTCTTTCTGCGTGCTGTTGTAATTTGGTGCATCCATGATTATACGGCTTTGGGCACTATGTCAGGGCGAACGACACATGGTTACAATGCATGTGTTATTTGTGTGAGAATCATTGTCATACGCAATACGTAGCAAGATCTGTTACATTGGACACCGCCGTTTCCTTGCCAAGGACAAGCCGCATCCTAGAAAATACCGAAGACATGTGTTCAATGCAAAGCATGAAAACCGTGATGCGCCAAAGAGGCTCACCGCCGATGAGTTGCAAGTGGAATTAGAGAAGGTCGGGCATATTACACCAGGAAACCATCCCTGGTAATGGTAGCTGGAAAAGGAAGCGTGGCACGGTAGAAGAGAGATTATTGTTTACCCGCAGCTCCACTTTGTGGGACTTGGAGTATTGGAAAGATTTGGATCTGCGGCATAATTTTGATGTGATGCACATCGAGAAAAATATATCTGATAGCATTATCGGCACACTTCTTAACATTGAAGGCAAGACGAAAGATACCTTAAAATCTAGGATTGATTTGACACACCTGGGTATCAGAAAGGATTTGCAGGTGCAAGATGAAGGTAAACCACGGGATATGGCACCAGCTGTGTACGTCTTGGACAAGGTAAAAAGAAAAGAATTATGCGAGGTCCTGTCACGTGTGAGATTCCCACATGGATTTGCTTCCAACCCTGAAAGGAGAGTCAGTGCAGATGGAAACAAGGTACAAGTGTTGAAAACTCATGACTGCCACGTCCTACTTCAAAGGGTTTTGCCTGTTATCCTTAGAGGATTGGGCCATACGACTTATCTGAGCAGTTGCGAGTTGGGAAAATTCTTCAGGAAACTCTGCAGTAGAAATATCAGGATAGATGCTTTGGAGCGTCTTAGAGACAAGATACCAACTATCCTATGCAACCTTGAGAAGATATATCCTCCAGCCTTCTTTGATGTGATGGTGCATTTGGTTGTTCATCTACCTGATGAGGCACTACTTAGGGGTCCAGTACAGTATGGCTAGATGTACCCTATTGAAAGGCGGCTAGGCACTTTCAAGGGCTATGTTAGGAACAGAGCTAGACCCGAGGGTTCCATTGCAGAGGCATACATTGCTACAGAAGCGTTGACATTCTGCTCAAAATACATTGAAACAGCTGATCAGCTTAGCAAAGAGGTGGGTAAAGACAATCCCGGGCTCAATGTTTTCGATTATTCTGTTCGAGTCAATAAGAGGACAAACCTAAAGATTTGGACAAAATGGTTTGGTATGTGTTGAATAACTGTCCTGAGATACTACCTTATATCAAGTAAGTGCAGTACTGCAACTTATACATCGTAATCTACTAAACTTGCAGCACATTCTTATATATTTAGATGTTTGACGCGATCACTATGTTGTGCAGCATCTACAAAGAGGAGTTACTGCCACAAAATCCAAGAAACATTGACAAACTGGTTATGGCAGGATTTGCGAAATGGTTCAAGAACCATGTAAGCTTTTGAAGTGCACTGTCAGTTTTTTAAATATATTGAGTACATAAGATGATCAGCTTGTCTATTTTCTAACCATAGGTTAAGAAGATGCGGGAGGATGGGCAGGCAGTTGATGATGCCCTTTACTCACTAGCAATGGTTCCTGATACTCGGGTAAGACATTATGAATCTTGCGTTGTTGGAGGTGTGCGCTACAACACCCTTGCACGAGACGAAGGCAGGAAGGCACAAAACAGTGCCATCATGAGCACGGATACATATGACAAAGAGATAACTGAAATGTATGCTAACATAACAGACATTGTTCAGTTGCAGTATATCTCCAGTTTCGAGGATCATCGGCGTGTGGTTACATTGTCTTTGTCGTTGGTATAACCTGTTTTCCAGGATCGCAAAACCCAGAGCTGATGATTATTTCAAATCCATCAATGTCAAGGTGGCGTACCAGACTAACGAGCCTTTTATTTTGGCGAATCAAGCAACACAGATATTTTTCTTGGAAGAGACATTTGCACGTAGCGATGACTGGAGAGTATTGCAAAGGTTTGAGGAGAGGAATTCGTTTAATGAAGTTGCACAACAAGATGATGCTTACACTGCTCCTGATGTACAAGATAACATGGATGTTCCTAATATCTTTGAGAACGATCACGTCAATGACGCCAGCGAAAAGATTGCATGTCGTGCTGTGGACATACAAGAGAAGGACGCCAGCGAAAAGATTGACGCCAGCGAAAAGATTGATCAAGAAGAAGCCAACGTTCGAGGACGTTGAGGATGAAGAAGAAGATGACACCGTGGGGAATTACGATTCAGACGGATACACGTGGCGAAGATGTTGACGCTGCTGCTACGGATGATGATTACATTGCTTTTGTCGTACTTGCCTGTCAGAAGACGTTTTTTTATCTACTATGTGAAATTGTGTTTGCTATGACAACTGAAACCTGATGAACATGTTGTTTAGTATTTCTTTGTGAGAACATCACTTGTTATGTATGTTGATTTGTGTTTGGTGATTGTATGACAACTAAAACATGATGACATTGTTGTTTAGTTGTACTCATATTTGGCTATGAAACTTGAATTTGATGACATAGTTTGCTGTTGGACTGCAATTTGCTCGGCGTCTTGAATGAGAACAAAGCTGACCCGACAGGGCCTCTACTATTTATTTATTTATATGAGCAAAAGGGGATACCCCCTGATTTCCGTTAATAGAAATCATTAGATGTTCACAATACTACGCCCAGCCTACTACACAGGTTTCATTCATTACTAGTTTGACAAAGTGCTCATGTCGTAGCCTATGAATACATCACGAGTGCTACATACCTTTGCAAATAAAGAGACAATCATCCTACAGAGCACATCGATTTTGCCCATTATCTTCACAAGCTCTTTCATCTCCTCATTGCTGTCAAGGCCGTTTAGCAGCTGTTGCTTGGCCATGATCAGAGGAACTGCATCTTTAACCTTCTGCTCTGCATCTTTCTCTTCTGTCGTTCCTTCAGTTACTTGTCCAACACGCCAACCTGCTGGTATTGGGATTCCTCAGCTAACCAAATAATCAGCGTAGTTGCATTTCCCCATCAGCAACTTCCCGTAAATACAAATCACACGAATCTTCCCTTTTCTGCACGAATCAAATTGGAAGATCATCAACCAAACTATTAAAAAAATCAGCAACTGAAAGGAGCAGAACAACACTTGAACATGTTATTACCCCATGATTCTGGCATTTGTAGAAGACTCGGCCAGGGTTGCGGATTGTGGTTGAGACGCGATAGATGACTCTGCGTGATTTGTAGCAGTGGCACCACACCAACGGCAGCGGGTTGCGATGAGCAATCGGCTGCGGTGCGCGTGCCGGCGGGGGTGTGATGAGACCCATAGGCGATGAATGCAGTGGCGACTTGGCGATATCTGGTTGTTGTCTGCTGAAGAGCAGGTGGACGAGCAGCCAGCGGACATGGTTGCTGCGGCCAGAGCTTCTGATGCTAGGCAGAGTAAGTAGAGAAGAGGAGAAGCGAACGTTGGATATGTCAGTTTCATTACTTGCAGAGTAGCATAGCACCATATATAGTCATAGTCTAGGTTTGGATTCGAACCAGCTACAGGAGCATGTCTTTCTTTTTTCTACAACCCGGCAACGTCTATTTGCTGGTACACTAGCTTGTTCTGTACGCCTTCCCAAGTCTTTGATTTTATTTCCCTTTTTTTGCACGGAAGGAAGGAGGACAAAATTGAGAGTTCCTCGGACTCGAACCCAAGACCTCTCGGTTGAAAACCAAGGGTGCTAGTCACTTATGTAGCGAACGTTCCCTGTGAGGAGGACGGCAGATGAACGCATTTTTCTCGCAGTTTTCTTCCTATACATAAAAAAGTATGCTACTTGGTGTCCGCTTAGTCAAAAAACGATTGTGCCAACCTTGACCGTTCGATTGACATTCAACGTCTATCACGTTTCTTCCGTATCTTCTTCCTCGAGCCGCCAAAGCCAAACCAGCGCCGGCGGGACCGCCTGCTCCCGCCTCCCACGGCTGGCAGTGATCTTCCCCGGCTCCTATTCGTTCCCGTCCGAGGCCTCACTATCGTCCTCCGCCTTGGTTCGCTTGTGGCCATCGCCCTCCGGTGTTGTCAACATGGTCAACAACCGAGAGGAATAAGGAGATGACTGTACATGGTGAGGATGACAGTAGGGACCCAGCAGCGCGTGCAGTAATTTTGTTTTTTCGGGACGGAGAAGGGTATCAACTGGGTTGTGCGGGACCCGTGGCCCGTCTAGCCCAGGCTTTTATTTCATATGTTTAGCACATGACCAGCCCAGTTTGTTTTTTTCCTTTCTGAAAAATGGCTAGCCAACTATTTTGTTTTTTGCAGAATAACCAACATAGGCCTACTTGCTTTTCTACGCCCTCTTTGGTAGAAATCTTTCAAGACGACGAGGGATGCATTTTGCCCAGAAAATGGGCTATAAGTAATAATAAATGGGCTATAAGTAATAATAAATGGGCTATAAGTAATAGGAAATGGGCTATAAGTAATAATAAATGGGTTGTAAAATGAAAAAAAATATAGCAAACAGGCAATTAGTTCCCAAATACTGTTTTCTTTCGGATTTTGATATTTTAAATTTCATTGTTTTTGTGCGGGTAAAATTTCATTGAATTTAAATTAAGGTATATTTAGATTTAAAATTAATTTGAATCTGGCTAGAAATTTTGGGTTGTATGCTGTTTGGGACAGATTTGGAGGCTGACTTGTGGGTCTACTAGGTTGACGTGTACTTTGGGTTTGTCAACTTAGTCCACAAACGATTCAAATTTAGTTCACAAACGATTCTAGCAGAAGTGACCGTTGGATATTAATCCAACGGCCGTGTTGCTTCTTCAATATCTGATCTTCTTGCTCCAGCCACCCAAACCAGCTCCGGTGGGACTGCTCGCTCCGCCTCCGTGGCCATTTGTCTTTGCCGTGCAGGCACCGCCCACCCTAGTTCATTGCTGGCCAGGCCATTCCTCTACTCACCCACACCTCCTGTTATTTTTACAGCGACGGCAGCCGGACGATAAACCCTCGTACTCCCGCGCGTGGGCAACCATTGCTGAGTCTTCCCCGGCTCCGTGTCGTTCCCTTCCTAGGTCTCGCCGTCGTCCACCGCCATGGTTCTCTCGGCGCGGCCTGGTCAACGTGGTCAACGAACGACATCCATCGGGCGTGGACTGTACGCGCAAAATAATGATTCCTCCACCTGACAGCTGGGACCCACCGGACGGGCCTCTGTATTTCGCGAAAAAAACGTCCCCCCCGCTGACATGTCGGACCCACCAGCTTTATCTTCACACGCAAGGAAGTGCCTCCTTATTACGCACAAAAAATGAATACCCACCCTGCTAGATGGGACCCACCATAGTGGGAGGATGACTTGTGGGCCAACTAAGTTGACGGGGACGGAGGGCTTTGTCAACTTAGTCAATATGAACGATTCTAGCTCCAGTGACCGTACGATGTCCATCCAACAGCCATAGTGCTTCTTCAACCTCTGGTCTTCTTGCTCCAGCCGCCCAAAGCAGTGTCGGTCGTGCCGCGTGCTCCTGCCTCTCGTGGCCGGCTGTGATGCCGCGGAGGCCTCACCGCCCCCTACTACTCCCATCGCTGGCCAGGGTATCTGAGGGAGTCCCGGATTAGGGGGTGTCCGGATAGCCGAACTATCACCGTTGGCCGGACTCCTGGACTATGAAGATACAAGATTGAAGACTTCGTCCCGTGTCCGGATGGGACTTTCCTTGGCGTGGAAGGCAAGCTTGGCAATACGGATATGTAGATCTCCTACCATTGTAACCGACTACTGTGTAAGCCTAACCTATCCGGTGTCTATATAAACCGGAGGGTTTTAGTTCGTGAGGGCGAACAACAATCATACCATAGGCTAGCTTCTAGGGTTTAGCCTCTCGATCTCGTGGTAGATCTACTCTTGTACTACCCATATCATCAATATTAATCAAGCAGGAGTAGGGTATTACCTCCATCGAGAGGGCCCGAACCTGGGTAAAAACATCGTGTCCCTTGTCTCCTGTTACCATCCGCCTAGACGCATACGATTCGGGACCCCCTACCCGAGATCCGCCGGTTTTGACACCGACATTGGTGCTTTCATTGAGAGTTCCTCTGTGCCGTCGCCGTCAGGAAGGATGCCACATCCCGTCTTTAAAGACGATACTATCACCAAAGGAGCCTTGGCCACTGGCCAGACTCTCCGGCTAGATGGTTTTCTTATGACCGCTAGTTCGGCCACCGCGCCGACGATGACTTCTTGGGTCATTGAAACCAATCTTCACGTTAACTCGGAACTTGCCGAGCAGTTAGATCCGATCGAGCTCCCTCCGTAAACGAGCTCTTGGAGCGTATCGCCACCCTGGGAGTCGCCACAGACTACGACCGGATCGGGCCTAAAACCGATCTGAGAGAGATCAACTCTCCCCAGGCTACCCATCATGTTGTTGTGATAGAGGAGCAATGCGGCGATTCTACTTCTATCTTAAGGACTAGCTACGTCTGGATTCCCGATCCCTCCATGCCGGATTCCCGCAGAGGGACGGATGTCGATCAAGCCACGAACTTAAAGTCAGGAGGCGGGTTGGATTTATTGGATAGCATTCAAAAATCCAAACTTCCGAGTTTGGAAACTTCTCGACCCCTGAGTCTTAAATTGGACGGGGTTCCGGATCTAGTTCCACCCGCCCACCCAAACATTAGCGATCTATCCCGAATTCGGCAAGAGCCTTGAAACAAAGTACATCATTCTTGGGCGATTCCTCCTGGTTATGGACGGGATAAAGGACTGCCGAGAGGAGGACGCAATCCCACTTTTCTGCAATAATTGCACGGACAAGGGAATCCTAAACGCCATAAGTCGTCATTGAAATTACACGCTTTGCTGACTTGGTGACCATAGTACAAAAGTATCTTGTGCGATGGAGAGTGCTTGGAAAACCGAAAGTAAATTTTGGGATAATCCGCCCGAATACATCCCTAGTCCGAAATAAAAGGGTGCATCATCACCAAGCACCTGGGTTAAACACCAAAAAACCAAAACCCCCTAAAGGGTACGGAACCGTACTGGAGGGTTGGCTAAACGGACCCTGCAAAATTCATAGCACAGAGGGCGCCACTCCAACTCATGGATGGCGGCAGCGGACTAAACCTCATCTACGAGGAAACCCTCCGAAAACTGGAAATAGACTGGAACCGCATTGAGCGAAGCAGCACAACCTTTAGAGGAATAATCCCTAGCCGGGAAGCATGCTGCACAGGCAAAATCACACTGGACGTAATGTTCGGCTCACCGGACAATTACAGGTCCGAGGAGGTCACATTTCAAGTGGCCCCGTTCAGCAGCGGATATCATGCTTTATTGGGGCGAGAGGCATTCACAATTTTTCAAGCTATACCCCATTATGGGTACATGAAGCTCAAAATGCCCGGACCTAACGGAATCATCACTCTCGCTAGTGATCCGAACATAGCACTCCGCACCGAAAACAAGACAGCCGCACTAGCCCTCGAGGCACTATCCGAAGCCCTAGCGGCCGAGGAACTCACTGCGATGCGCTCCACGGTGAACAGGGACAATGTGATACTTGATAAAAGATCCAAGTCCACCTCTTTTAAACCAGCAGATGAAATAATCAAATTCCAAGTCCACCCAACAGACCCTGCAAAGAGGGCCTCCATTGGGGCACAATTAAACCCTGATGTAGACGCCGCACTACGAGAATTTCTACGAGAAAACTGGGACATTTTTGCCTGGCACCCTTCGGACATGCCAGGAATCCCACGTCGGCTGGCCGAGCACAGCCTAAATATCCTAAAAGGATTCAAGCCAGTCAAACAGGCTCTTCGGCGCTTTTCCGAACCCAAGAGACAGGCCATGGGAGAGGAGCTAGCCAAACTTTTGGAAGCCGAATTCATCAGAGATATAAAACATCCGGACTGGCTAGCAAACCTGGTGATGGTACCAAAGAAGGATAAATCCTGGCGCCTATGTGTTGATTTCAAAGACCTTAATAAGGCTTGCCCAAAGGATCCCTTCCCCCTCCCTCGAATTGATCAAATTATTGACGCCACAGCAGGACACGACTCATTGTGCTTCCTCGACGCGTACTCCGGCTACCACCAAATCAAGATGGCGGAGCCAGACCAAGCTGCAACAGCATTCATCACTCCATACGGCCCATTCTGCTTCAACACAATCCCTTTCGGGCTCAAAAATGCCGGCGCAACATATCAGCGCATGATTCAGACATGTCTGGCAAACCAGATCGGCAAAACAGTGGAAGCATATGTAGATGACGTGGTCATCGAATCCAAGCATGTCGAAACTCTAGTAGACGACTTGAGGCTCACATTCGACAATCTCCAAAAATATGACATCAAGCTCAATCCGGAAAATTGCGTCTTCGGCGTTCCAGCCGAAAAGCTCTTGGGCTTCATTGTGTCCGGTAGAGGAATTGAAGCAAACCCAGCCAAGATCCGAGCTCTGTCAAAATTGGATATTCCAAAAGACCTCAAACAAATACAAAAATTGAGTTGATGCGTTGCGGCTCTAATCCTCTTTATTTACCGTTGGGAGAAAAGGCATTACCCTTTACCGCCTCCTCCGGCGCACGAACACTTCGAGTGGGCCGGATGCCGCGGGCCGGACTCGAAGAAATAAAAGTCATATTGGCAACAAATCCGGTCCTGGCAGCGTAACGTGAGCGAACCAATGCTATTATATATCGCCGCAACACATCAAGTTGTCAGCGCGGTGCTCGTCGTTGAACGAGAAACGGACGGACACCGGTTCCCTCTTCAAAGACCGGTTTATTATGTGTCCACTGTCCTCCCTCCATGCAAGTCCCGGTACCCACATTATCAAAAGATAGCATACGCGGTGTTCATGGCATCCCGGAAGCTGCGACACTACTTTCAAGAGTGTTCGATAACGGTAGCCTCCGAAGTACCGCTTAACGACATTATAAACAACCGCGACGCGACGGGCCGGATTGCTAAATGGGCCATAGAGCTCCTTCAATTCGACATAACCTATAAGCCACGACGAGCTATCAAGTCGCAGGTTTTGGCCGACTTCGTGGCGAATGAACCGAAGCGAACTCCCTAAAGAGTACGGCGCGATACTCCAATTGGATCATGCACTTTGACGGCTCCAAAATGTTGGCCGGCCTGGGGGCTGGCGTCGTCCTGACGTCCCCAACCGGGGACACAGTCCAATACGTCCTTCAAATAATGTATACGGACTCCAACAACGCAGCCGAATACGAGGCCCTTTTGCACGGCCTCCGGGATGGCAGTCTCCATGGGCATTAAATGCCTAGAGGTGCGCGGGGATTCGAACCTCGCGATATCTCAAATCAATGGAGACTTTGATGCCAAAGATCCGAAAATGGCAGCGTACCGCAATGCGGTCCTAAAAATGTCAGCACGGTTCGAAGGGCTCGAATTTCATCACATAGCCCGGGATAACAATCAGGCGGCGGACGTATTGGCACGCATCGGTGCAAAATGCGATGTCGTCCCGCCCAACATCTTCCCGGAACGGCTGTTCAGGCCATCCGTACTATGGGAAGGGGAGTCCGGAAATAACGATCCGGACCCAACCGCACTGCCTGACACCGAACACTCTGACACAATCGGAGGCTCTGCCACCGAGATAACACCCTCTGCTCACGAAATAATGGCGGTTATCGCCCCGTGGACGGAACCATTCCTAGCCTACCTAACTAGGCAGGAACTCCCCGAAAACCAAAATGAGGCTCGCTGCATAGTACGGCGATCCAAAGCCTATAAAGTCCATGAGGGAGAGCTCTATAAGAAAAGCACAACAGGAGTCCTTCAAAGGTGTATCTCCGAAAAGGAAGGGCGAAACCTCCTGGCTGAAATTCATGCCGGACTGGGTGGGCACCACGCCGCAGCCCGGGCCCTTGTAGGCAAGGCCTTCCAGACAGGATTTTATTGGCCGACACCCGGCAGATGCGCAGGATTTAGTCCAACGATGCGTCGGTTGCCAGCTTTTTGCTAACCAAAGCCACATGCCACCCACCGCCCTCAAAACTATACCCATCACCTGGCCGTTCGTGATCTGGGGGCTTGACATGGTTGGACCCCTTAAGGGAGGAACCCACAAGCAAAAATACCTATTGGTCATGGTGGATAAATTCACCAAATGGATAGAGGCCAAGCCTGTTAAAACGGTCGAATCCGGACCGGTGATAGACTTCATATCAGGGGTAGTGCACCGTTACGGTGTCCCCCACAGTATCATCACTGATAACGGCACCAACTTCACCGCCGATGAGGTCAAATTATGGTGCAAAAACATGGGCATCAAGCTCGATTACGCCTCAGTCTATCACCCTCAAACCAACGGCCAAGTCGAGCGAGCAAACGGTCTAATTATTAGCGGCATTAAACCCAGACTAGTGTGGTCCCTCAAGGAATCTAACACGCACTGGGTTGAGGAGCTCGACTCAGACTCCGGGGGCTGCGGACCACGCCGAATCGTACTACCGGATTCACACCATTTTTTATGGTGTACGGTGCAGAGGCAGTCTTGCCCTGCGACATAATTCATGACTCATCTCGCGTGCGCATGTATGAAGAAAGAGAAGCCGAGCTCAATCGGCAGGACAGTTTGGACGCATTGGAGGAGGAGCGCGACGTGGCAAAAGCTCGTTCTGCATTTTATCAACAGCAGGCTCGAAGATATCAAAGCAGGGAAGTACGGGCCAAAGCTTACAACGTTCGCGAACTAGTTCTACACCTGCCGGACAAGAAAAAGGACAAACTCAAGCCCAAATGGGAAGGTCCCTTCATCATCGACCAAGTCCTGACCGGCGGAGCATACTGTCTGCGAAACGCATCGGATAACCGACTCGAGCCGAACCCATGGAACGCAGCCCGTCTACGAAGATTCTACGCCTAAGCGCCCGGACTCCAAGTTCGTCTCCTTCCTCCGTCCACATTTTCTATTTTTGCTGTCTTTTATTTCTCTCCTTCCTCCTCCTTCTTCTTGAAGCCTTTAGAGGCTCGTTTGCGCTTTGTTCGCACATATTTGACGCGCTGTCCGCGCTCATTATACCTGGGGCTTCTTTAACAGAAGCTTATTTATACGGTTTTCATGCCCAACACATGTGTCAAACTTCCGTATGTACCTTTTATTCACCATTATATGCATCGATATGACTTAAGTTTTGGCCAAGCTGGGTTGCCTGGCTCCTGTGCTTACCCCTACGTTCCCGATTGTTCAGCTAGGTGGTAAAGGGAGTACCTCTGCGATTGTTACTGCCGGGTCAGCCGAATGTGTACCTCAGACTGGGTGAAGCCGAAAGCTAGCGTTCTTAAGGGAATATTCGGTCGGTGAACTGAAAGATGATTTTTAACTATTTATCCATCTGCCCCAGATGATTTTCTGCTTTCTTAGCAGTTTTGGCATGCACTTTAGGGCATGCATCCCGAAAAGGAACCCTTAACGGAACTATTCTCCCGGAAGATGTTTCTTACTATCCATGTAATATAACATAACTAGTTGGGCACTTATGCGATACAGCAATAATTACCCCTACGCCTTTGTCTCCATGCATGCCCCGGTTCTTATATAACCGCTGAGGGTATTCAGACACACTCCGGACTGTTGGGTCCCGAGGTCGGCTTAAAAGGTCCGCTATGACAAACGATCTACAATCCGGCTAGAAGACATTTTTCATGTCATATTCAATTACATAGTCAACTCGACTCATTGTATTCCTCCTCAATGCCATCTAATAGGCTATCTAATTTACAATCTTGCTGGGAGTACTTGGCGGCCAATTCTACTTGGCCTAACACTAAGCTTACAGGGATCTCCTTCCCATCAGGCCCCACAGGTCCGACCTCGGCCATGTGGTTTGAGTCACCCTTCATGTACCGCGTCTTTACCATGGCCCAGGCCTCCCTGGCGCCTTGACGGTAGGCCGATATCTTCCATAGTCGGAAGCGCCGCCGTGCTCCTTGAAGCCGCTCTGCAAGCTCCCCAATGCCTTCGGGCAGGGAGATAGATGGCCACAAGGCCTGGCCGACGCCTTTCATCACCTGTCGACCTCGTTCGTACAGCTGACGCAGTTCGGGAAGAAGATCACCCGAAGAACTGGGCATCTCCTCCTCAGGACGACCTGTGAGCAAACCTGCATACATGTTTATGTTAGTCGCCTTCCTCGCCGAACTCTTTCAAAGTTCGCTCAAGCACTTACTGAAAATGCCGCGACGAAGCCGTCGATTCTCCTTTACAGAGTCAGACAACTGGGCACGAACATCCTTTAGTTCCTCACCCAGTTGGGTGTTGGCATCTTGGAGGTTATTTTTCTCCTGCCGCACCCTCGTAAGCATGCTCTCGCCGGCCTTTAGCTGGCGCAGGAGCTGTTGCTTGTCCGGATCTAGTCCGGCGCCATCTGCAATATTATTGTCGGATTTACACGCACGCCGCACTTCATAAACTATTTATCTTTTGAGGCATATATTACAGGCCAGGGGTCTCTGTGGCTCCCCAGAGCAGCTAGTGCGGCCTCAAGTTGGGCCGTGCATTCTTCAAGCTCCTGGGACTATCGGGTATTCCTTTTTGTAAGATCCTGCATAACAAATGATCCTTAAATCAGTTATTCTAACTATTTTAAGTCTCGGGGGCTACTGGCATATATAACTGTCAAATTTCCTCACCCGTATGTCCTTTACATACTGCTCCGTGGCTCTGGCTAGACCATCTTGAGCGGCACGGAGGTGCGCATCTCCCGAATTGAAGGCATTCAAGGCCTCTTGGGAGAAACATGCGTCACGAAGAACTGTCCGGCGGCGCCTGTGATTCATGGCACTCTCCACCTCAGAGTTGGTGGCGGACAATCTGTCGGCATCCTCTGTCGGAGCAGCATCCGACGCACGCCTCGTGCTCGCCCCCGCTTTTGGACCCGGCTTTGGAGCCTGGCCGGCGGAGGCTCGATTGGCAACCTCTCCGGACTCAGTCCGGCGAGCGCTCTTTTTCTTGAAAAAAGCACCAGCGTTAGTACACCTTCCAGGAATCAATCATGGGAATATGGTGACGCGCCATACCGTTGCGGCGGAGTTTCGATCCGGACCGCACTTCTTTTTAGCCTGCGGGGCCGTACTGCCCCTTGTTGGCCAGCCGCCGCAGGCTCGGCCTCCTGCCTCGAAGGCACCCCCCGCGAAACACCATTGGTATACAATGATCAAGAAATAAGCACGGATGGGTCATTATCAGAGTATTGGGACCTCGGTCTTAGTTACCTGTGAGGCTGGAAGTATCCCGGGGTAATCGGCCGTAATGGCAATCAAAGCATTGTCGATGCTAAGTTGGTGGAACACCCCGTCGATCAAATCCACCTTTATATCCGGATCCTCTTCGGAGGCCGGATCGAGGGACCGTTCCGGATCCTCGGGTTGTGGAAGCGGGCTGTGTATCTTCTCCATACCGACGCAGTTCCTGCGCAGAAACCATGAAATGAGATATTTAACCACGGGAACATGGATCGGACAGGCCACAAAGATGTTTGCTTACCCAACTTCGAGGATTATTCGAAGAAAACCCGCTCAGTGGATTGACGCGGAGAAAAACCTCCTCTTCCCGTTTGTACATGGCGGACAAGGTCTTCACCAGTTCGGTGACCGATCCCGGCCCTTTGCGGCCATGGCGGGTGGCATCATCCTCCCCGTTGAAATCCCACATGGGGTGGCCCCTATATTGGAGCGGCTGCACTCCCCTCATAATGCAGATTGCCATGACTCCAATCATGGTCAATCCGGCATGAGCCAGTAATCTTATTCGGCTCATCAAGTAAAGGATGTCCCGGTCATTTTCCCTCTGGGGGCTCTCCGGGCGCCAGCTTAGGCACTTCTTCAGAGGAACAGGGTCCGGCAGCGGGACGTCCTCCATGTAAAACCATTCCGAAGGCCAGTCTTCGGACGCCTTCTTCGGGGTTCCGGATAGATATCCGGTCCCAGCGATGCGCCATAGTTCGGCTCCGCCCACTTGATATATTGACCCCTCATGAGAACGGGGTACTAGGCAGAATAATCTCTTCCACAGCGCAAAATGAGCCTCAATGCCCAAGAACAGTTCGCGAAGGGCCACGAAGCCCGCGATGTGCAAAATGGAGGCAGGCGTAAGGTGGTGCAAGCTGGAGGCCAGAGAACTCCAAGAGCCCCGGAGAAACGGATGGATTGAAATCCGAGTCCTCTTACTAGATAAGAGATGAAGCATACCCGCTCTCCTTTAGAGGGATCGGGGACACTCTCCGCTTGCTTTCCGCCCTTGTAGGTGGCAAGTCCGGCTCGAACCGGAACCATGAAGGCCGGGAGAAGAAATCCCTTGGTTTGGAGTATAACTAGCTCGCTATGCGGGACTGAGCATCTCACCCAATTTCCAGGTTGAGGGCTGGGAGCGCGAGAGGAGGAGCCGCGTCATTGTCCATGATGGAATGGGCTGTGGTCGAGGCGCTCCGATGAAAGCTTCGTGAAGGGGAATAGTGTGACTCAGATCTAGATCCTCGCCCTTTTATAGGCGGCTCATTTGCGCAGCTAGGGGTAAGTGTAAAAATACCCTGGCTTTTCGCATTCATTCAAACACATGGAAGATGGCCATTATTGGGCGTAGAAGCCAAGGAACGCAGCATTTATCAGAAGCCGGACACTATTCGACAAGTATATGGAATTTGGAGAAGAACCCGCCTCGCAATGCCGAAGACAAACTACGCGCCGGACTCATCGTCATTGAAGCCTGGTTTGGGGAGCTCTTGAGGAGTCCCGGATTAGGGGTGTCCGGATAGCGAACTATCACCGTTGGCCGGACTCCTGGACTATGAAGATAGAAGATTGAAGACTTCGTCCCGTGTCCGGATGGGACTTTCCTTGGCGTGGAAGGCAAGCTTGGCAATACGGATATGTAGATCTCCTACCATTGTAACCGACTCTGTGTAACCCTAACCTATCCGGTGTCTATATAAACCGGAGGGTTTTAGTCCGTAGGACAAACAACAATCATACCATAGGCTAGCTTCTAGGGTTTAGCCTCTACGATCTCGTGGTAGATCTACTCTTGTACTACCCATATCATCAATATTAATCAAGCAGGAGTAGGGTATTACCTCCATCGAGAGGGCCCGAACCTGGGTAAAAACATCGTGTCCCTTGTCTCCTGTTACCATCCGCCTAGACGCACAGTTCGGGACCCCCTACCCGAGATCCGCCGGTTTTGACACCGACAATATCCCTCTACTCACCCACACCCCCTGTTATTCTGCGGCGATGGCAGCCTCACGCCGCAGCCGAACCAGTGAACCCTCGTACTCCTCTCCGCGCGGGCTACCACTGCTGCGTCTTCCCCGGCTCCGCATCGTCCCCTTCCTAGGCCTCGTCGTCGTCCAGACCACCGCCCTGGTGCTCACAGCGTGGCGTGGTCAACATGGTCAACGACCAACTTCCATCGGAAGAGTACTGTACGTGGAGAGGCTGATAGCTGGGTCCAGGCGGCCGCAAGGAAGTGCCTCCTTATTATGCGCAAAATAATTATTCCTCCACCTGACAGCAGGTACCCACCGGACGGGCCACCTTATTTCGTGAAAAAAACGTTTCCCCCTGACTTCTGGGACCCACAGGACGGGAAGCGTATTTCGCGAGAAAAACGTTCCCCGCGCTGTCAGCTCGGACCCACCGGAAGTGCCTCCTTATTACGCACAAAAAAAATGGATACTCCCCTTGCTAGCTGGGACCCACCATGGTGGGAGGCTGACTTGTGGGCCTACTAAGTTGACTGGGATGGGGGCCTTTCTCAACTTTAGTCACTATGAACGATTCTAGCTCCAGTGACTTTACGATGTCCATCCAATGGCCCTAGTGCTTCTTCAACCTCTGGTCTTCTTGCTCCAGCCGCCCAAAGCAGCGCCGGTCGTGCCGCATGCTCCTGCCTCCCATGGCCGGCTGTGCTGCCACGGAGGCCTCATCGCCCCCTACTATTCCCACCGCTGGCCAGGCCCTGCGGCAACGGCAGCCTCACCTGACAGCTGGGACCCATCGGACGGGCCACTGTATTTCGCGGAAAAAACGTTTCCTCGACTGCTGGGACCCACCAGCTACATCTTATACGCAAGGAAGTGCGTCTGGCAAAAACAAAACGATTCGCCCCCCTGACCGCTGGGACCCACCAGCGACACCTTCACACGCAAGGAAGTGCGTCCGGGCCAAAAAACGATTCGCCCCCTGACTGCTGGGACCCACCAGCTACATCTTCGCACGCAAGGAAGTGCGTCCGGGCAAAAACGATTCGCCCCCCTGACTGCTGGGACCCACCAGCTACATCTTCGCAGGCAAGGAAGTGCCTGACAGTCGGGACCCACCTGGTCGAAGCGTACGTAGCGTTGTCATTCTGGTCGCGAACATGTACGTACATACTGGTCGTTGTAGAGGCGCGCACGTGTCGTAGTAGAGGCGCGCACGTAGCATCTATACGTACGTACAGCGGCGAGAGTGCAAGAAAGAAAATACGGCCATGTACGTACATACATGCAGGGTCTCGAATGCCTACTCGCGCATACGTACATGGTCCGGTCGGAATGGAGAAACAGCGTCGTCGTCGTGTTCATGGGGAGGCAACAGAAGGCGTCGTGTTCATGGGGAGGCAACGGAATGCGTCGTGTTCATCGGGAGGCTACGGAACGCGTCGGAGCCAACCGGCTGGGTCGGAACGGAATGCGTGGTCGTGTTCATCGGGAGGGCTTGGACGGAACAGGCGATGGAAACGAGGCCTGGCGTACAGCACAACGGAGGAAACAACCTTGTGTTCGACCGGCCACGTTCGAAACGGGATCCTGTTCATCGGGAGGGGTCTGGCGTACCGCAAAACGGAGGAAACGGACCACCTACGGTCGAAATGGGGGTCCTGTTGATCGGGAAGGGTGTGGCGTACCGCAAAACTGAGGAAACGGACCTCCTACGGTCGAAACGGGGGTCCTATTGATCGGGAGGGGTGTGGCGTACCGCAAAACGGACGAAACGGACCTCCTATGGTCAAAACGGGGGTCCTGCTGATCGGGAGGTGTGGCGCATCGCAAAACGGATTTAAACGGACTTGTGATGGAGCGCCACGGTCAAAGCAGGGGTCCTGTTCATCGGGAGGGTCTGGCGTACCGCAAAACGGGACTCCACGGGATACTGTTCATCTCCACCGTCGACCTCCTCCAGCCTCCACGGACTACCGTCGACCTCCTCCAGCCTCCACGGGCTCCTGTTCATCCAGCCTCCACCGCGCGCTACTCCACCGGCTACTGTTCAACCACCCCTCCACGGGCAACCCTCCACCGTCTACTGTTCATCCAGCCCTCCACACCACGGGGTCCTGTTCAACCACCCCTCCACGGCCACCCCTCCACCGTCTACTGTTCATCCAGCCCTCCACACCACGGGTCCTGTTCATCCAGAGGCAACGCCACCGCTCATCGCTCATTCAACCCCTGCAACGCCTTTGTTCATCCAATCGATCGGATTCAGTTAGCAGCAGTAGCGAAGGAACCGCTCGACCGAGTTCAGTTAACAGCCATCGATCGATCGCTCGGGTTCAGTAATGCGTAGCCTGCAGTGCAATCGCTCGGGTTCAGTTAGAGCCCAATGCCTCGCTCGGGTTCAGTTAGAGCCAACGCCTCGCACGTGTACGAGAGAAACGCGCATCGCTCGGCCCCCGACCTCCCACCGTAACCGGGAACTCCCCGAAATTTTCCTCCCCCTCGCTTCTACCATGATTTTTTCCGTCATGGACGACCCAAAGAATGTCATGCTGCTGCGTCTCCGGCCGCCCAAGACGAAAAAGCCCATTTTCTGTCATGATTTTTTGTCATAGAAGTAGGAGCCCACCACATGTATGATGATACCGGGTTTTGTCACAATTATCGTCATAGAAGCACTAGTAGAAAAAGGGTCAAACGTGAAGCACATTAGTGCCGGTTTATATTAGAGCCGGCACAAATGTATACATTAGTGCCGGTTCCAACGGCTAGCCGGGCCGCTCTCATTAGTACCGGTTCGTGGCTAACCTTTAGCACCGGTTCGTGCCACGAACCGGTACTAATGAGGGTGGTGGCAGGATGTTGTCAGTCTGGGCCCCCTCCAGCACCTTTAGTACAGGTTCGTGCCACGAACCCGTACTATAGGTCCTCCTGCATATAAACCCTTCGTCCAGCTCGCTCTGTTCTTCCCCCTTTCCCCTCTCCTCTCCCCTCTGTTCTTCCTCTTCTCCCCTCGAGCTCATCACACATTTTGCCCAAAATTTGTCAAGATTTGAAGGCCTCCATCCATTCAAGTGATCACAAAGGTTAGCAACTTTGTCCTTTCATCTCTCATTGCTAGATTAGCTCTTGCAATGCTTTATATAGTTATTAATTTGTGAGTTTAGTAATTTGGGAGGAAATATATATATGTGCTAGTATTTGATTTATATGCAATTTGAGGTCAAAATAACACTTAGTTTGCATATGTAGGTGTGGTTTACTTAGTGCCTTCTAAATCTCTGTCGTAACCACCGTCGATCGCCTGCACCGTCCCGTCGCCGGCACCACCTTGTGGTGAGCCTCTTGTTCATGAAATTTTATATAAAAAATTGATGTTCGTGTGATTTGGATATATAGTTACTCGTATAATAATTATCTTACCCGTACGTTGTTTGTTATACATAGTGCCATGGTTTTGACATCCGTCCCCGTCGGCCCTCGTCCTTGTTATGATTCGGATGTGGTATATTCTCTTTTAAAACTATTTGTTGCATTTCGTGTTTATGACAAATTATGCCCATCAAGTTGACATAGATATTTTTATCTAGGAGGTATGTGAACCGGAAATTCCAACCGACCCTATTGTCGAGAGGTTAAATTTAGTTGAAAGAGAAAGCGAGTACTTGAAAGAAAAATTGAAAAGAATTGAGGGGAGAAGATGGAATTGGAGTTGCATGTTGCCGATGTCGCCGATGATCACAAGATCAAGATGGAGAAAATGCGCTTGAAGATTAGAAAGATTAGAAAATATGCCATCGATAGTGAGGCTTGGTATCATTATGTTGTTGGATCAATTGTTACCTTAGTTGCGATCTTGATCGCATTTGTTGTTGCATTTAAATGCTTTAGCTAGAGAGTTATTTGTTTGTTGCATTTAAGTGTTGTATGAACTTGTATTAATTTAGTCTATTCGGTGTTGTGTAATGAAGATGAGCCGCAATGGATGTACGATGACCGATGCTCTCCCGATTCGTTGAGGGCGTGCATACTTTTACGCTTGCGGCTGAGGCAAACAAGCGGGCGGATGGTTTTATGCCTTGTCCATGTGCTGGCTGTAAGAATGGTCGCAATTACTCTCGTCAAGAACCATTCACGTCCACCTGTTTGAGTCGGTTTCATGCCCCACTATAATGTTTGGACCAAGCACGAAGAAAGAGGGGTTATGATGGAAGACAATGAAGAAGAAGAGGACGACGACAGCTATCCTGGCCATGGGTTCCCTGAATACGATGATACAACAATGGGGGAACAAGCTGAGCCGGTAATGCGGGAAGAAGCTGAAGAAGAGGCATCAGATGAGCCCGTTGATGATCTAGGTCGGGCCATTGCCGATGCAAAGAGAAAGCTAGCAAGTGATTTGGAGAAGAAGAAGTTGCAGCGCATGTTAGAGGATCACAAAAATTGTTGTACCCGAATGCGTGAGGTGACAAGAAAAAGCTGGGCACCACACTTTGGAATTGCTGCAATGGAAGGCAGAGAATGGTGTATCGACATAAGGATTTGGAAAGTTGCTGGTAATGATAAAGGATATGCTTCCAAAGGACAACGAATTGCCCGAGAGTACGTACGAAGCAAAGAAGGTTGTCTGCCCTCTAGGGTTAGAGGTGCAGAAGATACATGCATGCCCTAATGATTGCATCCTCTACCGCGGTGAATACGAGGATTTGAACGCTTGCCCGGTATGTGGTGCATTGCGCTATAAGATCAGCCACGATGAGCATGGTGA
The DNA here is from genome assembly GCA_021605145.1 of Aegilops bicornis. Lineage (NCBI taxonomy): Eukaryota > Viridiplantae > Streptophyta > Magnoliopsida > Poales > Poaceae > Aegilops > Aegilops bicornis. The sequence goes on along the minus strand of CM038675.1, from coordinate 46,388,067 downwards.
TGTCGAGGGCGGCGCCCAGGAAGAAGATTCCTGCCAAGGTGATGTGGTATTCTCCTATAATACCACGGTTGAAACGTTGTTCCAAAGCGAGCATGCCAAGGCGATGCGATGGCACGAAGAAGACCGTAAGAAAGGCGGAAAGTTGAGAGTACCGGTGACGGGTCGCGGTGGAGAAAAATCTAAAGAAAGTACAGGAAGGAGTTTGCGGATGACGCAAGGAGCATATGGTTTGGTCTAAGCGCAGATGGCATTAATCCTTTTGGGGAAGCAGAGCAGCAACCATAGCACCTGGCCCGTGACTCTATGTTTGTATAACCCTCCTCCTTGGTTGTGCATGAAGCGGAAGTTCATTATGATGCGGTGCTCATCCAAGGCCCTAAGCAACCCGCAACGACATTGATGTGTACCTAAGGCCATTAGTTGAAGAACTCTTACAACTGTGGAATGGAACGGGTGTACGTCGTGGGATGAGCACATGGGGAAGAATTTGACCTAAAGGCGTTGCTGTTCGTGCCCATCAATGATTGGCCTGCTCTCGGTAACCTTCGTGACAGACAAACAAGGGATACCGCGGATGCACGCACTGTTTGGATGATACCGGCGATATATATTTGAATAGTTGTATGAAGAATGTGTACACTGGACATCGTCGATTTCTTCCGAGCAGGCATCCCGTAAGAAAGAAAGGCAAGCATTTCAAAGGTGAGGCGGATCACCGACGAAGCCTCGCCACCGTCTTTGGTGCTGATGTACATGATATGGTCAAGGATTTGAAGGTGATATTTGGAAAGGGTCCTAGCGGACAACCTGTTCCAAAGGACGCTGACGGACGCGCACCCATGTGGAAGAAGAAATCTATATTTTGGGACCTGCCATATTTGAAAGACCTAGAGGTCCACTCCGCAATCGACGTGATTCACGTGACGAATAATATTTTCTTGAACCTGCTTGTCTTTTTGGTAGTTTATGGGAATACAAAAGATACACACGAGGCACGGGAGGACCAACAACGTATGCACGGAAAAGACAGCATACATCAGGGTCATGCAAGCTAAGCTCTTACCAAAGAAGAGAAGGAAATCTTCTTTGAATGCCTGCTCAGTATTAAGGTACCGTCTGGCTTCTCGTCGAATATAAAGGGAATAATAAACATGGCAGAGAAAAAGTTCGAGAACCTAAAGTCTCATGACTGCCACGTGATTATGACGCAACTGCTTCCGGTTGCATAGAGGGGGCTTCTACCGGAAAACGTTCGATTAGCCATTGTGAAGCTATGTGCATTTCTCAATGCAATCTCTCGTAAGGTAATCGATCCAGAAATCATACCAAGGTTCTGAGAATGATTTGGTGCAATGTCTTGTCGATTTCGAGTTGGTGTTTCCACCATCCTTCTTCAACATCATGACGCACGCGTCCTAGTTCACCTATCTTGAAGAGATTAACGTTTTGGGTCCTGTATTTCTACACAATATGTTCCCCTTTGAGAGGTTCATGGGAGTCTTAAAGAAATATGTTCATAAGCGTGCTAGGCCAGAAGGAAGCATCTCCAAGGGCCATCAAAATGAGGAGGTCATTGAGTTTTGTATTGACTTTATTCCTGACCTTAAGCCGATTGGTGTTCTGAATCGCGGCATAAGGGCAGGCCCGGATGGAAAAGGCACGCTAGGAGGAACAAATAATATGTATGGACGGACATTCTCTCCTTTGAAGCACACTACACAGTTCTACAGAATTCCGCCTTGGTGGCTCCGTATATGGATGAACACAAGAATTTGCTACGCTCCAAAGACCCGGAGCGGTGCGATGACTGGATTACACGTGAACAAACCAGGAGTTTACGCCAGCTGGTTGCGGATATCGCACGTACAATGCTTGTCAACTATATTGAATATGTCATGTACTTGCTGTCCCAGTTACCATCTTCGAATATAATGACTTTCAAAGGGTACGAGATAAATGTTAATACATTTTACACGATCGCCCAAGATAAGAAGAGCACCAACCAAAACAGTGGTGTCCGTTTTGATGCATAAACCAGGACGGGAAAGGAAACATATTATGGTTATATACAGGACATATGGGAACTTGACTATCGACGTGGTTTAAAGGTCCCTTTGTTTTGGTGCAAATGGGTCAATATGACACGAGGCAGGGTAACGGAAGACCAGACGGAGAATGACAACAGTGGATCTCAACAATCTTATGTATGCGCATTTAACCATTCGTCCTAGCCAATGATGTGGCACAGGTTTTCTATGTGAAGGACATGTCTACCAAGCCAAGAAAAAGAAAAGATAAGGAAGCGAATGCATCGCACGATGAGCCAAAGCGGCACATAGTTCTTTACGGGAAGAGAAACATCGTGGGAGTGGATGACAAGACGGACAAGTCAGAAGATTATGAAAAGTTTGATGAAATTTCTCCATTCACAGTGAATATTGACCCGAGCATCCCGTTAAATGATGAAGATTTTCCATGGTTACGGCGCAAAGGGACACACGCTTGAAGAAAAAGTTTCACACCCAAAGATCTGGGATGTGATCGGCTTCACTATCATCACTTTCTTACGTGTTTCACACCCGGAGGGGAATCTCTGTAATAGTTAGGGTAGTTATGTGTTTTGGCATTTGAAGCGAAGAAATTTTATGTGCAAACAAATTCTTTCATGCCTTTACTGATTTTTAAAGTTAAATTATTCACAAACTAGTGATTCACACTAATTTCAAATAATTCAAAATTTAAACTATTCAAATTTGAAAACTACGGGCACTAACAGAAAGTTTGTAATTTTTGTACCTAAAGCAAAAATATTCACAAAGAAACTCTAAATACAGAAAAAACAACACAAAAATAAATAAATAAAAAGCCCGCCTACTAGGCCAGAGCGGCCTGCATACGACTAGAAACCCAACCTGTTGTTGGGCCAGGATGCAGGCCCGCAAAGGCCAAGTGGGCCCACAGGGCAGCAAAGAACACGTAGGCCCAGTAGGCCTGCTTTGGAGAGGAGCTCGAGAGAGCGACCGCACGGGGGTTTATAAACCAGTGCGGTCGCCCCTCGGCTAGTGAGGTGGGACTAAACTTGCCGCACCGCACATGCGCCAGCGCACCCCCTTTAGTACCGGGTCGTGGCACAAACCGCACATGTTGCTATTGTCTGTAAGTGATTTCTTTCTGTAATTTAAGTCTCAAGCTAGCTGTACTGATCCTTTTGATCAATCATTACATGTAATTATCCTCACTATATTCTTTTCTGTGGTATTATATGCAGGATGAAGATATATGAAATGAGAAAAGGTGGACGCTTTGGCATTGGGTTCATTGACCCAAACACCGTTAATGAATACACATGGAAACTAAATCCACGTTATCAAAAGGGCGTGAGGACAACATGCTAGAGTTCTTGAAAGCGCCTCAAATACAATGAAGATATACTACTTCCTTACAACTTCAAGTGAGTCACACTGTCTTGTACTACAAATTCTCTGTTTTTGCCTACTAGCTAGCTACATGTTTTTGCTTTACATATGCCCGCTTAATTAAGACATGCAAACGTGTGTGCATGCAGATTTCACTGGGTCTTGTGTATCATTAAAGTTGGCCTTGGAACAGTTGAAATACTGTACTAACTACTCAAAGAAAAAACTGACTATAACATCTTGTTTGTGATAGTCAACAGGTAATTTCAATCATTATTAACTATATATCTCGGCCTATTTAGTTCGTCATTTTCATGATATGAACTATTTAATAACCCCTTTATTCATTTTCTTTGTCGGCGGGCAGGGCTTGGGCAAGGTTCATCAGCGTGACCCCAGGAGAATGGAAACAAAAGCTTAAATGGTTTCGACCCAAGGTAAGTAATTAAGTAGTACTAGCTAGCTAGCTAGCTGCCATCTCTTTAATTATCATGCTTGATTAATTATTATCTGATCAAATTCCATTCTCGTAAAGGCCTGAAGCGGTAGCGAGGGACTGATCTGTGTGCATTCTGCGTTTGCGAGAACATTCGCATGATGGCGTCGAAAGGAGCAAATCTCAAAGACAGGAATGGGTACGCTTGTCAAAACACTATTCACAATTTTTACACCATTATCGATATCTAGTCACACAACTAATACACATGCATATTGATCTCCTTCTTAACAGTTCACAGAGGTGCGGAGAAGCTCCTAGAAGCGGAGTGCGAGAAGCACTTCAAGGCGAAATAGCGGGATTTTTGCTCGACCAGGTCATAAATCCGAAGGGAGAATACTATTACCCGCTACTGCCCCATCGTGCTCAAGGCACCAATTAGGCTAATTCCACTGGCTCCTAAGGCAACATGCATATGTAGGAGAAATTGTATATAGCTATACATGTGTGTATGTGTGAATTAATTAATATGATGGTTTGTGAGACATTGATGATATATATATATATATATATATATATGCATGATTGGTTCTACTAGAAATTCTATTTATGTATATATATATATATATATGCATAACGTGTACAATGTGTAGTATCATAAAATACCAGCAAACGAAAAAGAATTAAATTGATAACAAAATTTAATTGAAAAATAAAAATTAAAACAAAAACCCACAAATATTTAGTACCGGTTGGTGTTACCAACCGGTACTAAAGGGCTCCCGGCTCCCGGAGCTGCCTCGTGCCACGTGGTTGGCCTTTAGCACCGGTTCGTGGTTGGCCTTTAGTGACCACACTTTAGTGCCGGTTGTGGAACCGGCACTAAAGGGCCTTACGAACCGGTGCTATTGCCCGGTTCTGCACTAGTGAAGTGTCATATGTATGACAGAAAAAAAATTCGTTCGGCCCAAAATGTCATGGATGTGTCTTTTTTTTGTAGTGTATGCCGAGAGCAGCGAGGTCAAGTGCGGGCTGAGAGCGACAAGGTGATGGAGGCGTGACACCCTCGTTGCACGCACGCACCAGGAAGACAAGGACCCGTAGCTCCGAGCGTTGGACACGGTCACCGACCAATTTCTGCGCGCGTAGTCCCGCGGTTAAGGTGCTGTCCTTGAGCATGGTATCGGATTGGAGCTGCGGAAGTGCATGTTCTCCATCTTGTGTGGCTGCATGACGTCGGCGCTTGCACCGAGCAGGGAGGCATTGATCAACATGTACGTGGACGATGGCCTCCTCACGGGTGTACACGAAGTGTTTGACGGAATGGCCAATGAAGTGCCGTTTTTTCGTTTTGTCTCGCCGCCACGTCAGCAAAACCATTATCAGAAACCCCTTGGTAGGGCGTTGGGGGGTGTTTTGTCCGGCATTGCAAACTTGAGTGGATTAAGTAAACGGTTTTTGAGTTTGGGGGATAATGTGACCGATATCTGAAAGTTTAGGGGGTTATATACATTTAACTCCATAAGACAAGCATTTTATCGTCATTTCTTAAAACTTAGAGGCGAAGATCGTTTCTTCAAATAACTCAGTTGGCAATAGCGTACGGCTACTAATTAAAAGGTTTGAGCCCTACTTCTAGGGTTTTATTTATTTAATGTTGTCTCTCCTTTAATTATAAATAAATCCAAAAAAATTATCTGAACAGTTGAGGTGCCTAAATTTTCAAAATAGTACAAAATATATATTTTAAACATAATATTTTATGTTATGTTTAAGTAAAGTTTCCCTGAAAATGAGTGATTTGCCATAGGCTGTGATTTGATTTTAGAGATAGAAAATATTTTTTCATGGCTTTTCACTCAACTTACTAAATAATTTGGCATGGAAAGACGTGGGCTTGTTACATATTACCCTTTTTATGTGTTGTTACATACCACTTTATCATGTAGTAGGTGTCTTTGCTATTTATTTTATCAACAACTATTCTGCTACCAGATTCTCACAACATCAACCAACTTTATTTATATGTGTTCACCCCTAGATACGTGTGGTGAGCATTATTTTCCGGAGACAGGCTTATGAGTTTCGTCATGTGTTGTTCATCCTTTGGTCGCATCGTAGGACAATTAATACACGACACGTACAACTGTATGGAGAAACTTCCAGTGCATGTCAATGCAATCTAGCCCCGCAGGTGTTGGTTTGTGTCTGTCGCTAGGTCACTAATCTCAAGTTGGTTGTTGGTATACAGTTTACGCAGAAGTTTGCTTTGATCTAGAACGAGCGTCCATGAGAGCATTTCTACCTATTACCCTAAAATAAAGTATAACATTTTGAACCAAGGGAACCCCCCCCCCCCCCCCCCCAATGTCAAACTCATAAGACTTCAGTACAATACCAAAATAAAGCTAGAAGTAGCAACAAGAGAGGAAACATAGGAACTATATCTAAGCATGCAGTAGCATACATCCTTGACTACCAAGCATGGATTGACCCCTGAGATGTTGGCAGGGGGCACCAGCTGCAAGACGTGGATAGTCGCCAACCCCACTCCCCATTGTATTTATCTCTCAGTTGAGGTATGCCTCATTTTCCTCACCATGCCGCTCTGGCGAATCAAAGACAACCAAGGGCGACAGTCGATAGTTGCTCCATCGAGACACATTGGCCATCATCTAGCGAGTGACCGACAACGGTCTCTGTGAAGATGCTCCTAGTGCAATGAGTCGTCCATCCTAATCTGCACTACGACAAGAGAAACTCTAATATCGTCCTCGGTAGCTTTCGTTGTTTGGACCCGGATTATGTGTTTGTTGCTTCCTGTGGACAATTCAAAGTTGGATTCATACTCTAATATGAACATATTTTTTGGATTTAGCCCACATTTGTCATGGGAACAGTAAGTTAGGGTTTTGGTTGCAATTTTGTTTGTACCATCTACATGTTTTTTTAATTGAGGGTTTGTGGATCTTTTTCTGATATTTCTATATCTTTTTTTTATAAGGCCGCATGAGGAGTTGATCCCCATAGAAACTAATAGTGGGAAATTTGAAGGACTTGACTAAAAAGACATAAATTGATTGAAAAAATGACCAGTTTATGGATGTGAACTTGACACATCGTCTCTTTGGATCGAGGGCTTCATGGAAACCAATTTCAACTTCAAACAATCCATAATTCTGACCCGATCATTATGATATTCATATAAGAAATATTCTCGTTTGAGATTATTGGTTTCGAGTCAAGCCAAATGGTCCCTCGTCTGGGAGTAGGAGGCCGGTGAGGTCGAAATTGCAGCCGCAGACAGCGGAGGCGAAGTCCCGGTCAGTGGGGAGGTGGTTGGCTTGGAAAGAAGAGTCCTCTGGCTCGAAAGTTGTTCATGAAGCCTTGGATGAAGAAGCAGGCAAAGGGAGATGGGTGGAGAGCTTGGAACCTGCAGCGGAAGGCGGGGGGCGAACGGACCGCGCAGAGGAAGGTGCAGCAGAAGAGAGTAAAATCGTGCAGGACCCTCATGTCCGAGACCTGCTTTGTAAGAAGACGACTAGCGACAGTGCTGCTTCAAGAGAGAAGGCCAATCTAGCGCAACTGGAGGTAGACTCGAAGAGTCCATTGTATTATGGTTGCGATCCCAAGGTGACCCACTTGAGTTTCACGCTAAAACTTCTAAAGGCGAAGGCAAAAAAACAAATGGACCGATGCAAGCCTCGATGAGCATTTGAAATATCTACAGAAAGTTCTTCCCGCGGGGAACCTGTGTCCTACTAGTATCACGGAGGCCAAGAAAATCATCTTCCCTCTTGATCTGCCGCACATTAGATACCACACATGCATCAACGATTGCATCATTTATTGGAAGGGTTTTTTATTTCTGTGCCCCTGGTTCCTTAGCTCTACTCATTCATCCCCACTTTGTTAACTTTTGCTCACTTTTCCCCACTCCCTTGCTCGAAACCCTCAGAACAGGTTACAACGGATGTTGTCGTCGGGTCAATGCCTTTGACCGTTAACTCTGACGAGTGGGGTGCGTAGGGCCAAGTACACCTTTGACCGTTACCCATATAGTTGTTTCATATGCTGACGGTACAGGTATTCGTATATGTGGGTGCATGCAACGGACCACGATCGTGGGGTAGCACGTGTCCATGGGACATGCCCGAAACATCCCATCGTGTAAATGAGGGGGAACCACCTCGCGGCGCATTGCCCCTACCATTTCCCCCCAGGGTTTTCCCCCAAATCCACTCGTTGCCGCATCATCTTTCTCTCCCCCACCGGCGTCGTCTCGCTCTCCTCAACAGCCTCCACCGCACCGTCTCGCTCTCCCCCACCGCATCCTCTTCCTCACCTTCATCTCCTGCAATTGCCCGGAGATGGCCGAAGCTCGTGGCGACGCTGGAGCAGCGGCCAGAGATGTGGTCGAGCTGCAGGGCGCGGTGACCACGAATGTCGGCGGCGTTCATGGTGGTGCGGGGAAACTCGCAATCGCTGCGGATGTGGAGAAGGAGGTGGCGGGCTCCGCCTCAGCGCTGCAGAAGGTGACGGCGTCGAGCGGCGCAGTCCATCCCGATACCCCCGATGCGCAGCCTGGCGAGGAGCAGGAGGTATTTGCACTTGCTTTGCTTTAGGATATTAGCTTGTAGAGTTAGTTGGATTGGTTAGATTGTGGATTCATACGGTAGTTCAGATGGTTAGAGTAGTTGGTTTGACGGATGGGCCGGGGTTTTCTGTATTGGGGGGATGGGGGGTTTTGTACTATGGTTTGTTGGATAAATTCGTTGCAAAAATGCTAGATGGTTCTATTTATTAGATATGCTTCAATGCTACACAGATGTATGTTTATTAGATTTTTTTAATGCTCACAGATTGGGGTTTTTTAATGCTACAGACATGTATGCTTATTAGATTGGGTCCCTATTAGATTTGTTTTTTAATGCTACTCAGATTGGGGTTTTGAATGTCATATGCCCAAATGGAATCCATTGATTAAGAATTATTTGATTCATTAGTATATAAATTTGTCCACGATATGTAGTTATATTACCTCTGTTGTTCAATGTGTGTGCATGACCAAGGATCAATGTGTTATTTGAATGTCATATTGGGGTTTTGAATGTCATATGTAGTTATATTAGATTTGTTTTTGAATGCTACTCAGGTTGGGGTTTTGATTGTCATATTGGGAGTATATTAGCCCTATGATCAATGTGTCATGTGTGCATATCTAAATTTTCAATTGGCTACTAGTGATGGATGTAATTGTATATTCAGGAGGATGATGGTTGGGGGGAAAAGAGGAAGCTGGCCGACTACGACCCGTACGAGGCAGAGTTTAGTGACAACGAAGAATATGAGGTAAGCCTATCCCTTGTTCATTTAGTTCGTTTGACATGGTGTATAGGAATCTATAATGTATTAATGCAATTCATTCATGTGTGCAATATGATTTTGGAGATGATGTGTACAAGGGCAATGTCGCGTCCTTCACAGCCAAGGAGGTGGAGAAGATCAAGGCCAAGGGAGTTGCTTCCTTCTACAACCACAAGATCAAGAAGTGGCAGTGCCCCTACTGCATTACCAAGCCAAAGCCAAAGGATGGCCGCTTCGATCACCTTCTGTCTCATGCAGAGGATGTAGCGATCCATGGGAAGGACTACATGATCAGGGGCAGCATGCTGCGCTCGCGAAGGCCCTGACTCCGGCGTGATGTGATGATGTGATGCTGTGATGAACTGAATCTTTGTCTTTTGGGTTACTTTGGGTCCGGTTACTTTTGGTAAACTGAATGTGGCTGTTTATGGTGTGAACTGAATCTATGGTGATGCTTGTAATGTATTATTCTATCTATATTTGTCTGTCCTTATATTTGCCTGTGGTGCATTGTTAGTTCTGTTTAGAGTTGTGAACTATGAGTTCAGGTGCTGCAATGATCACACATGTTGTTTCAGTGTTGCTTCACTGATCAGACATGTTGTTTCATTGTTGCTTCACTTATCATACATGTTGTTTGTGTTAGAGATCATGTGTGCAAATTTTTAGGTGATTTAGAGGAGGTCAAAGAAATTTGAATTTGAGAAATGTGCTCCAAATGAGCTCCCAGGCTAGGGTAAACAGCCCCTTTGTAATCAAGTTTTTTTGGACCTACTTTAAGAGCCAATGTTTTTTTATTAACACCTATTCAATCTATATAGTGTAGATTCGAAGTCTCACTATTTTTTGAATTAATCTTCATTTTTTTACATTTTCTTTTCAAAAAATATGCTTTAATATAAAAACTATTAAAAACACGTTTAAAATATGAAAATGGAAAACTAAGTTCAGATCCTTCTTATTCACTTTGAAATAAAGCTTTGGTGATTTTTTTAAATTTTTCAAAAACAGAAGGTAACCCTACCTCATCTCCTTGAACTCTCTGAAATCTTGTAGGTGATAGTTCATATGTGTGAAGGTTTTCTCATGAAAATGACCATAGACCAAGTTTATGATTTTTGGTTGGTAACATGTCACATAAGACAACATTGTGGGCAGGCTTTATAATTTTTTTTGATTTTTTTAAATTAATGGTGCTCATTTGACCTCGATCGTGCCAGCTAGGGTTTTTTTCATGAAAATGACCATAGACCAAGTTTAGTATTTTTTCCTCGTTAGTATATCTTATAAAACGACGAATGGCGAAGGTTTCATATTTTTTTTGATTTTTTTTTATTAGTTATGCTCAGTCAAAGCTTTTGTAACCCCGTTGACCAGCTCAAAACCCCTCTAAACCCCGCGGGGTTTCGCCTAACCCTAGCTCCGAACGTCAGTCGTCCGATCATACCCTGGCGCCAAGCGACAGCCCTCAGATGTGGTCTTCTAGAAGGAATTCGGTGGGCAGGCTGCGTGTAGGCTCCGGGCCGTTGTATCACAAGGACGGCTCTGCATCGTTGGATCATGGGGCGATCCGCAAGAGGCGATCCTGTTGGTTGCGCTCGGCTGCTCGCCCACCACTGACTCCGCAAAAAAAAACGTTGTTATTGGGCCCAAAAGGAAAACCAAGCTCTGGTTGGGCCGTCAAATTGCGTCGGTTTTTTTGTGAATGTGTTGGCTCTGTTTTTTTGCATCATTTGAAATTACACAACAATTGACATTGCGTAGAAAATTTAGTTCTTTTTGTTCTATACAAATGCAAAATGGCCAAATTTATAAGGGCTAAATTTATTTTTATCATGCAAAATGGCCACAAACTATTCAAAAATGGGTCATTTTGCATTTGTTTAATGGCCACAAGCCCTCTATCTTTTTTATCATGCAAAATGACCAAATTTATAAGGGCCAAATTTATTTTTATCATGCAAAATGGCCACAAGCCCTTCAAAAATTGTCTCTTTTTGTTCATATAATATATATGACCACGGATTCCCACGCGTGCAATTAGCTTCTTTTTCTTCTTCTTTTCAAACCACCGTTTTCCACGCGTGTACACTCCCGATGCTGCGGTGGGTTTGGAAACGGGCTACTTCACATTTGACCCCATTATTGCCACGGCCAAATAACACGTAGCACTACGGCTATTTAAGCCACCCTCTGCCTCTGCCATCTCCCACCCTCTTCCTCTGCAATCCCTCATCCATCTACCCTTCTTTCTCTTCGACCCCTTCTCCTTCTTCTGCACATCCCTCAGCCATGCAATACACCGGACCAACCTACCGCTTCCCACCCACCATGCCGGAGAGGCTCTACCCTACCGTCGTGTACGTTGGTCGCACACTACGTGTGTGGGCGATATCAAGGCTGAGGACCGCAAGGAACATCACCGAGCTCTTCCTCGCGTCCGGCTACCACCACCTCCCTCGGGGATCTCCAACGATGTTCCGCGTCGAGGAGGTCATCCAAAACCGGGTGGTGGTTGCTCTTCTTGCCCACTTCACCAACACATTTGACGCCTTCTACCTCCTCGACCAAGTGTTTTGGTGTGGCTCCGAGTTCATCGCTTTCACCACCCACAACAGGTTCACGGAGTACCCCAACATCTTACACACCGTGACGCGGATGCACACTCTTCCGTACCCCCATCGACAACGCCCCGTAGGAGCGATGAAAAGGGCGCCCAGAGGAGGAGCGAGGTGGAGAAGGCAGCGGCTAGGGTTCTAAACCCTCTATCTTTTTTTAGTCTATGTTATGTTAAGTTGTAACTGAACTATGTTGGAGTTGCTATGGGCTTTTTGTCCCTTTTTCTTAAATTCTATTATTAAGTTCTTCCTAGTTTGAACTATGTGATCGTGTTATGGGCTTGTTGGCCCTATCTACATATTGGGACTACATATTTGTTGATTGTTTTCTTATAGAGCTCGGCTTGTTAGTAGGGTTCCCTTGTTAGTAACCACCTAGTGCATGCAAGCAAGCTTTGTTAGTAGGGATGAATGAGTAGAGCTAAGCAAGGGAGTGGCTCTTTTTTTTACACAAGCCACAAATATGTAGCTGTTGGGGAACGTAGTAATTCAAAATTTTCCTACGATCACGCAAGATCTATCCAGGAGAAGCATAGCAACGAGACGGGAGAGTGTGTCCACGTACCCTAGTAGACCAAAAGCGGAAGAGTTTAGTAACACGGTTGATGTAGTCGAACGTCTTCACGATCCGACCGATCCAAGTACCGAACGTACGGCACCTCCGTGTTCAGCACACATTCAGTACGATGACGTCCCTCGAGCTCTTGATCTAGTAGAGGGACGAGGGAGAGTTCCGTCAGCACGACGGCGTGGCGACGGTGATGATGAAGTTACCGGCGCAGGGCTTCGCCTAAGCTCTACGACGATATGACCGAGATGTTAAACTGTGGAGGGGGGCACCGCACACGGCTAAGAGATTGTCTGTTGTGCTTTGGGGTGCCCCCTGCCCCCGTATATAAAGGAGGGGAGGAGGAGGCCAACCACCAAGGGGGCGCGCCATAAGGGGGGAGTCCTACTAGGACTCCTAGTCCTAGTAGGATTCGGCCCCATTCTTTTCCTTCTCATGGAGGGGGAAAGGGGGAAAGGAGAGGGAGTAGGAGAAGGAAAGGGGGGTGGCGCCCCCTTCCCTAGTCCAATTCAGCCTCCTCCCTTGTGGGGGGCGCACCAGCCCCTTGTGGGCTGGTTAGCCTCCCCCTATAGTACATATGGCCCATATCTTTCCCCGGGGGATTCCGGTAACCCCTCCGGTACTCCGTTATGTACCCGATACACTCCGGAACCCTTCCGGTGTCCGAATACTACCTTCCAATATATCAATCTTTACCTCTCGACCATTTCGAGACTCCTCGTCATGTCCATGATCTCATCCAGGACTCCAAACAATCTTCGGTCACCAAAACACATAACTCATAATACAAATCGTCATCGAACGTTAAGCGTGCGGACCCTACGGGCTCGAGAACTATGTAGACATGAACGAGACACATCTCCGGTCAATAACCAATAGAGGAACCTGGATGCTCATATTGGTTCCTACACATTCTACGAAGATCTTTATCGGTCAAACCGCAATGACAAGGTATGTTACTTGCCCGAGATTCGATCGTCGGTATCATCATACCTAGTTCAATCTCGTTACCGACAAGTCTCTTTACTCGTTCCGTAATGCTTCATCCCGTAACTAACTCATTAGTCACATTGCTTGTAAGGCTTATTGTGATGTGCATTACCGAGAGGGCCTAGAGATACCTCTCCGATACTCGGAGTGACAAATCCTAATCTCGATTTATGCCAACCCAACAAACACCTTCGGAGACACCTGTAGAGCATCTTTATAATCATCTAGTTACTTTGTGATGTTTGATAGCACACAAGGCATTCCTCCGGTATTCGGGAGTTGCATAATCTCATAGTCAAAGGAATATGTGTAAGTCATGAAGAAAGCAATAGCAATAAAACTTAACAATCATAATGCTAAGCTAATGGCTGGGTCTTGTCCATCACATCATTCTCCTAATGATGTGATCCCGTTAATGAAATGACAACACATGTCTATGGTCGAAACTTAACAATCTTTGATTAATGAGCTAGTTAAGTACAAGCATACTACGGACACTTTGTTTTGTCTATGTATTCACACATGTATCAAGTTTCCGGTTACTACAATTCTAGCATGAATAATAAACATTTATCATGATAAGGAAATATAAATAACAACTATATTATTGCCTCTAGGGCATATTTCCTTCAGTAGCCACCTAGCTAGAAGAGAGGAACCAGCGGCAGTGACTGTCGCTGCATCCGTGGTGGCTGCCGTGCAAGAAAGTTGCTCGGTCAGTGCATCGTGGCGGATGCATCGACGCATGAAGGCTCGGTCGCGCATCATGGCATCGGCGCATGCAGCTCGATCGACGCATGCAGGCTCGATTGACGCATGCAAGCAGGCTTTGCTGGGTGCATGCATAGCAGGCTTCTGTCCTGGCGGCACGCGTAGACGTTTAATGCAAGGGACGGCCCAACGGTCAAACAACGACACCACCCAAAGCAGCCCCACTTGTCAGGTCCAACGGATGACACAGTCCAGCGTGGCCCCACTAGTCAGAGTTAACGGTCAAGCCTTTGACCCGACGACAACGTCCGTTGTGACCAGTTATGAGGGTTTCTAGCAAGGGAGTGGGGAAATTGAGCAAAAGTTAAGAGCACGAGGATGAATGAGTAGAGCTAAGGAACCAGGGGCACAGATGTAAAAAACCCCACTTAAAAACACGCCATCACCAGAACGCCCGGATTCGGCGCGCCAGTGTACGCTAGTTATTCATTGTTGTTGCCATGTCATTTGCTTGCGTGTTGCATTTTGTCATGTCATCATGTGCATTTCATTTTGCATACGTGTTCGTCTCATGCATCCGAGCATTTTCCCCGTTGTCCGTTTTGCAATCCGGTACTCCTATGTCTCCCGGCGCCCCCTTTTGCCTCTTTTCATGTGCGGGTGTTAAACGGTCTCGGAATAGACCGAGGTTTGTCAAGCGGCCTTGGTATAGCACCGGTAGACCGCCTGTCAAGTTTCGTGCCATTTGGAGGTCGTTTGGTACTCCAACGGTTAATCGGGTAACCGCAAAAGCCCTTTCTCTTTGCAGCCCAACACCCTTTCAAAATGGCCCAAAACCCATCTAACTCCCCCATGCTCTCGGTCGTTCGATCACGATCGTGTGGGCGAAAACTGCACTCCATTTGGACTCTCCTAGCTCCCTCTACCTATAAATATGTGCACTCCCCCGAATTTCCGGATCCCCAAACCCTAGCCTTCTTCTTCCTCCGCGCGCCGGACGCGTCCGTGCCGCGCCGGACACGTCCGCTGCCACCTCCCTCAGCCACTCGCAGCTCGCCACGTCGCTCCCGCCGCCGTCTCCACCGCCGAGGGACCGCGCAGCCAGATCCGGCCCAGCAGGGCCCGCCGCCGCCGCCACCATCCGGACCATTGTCCGCCGCCCGCGGCCCAGGCCGCCATGCCGGGCCTCCCGCCGCCGCTTGCCACCTGGCCACGCGCCCGCCGCCTCCCGCGCCCGGCCGGCTGCGCCGCCCGCTCCGCTGCCCGGTCGCCTCCCGTCGGCCCGGCCGCCAGCCCGCCTCCCTCGCCGTCCGGCCGCGCTGGTGCGCGCTCCGGCCGCCCGTCCGCGCCTCGCACCGCCAACTCCGGCCATCCTCCGGCGAGATCCGCCGGTGGATGAGATCCACCTGTCATGGGTTCCAAACGCTGTCTCCGCCGGATCTCCTCGTCCGGATCCTCCTCGTCCCGTTTTCGGAGGGTAAAAATCCACCAAGTCCCAGATTTTCGTTATTTTCATGCCATGTTCATGCCATCATATCTCTGCATCCATAGTTCCTTTTCGTGCGTGTAATATGTCAAATTGTTCGCCTCGACGAGTATATCGTTTCGTCTCATTGCGTCATTTACATTTGAGCTCATCTTGATGCCCGAAATGCTGTTGGAAGAGGGCTATGTGATGTTAGTTTCAGATTCTTATCAGAACATGCACTTTTGTCATTTTTGCCATGATTGATGTCTGCACCCTATGAACCTGAGTCCTACATGTGTTTTGATCTATGATATGCCATCTTCCCAGAGGTGCCATCCATATATTTTTGTGAGTTGTGTAGTGAGTGCATCGAGCTTGTTAAGTAGGGTACTTGTTGTTGCTGTTTTGCATGTCTGATTCTGCTATATCATGATGCTATGTTAAGCTGCTTCTACAAGTCATTCTATGCATAATCTGGAGATGTTCACTAAGGATGTTTTGTTATACATGTCATGATCTATCAACTCATGCCCCTGGTTGTATTTATAGCCTGCTGTAGCTTGTTGTAATCTTGCTCCAAAGTTGCTAAATAATGTTGCTATCAGCCTGTTAACGTTAAGTTCAATGTTGCCATGATTGTTGTTAGTGATCCTTGCACTCTATGAACTTTCTCTTGCCATGCTTAGCTTCATAAACATTTCTTCTCTCCTTTTGGTTGCCTTACCATGCCATGTATTGCTCTGTGGTGAGTGGTTCAAGCTCACCAACATGCCTACTTATTGTTGTTCCTGCCATGTATGAATCTGTAATATAACTTGCCATGTTTACATGAGCGCCATCATATCTTCTGATCCTTTTTGGCTCATGGTCAGTAAGGGACTTTTGTTCTATGCATTTAGTAGATTCACGCCATGCATTTGGTTGCCATGATAAGTTCCTGTAACATGTTGTTTTATAGCTCTAAACATTGCAACCTGATGTTATTTTATGCAAAGTCTGAACTGATATTATTTGCAATCTTGCCATGTGTGTTTGAGCATGTTCTAGTGATTTCTGGAGTTAGCTCAGTGTTCATGTTTTGTCATGCTTTACCTGTACATCATGCCCATGCCTTTTTTTTCACGTTGAGGTGCTGTAGCATATTGTTTTGATGCTTGCAATATTCCTAGTTGCTGTTTTGGACAGATTGTTGCTATAGCTTGTTTCATGTGTGTGTTGAACCGTTGCTGCTTTTGAGTGTGCTCTATATGAAACTTGCTTGATTTTGCATGTAGTTTCATATTATCATGTTGCATCCTTGTTTTGAGGTGTTTGCTTGATGTTTGGGTGCATTTTGCATCAATGCCATGTTCATCTTGTTTTGCTCATATCTTCTAGGCCGTAGCTCCGAATTAAATGAACTTTATATATAACTCGACTAGAATTTCGTGTAGATCATCTTGGTGCATTTTAAATTGCTGTTTAACAACTTGAACATAAAGTTATTCAAATCTGGACCAATTTCGAAATTTGCATGAGGACTTACCGGAATTGTTATATGTTGCTTCCGGCCTCATTTAAACTTGCTTTGATGTGTTGCTCTTGTTTGCATCATCTCTTGCCATGAGTAGCTTCATCTAGATTTGTCATGCATCATGCTTGTTGTGCATCATGTCTTGTTCATGTGTGGTGTGTTTACCATGTTGTGTGCTTATTCTTGTTAGTTCCTGTTTCGCTATGCGATCGTGAGGATTCGTTCGCTCACGCTTGGTTCGTCTTCGTGGCTTCATCTTCTTCATGGACTCGTTCTTCTTCCTTGCGGGATTTCAGGCAAGATGACCGCTACCCTGGATCTCACTACTATCATTGCTATGCTAGTTGTTTCGTTCTATCGCTATGATGTGCTACCTATCACTTGTTCCTCAAGCCTCCCAAATTGCCATGTCAGCCTCTAACCTTTTGCACCCTTCCTATGCAAACCATTGTTTGGCTATGTTACCGCTTTGCTCAGCCCCTCTTATAGCGTTGCTAGTTGCAGGTGAAGTTGAAGATTGCTCCATGGTGAACAGGATTATGTTGGGATATCACAATATCTCTTATATTATTAATGCGTCTATATACTTGGTAAAGGTTGGAAGGCTCGGCCTTATGCCTGGTGTTTTGTTCCACTCTTGCCGCCCTAGTTTCCGTCAGATCGGTATTATGTTCCCGGATTTTGCGCCCCTAACGCGGTTGGGTGATTTATGGGACCCCTTGACAGTTCGCTTTGAATAAGACTCCTCCAAAGAAGGCCCAACATTGGTTTTACCATTTGCCCGCTTATGCCCTTTTTCCCTTGGGTTTCCGGAGCCCAAGGGTCATCTTTATTTAGCCCCCCCGGGCCAGTGCTCCTTCGAGTGTTGGTCCGAACCGAGCAGCCTGCGGGGCCACCACGGGGAAACTCGAGGCTTGGTTTTACTCGTAGCTTGACTTATCCGGTGTGCCCTGAGAACGAGGTACGTGCGACTCCTATCGGGATTTGTCGGCACATCCGGGCGGCTTTGCTGGTCTTGTTTTATTGTTGTCGAAATGTCTTGTAGCCGGGATTCCGAGGCTAATCGGGTCTTCCCGGGGAGAAGGAATATCCTTCGTTGATCGCGAGAGCTTATCATGGGCTAAGTTGGGACACCCCTGCAGGGTATAAACTTTCGAAAGCCGTGCCCGCGGTTATGTGGCAGATGGGAATTTGTTAATATCCGGTTGTAGTAAACTTGAAGCAAACTCTTCTAAAATACACCAACCGTGTGCGTAACCGTGAGTGTCTCTTTTCGGGGTTGATCGAGAGGAGAACACGGTTTCTGGGTTATGTCTGACGTAAGTAGGAGTTCAGGATCACTTCTTGATCATTACTAGTTGACGACCGTTCCTTTGATTCTCTTCTCGCTCTCATTTGTGTATGTTAGCCACCATATATGCTTAGTCGTTGTTGCAACCTCACCACTTTACCCCTTCCTTTCCCATTTGAGCTTTGCTAGTCTTGATACCCATGGTAATGGGATTGCTGAGTCCTCGTGGCTCACAGATTACTACACCACCAGTTGCAGGTACAGGTTTGCGATGATCATGACGCGAGAGCGATGTTGCTTGTTTTGGAGTTCTTCTTCTGCTTCTTCTTCGATCAGGGGATAGGTTCCAGGTCGACAGCCTGGGCTAGCAGGGTGGATGTTGTTTGAGTTTCTGTTTGTGTTTCATCCGTAATCGGATGATGCTCTGATGTATTGTGATGTTGATGTATTCTTGTGGCATTTGTGCCTTATGTATGTATCCCCATCTATTATGTAATGTTGATGTAATGATATCCACCTTGCAAAAGTGTTTCAATATGCGGGTCTATCCTTGGTGGGACCTTCGAGTTCCTTTTGGGCTAGGGTCGCATATTGGGCGTGGCACCGCCCCTCCCCTCAGAACGTGCACTTTTGAGTTTTGCTTGGTGAAGTAAGGAAAGTCCGGAAGGGTAGGGAGGGCAGGGGTGGTAATCTTCAACACATCTTCATAACAAATTCAAATGAGGATTCGTGGCACCTTTTTGTAAATTTGTGTAGTTTTTTCTCTTCATATCATGGTGAATTACACAAGGAATGAAAAAATGTTCTCCTTGGCAATTCCTAGCTGGCCACATTGTTTTTGTTATAATTGGTTCGATAGGGATGGGGCGGGGCAGGACAGATATAAGCTAGGCCTAACATGCAATGTTAGTGGAGCTTGGGGAGGGGTGGATGTCGGCTTCCTAATCTTTGGGTTGTGGTGGGGGTGGTTCTTTGCTTAAATCAAGAAGATGAGGAGGAGGGGAGGCATTTTTTACTTGTGGAGAAAAACGCATGGGAGGAGTTTTGGTAGCGAGGGTTTTGGAACTTGTGCTTGCGGCAGAAATAATTGTGGCGTCACAACTCATGGTTGTGTGATTTCGCACTCGTAGTCGTCACATAGAACTGACCCAACGTAGACGGTTTTGGCCGCACATTTATACGCTTAATTATAAATATGTGTTTATTCAATGGTATAATATTCAGACTTCTTTCTAGTTTCTAATCATTTGCAAGTTCTTCGTTAGTCTTTTTCAACATAGGAGATATGCATTCTATCGTCATTTCTTAAAACTCAAAGACGAACATCGCTTATTCAAATAACTCAGTTGGCAAGAGCGTATGGCTATTAACTACAAGGTTTGAGCTCTACTTCTAGCATTTTATTTATTTGATGTTGATTCTCCTTTAATTACAAATAAATCCAAATATTTTATCTAAATAGGTGAGGTGCCTAAATTTTCAAGATAGTATAAAATATATATTTCAAATATAATATTTGTATGTTATGTTTAAGCAAAGTTTCCTGAAAATGAGTGATTGCCATAGTCTGTGATTTGATTTTAGAGATAAAAAATATTTTTTTCATGGCTTTCACTCAACTTACTAAATAATTTGGCATTGAAAGATATGGCCTTGTTACATATTACCCTTTTTTGTGTGTTGTTACATACTGCCTTATCATGTAGTAGGTGTCTTTTCTTTGTTATTTATTTTATCAACAACTATTCTGCTACCAGATTCTCACAAAGCATCAACCAACTTTCTTTATATGTGTTCACCCCTAGATATGTGTGGTGAGCATTAGTTTCCAGAGACGGGCTTATGAGTTTCGCCATGTGTTGTCCATCCATCATAGGACAATTAATACACGACACCTACAATTGTATGAAGAAACTTCTAGTGCATGTCAATGCAATCTGGCCCCGCAGGTGTTGGTTTGTGTTTGTCGCTAGGTCACTAATTCGAGTTGGTTGTTGGTATACAGCTTACTCAGAAGTTTGCTTTGATCTAGAACGAGTGTCCATGAGAGCATTTCTACCTATTGATACGTCCATTTTGCATCATGTTTTCCTACTGTTATTTATATTGTTTTTATGCATAATAATGTCTTTTGAAGTAATTCTAATGGCTTTTCTTTTATAATATGCAAGGTTCACACAAAGAGGGAGAATACCAGCAGCTGGAATTCTAGACCTGAAAAAGCTACGTTAGGCTACCTATTCTGCACAACTCCAAATGAGTTGAAACTTCACGGCAAATTTTTATGGAATATATAAGAAATAATGGAGCAAATAAGTACTAGAGAGGGCCCACCAGGTGGGCACAACCCACTGGCGGCGCTGGGCACAACCCACTGGGCGCGCCAGGAGCCCAGCGCGCCTGGTGGGTTGTGCCCTCCTCAGCCCACCTCGGGTGCCCCTCTTCTGGTATATAAGTCATTTTGACCTAGAAAAATAAGGAGACTTTCGGGACGAAGCGCCGCCCTCTCGAGGCGGAACTTGGGCAGGAGCACTTTGCCCTCCCGCAAAGCAATTCTGTCGGGAACTTCCCTCCCGGAGGATGAAATCATCGTCATCATCATCACCAACAACTCTCCCATCTTGGGGAGGGCAATCTCCATCAACATCCATCTCCTCTCAAACCCTAGTTCATCTCTTGTGTTCAATCTTTGTACCCAAATTATAGATTGGTACTTGTGGGTGACTAGTAGTGTTGGTTACATCTTGTAGTTGATTACTATATGGTTTATTCAGTGGAAGATTATATGTTCAGATCCATTATGCTATTTAATACCCCTCTGATTTTGAGCATGATTATCATTTGTGAGTAGTTAATTTTGTTCTTGAGGTCACGGGAGAAATCTTGTTGCAAGTAATCATGTGAACTTGATATGTGTTGAAATTTTGATGGTATGTATGTTGTGATTCCCTTAGTGGTGTCATGTGAACGTCGACTACATGACACTTCACCATATTTGGGCCTAAGGGAATGCATTATGGATTAGTTATTATATAATGGGTTGCGAGAGTGACAGAAGCTTAAACCCTAGTTTATGCGCTATTTCGTAAGGGACTGATTTGGATCCAAAAGTTTAATGCTATGGTTACATTTATTCTTAATACTTTTCTCGTAGTTGTGGATGCTTGCGAGGGGGTTAATTATAAGTAGGAGGTTTGTTCAAGTAAGAACAGCACCTAAGCACCGGTCCACCCACATATCAAATTATCAAAGTAGCGAACACAAATCAAACCAACATGATGAAAGTGACTAGATGAAATTCCGTGTACCCTCAAGAACGCTTTTGCTTATCATAAGAGACCGCTTTTGGCATGTCCTTTGCCTCAAAAGGATTGGGCTACCTTGCTGCACTTTTGTTATCGTTGTCATTGTTGGAAATACGCCCTAGAGGCAATAATAAATTGGTTATAATTATATTTCCTTGTTCATGATAATTGTCTATTGTTCATGCTATAAGTGTATTAACCGGAAACCGTAATACATGTGTGAATACATAGATCGTAATATGTCCCTAGTAAGCCTCTAGTCGACTAGCTCATTGATCAATAGATGGTTGTGGTTTCCTGACCATGGACATTGGATGTCATTGATAACGGGATCACATCATTGGGAGAATGATGTGATGGACAAGACCCAATCCTAAGCTTAGCACAAGATCGTGTAGTTCGTTTGCTAAAGCTTTTCTAATGTCAAGTATCATTTCCTTCGACCATGAGATTGTGCAACTCCCGGATACCGTAGGAATTCTTTGGGTGTACCAAACGTCACAACGTAGGTGGCTATAAAGGTGCACTACAGGTATCTCCGAAAGTGTCTGTTGGGTTGGCACGAATCGAGACTGGGATTTGTCACTTTGTATGACGGAGAGGTATCTTTGGGCCCACTCGGTAATGCATCATCATAATGAGCTCAATGTGACTAAGGAATTGGTCACGGGATCATGCGTTACGGAACGAGTAAAGAGACTTGCCGGTAACAAGATTGAACGAGGTATGTGGATACCGACGATCGAATCTCGGGCAAGTAACATACCGATAGACAAAGGGAATTGCATACGGGATTGATTGAATCCCCGACATCGTGGTTCATCTAATGAGATCATCATGGAACATGTGGGAGCCAACATGGGTATCCAGATCCCGATGTTGGTTATTGGCCGGAGAGATGTCTCGGTCATGTCTGCATGGTTCCCGAACCCATAGGGTCTACACACTTAAGGTTCGATGACGCTAGATTTGTTATGGTAAATAGTATGTGGTTACCGAAGGTTGTTTGGAGTCCCGGATGCGATCCCGGACGTCACGAGGAGTTCCGGAATGGTCCGGAGGTGAAGAATTGTATATGGGTATTCCTGTTTCAGTCGCCGGAATAATTTCGAGGCTATCGGTATTGTACCAGGACCACCGGAAGGTGTCCGAGGGTCCATCGGGTGGGGCCACCTGCCCCGGTGGGCCAAGTGGGCTGAACAAGGGAGGGAACCAGCCCCTGGTGGGCTGGTGCGCCCGCCCCCTAGGGGCCCTAGGCACCTAGGGTTAGAAACCCTAGAGGGTGGGGGCGCCTCCCACCTGACTTGGGGGCAAGTCCCCCTTGCCCCCCTTGTAGATAGAATCTAGGGGCCGCCCCTCTCCCTTCCCCTATAAATAGTGGGGGTGGAGGTCTGCCATACCCCTTCCTGGCGCAGCCCCCCTCTCCAACACCTCCCTCCTCCTCCGTGAGTGCTTGGCGAAGCCTGCCGGGAGAACCACGAGCTCCATCACCACCACGCCTGTCGTGCTGTCGGAGTTCTCCTCAACTTCTCCTCCCCTTGCTGGATCAAGAAGGAGGAGACGTCCCCGGGCTGTACGTGTGTTGAACATGGAGGCGCCATCCGTTCGGTGCTAGATCGGACTTTTCCGCGATTTGAATCGCCGCGAGTACGACTCCATCATCCGCGTTCCTTGTAACGCGTCCGCTTAGCGATCTTCAAGGGTATGAAGATGCACTCCCTCTCTCGTTGGTAGTATCTCCTAGATTGATCTTGGTGACACGTAGGAAATTTTTTGAATTATTACTACGTTCCCCAACAGTGGCATCATGAGCTAGGTCTATGCGTAGATTCTATGCACGAGTAGAACACAAAGTAGTTGTGGGCGATGATTTGTTCAATTTGCTTACTGGTACTAGTCTAATCTTGATTCGGCGGCATTGTGGGATGAAGCGGCCCGGACCGACCTTACACGTACGCTTACGTGAGACTGGTTCCACCGACTGACATGCACTTGATGCATAAGGTGGCTAGCGGGTGTCTGTCTCTCCCACTTTAGTCGGATCGGATTCGATGAAAAGGGTACTTATGAAGGGTAAATAGAAATTGCCATATCACCATTGTGGCTTTTGCGTAGGTAAGAAACGTTCTTGCTAGAAAACCATAGCAGCCACGTAAAACATGCAACAACAATTAGAGGACATATAACTTGTTTTTGCAGGGTATGCTATGTGATGTGATATGGCCAAAAGGATGTGATGAATGATATATGTGATGTATGAGATTGATCATGTTCTTGTAATAGGAATCACGACTTGCATGTCGATGAGTATGACAACCGGCAGGAGCCATAGGAGTTGTCTTAATTTTATTGTATGACCCGCGTGTCATTGAAAACGCCATGTAATTACTTTACCTTATTGCTAAACGTTACCCATAGTAGTAGAACTAATACTTGGCGAGACAACTTCATGAAGACAGGATGATGGAGATCATGATGATGGAGATCATGGTGTCATGCCGGTGACGAAGGTGATCATGCCACGCCTCAAAGATGGAGATCAAAGGCGCAAGATGATATTGGCCATATCATGTCACTTTATGATTTGCATGTGATGTTTGTTATGTTTACATCTTATTTGCTTAGAACGATGGTAGCATAAATAAGATGATCCTCACTAAAATTTCAAGAGATGTGTTCCCCTAACTGCACCGTTGCAAAGGTTAGTTGTTTCAAGCACCACATGATGATCGGGTGTGATAGATCCTAACATTCGTGATACAACGGGTGTAAGCCAGATTTACACATGCAAAACACTTAGGTTAACTTGACGAGCCTAGCATGTACAAAAATGGCCTCGGAACACGAGAGACCGAAAGGTCGAACATGAGTCGTATAGTAGATACGATCAACATGGAGATGTTCACCGTTGATGACTAGTCCGTCTCACGTGATGATCGGACATGGCCTAGTCGATCCGGATCATGTATCACTTGGATGACTAGAGGGATGTCTATCTGAGTGGGAGTTCATTAAACAATTTGATTAGATGAACTTAATTATCATGAACTTAGTCTAAAATGTCTTTACAATATGTCTTGTAGATCAAATGGCCCACGCTAATGTTGCCCTCGACTTCAACGAATTCCTAGAGAAAACCAAGCTGAAAGACGATGGTAGCAACTATACGGACTGGGTCCAGAACTTGAGGATCATCCTCATAGCTGCCAAGAAAACATATGTCCTAGAAGCACCGCTAGGTGAAGCACCCATTTTCCTAGCAACTCAAGATGTTATGAACACCTGGCAGTCGCATAGTGATGATTACTCCCTAGTTCAGTGCAGCATGCTTTACAGCTTAGAACCGGGGTCCAAAAGCGTTTTTGAGCAGCACGGAGCATATGAGATGTTCCAAGAGCTGAAAATGGTTTTCCAAGCTCATGCCCGGGTCAAGAGATATGAAGTCTCTGACAAATTCTATAGTTGTAAGATGGAGGAAAACAGTTCTGTCAGCGAGCATATACTCAAAATGTCTGGGTTGCACAAGCGCTTGTCTCAGCTGGGAGTTAATCTTCCAGATGACTCGGTCATTGACAGGATCCTCCAGTCGCTTCCACCTAGCTACAAGATCTTTGTGATGAACTACAATATGCAAGGGATGGAGAAGTCCATTCCTGAGTTATATTCAATGCTGAAATCAGCGGAGGTGGAAATCAAAAAGGAACATCAAGTGTTGATGGTGAATAAAACCACTAGTTTCAAGAAAGGCAAGGGTAAGAAGAGCTTCAAGAAGTACGGCAAGGGAGTTGCGCGCCCGGTAAATCAGTTGCCTGGAAGAAGCCAAAGAATGGACCCAAGCCCGAGACTTAGTGCTTTTATTGTAAGGGAAATGGTCACTCGAAGCAGAACTGCCTGATAACCCAGAAGTATAGGGGATCGCAACAGTTTTCGAGGGTAGAGTATTCAACCCAAATTTATTGATTCGACACAAGGGGAGCCAAAGAATATTCTCAATTATTAGCAGATGAGTTGTCAATTCAACCACACCTGGATAACTTAGTATCTGCAGCAAAGTATTTAGTAGCAAAGTAATATGGAAGTAACGGTAACGGTAGCAAAAGTAATATTTTTTGGTTTTGTAGTGATTGTAACAGTAGCAACGGAAAAGTAAATAAGCGAAGAACAATATGTGAAAAGCTCGTAGGCATTGGATCGGTGATGGAGAATTATGCCGGATGCGGTTCATCATGTAACAGTCATAACATAGGGTGACATGTAACTAGCTCCAATTCATCAATGTAATGTAGGCATGTATTCCGAATATAGTCATACGTGCTTATGGAAAAGAACTTGCATGACATCTTTTGTCCTACCCTCCCGTGGCAGCGGGGTCCTAATGGAAAGGGATATTAAGGCCTCCTTTTAATAGAGTACCAGAACAAAGCATTAACACATAGTGAATACATGAAGTCCTCAAACTAAGGTCATCACCGGGAGTGGTCCCGATTATTGTCACTTCGGGGTTGCCGGATCATAACACATAGTAGGTGAGTATAGACTTGCAAGATAGGATCAAGAACTCACATATATTCATGAAAACATAATAGGTTCAGATCTGGAATCATGGCAGTCGGGCCCTAGTGACAAGCATTAAGCATAGCGAAGTCATAGCAACATCAATCTCAGAACATAGTGGAAACTAGGGATCAAACCCTAACAAAACTAACTCGATTACATGATAGATCGCATCCAACCCATCACCATCCAGCAAGCTTCACGATGGAATTACTCATGCACGGCGGTGAGCGCCATGAAATTGGTGATGCATGGAGGATGGTTGATGATGACGACGGCGACGAATCCCTCTCCGGAGCCCCGAACGGACTCCAGATCAGCCTCCCGAGAGGTTTTAGGGCTTGACGGCGGCTCCGTATCATAAAACGCGATGAATCCTTCTCTCTGATTTTTTTTCTCCCCGAAAGTGAATATATGGAGGGTGAGTTGAGGTCAGTGGAGCGTCAGGGGGCCCACGAGGTAGGTGGGCGCGCCCAGGGGGGCAGGCACCCCCCCACCCTCGTGGGCAGGGTGTGGGCCCCTGACGTGGATTCTTCTTCCAAAGATTTTTAATATTTTCCAAAAATATGTTCCATAGAGTTCCAGGTCATTCCGAGAACTTTTGTTTCTGCACATAAATATCACCATGGAAAGTCTGCTGAAAACAGCGCCAGTCCGGGTTAGTTCCATTCAAATCATGCAAGTTAGAGTCCAAAACAAGGGCAAAAGTGTTTGGAAAAGTAGATACGACGGAGATGTATCAACTCCCCCAAGCTTAAACCTTTGCTTGTCCTCAAGCAATTCAGTTGATAAACTGAAAGTGATAAAGAAAAACTTTTACAAACTCTATTTGCTCTTGTTGTTGTAAATATGTAAAGCCAGCATTCGAGTTTTCAGCAAAGATTATGACTAACCACATTCACAATAACTCTTAAGTCTCATGTTTACTCATATCAATGGCATAATCAACTAGCGAGCAACAATAATAAATCTCGGATGACAACACTTTCTCAAAACAACCATGATATGATATAGTAAGATGGTATCTCGCTAACCCTTTCCGAGACCGCAAAACATAAATGCAGAGCACCTTTAAAGATCAAGGACTGACTAGACATTGTAATTCATGGTAAAAGAGATCCAGTCATAGTCATACCCAATATAAATTAATATTAATGGATGCAAATGACAGCTGCGCTCTCAAGCTAGTGCTTTTAATAAGAGGGTGATGACTCAACATGAAAGTAAATAGATAGGCCCTTCGCAGAGGGAAGGTGGATTTGTAGAGGTGCGAGCTCGATTTTGAAATAGAGATAAATAATATTTTGAGCGGCATACCTTCATTGTCAACATAACAACCAAGAGATGGCGATATCTTCCATGCTACACACATTATAGGCGGTTCCCAAACAGAATGGTAAAGTTTATACTCCCCTCCACCAACAAGCATCAATCCATGGCTTGCTCGAAACAACGAAAGTGCCTCCAACTAACAACAGTCCTGGGGGAGTTTTGTTTGCAATTATTTTGATTTGATTTGCATAAAGCATGGGACTGGGCATCCCGGTGACCAGCCATTTTCTCGTGAGTGAGGAGCGGAGTCCACTCCTCTTGAGAATAACCCACCTAGCATGGAAGATACAGACAGCCCTAGTTGATACATGAGCTATTCGAGCATACAAAACAGAATTTCATTTGAAGGTTTAGAGTTTGGCACATACAAATTTACTTGGAACGGCAGGTTGATACCGCATATAGGAAGGTATAGTGGACTCATATGGAATAACTTTGGGGTTTAAGGAATTGGATGCATAAGCAGTATTCCCGCTTAGTACAAGTGAAGGCTAGCAAAAGACTGGGAAGCGACCAACTAGAGAGCGACAACAGTCATGAACATGCATTAAAATTAATAAACATTGAGTGCAAGCTTGAGTAGGATATAATCCACCATGAACATAAATATCGTGAAGGCTATGTTGATTTGTTTCAACTACATGTGTGACCATGTGCCAAGTCGAGTCACTTAAATCATTCAAAGGAGGATACCACCCCACTATACCACATCACAACCATTTTAATAGCATGTTGGCACGCAAGGTAAACCATTATAACTCATAGCTAATCAAGCATGGCACGTAGCAACTATGATCTCTAATTGTCATTGCAAACATGTTTATTCATAATAGGCTGAATTAGGAATGATGAACTAATCATATTTACAAAAACAAGAGAGGTCGAGTCCATACCAGCTTCTCTCATCTCAATCAGTCCATCATATATCGTCATTATTGCCTTTCACTTACACGACCGAATCTAAGTGAATAATAATAAGAGTGCACGTGCATTGACTAAGCTGGAATCATGTAAAGCATTCAATAAACAGGAGAAGACAAGGCAATATGGGCTCTTGGTTAAATCAACAATAATGCATATAAGAGCCACTTCAACAGTTTAATTATGGTCTTCTCCTATCGAATTCCCCAAAGAAAAGAAAAGAAATAAAACTATTTACACAGGAAAGCTCCCAACAAGCAAAAGAAGAACGGGAAATCTTTTGGGTTTTCTTTTTAATTATTACTACTACAGCAAGAAAAGTAAACTAACTAAAGCTACACTAATTTTTTTGTTTTTCTGAAGGTTTATCAAACACACAAGAAGAAAGCAAGAAAAATAAAATAAACTAGCATGGATATTACAGTGAAAGACTATGAGCACCGACATCTAGCACTGAGTGTGTAAACATAAATGTAATGTCGGTGGGAAATACGTACTCCCCCAAGCTTAGGCTTTTGGCCTAAGTTGGTGTATTGCCACGGATGGCCTGGCGGATATCCATAGTTGTAGCCGGGTCGCATCGAGATGAAGAAGACTCGATTGCCACTGGTTGGCAATCATCTCCGGATCCCACCGGTAATTAGATTGTCGTGGAGGCTCAAATTGTGGTTCCGGTTCTGGCTCTGTGGTTGAAGTAGGGTTCCGGTAGGCGTGAATGGCCGCCAGCAGAACGAGATACAAACTGTTTGTGTTGGTCGCGGAGGAAGTCGGTGAGGCCTCCGCAGTGCGAGGCAAATTATATTTGGGCCTCTGTGCTTCTTCACCTTGCTTTTCCTTCGAGCTTCGGCTCGATGAGCCCCTCAAAAACCTCTTCATTATTTTCTAAAAAATTCTGAAATTTTTAGTAACTTCAAATAAAAGTGAACCAAGCTCAACAAAATTGATTGCAACTACTCCTACAAGTGCCTAGAGACTTAATCAAGCATTAGAACTACTTGGAACCATATAAATTTGACATGCAAACTCAAGAACATGGTCACCTAGGGAGCACAAATTTGCAATGAATAAAGCACTAGAACAAAAACTAATTGGACCAATGGAGGAGTCACATACCAAGGAACAATCTCCCAAGCAGTTTCGTGAGAGGTGCTTTGAGCAAGGAGATAGAAAAACGCAGCAAAATGAGCTAGAACTCGTGCTTGAGCTGGATGGTGATTTTTTGGGGATGAAGAAGAAGTGTGTGGGTGCAGGAATAAGTGGAGGGGAGCCACCGTGGGCCCACGAGGCAGGGGGCGGGCCCCGTAGGGGTGGGCGCGCCCTGGACCCTCGTGGCCAAGTGGTTGCTCCCCCTGCTGTGTTCTCAGTGCCAGATATTCTCAAATATTCCAGAAAAAATCATATTTCAATTTCAGGGCATTTGGAGAACTTTTATTTTCGGGGTATTTTTATATTGCACGGATAATTCAGAAAACAGACAGAAAATACTATTTTTACTTTATTTCAACTAAATAACAGAAAGTAGAAAGAGGGTACAGAAGGTTGTGCCTTCTAGTTTCATCCATCTCATGCTCATCAAAAGGAATCCACTAACAAGGTTGATCAAGTCTTGTTAACAAACTCTTTCGAATAACATGGAACCGGAGAAATTTCAATAACACTATGTTACCTCAACGGGTATATGTACATCCCCAATAATAAGAATATCATATTTCTTCTTGACAGTAGCTAGAGGAAATTCAAAACCTCCAAAAATAATCGATGGAATTTTTCCAATAGAATTGATACTGTGGACTTGAGGTTGTTTCTCGAAAGTGTACCGTATGCTCATTACCATTAACATGAAAAGTGACATTGCCTTTGTTGCAGTCAATAACAGCCCCTGCGGTATTCAAAAAGGTCTTCCAAGAATAATAGACATACTATCGTCCTCGGCAATATCAAGAATAACAAAGTCTGTTAGAATAGTAAAGTTTGCAACCACAACAGGCACATCCTCACAAATACCGACAGGTATAGCAGTTGATTTATCAGCCATTTGCAAAGATATTTCTGTAGGTGTCAACTTATTCAAATCAAGTCTACGATATAAAGAGAGAGGCATAACACTAACACCGGCTCCAAGATCACATAAAGCAGTTTTAACATAGTTTCTTTTAATGGAGCATGGTATAGTGGGTACTCCTGGATCTCCAAGTTTCTTTGGTATTCCACCCTTAAAAGTATAATTAGCAAGCATTTTGGAAATTTCAGCTTCCGGTATCTTTCTTTTATAAGTGACAATATCTTTCATATACTTAGCATAAGGATTCATTTTGAGCATATCTGTTAATCGCATACGCAAAAAAATAGGTCTAATCATTTCAGCAAAGCGCTCAAAATCCTCATCTTCCTTTTTCTTGGATGGTTTGGGAGGAAAAGGCATGGGTTTCTGAACCCAAGGTTCCCTTTCTTCACCGTGTTTCCTAGCAACAAAGTCTCTCTTATCATAACGTTGATTCTTTGATTGTGGGTTATCAAGATCAACAAAAGGTTCAATTTCTACATTATTATCATTGCTAGGTTGAGCATCATCATGAACATCATCATTAATATTATCACTAGGTTCATGTTCATTACCAGATTGTGTTTCAGCAGCAGAAATAGATATATCATTTTGATTCTCGGGTGTTTCGGCAATAGGTTCACTAGAAGCATGCAAAGTCCTATCATTTTTTTTCTTCTTTTTAGAAGAACTAGGTGCATCAATATTGATTCTCTGAGAATCTTGTTCAATTCTCTTAGGCTGGCCTTCAGGATATAAAGGTTCCTGAGTCATTTTACCAGTTCTAGTAGCCACTCTAACAACATAGTCATTTTTCTTACTATTTAATTCATTGAGCAAATCATTTTGAGCTTTAAGTACTTGTTCTACTTGAGTGGTAACCATAGAAGCATGTTTAGTAATGAGTTTAAGTTCACCTTTAACTCTAGACATATAGTCACCCAAGTGTTCAAGCGTATAAGAATTATGCTTTTAATTCTCTACCAAAATAAGCATTAAAATCTTCTTGCCTAACCATTAAGTTATCAAACTCATCCAAACATTGGCTAGCAAACTTAGTAGGAGGGATTTCAGCTTTATCATATATATAGAGAGAATTTACCTTTACTACCTGTGTCGGGTTATCAAGACCATGAGTTTCTTCAATAGGTGAAGGATTAAGATCATGTGTTTCTTCAATAGGCGGTAAATTAAGACCATGTATTTCTTCAATAGGAGGTAAATTCTTAACATCTTCAGCTTTTATACCTTTTTCTTTCATGGATTTCTTTGCCTCTTGCATATCTTCAGATCGAGAAATAGGACACCTCTCTTCTCCGGAGTTGGTTTAGGAATAGGCTCAGGAATTGGCTCGTGAAGTGTCCAATTATTTTCATTTGTCAACATATTATTCAATAGAATTTCAGCTTCATCCGTGTTCTTTCCCCGAAAACAGAATCCGGCACAACTACCTGTGTAATCTCTGGAAGCATCGATTAGTCCATTATAAAAGATATCAAGTATTTCATTTTTCTTAAGAGGATGATCAGGCAAAGCATTAAGTAATCGGAGAAGCCTCCCCCAAGCTTGTGGGAGACTCTCTTCTTCAGTTTGCACAAAATTATATATATCCCTCAAAGCAGCTTGTTTCTTATGAGCAGGGAAATATTTAGCAGAGAAGTAATAAATCATATCCTGGGGACTACGCACACAACCAGGATCAAGAGAATTAAACCATATCTTAGATTCACCCTTTAATGAGAACGGAAATATTTTAAGGATATATAGGTAGCGAGATTTCTCATCATTAGTGAACAGGGTGGATATATCATTTAATTTAGTAAGATGTGCCACAACAGTTTCAGATTCATAGCCATGAAAAGGATCAGATTCAACCAAAGTAATTATATTAGGATCAACAGAGTCTTCATAATCCTTATCAGTCATACAGATAGGTGAGTAGCAAAAGCAAGGTCAGGTTTCATTCTAGCATTAAGAGATTGCTGCTTCCATTTAGCTAATAACCTCTTGAGCTCGTATCTATCTTTGCAAGCTAAAATAGCTAAAGCAGCTTCTTTTTCAAAAACATAACCCTCGGGAATAACAGGAGATTCATATTTATTAGGGAGAGAGTCTTCATCATCACTTTCATCAATGGTATCAGTTTCAACAATTTCATTCTCTCTAACCCTAGCAAGTTGTTCATCAAGAAATTCACCAAGTGGCAAAGTAGTATCAAGCATAGAAGTAGTATCATCATAAGTATCATGCATAGCAGAAGTGGCATCATCAATAACATGCAACATATCAGAACGAATAGCAGAAGCAGGTTTAGGTGTCGCAAGCTTACTCAAAACAATCAAGCGCAGAGCTAGATGGCAGTTCCTTACCTCCCCTCGTAGTTGAGGGATAAATTTTTGTTTTCGCCTTTCAAGTTCTTCATGGTGACAGTAGATATAAATCCCAAGTGACTCAAAGAATAGAGCTATGCTCCCTGGCAACGGCGCCAGAAATAGTCTTGATAACCCACAAGTATAGGGGATCGCAAGAGTTTTCGAGGGTAGAGTATTCAACCCAAATTTATTGATTCGACACAAGGGGAGCCAAAGAATATTCTCAAGTATTAGCAGCTGAGTTGTGAATTCAACCACACCTGGATAACTTAGTATCTGCAGCAAAGTATTTAGTAGCAAAGTAATATGGAAGTAACGGTAACGGTAGCAAAAGTAATATTTTTTGGTTTTGTAGTGATTGTAACAAAGAGCAACGGAAAAGTAAATAAGCGAAGAACAATATGTGAAAATCTCAGAGGCATTGGATCGGTGATGGAGAATTATGTCGGATGCGGTTCATCATGTAACAGTCATAACATAGGGTGACATGTAACTAGCTCCAATTCATCAATGTAATGTAGGCATGTATTCCTAATATAGTCATACGTGCTTATGGAAAAGAACTTGCATGACATCTTTTGTCCTACCCTCCCGTGGCAGCGGGGTCCTAATGGAAAGGGATATTAAGGCCTCCTTTTAATAGAGTACCGGAACAAAGCATTAACACATAGTGAATACATGAACTCCTCAAACTAAGGTCATCACCGGGAGTGGTCCCGATTATTGTCACTTCGGGGGTGCCGGATCATAACACATAGTAGGTGACTATAGACTTGCAAGATAGGATCAAGAACTCACATATATTCATGAAAACATAATAGGTTCATATCTGAAATCATGGCACTCGGCCCTAGTGACAAGCATTAAGCATAGCAAAGTCATAGCAACATCAATCTCGTAACATAGTGGATACTAGGGATCAAACCTTTACAAAACTAACTCGATTACATTATAGATCTCATCCAACCCATCACCGTCCAGCAAGCCTATGATGGAATTACTCACGCACG
Source organism: Aegilops bicornis (assembly GCA_021605145.1). Taxonomy (NCBI): domain Eukaryota; kingdom Viridiplantae; phylum Streptophyta; class Magnoliopsida; order Poales; family Poaceae; genus Aegilops; species Aegilops bicornis. The sequence continues at coordinate 46,354,154 of CM038675.1, read as the reverse complement.
GCGGTGAGCATCATGAAAATTGGTGATGGAGGATGGTTGATGATGACGACGGCGATTTAATCCCCTCTCCGGAGCCCCGAACGGACTCCAGATCAGCCCTCCCGAGATGTTTTAGGGCTTGGCGGTGGCTCCGTATCATAAAACGCGATGAATCCTTCTCTCTGATTTTTTTTCTCCCCAAAAGTGAATATATGGAGTTGGAGTTGAGGTCGGTGGAGCGTCAGGGGGCCCATGAGGCAGGGTGGCGCGCCCAGGGGGGCAGGCGCGCCCCCCACCCTCGTGTGCAGGGTGTGGGCCCCCTGACGTGGATTCTTCTTCCAGTATTTTTAATATTTTCCAAAAATATGTTCCGTGGAGTTTCAGGTCATTCCGAGAACTTTTGTTTCTGCACATAAATAACAGCATGGAAAGTCTGCTGAAAACAGCGTCAGTCCGGGTTAGTTCCATTCAAATCATGCAAGTTAGAGTCCAAAACAAGGGCAAAAGTGTTTGGAAAAGTAGATACGACGGAGACGTATCACTGCCCCAAGTACTTAGCGGATAAGAAGGCCGGCAACACCAAAGGTATATGTGATATACATGTTATTGATGTGTACCTTACCAGCGCTCGTAGTAGCTCCTGGTATTTGATACCGGTGCGGTTGTTCATATTTGTAACTCAAAACAGGTGCTACGGAATAAGCGGAGACTGGCGAAGGACGAGGTGACGATGCGTGTCGGGAATGGTTCCAAGGTCGATGTGATCGCCGTCGGCACGCTACCTCTACAATTACCTACGTAATTAGTTTTAAACCTCAATAATTGTTATTTAGTGTCAGCTTTGAGCATGAACATTGTATTTGGAGCTCGTTTAATACGATATGGCTACTCATTTAAATCTGAGAATAATGGTTGTTCCATTTATATGAGAGATATGTTTTATGGTCATGCCCCTCTGGTCAATGGTTTATTTTTGTTTAATCTCGAACGTGATGTTACACATATTTATAGTGTGAATGCCAAAAGATGTAAGGTTGATAATGATAGTCCCACAAACTTGTGGCACTGCCGCCTTGGTCACATATGTGTCAAACGCATGAAGAAACTCCATGCAGATGGTCTTTTGGAGTCTCTTGATTATTGGAAATGACCAAGACTCCGCTCAATGAGCTGCGGTGAACCATGCCTCATGGGCAAATGACCAAGACTCCGTTCTCCGAACAATGGAGCGAGCAACCAACTTATTGGAAATCATACATACCGATGTGTGCGGTCCAATGAGCGTTGAGGCTCATGGGTAGCTATCGTTATGTTCTCACCCTCACTGATGACTTAAGTAGATATGGGTATGTCTACTTAATGAAACACAAGTCTGAGACCTTTGAAAAGTTCAAGGAATTTAAGAGTGAGGTAGAGAATCAACGTGACAGGAAAATAAAGTTCTTCCGATCAGATCATGGAGGAGAGTACTTGAGTCACGAGTTTGGCACACACTTAAGAAAATGTGGAATTGTTTCACAACTCACGCCGCCTGGAACACCTTAGCAAAATGGTGTGTCCGAACGTCGTAATCGCACTCTATTGGATATGGTGTGATCTATGATGTCTCTTACCGATCTACCGCTATCATTTTGGGGTTATGCTTTAGAGACTGCCGCTTTCACTTTAAATAGGGCTCCGTCGAAATCCGTTGAGACGACACCATATGAATTATGGTTTGGAAAGAAACCTAAGTTGTCGCTTTCTGAAAGTTTGGGGATGCGATGCTTATGTCAAGAAACTTCAACCTGAAAAGCTCGAACCCAAGTCGGAAAAATGCGCCTTCATAGGATACCCTAAGGAAACTATTGGGTATACCTTCTACCTCAGATCCGAAGGAAAGATCTTTGTTGTTAAGAATGGATCCTTTCTAGAGAAAGAGTTTCTCTCGAAAGAAGTAAGCGGGAGGAAAGTAGAACTTGATGAGATACTACCTCTTGAACTGGAGAGTAGCGCAGCTCAGTAAGATGTTTCTGTGGTGCCTGCACCGACTAGAGAGGAAGTTAATGATGATGATCATGAAACTTCGGATCAGTTGGTACTGAACTTCATAGGTCCACAAGGACACGTTCCGCGCCAGAGTGGTATGGCAACCCTGTCCTGGAAATCATGTTGTTAGACAATGGTGAACCTTCAAACTATGAAGAAGCGATGGCGGGCCCGGATTCCAACTAATGTCTTGAAGCCATGAAATCCGAGATAGGATCCATGTATGAAAATGAAGTATGGACTTTGACAGACTTGCCCGATGATCGGCAAGCCATAGAGAATAAATGGATCTGTAAGAAGAAGACTGACGCGGATGGTAATGTGACCATCTATATGGCTCGCCTTGTCGCTAAGGGTTATCGACAAGTTCAAGGGGTTGACTACGATGAGACCTTCTCACCAGAGCGAAGTTGAAGTCCGTCCAATCATGTTAGCAATTTCCGCATTCTATGATTATGAGATATGGCAAATGGACATCAAAACGGCATTCCTTAATGGTTTCCTTAAGGAAGAATTGTATATGATGCAGCCAGAAGGTTTTGACGATCCTAAGAATGCTGACAAGGTATGCAAGCTCCAGCGCTCAATCTATGGGCTGGTGCAAGAATCTCAGAGTTGGAACATTCGCTTTGATGAGATGATCAATGCGTTTGGGTTTATGCAGACTTATGGGGAAGCCTGTGTTTACAAGAAAGTGAGTGGGAGCTCTGTAGCATTTCTCATATTATATGTGGATGACATACTATTGATGGGAAATGATATAGAATTTTTGGAAAGCATAAAGGCCTACTTGAATAAGTGTTTTTCAATGAAGGACCTTGGAGAAGCTGCTTACATATTAGGCATCAATATCTATAGAGATAGATCGAGATGCCTCATTGGTCTTTCACAAAGCACATACCTTGACAAGATATTGAAGAAGTTCAATATGGATCAGTCCAAGAAGGGGTTCTTGCCTGTATTGCAAGGTGTGAGATTGAGCATGACTCAATGCCCGACCTCGGCGTAAGATAGAGAAAAGATAAGTGTCATCCCTATGCCTCAGCCATAGGTCTATTATGTATGCCATGTTGTGTACCGGACATGATGTGAACATTGCCGTGAGTTTGGTAGGAAGGTACCAAAGTAACCCCAGCATGAAACACCGGACAGCGGTCAAGAATATCCTAAAGTACATGAAAAGGACTAAGGATATGTTTCTCGTTTATAGAGGTGACGAAGAGCTCCTCGTAAAGGGTTACGTCGATGCTAGCTTCGACACAGATCTAGATGACTCCAAGTCACAAACCGGATACATGTACATTTTGAATGGTGGGGTAGTCAGCTGGTGTAGTTGCAAGCAAAGCGCCGTATGGGATTTACATGTGAAGCGGAGTACATAGCAGCCTCGGAGGCAGCACAGAAGCAGTACCGATGAAGGAGTTCATCACCGACCTAGGAGTTATTCCCAATGCGTTGGGCCTAATGACTTCTCTTCTGTGACAACACTGGAGCTATTGCCCTTGCCAAGGAGCCCAGGTTTCACAAGAAGACCGCATATGTCAAGCATCGCTTCAACTCCATTCGTGAATACATTCAAGATGGAGGCATAGATATCTCAGAAGTGCATACGGATCTGAATGTCGCAGATCCGTTGACTAAACCTCTTCCACGAGGAAAACATGATCAACACCGTAACTCTATGGGTGTTCGATTCATCACAATGTAACTAGATTATTGACTCTAGTGCAAGTGGGAGACTGTTGGAAATATGCCCTAGAGGCAATAATAAATTGGTTATTATTATATTTCCTTGGTCATGATAATTGTCTATTGTTCATGCTATAATTGTATTAACCGGAAACCGTAATACATGTGTGAATACATAGATCGTAATATGTCCCTAGTAAGCCTCTAGTTGACTAACTCGTTGATAAATAGATGGTCGTGGGTTTCGACCATGGACATTGGATGTCATTGATAACGGGATCACATCATTGGGAGAATGATGTGATGGACAAGACCCAATCCTAAGCGTAGCACAAGATCGTGTAGTTCGTTTGCTAAAGCTTTTCTAATGTCAAGTATCATTTCCTTCGACCATGAGATCGTGCAACTCCCGAATACCGTAGGAATGCTTTAGGTGTACCAAACTTCACAACGTAACTGGGTGGCTATAAAGGTGCACTACAGGTATCTCCGAAAGTGTCTGTTGGGTTGGCACGAATCGAGACTGGGATTTGTCACTCCGTATGATGAAGAGGTATCTCTGGGCCCACTCGGTAATGCATCATCATAATGAGCTCAATGTGACTAAGGAGTTGGTCACGGGATCATGCGTTACGGAACGAGTAAAGAGACTTGCCGGTAACGATATTGAACGAGGTATGGGGATACCGACGATCGAATCTCGGGCAAGTAACATACCGATAGACAAAGGGAATTGCATACGGGATTGATTGAATCCCCGACATCGTGGTTCATCCAATGAGATCATCGTGGAACATGCGAGCCAACATGGGTATCTAGATCCCGCTGTTGGTTATTGGCCGGAGAGATGTCTCGGTCATGTATGCATGGTTCCCGAACCCGTAGGGTGTACACACTAGGTTCGATGACGCTAGAGTTGTTATGGGAAATAGTATGTGGTTACCGAAGGTTGTTCCGAGTCCCGGATGCGATCCCGGACGTCACGAGGAGTTCCGGAATGGTCCGGAGGTGAAGAATTGTAGATGGGAAGTCTCGTTTCAGTCGCCGGAATAATTGCGGGGTTATCGGTATTGTACCGACCATCGGAAGGTGTCCGGGGTCCACTGGTGGGGCCACCTGCCCCGTGGGCAAGTGGGCTGAACAAGGGAGGAACCAGCCTCGGTGGGATGGTGCGCCCCGGTACTCCCAAAAATACCCGAATCACTCGGAACCTTTCCGAACTCCGAATATAGTCGTCAAATATATCGATCTTTATGTCTCGACCATTTCGAGACTCCTCGTCATGTCCCTGATCTCATCCGGGACTCCGAACTCCTTCGGTACATCAAAACTCATAAACTCATAATAAAATTGTCATCGTAACGTTAAGCGTGAGGACCCTACGGGTTCGAGAACTATGTAGACATGACCTAGAACTATTCTCGGTCAATAACAAATAGCGGAACTTGGATGCCCATATTGGCTCCTACATATTCTACGAAGATCTTTATCGGTCAAACCGCATAACAACATACGTTGTTCCCTTTGTCATCGGTATGTTACTTGCCCGAGATTCGATCATCGGTATCCAATACCTAGTTCAATATCGTTACCGTCAAGTCTCTTTACTCGTTACATAATGCATCATTCCGTAACTAACTCATTAGCTACATTTCTTGCAAGGCTTATAGTGATGTGCATTACCGAGAGGGCCCAGAGATACCTCTCCGACAATCGGAGTGACAAAACCTAATCTCGAAATACGCCAACCCAACATGTACCTTTGGAGACACCTGTAGTACTCCTTTATAATCACCCAGTTACGTTGTGACGCTTTGGTAGCACCCAAAGTGTTCCTCCGTAAACGGAGCTGCATAATCTCATAGTTACAGGAACATGTATAAGTCATGAAGAAAGCAATAGCAATATACTAAATGATCAAGTGCTAGGCTAACGGAATGGGTTATGTCAATCACATCATTCTCCTAATGATGTGATCCCGTTAATCAAATGACAACTCATGTCTATGGCTAGGAAACTTAACCATCTTTGATTCAACGAGCTAGTCAAGTAGAGGCATACTAGTGACACTATGTTTGTCTATGTATTCACACATGTATAATGTTTCCGGTTAATACAATTCTAGCATGAATAATAAACATTTATCATGATATGAGGAAATAAATAATAACTTTATTATTGCCTCTAGGGCATATTTCCTTCACCCCCCCTCCAAGGGGCCCTAGGCGCCTAGGGTTAGAAACCCTAGGGGGTGAGGGCGCCTCCCACCTGACTTGGGGGGCAAGTCCCCCCCTTGCCCCCCCCCCCTGTAGTAGATGGGATCTAGGGGGCCGGACCCCTCTCCCCTTTCCCTTATAAATAGTGGGGGTGGGAGGGCTGCCATACCCCTTCCCCTGGCGCAGCCCCCCCCCCCTCCAACACCTCCTCCTCCTCCGTAGTGCTTGGTGAAGCCCTGCCGGAGAACCACGAGCTGCATCACCACCATGTCGTCGTGTTGTCGGAGTTCTCCCTCAACTTCTCCTCTCCCCTTGCTGGATCAAGAAGGAGGAGACGTCCCCGGGCTGTACGTGTGTTGAATGCGGAGGCGCCGTCCACTCGGCGCTAGATCGGATCTTCCACGATTTGAATCACCGCGAGTACGACTCCATCATCCGCGTTCCTTGTAACGCCCGCTTAGTGATTTTCAGGGTATGAAGATGCACTCCTCTCTCGTTGCTGGTATCTCCTAGATTGATCTTGGTGACACGTAGGATTTTTTTTGAATTGTTACTACGTTCCCCAACAGCCGTTCCTTGCTCGTTACAAATTATCGTGCTATCAAACTACTCGTTACTTATAATTCCAGTGCTTGCAGAGAATACCTTGCTGAAAACCACTTGTCATTTCCTTCTGCTCCTCGTTGGGTTCGACACTCTTACTTACCGAAAGGACTACGCTTGATCTCATATACTTGTGGGTCATCACCTATTGCCTTAAAATTAAGTATACTATTTTGAATGCTAGCCGAGTTATCCATATACCCCACTCGAATCGAAGAACTAAGATTGTAATTTTTTTTCTGAACAAAAGGGGTTTCCCCCTATTTCTAGTAATAGAAACCATTAGGCGTTCACACCACTAAGAGTCTAAGACCTACAGCCAAAGGAAACAAGCAAAAAGAGCAAGGGAACGAATCATAAGAGTGAAGACGCAACTCTCTCTTCTGATTCAAGAGCTAGACTACTCCAAACCAAGGGGATTCACAAGACACCCCCCCCCCCCAAATGTCAAACTCACAAGACTTCAGTAGAATACCAAAATAAAGCTGGACGTAGAAACTACATCTAAGCAGCAAAGATACATCCTTGACTAGCCGGCATGGATCTTTGACCCCGAGATGTTAGTATGGGGCACCAGTTGCAAGACGTGGATAGTCGCAAAACCCCACTCCCCATTGTATTTATATCTCAGTTGAGGTATGCCTCATGTACATCACCCTCCGCTCTGGCGAACCGAAGACAACAAAAGGGTGGCGGTCGGTAGTTGCTCCATCGAGACACATTGGCCATCATCTAGCGAGTAACTGACAACGGTCTCTATGAAGATGCTCCTGGTGCAGCGAGTCGGAGATCCTAATCTGCATTACAGCAAGAGAAACTCTAATCTCGTCCTCGGGTAGCTTTCGTTGTTTGGACGCCCGGATTATGTGTTTGTTGCTTCGTGTGGACGACTCAAAGTTGGAAACCCTAATATGAATATATATATATATATATATATATATATATATATATATATATACATACATATATATATATATATACATACATATATATATATATATTGGATTTAGCCCACATTTGTCATGGGAATAGTAAGTTAGGGTTTTGGTTGCAATTTTGTTGGTACCATCTACGTGTTCTCTTAATTGAGGGTTTGTGGCTTATTTTCTGATATTTTTATAGCTTTTTCTGATAAGGTCGCATAAGGAGTTGATCCCCATAGAACTAATAGTGAGAAATTCTAAGGACTTGACCAAAGAGATATAAATTGATGGCAAAAATGGCCAGTTTATGGATGTGAACTTGACACACGATTGCCTCTTTGGATTGAGGGCTTCGTGAAATCAACTGGAACTTCAAACAATCCATGATTCTAAACCAGTCATTAGGGTATTCATAGAAGACACATTCTCGTTTGAGAGTGTTGGTTTCGAGTCAAGCCAAATGGCCCTCCTAAATTGGCAGCATGCATACCTCCTTGACGACAGACAACTCTTGCTATAGCAGTGGAGGAGGAAGAGCTAGTACCATGCCAGCATGTGAAGGCGATGACGGCGAGCCTTTCTTCTTCGCCGCTTCCTTAATAACGAAGTTTTTGCTCACAGGCATAGCAACGGGCCATTTGACGAGAGAGAGAGAGAGAGAGAGAGAGAGAGGGGGGGAGGAGAGATCGGGAAATGGCCTTTTTTATAAAGAAAAGAAAATCAAACGCTTCCCGCGCAAATATGTCCCGCCACGAGCCCCTGCTGCCGACGCGGTGGTAGCCGAAGCGCCGCCCTGCCGATGCAACGGTAGTCAAGCGACGCGCCTGGTCAAACCCGGGTTAGCAGAGTGACCTAGAAATACATTCCCAAGAACAGAACCGATTTGACAACTTTGGTAAAGAAAAGGGGAATTATGACCTTGGATGCCTTTTACTCAAACTTTTTTCCCTTTTGAGAAATTTACTCGGCAGTTTTCGGCGGCGCACTGTGGACGCGAGCGAGGTCGGCGTGGATAGACATCCATCTCGGTCCGCCGGTGGCGGCCTGATCGGGAACGGACGGGCCAGATGGAGCCCTGCCATCCGCCTCCCCACCGCTGCACCCCTTGCCATCCCACCACACCACTCGCCCCCAAGTTGCAACGCCCACACCCCACCCCACCGCCGCCGCCGCTTCCCTCACCTCCCCTCGACGGCGACGGGCGACGAGCGACGTGCACCTCGCCTCCCTCCGCTGAGCGGCGGTCAGCCGGCTTCCTTAGGTACCGCTACCGATCCATCCATCCACCCACCCACCCACCCCGCCTCGCCGCTTCTTCCCTGTCGGATTTCGCCGCCGCCATCCAAATCTGGGCGGGGCACCGTCGGTAGAAGCTCGGGTTAGGGAGGACGCGCCGGTATAGTAGCGTCCTCGTGGCGCTGCCGTCCTCGACACGATCGCCTAGGAGTCGGTTTTGCTCGGTCGGGCGTGGGATAGGCGGGTTCGATTCTGAACCACGGTTGTAGATACTCCGATGAACCCCCTCGGTTACTCCTCAGCTTTAGCGCACATGGTGCCCGCGGATCTACAACATCCGCGTATCGATTTTCGGCCCAGGTGTGAGGAAATGGGGTGTTGCTTTTCTGGGGCAGAACAGAGGCAGGTGTGGGGGGGCGCACCAGCCCCTTGTGGGCTGGTTAGCCTCCCCCTATAGTACATATGGCCCATATCTTTCCCCGGGGGATTCCGGTAACCCCTCCGGTACTCCGTTATGTACCCGATACACTCCGGAACCCTTCCGGTGTCCGAATACTACCTTCCAATATATCAATCTTTACCTCTCGACCATTTCGAGACTCCTCGTCATGTCCATGATCTCATCCAGGACTCCAAACAATCTTCGGTCACCAAAACACATAACTCATAATACAAATCGTCATCGAACGTTAAGCGTGCGGACCCTACGGGCTCGAGAACTATGTAGACATGAACGAGACACATCTCCGGTCAATAACCAATAGAGGAACCTGGATGCTCATATTGGTTCCTACACATTCTACGAAGATCTTTATCGGTCAAACCGCAATGACAAGGTATGTTACTTGCCCGAGATTCGATCGTCGGTATCATCATACCTAGTTCAATCTCGCTATCGACAAGTCTCTTTACTCGTTCCGTAATGCTTCATCCCGTAACTCAACTCATTAGTCACATTGCTTGTAAGGCTTATTGTGATGTGCATTACCGAGAGGGCCTAGAGATACCTCTCCGATACTCGGAGTGACAAATCCTAATCTCGATTTATGCCAACCCAACAAACACCTTCGGAGACACCTGTAGAGCATCTTTATAATCATCTAGTTACTTTGTGATGTTTGATAGCACACAAGGCATTCCTCCGGTATTCGGGAGTTGCATAATCTCATAGTCAAAGGAATATGTGTAAGTCATGAAGAAAGCAATAGCAATAAAACTTAACAATCATAATGCTAAGCTAATGGCTGGGTCTTGTCCATCACATCATTCTCCTAATGATGTGATCCCGTTAATCAAATGACAACACATGTCTATGGTCAGGAAACTTAACAATCTTTGATTAATGAGCTAGTTAAGTACAAGCATACTACGGACACTTTGTTTTGTCTATGTATTCACACATGTATCAAGTTTCCGGTTACTACAATTCTAGCATGAATAATAAACATTTATCATGATAAGGAAATATAAATAACAACTATATTATTGCCTCTAGGGCATATTTCCTTCAGTAGCCACCTAGCTAGAAGAGAGGAACCAGCGGCAGTGACTGTCGCTGCATCCGTGGTGGCTGCCGTGCAAGAAAGTTGCTCGGTCAGTGCATCGTGGCGGATGCATCGACGCATGAAGGCTCGGTCGCGCATCATGGCATCGGCGCATGCAGGCTCGATCGACGCATGCAGGCTCGATTGACGCATGCAGGCAGGCTTTGCTGGGTGCATGCATAGCAGGCTTCTGTCCTGGCGGCACGCGTAGACGTTTAATGCAAGGGACGGCCCAACGGTCAAACAACGACACCACCCAAAGCAGCCCCACTTGTCAGGTCCAACGGATGACATACCCAGCGTGGGCCCCACTAGTCGAGTTAACGGTCAAGCCTTTGACCCGACGACAACGTCTGCTAGACCAGTTATGAGGGTTTCTAGCAAGGGAGTGGGGAAATTGAGCAAAAGTTAAGAGCACGAGGATGAATGAGTAGAGCTAAGGAACCAGGGGCACAGATGTAAAAAACCCCACTTAAAAACACGTCACCGCCTGTAACGCCCCGGATTCGATGCGCCAGGTGTCTGCTAGTTATTCATTGTTGTTGCCATGTCATTTGCTTGCGTGTTGCATTTTGTCATGTCATCATGTGCATTTCATTTTGCATACGTGTTCGTCTCATGCATCCGAGCATTTTCCCCGTTGTCCGTTTTGCAATCCGGTACTCCTATGTCTCCCCGCCCTTTTGCCTCTTTTCATGTGCGGGTGTTAAACGGTCTCGGAATAGACCGAGGTTTGTCAAGCGGCCTTGGTATAGCACCGGTAGACCGCCTGTCAAGTTTCGTGCCATTTGGAGGTCGTTTGGTACTCCAACGGTTAATCGGGTAACCGCAAAAGCCCCTTTCTCTTTGCAGCCCAACACCCCTTTCAAAATGGCCCAAAACCCATCTAACTCCCCCCCCCCATGCTCTCGGTCGTTCGATCACGATCGTGTGGGCGAAAACTGCACTCCATTTGGACTCTCCTAGCTCCCTCTACCTATAAATATGTGCACTCCCCCGAATTTCCGGATCCCCAAACCCTAGCCTTCTTCTTCCTCCACGGACGCGTCGTCTGCCACGGACATCATCCGCTGCCACCTCCTCAGCCACTACTTCGCCACGTCGCTCCTTGCCCCGTCTCCGCCGCCAGGGATCACAGAGCCAGATCCGCCCCTTGGCCGCCCGCCGCCGCCCATCCGGACCATCGTCGCCGCCTTGGCCGGCTGGCGCCACAGGCTCATTGGCCTCCGCCGCCCGCCTGCCACCGGCCGCGCCCGCCGCCTCCGCGCCCGGCAGCTGCGCCGCCCGCTCCGCTGCCCGGCCCTCGCCTCGCCGGCCGCCGCCAGCCTCGCCGTCGCCCCGCGCTGTCTGGCCGCGCTCGGCCGCCGTCCGCGCCTCGCACCGCCAACTCCGGCCATCCTCCGGCGAGATCCGCCCGGGTGGATGAGATCCACCCGTTCGCGGTTCCAAACGCGTGTCTCCGCTCGGATCTCCTCGTCCCGGATCCTCCTCGTCCCGTTTTCGGAGGGTAAAAATCCACCAAGTCCCAGATTTTCGTTATTTTCATGCCATGTTCATGCCATCATATCTCTGCATCCATAGTTCCTTTTCGTGCGTGTAATATGTCAAATTGTTCGCCTCGACGGGTATATCGTTTCGTCTCATTGCGTCATTTACATTTGAGCTCATCTTGATGCCCGAAATGCTGTTAGAAGAGGGCTATGTGATGTTAGTTTCAGATTCTTATCAGAACATGCACTTTTGTCATTTTTGCCATGATTGATGTCTGCACCCTATGAACCTGAGTCCTACATGTGTTTTGATCTATGATATGCCATCTTCCCAGAGGTGCCATCCATATATTTTTGTGAGTTGTGTAGTGAGTGCATCGAGCTTGTTAAGTAGGGTACTTGTTGTTGCTGTTTTGCATGTCTGATTCTGCTATATCATGATGCTATGTTAAGCTGCTTCTACAAGTCATTCTATGCATAATCTGGAGATGTTCACTAAGGATGTTTTGTTATACATGTCATGATCTATCAACTCATGCCCCTGGTTGTATTTATAGCCTGCTGTAGCTTGTTGTAATCTTGCTCCAAAGTTGCTAAATAATGTTGCTATCAGCCTGTTAACGTTAAGTTCAATGTTGCCATGATTGTTGTTAGTGATCCTTGCACTCTATGAACTTTCTCTTGCCATGCTTAGCTTCATAAACATTTCTTCTCTCCTTTTGGTTGCCTTACCATGCCATGTATTGCTCTGTGGTGAGTGGTTCAAGCTCACCAACATGCCTACTTATTGTTGTTCCTGCCATGTATGAATCTGTAATATAACTTGCCATGTTTACATGAGCGCCATCATATCTTCTGATCCTTTTTGGCTCATGGTCAGTAAGGGACTTTTGTTCTATGCATTTAGTAGATTCACTCCATGCATTTGGTTGCCATGATAAGTTCCTGTAACATGTTGTTTTATAGCTCTAAACATTGCAACCTGATGTTATTTTATGCAAAGTCTGAACTGATATTATTTGCAATCTTGCCATGTGTGTTTGAGCATGTTCTAGTGATTTCTGGAGTTAGCTCAGTGTTCATGTTTTGTCATGCTTTACCTGTACATCATGCCCATGCCTTTTTTTTCACGTTGAGGTGCTGTAGCATATTGTTTTGATGCTTGCAATATTCCTAGTTGCTGTTTTGGACAGATTGTTGCTATAGCTTGTTTCATGTGTATGTGTTGAACCGTTGCTCCGTTTTGAGTGTGCTCTATATGAAACTTGCTTGATTTTGCATGTAGTTTCATATTATCATGTTGCATCCTTGTTTTGAGGTGTTTGCTTGATGTTTGGGTGCATTTTGCATCAATGCCATGTTCATCTTGTTTTGCTCATATCTTCTAGGCCGTAGCTCCGAATTAAATGAATTTTATATATAACTTGACTAGAATTTCGTGTAGATCATCTTGGTGCATTTTAAATTGCTGTTTAACAACTTGAACATAAAGTTATTCAAATCTGGACCAATTTCGAAATTTGCATGAGGACTTACCGGAATTGTTATATGTTGCTTCCGCCCTCATTTAAACTTGCTTTGATGTGTTGCTCTTGTTTGCATCATCTCTTGCCATGAGTAGCTTCATCTAGATTTGTCATGCATCATGCTTGTTGTGCATCATGTCTTGTTCATGTGTGGTGTGTTTACCATGTTGTGTGCTTATTCTTGTTAGTTCCTGTTTCGCTATGATCGTGAGGATTCGCTCGTCACGCTTGGTTCGCCTTCGTGGCTTCATCTTCTTCATGGACTCGTTCTTCTTCCTTGCGGATTTCAGGCAAGATGACCGCTACCCTGGATCTCACTACTATCATTGCTATGCTAGTTGTTTCGTTCTATCGCTATGATGTGCTACCTATCACTTGTTCCTCAAGCCTCCCAAATTGCCATGTCAGCATCTAACCTTTTGCACCCTTCCTATGCAAACCATTGTTTGGCTATGTTACCGCTTTGCTCAGCCCCTCTTATAGCGTTGCTAGTTGCAGGTGAAGTTGAAGATTGCTCCATGGTGAACAGGATTATGTTGGGATATCACAATATCTCTTATATTATTAATGCGTCTATATACTTGGTAAAGGTTGGAAGGCTCGGCCTTATGCCTGGTGTTTTGTTCCACTCTTGCCGCCCTAGTTTCCGTCAGATCGGTATTATGTTCCCGGATTTTGCGTCCCTAACGCGGTTGGGTGATTTATGGGACCCCCTTGACAGTTCGCTTTGAATAAGACTCCTCCAGCAAGGCCCAACATTGGTTTTACCATTTGCCCCGCCTATGCCCTTTTTCCCTTGGGTTTCCGGAGCCCAAGGGCCATCTTTATTTAGCCCCCCCGGGCCAGTGCTCCTTCGAGTGTTGGTCCGAACCGAGCAGCCTGCGGGGCCACCACGGGGAAACTCGAGGCTTGGTTTTACTCGTAGCTTGACTTATCCGGTGTGCCCTGAGAACGAGGTACGTGCGACTCCTATCGGGATTTGTCGGCACATCCGGGCGGCTTTGCTGGTCTTGTTTTATTGCTGTCGAAATGTCTTGTAGCCGGGATTCCGAGGCTAATCGGGTCTTCCCGGGGAGAAGGAATATCCTTCGTTGATCGCGAGAGCTTATCATGGGCTAAGTTGGGACACCCTGCAGGGTATAAACTTTCGAGAGCCGTGCCCGCGGTTATGTGGCAGATGGGAATTTGTTAATATCCGGTTGTAGTAAACTTGAAGCAAACTCTTCTAAAATACACCAACCGTAATGCGTAACCGTGAGTGTCTCTTTTCGGGTTGATCGAGAGGAGAACACGGTTTCGGGTTATGTCTGGCGTAAGTAGGAGTTCAGGATCACTTCTTGATCATTACTAGTTGACGACCGTTCCTTTGATTCTCTTCTCGCTCTCATTTGTGTATGTTAGCCACCATATATGCTTAGTCGTTGTTGCAACCTCACCACTTTACCCCTTCCTTTCCCATTTGAGCTTTGCTAGTCTTGATACCCATGGTAATGGGATTGCTGAGTCCTCGTGGCTCACAGATTACTACACCACCGATTGCAGGTACAGGTTTGCGATGATCATGACGCGAGAGCGATGTTGCTTGTTTTGGAGTTCTTCTTACGCTTCTTCTTGATCGGGGATAGGTTCGGTCGACAGCCTGGGCTAGCAGGGTGGATGTAGTTTGAGTTTCTGTTTGTGTTTCATCCGTAATCGGATGATGCTCTGATGTATTGTGATGTTGATGTATTCTTGTGGCATTTGTGCCTTATGTATGTATCCCCATCTATTATGTAATGTTGATGTAATGATATCCACCTTGCAAAAGTGTTTCAATATGCGGGTCTATCCTTGGTGGGACCTTCGAGTTCCTTTTGGGCTAGGGTCGCATATTGGGCGTGGCACCGCCCCTCCCCTCAGAACGTGCACTTTTGAGTTTTGCTTGGTGAAGTAAGGAAAGTCCGGAAGGGTAGGGAGGGCAGGGGTGGTAATCTTCAACACATCTTCATAACAAATTCAAATGAGGATTCGTGGCACCTTTTTGTAAATTTGTGTAGTTTTTTTCTCTTCATATCATGGTGAATTACACAAGGAATGAAAAAAAATGTTCTCCCTTGGCAATTCCTAGCTGGCCACATTGTTTTTGTTATAATTGGTTCGATAGGGATGGGGCGGGGCAGGACAGATATAAGCTAGGCCTAACATGCAATGTTAGTGGAGCTTGGGGAGGGGTGGATGTCGGCTTCCTAATCTTTGGGTTGTGGTGGGGGTGGTTCTTTGCTTAAATCAAGAAGATGAGGAGGAGGGGAGGCATTTTTTACTTGTGGAGAAAAACGCATGGGAGGAGTTTTGGTAGCGAGGGTTTTGGAACTTGTGCTTGCGGCAGAAATAATTGTGGCGCGTCACAACTCATGGTTGTGTGATTTCGTGCACTCGTAGTCGTCACATAGAACTGACCCAACGTAGACGGTTTTGGCCGCACATTTATACGCTTAATTATAAATATGTGTTTATTCAATGGTATAATATTCAGACTTCTTTCTAGTTTCTAATCATTTGCAAGTTCTTCGTTAGTCTTTTTCAACATAGGAGATATGCATTCTATCGTCATTTCTTAAAACTCAAAGACGAACATCGCTTATTCAAATAACTCAGTTGGCAAGAGCGTATGGCTATTAACTACAAGGTTTGAGCTCTACTTCTAGCATTTTATTTATTTGATGTTGATTCTCCTTTAATTACAAATAAATCCAAATATTTTATCTAAATAGGTGAGGTGCCTAAATTTTCAAGATAGTATAAAATATATATTTCAAATATAATATTTGTATGTTATGTTTAAGCAAAGTTTCCCTGAAAATGAGTGATTGCCATAGTCTGTGATTTGATTTTAGAGATAAAAAATATTTTTTTCATGGCTTTCACTCAACTTACTAAATAATTTGGCATTGAAAGATATGGCCTTGTTACATATTACCCTTTTTTGTGTGTTGTTACATACTGCCTTATCATGTAGTAGGTGTCTTTTCTTTGTTATTTATTTTATCAACAACTATTCTGCTACCAGATTCTCACAGCATCAACCAACTTTCTTTATATGTGTTCACCCCTAGATATGTGTGGTGAGCATTAGTTTCCAGAGACGGGCTTATGAGTTTCGCCATGTGTTGTCCATCCATCATAGGACAATTAATACACGACACCTACAATTGTATGAAGAAACTTCTAGTGCATGTCAATGCAATCTGGCCCCGCAGGTGTTGGTTTGTGTTTGTCGCTAGGTCACTAATTCGAGTTGGTTGTTGGTATACAGCTTACTCAGAAGTTTGCTTTGATCTAGAACGAGTGTCCATGAGAGCATTTCTACCTATTGATCGTCCATTTTGCATCATGTTTTCCTACTGTTATTTATATTGTTTTTATGCATAATAATGTCTTTTGAAGTAATTCTAATGGCTTTTCTTTTATAATATGCAAGGTTCACACAAAGAGGGAGAATACCAGTAGCTGGAATTCTAGACCTGAAAAAGCTACGTTAGGCTACCTATTCTGCACAACTCCAAATGAGTTGAAACTTCACGGCGATTTTTTATGGAATATATTATAAATAATGGAGCAAATAAGTACTAGAAAGGGCCCACCAGGTGGGCACAACCCACCTGGGCGCGCCTGGGGCACAACCCACCTGGGCGCGCCAGGGAGCCCAGGCGCGCCCTGGTGGGTTGTGCCCTCCTCGGCCCACCTCCGGTGCCCCTCTTCTGGTATATAAGTCATTTTGACCTAGAAAAAATAAGGAGAGGACTTTCGGGACGAAGCACCGCCATCTCGAGGTGGAACTTGGGCAGGAGCACTTTTGCCCTCCCGCAAAGCAATTCTGTCGGGGGAACTTCCCTCCCGGAGGATGAAATCATCGTCATCATCATCACCAACAACTCTCCCATCTTGGGGAGGGCAATCTCCATCAACATCCATCTCCTCTCAAACCCTAGTTCATCTCTTGTGTTCAATCTTTGTACCCAAATTATAGATTGGTACTTGTGGGTGACTAGTAGTGTTGGTTACATCTTGTAGTTGATTACTATATGGTTTATTCAGTGGAAGATTATATGTTCAGATCCATTATGCTATTTAATACCCCTCTGATTTTGAGCATGATTATCATTTGTGAGTAGTTAATTTTGTTCTTGAGGTCACGGGAGAAATCTTGTTGCAAGTAATCATGTGAACTTGATATGTGTTCGAAATTTTGATGGTATGTATGTTGTGATTCCCTTAGTGGTGTCATGTGAACGTCGACTACATGACACTTCACCATATTTGGGCCTAAGGGAATGCATTATGGATTAGTTATTATATAATGGGTTGAGAGAGTGACAGAAGCTTAAACCCTAGTTTATGCGCTATTTCGTAAGGGACTGATTTGGATCCAAAAGTTTAATGCTATGGTTACATTTATTCTTAATACTTTTCTCGTAGTTGTGGATGCTTGCGAGGGGGTTAATTATAAGTAGGAGGTTTGTTCAAGTAAGAACAGCACCTAAGCACCGGTCCACCCACATATCAAATTATCAAAGTAGCGAACACAAATCAAACCAACATGATGAAAGTGACTAGATGAAATTCCCGTGTACCCTCAAGAACGTTTTGCTTATCATAAGAGACCGTTTTGGCATGTCCTTTGCCTCAAAAGGATTGGGCTACCTTGCTGCACTTTTGTTATCGTTGTCATTGTTGGAAATACGCCCTAGAGGCAATAATAAATTGGTTATAATTATATTTCCTTGTTCATGATAATTGTCTATTGTTCATGCTATAAGTGTATTAACCGAAACCGTAATACATGTGTGAATACATAGATCGTAATATGTCCCTAGTAAGCCTCTAGTCGACTAGCTCATTGATCAATAGATGGTTGTGGTTTCCTGACCATGGACATTGGATGTCATTGATAACGGGATCACATCATTGGGAGAATGATGTGATGGACAAGACCCAATCCTAAGCTTAGCACAAGATCGTGTAGTTCGTTTGCTAAAGCTTTTCTAATGTCAAGTATCATTTCCTTCGACCATGAGATTGTGCAACTCCCGGATACCGTAGGAATTCTTTGGGTGTACCAAACGTCACAACGTAGGTGGCTATAAAGGTGCACTACAGGTATCTCCGAAAGTGTCTGTTGGGTTGTACGAATCGAGACCGGGATTTGTCACTTTGTATGACGGAGAGGTATCTTTGGGCCCACTTTCGGTAATGCATCATCATAATGAGCTCAATGTGACTAAGGAATTGGTCACGGGATCATGCGTTACGGAACGAGTAAAGAGACTTGCCGGTAACAAGATTGAACGAGGTATGTGGATACCGACGATCGAATCTTGGGCAAGTAACATACCGATAGACAAAGGGAATTGCATACGGGATTGATTGAATCCCGACATCGTGGTTCATCTAATGAGATCATCATGGAACATGTAGGAGCCAACATGGGTATCCAGATCCCGATGTTGGTTATTGGCCGGAGAGATGTCTCGGTCATATGCGCAGATGGTTCCCGAACCCATAGGGTCTACACACTTAAGGTTCGATGGCGCTAGATTTGTTATGGTAAATAGTATGTGGTTACCGAAGGTTGTTTGGAGTCGGATGCGATCCCGGACGTCACGAGGAGTTCCGGAATGGTCCGGAGGTGAAGAATTGTATATGGGTATTCCTGTTTCAGTCGCCGGAATAATTTCGAGGCTATCGGTATTGTACCAGGACCACCGGAAGGTATCCGAGGGTCCATCGGGTGGGGCCACCTGCCCCGGTGGGCCAAGTGGGCTGAACAAGGGAGGGAACCAGCCCCTGGTGGGCTGGTGCGCCCGCCCCCTAGGGGCCCTAGGCACCTAGGGTTAGAAACCCTAGAGGGTGGGGGCGCCTCCCACCTGACTTGGGGGCAAGTCCCCCCCTTGCCCCCCCCCCCCCCTTGTAGATAGAATCTAGGGGGCCGGCCCCCTCTCCCCTTCCCCCTATAAATAGTGGGGGGTGGGAGGTCTGCCATACCCCTTCCCCTGGCGCAGCCCCCCCCCCCCTCTCCAACACCTCCCCCTCCTCCTCCGTAGTGCTTGGCGAAGCCCTGCCGGAGAACCACGAGCTCCATCACCACCACGCCGTCGTGCTGTCGGAGTTCTCCCTCAACTTCTCCTCTCCCCTTGCTGGATCAAGAAGGAGGAGACGTCCCCGGGCTGTACGTGTGTTGAACATGGAGGCGCCATCCATTCGGTGCTAGATCGGACTTTTCCGCGATTTGAATCGCCGCGAGTACGACTCCATCATCCGCGTTCCTTATGTAGCGTCCGCTTAGCGATCTTCAAGGGTATGAAGATGCACTCCCTCTCTCGTTGGTAGTATCTCCTAGATTGATCTTGGTGACACGTAGGAAATTTTTGAATTATTGCTACGTTCCCCAACGGTGGCATCATGAGCTAGGTCTATGCGTAGATTCTATGCACGAGTAGAACACAAAGCAGTTGCGGGCGATGATTTGTTCAATTTTCTTACTGGTACTAGTCTAATCTTGATTGGCGGCATTGTGGGATGAAGCGGCCCGGACCGACCTTACACGTGCGCTTACGTGAGACTGGTTCCACCGGTGACATGCACTTGATGCATAAGGTGGCTAGCGGGTGTCTGTCTCTCCCACTTTAGTCGGATCGGATTCGATGAAAAGGGTACTTATGAAGGGTAAATAGAAATTGCCATATCACCATTGTGGCTTTTTATGTAGGTAAGAAACGTTCTTGCTAGAAAACCATAGCAGCCACGTAAAACATGCAACAACAATTAGAGGACATATAACTTGTTTTTGCAGGGTATGCTATGTGATGTGATATGGCCAAAAGGATGTGATGAATGATATATGTGATGTATGAGATTGATCATGTTCTTGTAATAGGAATCACGACTTGCATGTCGATGAGTATGACAACCGGCAGGAGCCATAGGAGTTGTCTTAATTTTATTGTATGACCCGCGTGTCATTGAAAACGCCATGTAATTACTTTACCTTATTGCTAAACGTTACCCATAGTAGTAGAACTAATAGTTGGCGAGACAACTTCATGAAGACATGATGATGGAGATCATGATGATGGAGATCATGGTGTCATGCCGGTGACGAAGGTGATCATGCCACGCCTCAAAGATGGAGATCAAAAGGCGCAAGATGATATTGGCCATATCATGTTACTTTTATGATTTGCATGTGATGTTTGTCATGTTTACATCTTATTTGCTTAGAACGATGGTAGCATAAATAAGATGATCCCTCACTAAAATTTCAAGAGATGTGTTCCCCCTAACTGTGCACCGTTGCAAAGGTTAGTTGTTTCGAAGCACCACATGATGATCGGGTGTGATAGATCCTAACATTCGCATACAACGGGTGTAAGCCAGATTTACACATGCAAAACACTTAGGTTAACTTGACGAGCCTAGCATGTACAAAAATGGCCTCGGAACACGAGAGACCGAAAGGTCGAACATGAGTCGTATAGTAGATACGATCAACATGGAGATGTTCACCGTTGATGACTAGTCCGTCTCACGTGATGATCGGACATGGCCTAGTCGATCCGGATCATGTATCACTTGGATGACTAGAGGGATGTCTATCTCGAGTGGGAGTTCATTAAACAATTTGATTAGATGAACTTAATTATCATGAACTTAGTCTAAAATGTCTTTACAATATGTCTTGTAGATCAAATGGCCCACGCTAATGTTGCCCTCGACTTCAACGAATTCCTAGAGAAAACCAAGCTGAAAGACGATGGTAGCAACTATACGGATTGGGTCCGTAACTTGAGGATCATCCTCATAGCTGCCAAGAAAGCATATGTGCTTGAAGCACCGCTAGGTGAAGCACCCATTTTCCTAGCAACTCAAGACGTTATGAACGCATGGCAGTCGCGTAGTGATGATTACTCCTTAGTTCAGTGCGGCATGCTTTACAGCTTAGAACCGGGGCTCCAAAAGCGTTTTGAGCAGCACGGAGCATATGAGATGTTCCAAGAGCTGAAAATGGTTTTCCAAGCTCATGCCCGGGTCAAGAGATATGAAGTCTCTGACAAATTCTATAGTTGTAAGATGGAGGAAAACAGTTACATCGTGAGCATATACTCAAAATGTGCAGGTTGCACAAGCGCTTGTCTCACTGGGAGTTAATCTTCCAGATGACTCGGTCATGTGACAGGATCCTCGATCGCTTCCACCTAGCTACAAGAGCTTTGTGATGAACTACAATATGCAAGGGATGGAGAAGTCCATTCCTGAGTTATATTCAATGCTGAAATCAGCGGTGGTGGAAATCTAAAGGAACATCAAGTGTTGATGGTGAATAAGACCACTAGTTTCAAGAAAGGCAAGGGTAAGAAGAGCTTCAAGAAGCACGGCAAGGGAGTTGCGCGCCCGTAAATCAGTTGCTGGAAGAAGCCAAAGAATGGACCCAAGCCCGAGACTTAGTGCTTTTATTGTAAGGGAAATGGTCACTCGAAGCAGAACTGCCTGATAACCCAGAAGTATAGGGGATCGCAACAGTTTTCGAGGGTAGAGTATTCAACCCAAATTTATTGATTCGACACAAGGGGAGCCAAAGAATATTCTCAATTATTAGCGGATGAGTTGTCAATTCAACCACACTGGATAACTTAGTATCCGCAGCAAAGTATTTAGTAGCAAAGTAATATGGAAGTAACGGTAGCAGTAGCAAAAGTAATATTTTTTGGTTTTGTAGTGATTGTAATAGTAGCAACGGAAAAGTAAATAAGCGAAGAACAATATGTGAAAAGCTTCGTGAGGCATTGGATCGGTGATGGAGAATTATGCGGATGCGGTTCATCATGTAACGATCATAACATAGGGTGACATGAACTAGCTCCAATTCATCAATGTAATGTAGGCATGTATTCGAATATAGTCATACGTGCTTATGGAAAAGAACTTGCATGACATCTTTTGTCCTACCCTCCCGTGGCAGCGGGGTCCTAATGGAAAGGGATATTAAGGCCTCCTTTTAATAGAGTACCAGAACAAAGCATTAACACATAGTGAATACATGAAGTCCTCAAACTAAGGTCATCACCGGGAGTGGTCCCGATTATTGTCACTTCGGGGTTGCGGATCATAACACATAGTAGGTGAGTATAGACTTGCAAGATAGGATCAAGAACTCACATATATTCATGAAAACATAATAGGTTCAGATCTGGAATCATGGCAGTCGGGCCCTAGTGACAAGCATTAAGCATAGCGAAGTCATAGCAACATCAATCTCAGAACATAGTGGAAACTAGGGATCAAACCCTAACAAAACTAACTCGATTACATGATAGATCGCATCCAACCCATCACCATCCAGCAAGCCTACGATGGAATTACTCATGCACGGCGGTGAGCGTCATGAAATTGGTGATGCATGGAGGATGGTTGATGATGACGACGGCGACGAATCCCCCTCTCCGGAGCCCTGAACGGACTCCAGATCAGCCCTCCCGAGAGGTTTTAGGGCTTGACGGCGGCTCCGTATCATAAAACGCGATGAATCCTTCTCTCTGATTTTTTTTCTCCCCGAAAGTGAATATATGGAGGGTGAGTTGAGGTCAGTGGAGCGTCAGGGGGCCCACGAGGTAGGTGGGCGCGCCCAGGGGGCAGGCACCCCCCCACCCTCGTGGGCAGGGTGTGGGCCCCTGACGTGGATTCTTCTTCCAGTATTTTTAATATTTTCCAAAAATATGTTCCGTGGAGTTTCAGGTCATTCCGAGAACTTTTGTTTCTGCACATAAATAACACCATGGAAAGTCTGCTGAAAACAACGTCAGTCCGGGTTAGTTCCATTCAAATCATGCAAGTTAGAGTCCAAAACAAGGGCAAAAGTGTTTGGAAAAGTAGATCTGACGGAGATGTATCAACTCCCCAAGCTTAAACCTTTGCTTGTCCTCAAGCAATTCAGTTGATAAACTGAAAGTGATAAAGAAAAACTTTTACAAACTCTATTTGCTCTTGTTGTTGTAAATATGTAAAGCCAGCATTCGAGTTTTCAGCAAAGATTATGACTAACCACATTCACAATAACTCTTAAGTCTCATGTTTACTCATATCAATGGCATAATCAACTAGCGAGCAACAATAATAAATCTCGGATGACAACACTTTCTCAAAACAACCATGATATGATATAGTAAGATGGTATCTCGCTAACCCTTTCCGAGACCGCAAAACATAAATGCAGAGCACCTTTAAAGATCAAGGACTGACTAGACATTGTAATTCATGGTAAAAGAGATCCAGTCATAGTCATACCCAATATAAATTAATATTAATGGATGCAAATGACAGCTGCGCTCTCCAGCTAGTGCTTTTTAATAGGAGGGTGATGACTCAACATGAAAGTAAATAGATAGGCCCTTCGCAGAGGGAAGCAGGGATTTGTAGAGGTGCCAGAGCTCGATTTTGAAATAGAGATAAATAATATTTTGAGCGGCATACCTTCATTGTCAACATAACAACCAAGAGATGGCGATATCTTCCATGCTACACACATTATAGGCGGTTCCCAAACAGAATGGTAAAGTTTATACTCCCCCTCCACCAACAAGCATCAATCCATGGCTTGCTCGAAACAACGAGTGCCTCCAACTAACAACAGTCCTGGGGGAGTTTTGTTTGCAATTATTTTGATTTGATTTGCATAAAGCATGGGACTGGGCATCCCGGTGACCAGCCATTTTCTCGTGAGTGAGGAGCGGAGTCCACTCCTCTTGAGAATAACCCACCTAGCATGGAAGATCTGAGACAGCCCTAGTTGATACTTGAGCTATTCGAGCAATCAAAACAGAATTTCTTTTGAAGGTTTAGAGATTGACACATACTAAATTAATTGGTTCGGCAGGTTGATACCGCATATAGGAAGGTATAGTGGACTCATATGGAATTACTTTGGGGTTTAAGGAATTGGATGCATAAGCAGTATTCCGCTTAGTACAAGTGAAGGCTAGCAAAAGACTGGAAGCGACCAACTAGAGAGCGACAACAGTCATGAACATGCATTAAAATTAATAAACATTGAGTGCAAGCTTGAGTAGGATATAATCCACCATGAACATAAATATCGTGAAGGCTATGTTGATTTGTTTCAACTACATGTGTGACCATGTGCCAAGTCGAGTCACTTAAATCATTCAAAGGAGGATACCACCCCACTATACCACATCACAACCATTTTAATAGCATGTTGGCACGCAAGGTAAACCATTATAACTCATAGCTAATCAAGCATGGCACGAGCAACTATGATCTCTAATTGTCATTGCAAACATGTTTATTCATAATAGGCTGAATTAGGAATGATGAACTAATCATATTTACAAAAACAAGAGAGGTCGAGTCCATACCAGCTTCTCTCATCTCAATCAGTCCATCATATATCGTCATTATTGCCTTTCACTTACACGACCGAACGAAGTGAATAATAATAAGAGTGCACGTGCATTGGACTAAGCTGGAATCTGCGAGCATTCAATAAACAGGAGAAGACAAGGCAATATGGGCTCTTGGTTAAATCAACAATAATGCATATAAGAGCCACTTCAACAGTTTAATTATGGTCTTCTCCTATCGACCCCCAAAGAAAAGAAAAGAAATAAAACTATTTACACAGGAAAGCTCCCAACAAGCAAAAGAAGAACGGGAAATCTTTTTGGGTTTTCTTTTTAATTATTACTACTACAGCAAGAAAAGTAAACTAACTAAAAGCTACACTAATTTTTTTGTTTTTCTGAAGGTTTATCAAACACACAAGAAGAAAGCAAGAAAAATAAAATAAACTAGCATGGATATTACAGTGAAAGACTATGAGCACCGACATCTAGCACTGAGTGTGTAAACATAAATGTAATGTCGGTGGGAAATACGTACTCCCCCAAGCTTAGGCTTTTGGCCTAAGTTGGTTTATTGCCACGGATGGCCTGGCGGATATCCATAGTTGTAGCCGGGGTCGTACTGAGATGAAGAAGACTCTGATTGCCACTGGTTGGCAATCATCTCCGGATCCCACTGGTAATTAGATTGTCGTGGAGGCTCAAATTGTGGTTCCGGTTCTGGCTCTGTGGTTGAAGTAGGGTTCCGGTAGGCGTGAATGGCCGCCAGCAGAACGAGATACAAACTGTTTGTGTTGGTCGCGGAGGAAGTCGGTGAGGCCTCCGCATGATCGAGGCAAATTATATTTGGGCCTCTGTGCTTCTTCACCTTGCTTTTCCTTCGAGCTTGACTCGATGAGCCCCTCAAAAACCTCTTCATTATTTTCTAAAAAATTCTGAAATTTTTAGTAACTTCAAATAAAAGTGAACCAAGCTCAACAAAATTGATTGCAACTACTCCTACAAGTGCCTAGAGACTTAATCAAGCATTAGAACTACTTGGAACCATATAAATTTGACATGCAAACTCAAGAACATGGTCACCTAGGGAGCACAAATTTGCAATGAATAAAGCACTAGAACAAAAACTAATTGGACCAATGGAGGAGTCACATACCAAGGAACAATCTCCCCAAGCAGTTTCGTGAGAGGTGCTTTGAGCAAGGAGATAGAAAAACGCAGCAAAATGAGCTAGAACTCGTGCTTGAGCTGGATGGTGATTTTTTGGGGATGAAGAAGAAGTGTGTGGGTGCAGGAATAAGTGGAGGGGAGCCACCGTGGGCCCACGAGGCAGGGGGCGGGCCCCGTAGGGGTGGGCGCGCCCTGGACCCTCGTGGCCAAGTGGTTGCTCCCCCTGCTGTGTTCTCAGTGCCAGATATTCTCAAATATTCCAGAAAAAATCATATTTCAATTTCAGGGCATTTGGAGAACTTCTATTTTCGGGGTATTTTTATATTGCACGGATAAATCAGAAAGCAGACAGGAAAATACTACTTTTCCTTTATTTCAACTAAATAACAGAAAATAAAGAGAGGGTACAGAAGGTTGTGCCTTCTAGTTTCATCCATCTCATGCTCATCAAAAGGAATCCACTAACAAGGTTGATCAAGTCTTGTTAACAAACTCATTCCGAATAACATGGAACCGGAGAAATTTCGAATAACACTATGTTACCTCAACGGGTATATGTACATCCCCAATAATAAGAATATCATATTTCTTCTTGACAGTAGCTAGAGGAAATTCAAAACCTCCAAAAATAATCGATGGAATTTTTCCAATAGAATTGATACTGTGGACTTGAGGTTGTTTCCTCGGAAAGTGTACCGTATGCTCATTACCATTAACATGAAAAGTGACATTGCCTTTGTTGCAGTCAATAACAGCCCCTGCGGTATTCAAAAAAGGTCTTCCAAGAATAATAGACATACTATCGTCCTCGGCAATATCAAGAATAACAAAGTCTGTTAGAATAGTAAAGTTTGCAACCACAACAGGCACATCCTCACAAATACCGACAGGTATAGCAGTTGATTTATCAGCCATTTGCAAAGATATTTCTGTAGGTGTCAACTTATTCAAATCAAGTCTACGATATAAAGAGAGAGGCATAACACTAACACCGGCTCCAAGATCACATAAAGCAGTTTTAACATAGTTTCTTTTAATGGAGCATGGTATAGTGGGTACTCCTGGATATCCAAGTTTCTTTGGTATTCCACCCTTAAAAGTATAATTAGCAAGCATGGTGGAAATTTCAGCTTCCGGTATCTTTCTTTTATTAGTGACAATTTCTTTCATATACTTAGCATAAGGATTCATTTTGAGCATATCAGTTAATCGCATACGCAAAAAGATAGGTCTAATCATTTCAGCAAAGCGCTCAAAATCCTCATCATCCTTTTTCTTGGATGGTTTGGGAGGAAAAGGCATGGGTTTCTGAACCCAAGGTTCCCTTTCTTCACCGTGTTTCCTAGCAACAAAGTCTCTCTTATCATAACGTTGATTCTTTGATTGTGGGTTATCAAGATCAACAAAAGGTTCAATTTCTACATTATTATCATTGCTAGGTTGAGCATCATCATGAACATCATCATTAATATTATCACTAGGTTCATGTTCATTACCAGATTGTGTTTCAGCAGCAGAAATAGATATATCATTTTGATTCTCGGGTGTTTCGGCAATAGGTTCACTAGAAGCATGCAAAGTCCTATCATTTTTTTTCTTCTTTTTAGAAGAACTAGGTGCATCAATATTGATTCTCTGAGAATCTTGTTCAATTCTCTTAGGCTGGCCTTCAGGATATAAAGGTTCCTGAGTCATTTTACCAGTTCTAGTAGCCACTCTAACAACATAGTCATTTTTCTTACTATTTAATTCATTGAGCAAATCATTTTGAGCTTTAAGTACTTGTTCTACTTGAGTGGTAACCATAGAAGCATGTTTAGTAATGAGTTTAAGTTCACCTTTAACTCTAGACATATAGTCACCCAAGTGTTCAAGCGTATAAGAATTGCGTTTTAATTCTCTACCAAAATAAGCATTAAAATCTTCTTGCCTAACCATTAAGTTATCAAACTCATCCAAACATTGGCTAGCAAACTTAGTAGGAGGGATTTCAGCTTTATCATATATATAGAGAGAATTTACCTTTACTACGGTGTCGGGTTATCAAGACCATGAGTTTCTTCAATAGGTGAAGGATTAAGATCATGTGTTTCTTCAATAGGCGGTAAATTAAGACCATGTATTTCTTCAATAGGAGGTAAATTCTTAACATCTTCAGCTTTTATACCTTTTTCTTTCATGGATTTCTTTGCCTCTTGCATATCTTCAGGACTGAGAAATAGAACACCTCTCTTCTTCGGAGTTGGTTTAGGAATAGGCTCAGGAATTGGCTCAGGAAGTGTCCAATTATTTTCATTTGTCAACATATTATTCAATAGAATTTCAGCTTCATCCGGTGTTCTTTCCCTGAAAACAGAACCAGCACAACTATCCAGGTAATCTCTGGAAGCATCGATTAGTCCATTATAAAAGATATCAAGTATTTCATTTTTCTTAAGAGGATGATCAGGCAAAGCATTAAGTAATTGGAGAATCCTCCCCCAAGCTTGTGGGAGACTCTCTTCTTGATTTGCACAAAATTATATATATCCCTCAAAGCAGCTTGTTTCTTATGAGCAGGGAAATATTTAGCGAGAAGTAATAAATCATATCCTGGGGACTACGCACACAACCAGGATCAAGAGAATTAAACCATATCTTAGATTCACCCTTTAATGAGAACGGAAATATTTTAAGGATATATAGGTAGCGAGATTTCTCATCATTAGTGAACAGGGTGGATATATCATTTAATTTAGTAAGATGTGCCACAACAGTTTTGATTCATAGCCATGAAAAGGATCAGATTCAACCAAAGTAATTATATTAGGATCAACAGAGTCTTCATAATCCTTATCCCATACTGAGATAGGTGAGTAGCAAAAGCAGGGTCAGGTTTCATTCTAGCATTAAGAGATTGCTGCTTCCATTTAGCTAATAACCTCTTGAGCTCGTATCTATCTTTGCAAGCTAAAATAGCTAAAGCAGCTTCTTTTTCAAAAACATAACCCTCAGGAATAACAGGAGATTCATATTTATTAGGGAGAGAGTCTTCATCATCACTTTCATCAATGGTATCAGTTTCAACAATTTCATTCTCTCTAACCCTAGCAAGTTGTTCATCAAGAAATTCACCAAGTGGCACAGTAGTATCAAGCATAGAAGTAGTATCATCATAAGTATCATGCATAGCAGAAGTGGCATCATCAATAACATGCAACATATCAGAACGAATAGCAGAAGCAGGTTTAGGTGTCGCAAGCTTACTCAAAACAATCAAGCGCAGAGCTAGATGGCAGTTCCTTACCTCCCCTCGTAGTTGAGGGATAAATTTTTGTTTTCTCGTCTTTCAAGTTCTTCATGGTGACAGTAGATATAAATCCCAAGTGACTCAAAGAATAGAGCTATGCTCCCTGGCAACGGCGCCAGAAATAGTCTTGATAACCCACAAGTATAGGGGATCGCAAGAGTTTTCGAGGGTAGAGTATTCAACCCAAATTTATTGATTTGACATAAGGGGAGCCAAAGAATATTCTCAAGTATTAGTAGCTTAGTTGACAATTCAACCACACATGTAGAACATAGTATCTGCATCAAACTAATTTCTAGCAATGTTATATGCAAGTAACGGTAACGGTAGCAAATGTAATATTTTTTGGTTTTGTTGTGATTGTAACAGGAGCAACGGAAAAGTAAATAAGCGAAGAACAATATGTGAAAATCTCAGTAGGCATTGGATCGGTGATGGAGAATTATGTCGGATGCGGTTCATCATGTAACAGATCATAACATAGGGTGACACAGAACTAGCTCCAATTCATCAATGTAATGTAGGCATGTATTCCTAATATAGTCATACGTGCTTATGGAAAAGAACTTGCATGACATCTTTTGTCCTACCCTCCCGTGGCAGCGGGGTCCTAATGGAAAGGGATATTAAGGCCTCCTTTTAATAGAGTGCGGAACAAAGCATTAACACATAGTGAATACATGAACTCCTCAAACTACGGTCATCACCGGGAGTGGTCCCGATTATTGTCACTTCGGGGCTGCCGGATCATAACACATAGTAGGTGACTATAGACTTGCAAGATAGGATCAAGAACTCACATATATTCATGAAAACATAATAGGTTCATATCTGAAATCATGGCACTCGGGCCCTAGTGACAAGCATTAAGCATAGCAAAGTCATAGCAACATCAATCTCAGAACATAGTGGATACTAGGGATCAAACCTTTACAAAACTAACTCGATTACATTATAGATCTCATCCAACCCATCACCGTCCAGCAAGCCTATGATGGAATTACTCACGCACGGCGGTGAGCATCATGAAAATTGGTGATGGAGGATGGTTGATGATGACGACGGCGACGAATCCCCCTCTCCGGAGCCCCGAACGGACTCCAGATCAGCCCTCCCGAGATGTTTTAGGGCTTGGCGGTGGCTCCGTATCATAAAACGCGATGAATCCTTCTCTCTGATTTTTTTTCTCCCCAAAAGTGAATATATGGAGTTGGAGTTGAGGTCGGTGGAGCGTCAGGGGGCCCATGAGGCAGGGTGGCGCGCCCAGGGGGGCAAGCGCCCCCCACCCTCGTGGGCAGGGTGTGGGCCCCCTGACGTGGATTCTTCTTCCAGTATTTTTAATATTTTCCAAAAATATGTTCCGTGGAGTTTCAGGTCATTCCGAGAACTTTTGTTTCTGCACATAAATAACACCATGGAAAGTCTGCTGAAAACAGCGTCACTCCGGGTTAGTTCCATTCAAATCATGCAAGTTAGAGTCCAAAACAAGGGCAAAAGTGTTTCGAAAAGTAGATACGACGGAGACGTATCACTGCCCCAAGTACTTAGCGGATAAGAAGGCCGGCAACACCAAAGGTATATGTGATATACATGTTATTGATGTGTACCTTACCAGCGCTCGTAGTAGCTCCTGGTATTTGATACCGGTGCGGTTGTTCATATTTGTAACTCAAAACAGGTGCTACGGAATAAGCGGAGACTGGCGAAGGACGAGGTGACGATGCGTGTCGGGAATGGTTCCAAGGTCGATGTGATCGTCGTCGGCACGCTACCTCTACATTTACCTACAGAATTAGTTTTAAACCTCAATAATTGTTATTTAGTGTCAGCTTTGAGCATGAACATTGTATTTGGAGCTCGTTTAATACGATATGGCTACTCATTTAAATCTGAGAATAATGGTTGTTCCATTTATATGAGAGATATGTTTTATGGTCATGCCCCTCTGGTCAATGGTTTATTTTTGTTTAATCTCAAACGTGATGTTACACATATTTATAGTGTGAATGCCAAAAGATGTAAGGTTGATAATGATAGTCCCACAAACTTGTGGCACTGCCGCCTTGGTCACATATGTGTCAAACGCATGAAGAAACTCCATGCAGATGGTCTTTTGGAGTCTCTTGATTATTGGAAATGACCAAGACTCCGCTCAATGAGCGTGTGAACCATGCCTCATGGGCAAAATGACCAAGACTCCGTTCTCCGGAACAATGGAGCGAGCAACCAACTTATTGGAAATCATACATACTGATGTGTGCGGTCCAATGAGCGTTGAGGCTCGCGGTAGCTATCGTTATGTTCTCACCCTCACTGATGACTTAAGTAGATATGGGTATGTCTACTTAATGAAACACAAGTCTGAGACCTTTGAAAAGTTCAAGGAATTTAAGAGTGAGGTAGAGAATCAACGTGACAGGAAAATAAAGTTCTTCCGATCAGATCATGGAGGAGAGTACTTGAGTCACGAGTTTGGCACACACTTAAGAAAATGTGGAATTGTTTCACAACTCACGCCGCCTGGAACACCTTAGCAAAATGGTGTGTCCGAACGTCATGTCGCACTCTATTGGATATGGTGTGATCTATGATGTCTCTTACCGATCTACCGCTATCATTTTGGGGTTATGCTTTAGAGACTGCCGCTTTCACTTTAAATAGGGCTCCGTCGAAATCCGTTGAGACGACACCATATGAATTATGGTTTGGAAAGAAACCTAAGTTGTCGTTTCTGAAAGTTTGGGGATGCGATGCTTATGTCAAGAAACTTCAACCTGAAAAGCTCGAACCCAAGTCGGAAAAATGCGTCTTCATAGGATACCCTAAGGAAACTATTGGGTATACCTTCTACCTCAGATCCGAAGGAAAGATCTTTGTTGCCAAGAATGGATCCTTTCTAGAGAAAGAGTTTCTCTCGAAAGAAGTAAGCGGGAGGAAAGTAGAACTTGATGAGATACTACCTCTTGAACTGGAGAGTAGCGCAGCTCAGTAAGATGTTTCTGTGGTGCCTGCACCGACTAGAGAGGAAGTTAATGATGATGATCATGAAACTTGGATCAGTTGGTCTTGAACTTCATAGGTCCACAAGGACACGCCCGCCGCCAGAGTGGTATGGCAACCCTGTCACGGAAATCATGTTGTTAGACAATGGTGAACCTTGAACTATGAAGAAGCGATGGCGGGCCCGGATTCCAACTAATGTCTTGAAGCCATGAAATCCGAGATAGGATCCATGTATGAAAATGAAGTATGGACTTTGACAGACTTGCCCGATGATCGGCAAGCCATAGAGAATAAATGGATCTGTAAGAAGAAGACTGACGCGGATGGTAATGTGACCATCTATAAGGCTCGTCTTGTCGCTAAGGGTTATCGACAAGTTCAAGGGGTTGACTACGATGAGACCTTCTCACCCGTAGCGAAGTTGAAGTCCGTCTGAATCATGTTAGCAATTTCCGCATTCTATGATTATGAGATATGGCAAATGGACATCAAAACGGCATTCCTTAATGGTTTCCTTAAGGAAGAATTGTATATGATGCAGCCAGAAGGTTTTGACGATCCTAAGAATCTTGACAAGGTATGCAAGCTCCAAATAGCTCAATCTATGGGCTGGTGCAAGAATCTGAAGTTGGAACATTCGCTTTGATGAGATGATCAATGCGTTTGGGTTTATGCAGACTTATGGGGAAGCCTGTGTTTACAAGAAAGTGAGTGGGAGCTCTGTAGCATTTCTCATATTATATGTGGATGACATACTATTGATGGGAAATGATATAGAATTTTTGGAAAGCATAAAGGCCTACTTGAATAAGTGTTTTCAATGAAGGACCTTGGAGAAGCTGCTTACATATTAGGCATCAATATCTATAGAGATAGATCGAGATGCCTCATTGGTCTTTCACAAAGCACATACCTTGACAAGATATTGAAGAAGTTCAATATGGATCAGTCCAAGAAGGGGTTCTTGCCTGTATTGCAAGGTGTGAGATTGAGCATGACTCAATGCCCGACCTCGGCAGAAGATAGAGAAAAGATAAGTGTCATCCCCTATGCCTCAGCCATAGGTCTATTATGTATGCCATGTTGTGTACCAGACATGATGTGAACATTGCCGTGAGTTTGGTAGGAAGGTACCAAAGTAACCCCAGCATGAAACACTGGACAGCGGTCAAGAATATCCTAAAGTACATGAAAAGGACTAAGGATATGTTTCTCGTTTATAGAGGTGACGAAGAGCTCCTCGTAAAGGGTTACGTCGATGCTAGCTTCGACACAGATCTAGATGACTCCAAGTCACAAACCGGGTACATGTACATTTTGAATGGTGGGGTAGTCAGCTGGTGTAGTTGCAAGCAAAGCGTCGTGGCGGGATTTACATGTGAAGCGGAGTACATAGCAGCCTCGGAGGCAGCACAGGAAGCAGTCTGGATGAAGGAGTTCATCACCGACCTAGGAGTTATTCCCAATGCGTTGGGCCCAATGACTCTCTTCTGTGACAACACTGGAGCTATTGCCCTTGCCAAGGAGCCCAGGTTTCACAAGAAGACCAGACATGTCAAGCATCGCTTCAACTCCATTCGTGAATACATTCAAGATGGAGGCATAGATATCTGTAAAGTGCATACGGATCTGAATGTCGCAGATCCGTTGACTAAACCTCTTCCACGAGGAAAACATGATCAACACCAGAACTCTATGGGTGTTCGATTCATCACAATGTAACTAGATTATTGACTCTAGTGCAAGTGGGAGACTGTTGGAAATATGCCCTAGAGGCAATAATAAATTGGTTATTATTATATTTCCTTGGTCATGATAATTGTCTATTGTTCATGCTATAATTGTATTAACCGGAAACCGTAATACATGTGTGAATACATAGATCGTAATATGTCCCTAGTAAGCCTCTAGTTGACTAACTCGTTGATAAATAGATGGTCGTGGTTTCCTGACCATGGACATTGGATGTCATTGATAACGGGATCACATCATTGGGAGAATGATGTGATGGACAAGACCCAATCCTAAGCGTAGCACAAGATCGTGTAGTTCGTTTGCTAAAGCTTTTCTAATGTCAAGTATCATTTCCTTCGACCATGAGATCGTGCAACTCCCGAATACCGTAGGAATGCTTTAGGTGTACCAAACTTCACAACGTGGCGGGTGGCTATAAAGGTGCACTACGGTATCTCCGAAAGTGTCTGTTGGGTTGGCACGAATCGAGACTGGATTTGTCCTCCATTATGATGAAGAGGTATCTCTGGGCCCACTCGGTAATGCATCATCATAATGAGCTCAATGTGACTAAGGAGTTGGTCACGGGATCATGCGTTACGGAACGAGTAAAGAGACTTGCAGTAACGATATTGAACGAGGTATGGGGATACCGACGATCGAATCTCGGGCAAGTAACATACCGATAGACAAAGGGAATTGCATACGGGATTGATTGAATCCCCGACATCGTGGTTCATCCAATGAGATCATCGTGGAACATGTGGGAGCCAACATGGGTATCTAGATCCCGCTGTTGGTTATTGGCCGGAGAGATGTCTCGGTCATGTATGCATGGTTCCCGAACCCGTAGGGTGTACACACTAGGTTCGATGACGCTAGAGTTGTTATGGGAAATAGTATGTGGTTACGAAGGTTGTTCCGAGTCCCGGATGCGATCCCGGACGTCACGAGGAGTTCCGGAATGGTCCGGAGGTGAAGAATTGTAGATGGGAAGTCTCGTTTCAGTCGCCGGAATAATTGCGGGGTTATCGGTATTGTACCGGGACCATCGGAAGGTGTCCGGGGGTCCACCGGGTGGGGCCACCTGCCCCGGTGGGCAAGTGGGCTGAACAAGGGAGGGAACCAGCCCCTGGTGGGATGGTGCGCCCCCCCCCCCCCCCGGTACTCCCAAAAATACCCGAATCACTCGGAACCTTTCCGAACTCCGAATATAGTCGTCCAATATATCGATCTTTATGTCTCGACCATTTCGAGACTCCTCGTCATGTCCCTGATCTCATCCGGGACTCCGAACTCCTTCGGTACATCAAAACTCATAAACTCATAATAAAATTGTCATCGTAGCGTTAAGCGTGAGGACCCTACGGGTTCGAGAACTATGTAGACATGACCTAGAACTATTCTCGGTCAATAACAAATAGCGGAACTTGGATGCCCATATTGGCTCCTACATATTCTACGAAGATCTTTATCGGTCAAACCGCATAACAACATACGTTGTTCCCTTTGTCATCGGTATGTTACTTGCCCGAGATTCGATCATCGGTATCCAATACCTAGTTCAATCTCGTATCGGCAAGTCTCTTTACTCGTTACATAATGCATCATTCCGTAACTAACTCATTAGCTACATTTCTTGCAAGGCTTATAGTGATGTGCATTACCGAGAGGGCCCAGAGATACCTCTCCGACAATCGGAGTGACAAAACCTAATCTCGAAATCGCCAACCCAACATGTACCTTTGGAGACACCTGTAGTACTCCTTTATAATCACCCGATTACGTTGTGACGTTTGGTAGCACCCAAAGTGTTCCTCCGTAAACGGAGCTGCATAATCTCATAGTTACAGGAACATGTATAAGTCATGAAGAAAGCAATAGCAATATACTAAATGATCAAGTGCTAGGCTAACGGAATGGGTTATGTCAATCACATCATTCTCCTAATGATGTGATCCCGTTAATCAAATGACAACTCATGTCTATGGCTAGGAAACTTAACCATCTTTGATTCAACGAGCTAGTCAAGTAGAGGCATACTAGTGACACTATGTTTGTCTATGTATTCACACATGTATAATGTTTCCGGTTAATACAATTCTAGCATGAATAATAAACATTTATCATGATATGAGGAAATAAATAATAACTTTATTATTGCCTCTAGGGCATATTTCCTTCACCCCCCCTCCAAGGGGCCCTAGGCGCCTAGGGTTAGAAACCCTAGGGGGTGAGGGCGCCTCCCACCTGACTTGGGGGGCAAGTCCCCCTTGCCCCCACTGTAGTAGACGGGATCTAGGGGGCCGGACCCCTCTCCCCTTTCCCTTATAAATAGTGGGGGTGGGAGGGCTGCCATACCCCTTCCCCTGGCGCAGCCCCCCCCCCCCCTCCAACACCTCCTCCTCCTCCGTAGTGCTTGGTGAAGCCTGTGGGAGAACCACGAGCTGCATCACCACCATGTCGTCGTGTTGTCGGAGTTCTCCCTCAACTTCTCCTCTCCCCTTGCTGGATCAAGAAGGAGGAGACGTCCCCGGGCTGTACGTGTGTTGAATGCGGAGGCGCCGTCCACTCGGCGCTAGATCGGATCTTCCACGATTTGAATCACCGCGAGTACGACTCCATCATCCGCGTTCCTTGTAACGCTTCCGCTTAGTGATTTTCAGGGGTATGAAGATGCACTCCCTCTCTCTCGTTGCTGGTATCTCCTAGATTGATCTTGGTGACACGTAGGATTTTTTTTGAATTGTTACTACGTTCCCCAACAGCCGTTCCTTGCTCGTTACAAATTATCGTGCTATCAAACTACTCGTTACTTATAATTCCAGTGCTTGCAGAGAATACCTTGCTGAAAACCACTTGTCATTTCCTTCTGCTCCTCGTTGGGTTCGACACTCTTACTTACCGAAAGGACTACGCTTGATCTCATATACTTGTGGGTCATCACCTATTGCCTTAAAATTAAGTATACTATTTTGAATGCTAGCCGAGTTATCCATATACCCCACTCGAATCGAAGAACTAAGATTGTAATTTTTTTTCTGAACAAAAGGGGTTTCCCCCTATTTCTAGTAATAGAAACCATTAGGCGTTCACACCACTAAGAGTCTAAGACCTACAGCCAAAGGAAACAAGCAAAAAGAGCAAGGAACGAATCATAAGAGTGAAGACGCAACTCTCTTCTGATTCAAGAGCTAGACTACTCCAAACCAAGGGGATTCACAAGACACCCCCCCCCCCCAAATGTCAAACTCACAAGACTTCAGTAGAATACCAAAATAAAGCTGGACGTAGAAACTACATCTAAGCAGCAGCATACATCCTTGACTAGCCGGCATGGATCTTTGACCCCCGAGATGTTAGTATGGGGCACCAGTTGCAAGACGTGGATAGTCGCAAACCCCACTCCCCATTGTATTTATATCTCAGTTGAGGTATGCCTCATTTTCATCACCCTCCGCTCTGGCGAACCGAAGACAACAAAAGGGTGGCGGTCGGTAGTTGCTCCATCGAGACACATTGGCCATCATCTAGCGAGTAACTGACAACGGTCGGAGATCCTAATCTGCATTACAGCAAGAGAAACTCTAATCTCGTCCTCGGGTAGCTTTCGTTGTTTGGACGCCCGGATTATGTGTTTGTTGCTTCGTGTGGACGACTCAAAGTTGGAAACCCTAATATGAATATATATATATATACATACATATATATATATATATATATATATATACATATATATATATATATATATTGGATTTAGCCCACATTTGTCATGGGAATAGTAAGTTAGGGTTTTGGTTGCAATTTTGTTGGTACCATCTACGTGTTCTCTTAATTGAGGGTTTGTGGCTTATTTTCTGATATTTTTATAGCTTTTTCTGATAAGGTCGCATAAGGAGTTGATCCCCATAGAACTAATAGTGAGAAATTCTAAGGACTTGACCAAAGAGATATAAATTGATGGCAAAATGGCCAGTTTATGGATGTGAACTTGACACACGATTGCCTCTTTGGATTGAGGGCTTCGTGAAATCAACTGGAACTTCAAACAATCCATGATTCTAAACCAGTCATTAGGGTATTCATAGAAGACACATTCTCGTTTGAGAGTGTTGGTTTCGAGTCAAGCCAAATGGCCCTCCTAAATTGGCAGCATGCATACCTCCTTGACGACAGACAACTCTTGCTATAGCAGTGGAGGAGGAAGAGCTAGTACCGCGGCCAGCATGTGAAGGCGATGACGGCGAGCCTTTCTTCTTCGCTCGCTTCCTTAATAACGAGTTTTTGCTCACAGGCATAGCAACGGCGACGCACGAGAGAGAGAGAGAGAGAGAGAGAGAGGGGGGGAGGAGAGATCGGGAAATGGCCTTTTTATAAAGAAAAGAAAATCAAACGCTTCCCGCGCAAATATGTCCCGCCACGAGCCCCTGCTGCCGACGCGGTGGTAGCCGAAGCGCCGCCCTGCCGATGCAACGGTAGCCGAAGCGACGCCCCGGTCAAACCCGGGTTAGCAGGACCTAGAAATACATTCCCCAAGAACAGAACCGATTTGACAACTTTGGTAAAGAAAAAGGGGAATTATGACCTTGGATGCCTTTTACTCAAACTTTTTTCCCCTTTTGAGAAATTTACTCGGCAGTTTTCGGCGGCGTTGCGCACCTGTGGACGCGAGCGAGGTCGGCGTGGATAGACATCCATCTCTGGTCCGCTGGCCAGGTGGCGGCCCGATCGGGAACGGACGGGCCAGATGGAGCCCTGCCATCCGCTCCCCCACCGCGTGCACCCCCCCTTGCCATCCCACCACACCACTCGCCCCCAAGTTGCAACGCCCACACCCCACCCCCACCGGCCGCCGCCGCTTCCCCCCTCACCCCCTCCCCGGCGACGGCGACGGCGACGAGCGACGTGCACCCTCGCCCTCCCTCCGCCGGAGCGGCGGTCAGCCGGCTTCCTTAGGTACCGCGCCCCCGATCCATCCATCCACCCACCCACCCACCCCGCCCGCCGCCTTCTTCCCCGTCGCGGATTTCGCCGCCGCCGCGCTCAAATCTGGGCGGGGCACCGTCGGTAGAAGCTCCGGGTTAGGGAGGACGCGCCGGTATAGTAGCGTCCTCGTGGCGCCGGCTTCGGTCCCCGACACGATCGCCTAGGAGTCGGTTTTGCTCGGTCGGGGCGTGGGATAGGCGGGTTCCAGTTACAGACCACCGGTTGTAGATACTCCGATGAACCCCCTCGGTTACTCCTCAGCTTTAGCGCACATGGTGCCCGCGGATCTACAACATCCGCGTATCGATTTTCGGCCCAGGTGTGAGGAAATGGGGTGTTGCTTTTCTGGGGCAGAACAGAGGCAGGTGTGTCAGCTATGGGCAGTATGTCAATTGCTGCTAGCTCTGATCAATTTGTGAGTGTTTTCAAGAGTGTTCGGGCGTTCAAGCGCTGCTAGTTAGTACCCCTGAAATTGCTTTCGCGGATGAAACGATCTAAATAAAGCAAGGTTTGAGTAGTTAGTTAACAGGGTGTCTGGATGCCGACTCTAAATCGGATTCAGATTCGGACAGACGTCGGGCAGTATGTTATTTATTTCCATTTATTTGCTTTGGGTAGCAATGTCGTAGGATTTATAACCAGCACTTCCTTTTTGTACCCACGGTTGAAACAACTCATCGTGTTTTTATCATGTGTGTGCAGGCTTGTGGGTTTTCTGTTGCGGATGAAGGTGGAAGATTGTTGCCACTGATCTCCAGGGTATACTTTATCGCTCAAATATGGAGATGGTCGATGCAGTCGATGGATACAAGTTTGCCGACGAATCTACGAGCGATGTCCGTGTTTGCTTTAGAAGGACCGGCGGTCGCGGTGAGCAGCCAGAACGGTTTCCCTGCCACTCGTCCGTCCTCTCCAACAGGAGCAAGTATTTCGCGGACTTGCTGGGTCAACAAAACGATGCCCGTTCTGGTGGTAGCAATAACTGCATTGAAGTCGGGTGCCCGAGGGCTGAGTATGACCATTATGTCAAGTTGTTGAAGTTTATGTATCTTTCGAGAGAATCGATTGAGGACGCAATCACCTCCGTTAAGTCGGCTCTTGGCGTTCTTCGAGCAGCCACATCTCTCAAATCCGAGTTCGTTGCGGAAACCTGCATCGGATACCTTGAATCCGCTTCCTGGGAAGAAAAGGAGGAGGAAGAGATTTTACAGTTTGCTCAGACCCTGGCCCCAGAAGCTGCTGCACCTTTGTTGGCCCGTTTGCAAGCTCCCAGTGCGAACGCTGTCAAGACTGTTTTCATCTCCGCTGTGCGCTTTGCTACGTCCATGGAGACTTCAGCTGCTCCTTTATTCGATGACCTCAAGACTGCTGCTCAAGAGCAGATTGACTTCATGCTCCATGATGGTGATGACCCTGCAATTGTTATGATGGATGAAGATGTAAGGTCTGTCTTGAGGGAAGGTTTGACAAAACTGTTGTCAACGCTTCGGACCGGACTGGATCCCTTGGCCTCAGAGTTTGATAAATTGCCTGAACAAGCAGAGCAAAGGATTGTGCGCAGCTTAGTTGACATTGACTGGATAACCACTGTCTTGACAAAGATTGAGCTGATGAACGAGTTTGTTTCTGGCTGGTTAGAAATCTCAGACCATGTTGTCTCGGTGGTTCAGGATGAGAAGTATAGCTCGGGTCTGTGGGCTGTGAAGACAAAGCTTATAGAAGTGACTGGAAAGGCCTTGGATGCTGTTGGCTATGGCTCTGTGATCCTCCCGT
Organism: Aegilops bicornis; assembly: GCA_021605145.1. Lineage (NCBI taxonomy): Eukaryota > Viridiplantae > Streptophyta > Magnoliopsida > Poales > Poaceae > Aegilops > Aegilops bicornis. Next base: position 46,313,572 of record CM038675.1, on the reverse strand, counting down.
CAACATCCAGAGCGCATCTTGTGAAGACATGGCTCCCGTACATCCGGACGACAAAGCGCTTCCTTGATGCCAAGGCGAAAGACGAGGCATTTCCTCAGATGGACGCGGGCTTGTGCCAGAACATCGAGAGCGCGATTGTTTCATTGATTTTAGCATTGCCTTCAGGTGACCAGTCGGATATCCTGTCGGACTGGATGCAGAAAGCAGACAAGTTCAGATACCCTGACCTCACCGAGGCATTCGAGATGTGGTGTTACCGCAGCAAAACAGCAATCAGGCGGCTGAATGGGGCGACAGATAAGGGGAGCAACCCTATCAGCCTGTAAGGCTTACCATTGTTTTAATTGTAGACTGTAAAAGAGTGATATTAGCCGGTTATACCAACCAAATTCTCATTGTCGGATGTTGTTGTTGTTGTGGATGTTGTAAAACCATCACCCATGTTCTATACAGTTCAGTTCTTCTGCAGTATGCTCTTGTCGAAAATCACCGGTTTTATCTATTAATTATACTCGCGCGGAGATATCTGAGCATCCTCAAGCCTATAATTATTGTTTTAGTGATACTCATATTGATTTTTTTCCCTTATTACATTGTATACCAGGTTAAGAGTTCCTGGACCGAGTGACCCCCAGTTCCAACCAGGTCTGGTATTCCTCTTGTTCCTGAGGACCGCTTAAGCATGGATCCTGAATGACTTCGTTCTCTGGCATGCTTTCATGGTTCCATGGCCAAAAACTTCCTCTAAAAAAAAGAGCTTGATGGTTGCTTCTTTCAGGTTATGTTGCCAAAAATGGTTGCTCCTGACGTTTTTTGACACGAACGTCTTACATTTTGCGACAGAGGGAGTAGTAAGCAAATAGCCTGACGTTGCTTCTGTCCTGATCTTGCATTAAGTCTTGGCAAGTTAATTCCCTTAAGAAAGGAAATCTGGCAACATGATTCTATATATTAACAATCCCTACCGAATAAAATAATCAAAATGCTTATCAGGCTTTTGTGGTGTTCACCATGTGCCTACCAATTTCCTTGTTCTTTCCTATATTCTTTGGTTATCAAGTTTGTGCTTTGCAATATGTGTTAAGAGGCCGGGAAAGTCATTCTTTAGCATTCTTGTGCAGCTTAATGGAAGTGGACCATGCATCATATAGGGTTGGAAATTTAGTTGCTAGGGATCATTGTCTTCACTAAACAGCTCGAATCAAACACAACACTAAATTACGGGCCATCCTAACCCAGCTACTACTCATGCATCATCAGCCCACCTGACCTCCTAATCAAACGAAAGAAACCATTTGGGGCTTGGCAACTTCTGTGAAAGCAGGGCATTCATCAGTTGTCCCATTGTAGCACAGGCATCTTCTCAGCCTTCTAAATTATTATAACATTCAACTGATTGAGGCAATCATGAGGCCAATCTCGCGCTAATCATATGCTAACATCATTCCAAGCACCTTGTTAAGTACGCACAGTAGGTTCGATTATGAGCTTAATTCGTCGAAAGCCGCTTTGTGTTTACGATTATTATGATTATGATTAGCAGGGGAGGGGCAAGAGGGAGATGATTGCTGCCAAGGCGAATGCCCATCCAGCTGAATCCTGCCAATCTCCTGATGTGTTAGGGCTAGCTGAAAAAGCAAAGCTTTCCTCGTAGTGGAACGTAAAGCGGATGATTAACAAGGGTTTTTTCGTGATGATGATAATAATCAATCTCTCTCTCTCTCTCTTTTTTATCGATGGCTTTTTTCGCCCGTGCGTCGTGAGATTTAAAAAATTGCAAGCTGCTCCATTTGGGTTTTTTGGAACCAAATCCAAGGCCCCCTTTTCTCTTCAGTTACAGACAAGCGGTTCATTTGATTCGTGGCATGATTAGCTGACGCGCAAACAGTGAATGGAGTGCACTAATGCGGGGTGCCAACCTAAAAAGATGAGTATCTATGTGTGTAGGATGTAGCTCAATGGGCTGGATAATTATTCATGCTGTGCTAGTGGAGTTGAACATTTGAGCTAATCTATTGTAATCTAGTGTGTGTGATTGATGGACAGGGAAGGAAGATCGGCATGTGACATGCAAGATTCAGAGGAGGCTGCTCAGGAAGTGGAACACACTGGCATTATATTTTTGCACTGACAGTATACATATGGTATGTATTTACAGGCTTACATCTATATATACTCTCATAGTACATAGTATATGTATGTATTCATATGTATATACGCTACTGCTGCTAATTCTACAGTTTATGAGACTAACATCTACTAGCTTCCATACTTCGGTCAGGGCCTGCAACGTCGTCGTCTTGGAGAGTCTGTTCATCGCCGGCTGGTGATCGATCAAAATTTACGGTGCTCGGATCCCTAGCTAGGCGATGGCCATGCCGCGGTCGGCGTTGGAGCTCTGGACCTGGAACCTGAAGCTGGTGACGGGAAGAGCGCTCTCCTCCTTCTCCTTCTCGGCGGTGATGGCCTCGGAGAAGCTCCACAGCCTGGCGGCCTCCTCGGCGCTGCACGCCAGCCTCGACGGCGCCGCCTCGTTGCAGTCGGCGAAGTATCTCCCCGACATCCCCGCCACCGCCGGGTGCACCGCCGCGTAGCACGTCGTCGCCGCCGCCTGGACATGCACACAAGGGTCAGGATTCCGGCGTGGAAACTGTTGATCGGCTGAAGATCCTGAAGTGAAGTGAGAGTGACTGACCTGCGGGACCGTCTTGAGGAGCTTGGATGCCAGGAAGAACACCGTGTCTGCAGTGGCAAGTTGTTCCAGGGCACAATAAGATCACCATTTGCCACGTCTATTTGTTGGCTCGAGTCGGAAAACTCCGTCCTCGATGCGACGTGAGGCTGACACGTGGTGCCTGGGCCCATGTGCCGGCCTCACATCGCGACGACGGTGTTTTCTGACTTCGGATTATTTTCATGAAACAAGAGGGGAGGAGGAGGAGGAGGACGTACTGGTGACGAGGCCGGCGCGGTCGCGGATGAGGCGGGTGCGCACGATGCCGGGGTGGACGCAGTTGGCGGTCACGTCGGCGCCCATCTCCCTGAGCCGGCCGGCGAGGGCCGTGGTGTGGAGCACGTTGGCGAGCTTGGAGAGCGCGTAGGCCCGCGTCGGATCGTACGGCCTGCAGAGGGCCATCAAGTTTCCGGCAGAGGGCTCACGTGAATCTCGAAGCACCATGTACGGTTGTGATTAATACGAAGGTAAATGACGTACGTGGCCTTGCGGGTGACGCGGTGGAGGTAGGCGAGGGGCCCGTCGTCGCCGGCGTCGGCGGCGAACCAGGCGTGCACGGTGGAGGAGACGTTCACGACGCGGCCCTTCACGCCGGTGGCCCTGGCCGTGCCCGCCATGGCGGGCAGAAGCAGGTTCGTGAGCAGGAAGTGGCCCAGGTAGTTGGTGGCGAAGGTCATCTCCACGCCGTCCTCCGACACCGCGAACCGCTCCGCGTACTGCCCCGCGTTGTTTCTGCACGCACGCGCACCCGATCAGTTAAGCTAATCATCACGGCGATCGCCGGCGACGGGCGGAGACGAGGGCGTGGATCGAGCAAGTGATTACATGAGGAGGTTGAGGGGGAGGCGGAGGGCGAGGAAGCGGGCGACGAAGCGGCGGACGGAGCCGAGGGAGGAGAGGTCGAGCGGGAGCACCACGACGCGGTCACCGGCGTCCCCGAGGTCGGCGAGGATGCGGGCGCGGGTCTCCTCGGCCGCCTTGAGGTTGCGCGCCGGGAGCACGAGCCTGGCGCCGCGCCGGGCCAGCACGCGCGCCGTCTCGGCGCCGATCCCGGACGTGGCGCCGGTGACGATGGCGGTGATGTGGCCCAGGTCGCCCGCGGGCAGGGTGGCCTCCTCCGCGGTGGTGCGCGAGCCGTAGCCGCTCGGACCCGCCGAGCCGGCCAGGTACCTCAGCGAGCTCAGCATGGCGCTCATGGAGGAAGCACGGAGAGGGAGAGAGATGGGTGGAGAGTGGAGAGCGGTGTGGTGGGAGAGGAGGACGGGGGTATAAATAGCCGGCCGGAAAGATGAAGAAGATGACTCCTCCGTCGAGTGCACACGCGCGCGCGCACGGACGCGCGGTGCGTTGCACTACGAGGTGCTCTGGAAAGGGACATGCACTGCAGACTGCACGTACCAACGATCCATTTCTCCGTTGCTCATTAATTTCGTAGACTACAGATGGCGATCGTCTTCGAAAATAAATTGACCCTCAAACTGTACTGGCCAAGCGAACCAACCTGTGGTTGTTCTTGAGTTAGCGACAGCCAGATCCCCGCCATCGTAATTCGGGCCTCGATTTGGCGTTGGTCTTCGATTTTTCTAAATTTATTCTAGACCTTTCAGTGATGTGTGTTTGCTGGGAGGAGACATTCCCGTCGACTACGAAGGCGTCTGTGCGCGACTTTATCAATCTCACGATGATGTGCTAGGTCAGTCTCTTGAAGGTGCTCATAGGGATAAGGTGTATGCGTGTGTGCGTTCATAGGGGTGAGTGTATGCTTATGTATGTGGACGGCATCGATTATATCCTGTTAAAAAGAACTGGACTCCTTCGACTGAGACATAACAAAGTCTTGATCGACTGAGATTTAGTAAGATTGTTTAAAGAGATCGACTGGTTGCAGCCGTCTTAATTCAGACTAGTTTTGCCGGTCAGCCAACATTATTTACAAGGTCCGTTAATGTTGAGGTTGTACCATCGGTCCACCAAGGATCAAACATTTTTTACGCCTTTGTAGCGATTGACACACCAATGACACAAGATTTTAATCGACTTTGAATCAGTAAAATTTATGTATACAAAAGATAACTTTTCACAGAGGTTTTTGAACGTTGGATATCATGTTCATATCGATTTCCTAGTACCTGGCGAGACTGCCCCCCCCCCCCCTATCTACCCCTCTGGCAATGGGAGGGGCGGGGACCCTAGGGCGGTGGTGAGATCGATGATGGCGTGGAATAAGGTCTTCTGGTCTCGCCCTCGTTTCGGTGGTGCTCCTTTGTGCCGCCGGAAGTCGTGTGGCAGATGATGTGTCTTCAGATCGGTCTTAGTCTTCCTTCTGCATGTTTGTCTTGGTGACACTGTCCCGTGGAGCTGATGACAACTGACGGAGGCCTCGGCCGCACCGGGGAGCTCACACATGTGAGGTTTGTGTTCCCCGACTCCATTTGCTCAGACTTGAGGCGTTGTACACGCTCACAGGCAGCATCGAGCTATACGCTATGAACAGGAATAAAGAGAGGGGAGAGGTGGCGGAGAGCGGTGGACAACCGGAGTCGGGAGCCTGTCAGCGAATGGGTGAGTGTGCTAGCTGCATAGCATAGCATGTACATGTACGTACGTGCGCGTGGGTCAAACGATATCTCATCTTCTATTCTGCGTACGTGCTCCGGCTAGATAGATGTAGCTTTTGTTCGCTAGTGCCTAGCGCTGTGGATGATGGAGCATATTTGAGGTCCACGTACCGATCCGTCCAGAGAAAACCCCATCTTCGGACTCTGTTGCGAGATGGAAGCACGGATGGCGGTCGTCTTAATCGCCAGCAGTTTCTCCCGCTCCTTCTTTCTCCATCAAATCAAATCAAATACTTTGGAAGATTTGCATCGGATTTCGTAGCCCTCGTCTGGGTACATGGGCGGCAACTGCAGTTCCGGCTGCTCCGCTCCGGCATCCTCCTCCCCTATTCTTCACGTCGAGTTCGGCGAAGAGCGCGTCGGACGCCGCCTGCTCCTACTGAAGGAAGTACTAGTTGGCCTTCGCATAGGCCTCATCCTGGATTGACTCCAGGACGGCCTGCTGCTCCGCCATCTTCGTGGCTTGGGCGATGGCAAACTTCGCCTCCGCCTCCGCCTCCGCCATGTTGAACCGCGGAGCAGGTTGCTCCTCCTCCGGATCCGCCACCTCCATCGGCTCCGGTAGCTGCTCTCCCTCCTCCTCCGGCTGCTACTCCTCCTCCTCTTCCTCTGGCTCCTGCGAGTTCGGAGGCGGTCCGACAGCGATGCGGTGGCACGCCTCGCTTGATCGATCTCGTCTGTGATCTGCCTCTGGCGCTCCGTTGTAACACTAGTAGAAAAGGGGCCTATTGACCCGGTTGGTGAGGGCCTTTAGTCCCGGTTCATGAACCGGGACTAAAGGGTCGGTACTAATACCCTGGCCCTTTAGTCCCGGTTCAATCCGAATCGGACCGATGGGCCTCCACGTGGCCTGTCCGAGCCCAGACAGAGGAGTTTTGGTCCCGTTGGTGGCACCAACCGGGACCAATAGGCATCCACGCGTCAGCATTTCTATGGATGTGGTTTTTGTTTTTTTTTGAAGGGGGGGGGGTTTGGGGGGTTTTGGGGGGTTAATTTAGGTGTTTCATATATTGTGCTATAGCTAGCTAATTAATAGAGAAAAGTGTCATCTCTTTTGTCCGTGCTTGGTCGACGCTACGTACTATACATACGTATAGAGAGGACTAGCTAGACACGCTAGTTAGCTAGTAATTAAGCAAATGTAAGATCGTCATGAACATATATGCATACAGAGAGAAGTGATATCGACCACCTCTCCTTCTCCGAGATTGGTCGAACAACAAGTTCTCGTATATCTATCCGACACTACCGCTACATATATACAATAATTATCTTTTACAATACGGACGCGTGGTCCACATAGTATTTTTCGTCTTCAGCGATCACGTGGTCAAGAAAGAATGCCGCCAATTCCTCTTGAATTGCTCACAGGCGATCTGGTGCTAATAGTTCATCCCGCATCCGAAACATCTAATTTTAAGAAGGGGGTCAATACATATATATATATGAATGAATGAAACTCAACACAAATGATGGTAATAAAATAAAATTGTGAATATTTTTATTTACGCACTTCATATTGTTTGTCGGAGTAGCCCCTCTCACAGGTCGTGTGGCGGATGGACTCGCAAACGTAGTATCCACAGAAATCATTCCCTTGTTCCTGCCACAACCACTTTACAAGAAACAGAGGTCAATCAAACTGATAATTAGCAAGCATTCTAAATGGTATTGATGAAACTAGCGCTTGAATCACTAGGAGATGCGCGTGGAATATGCTACTATATAGTACTTACTTTCGGGTGTCTAAATTGCAGCTTCTTCGGTAGTCCCGGAGCTTTTTTGGTGAATTTTCCCCAAGCCCTGCCATACAAAAGAAAAACAATTACTTGATATCAGAAATGAACAAAGTTGCTGATATGGTGGATAATGATCGATTTAACTTACTTCTCGAGCATTTCAATCATGTCCGCATACTCCTTGAGATCTTTTCGTCTCGAGTCTAAGACAGTTACTACTCCCTGCTCAAGCTTAATCTCTAGGAGAATATAGTGGTAACTGCGCACGCATGCATAACTCGACAATATTACATTACTATAACCTGGACTAATAAGGGAAACCGAATATGCCACAAGACAGTAACACTCACTTGTAGTTGTAAGGAAAGAGTATTATATTTTTGTGTTCATTTATTTCCATGCATAACTCGACAATATTACATTACTATAACCTGGACTAATAAGGGAAACCGAATATGCCACAAGACAGTAACACTCACTTGTAGTTGTAAGGAAAGAGTATTATATTTTTGTGTTCATTTATTTCCAACGATCGTAGCAAGTTGGCCTCGGTTTCGTCGGGCACGATATTTAACCTCATTTGCATCTATGAGATATGTGTTAATGAACCCAATATCACCCACTTGTCTTTACTTCATTTCGACGATCTTCAATCTGCATAATATAGTGAGGATATTTATAAATACATGCAATGAAAGAGCTGAGTTATATAGAGATACTTAATGACAGAAGTAGTACTACTTACAGACGATGTAGCAGGTGACCGTTGCTTTATCGAGGGCCAATTGATTGAAAAACTGATAGAACTCATCAAATGTAATAGTCAACAGATCAAATACAAGGAGGTCATGCTACTTATTAACTCTCACATACAAAATACTCCTCCCATCAGACTATTTACAGGTTTTCATGTAACAATCATGCAATCTTAGCATCATCGTTGATAGAGAGCTTTCATCTTTGACGAGAGGCTTCCCGTACTTTCGTATCTTTGTATCTGCACCTCCAAGAAATGATAATGTACATCGTCGGGCAGGTAATCTGCAGGATTGCCATAACCGGGCACCATCCTCGGATCGACGATGTCGCTAGCAGGCACCTTGAGCGGGGGCACGATTGCTTCGCTTGTTCGCCGAGCTGGGCAATTTGTTTCCCAGCTCGTCGTTCTTTCATCCTTTGATCACTGACAGTACTTCCCGACCTCTCCGCTTCGGCAAATGCCTTTCCAATAATGCGCTCATAGTTGCCTTTCGGCGGAGACTTGGGTGGTTTTGTCAGGGCAGCCAGAGTGCGCTTCGCTTTGACCGGATCTACCTTCTCCTCCGGAGGTGGATGTCTCTTTGCTTTCAACCCTTGAAACCAGTCTCCACTTCGGTCTGCGCGATCTTCGCGTTTTCCTCCTCGCTCCTCTCGTACGGTAACTTCTCTGGAGTCTTCAGAGAAGGACCGAATCTTTATCTCCTCCCGCCTTTGGCTGTACTGCTAGACGCCGGCAGAGCAGACGGAGTGGATGTCTTCTTTCCTTGCTTAAGAGGCGGAGGAGAAGGACTACGAAGCGCCGGAGCAGACGGAGCGGCGGCGGGTCTCTTCCGCCCTTGCTGACGAGGCGGAGAAGGAGGATGCTGGCTGCTCGGGCGCGCCGGTGCAGGCGGAGAAGGAGGCGGAGTGCCGCCACGCGCCGGAGAAGGAGCCGGCCGAGTGCCCTGATCGTAATGGGCTAAACTGGCCTGGACGAAAGCCCTGTTTTCTACTAGTGTAAGCATAGCGTATTTCATGATCTTGCGCCAGACCATGGCGATGCCGAAGAGCTTGGGAAAGCGGTGTAGAGGAAGCGGACAGGCTCAAGTGGTGGCGTAGACAGGGAGGAGGTGGATGGGCAAGGGTTTAGGGACGCCGGCCGGCTTAAATAGCAGGATTTGGCCTCCGGCGGCGAGCCGGAGCGGCGCCACGCGGCGGTCACACCATGGCGACGACCGGGTGATTCCGCGTGAGACCCCATCATCAGTCCTATGTGACGGGCGCGCCCGGGCGCCCCCATATCAGCCCCATATTTGAGATGGATATGAGGGATGCCGGACAGCCCGGGCGTTTGATGCCCGCTTGAGGCGTCCGTCTGTTTTAGATTTTCGTGACCGGTCAGTGATCAGACAAGCCGTCGGGACGTTTGATGCCCGTTTGAGGCGCCCGGCTGTAGATGCTCTAAGAGTTGTTGTTGTTGGGTTGCACCTCGCACGCCAGCCCTGCTGTGCGTATGACATTGTGCATCCGATTTGTATAGGACAGCACAGATGAAGCCGTCCATGCAGAACAACAAACGAACTGGCCGCACGTCGCAGGATTACCCAGTCGGACAATAATCGTAACACAGAGTCAATAAAGAAGGAGACCTCACTTTTTTTATCCTGTGCGCCTCTCCCACGCCACGCATGCATATGTAGCCACAAGGAAGGAAGGAGACCGAGGATGGAGAAAGTAAAGATAGCCCCGTCTCGCATCCCCCAGGCGAGAGAAACCCTGAGCTCTCCGAGATAGCTCGCCGCGACGGCAACCTCCGTCACAACTCTTCTCCACACCAACAGCTACCCATCACTTCACAACTCTTCTCCACACCAACAGCTACCCATCACTAGAGCTGCTCCACGTTGCCGGTTCGCCGTCCAGCCTGCTCTCCTGAGCTCTCCATACAAATTAGAGTTTGTTCGCCGTTTCGGTTGGGGAACAAAGCAATCAGCGGGCTCACTACCCTCTCCCATGCATCCCTATCCTCTCCACCAGGTTCAGGCCTCGCGGCCGGCCGTCTCGGTTCGGGAACGAAGCAATCATGCATGGACCATTGCAGTATCCCTCTCCCTAAGGCACCATTCTCAGCCTAGGTATTGACTCCTCTCATCTTGATATAATGCATGCCCTTTTCTTGGATTTGATTTTATATCATGTGTGTAGTGGATCAGCAAATCTCCGTTTGTATGAACATGCCACAAACATGTCTCCCAGTTTTAGCAACAATATCAAGTTTGTCTAACATCTTCAAACATCCATGCTTCCACTTAATACTACTTATGTATCCAACACGCTAGTTTCATGGTTCTCACCTATTTGTGCTTCTGCCTTGTAATACATATGCTTCTTCGGGCTAAGGAGTTTGCTTCATTTGGTCCATAGCAACTAATTAAATGTGTATGTATGTGGCACAAATAGGCATCTTAATGTTGGCTGCAATTTTAGTTTGTTTCCATTTTTCGGGTTCCATCATATCAAGTAAGATGAGTGATGCCTTCCTAGTTTATTGTCGTGCTTCATTCCAATGGGGCTTCCCAACCATATCTCTTCAGTTAACGTTCATTGCTTTCAGAATCCCTGATTCTTTTACCCAAAACAAATTGATTCTGTTTTGAAAGTTGGCGACACAAAAAATGCATCCTCATCTAGCTACCAGGCTTGGTTTTTTTATACATTCTCAATTCTCTATGCTTCGTACCAAGATTTCTTTTGTTGAGTTCCCATGTTTTCATGCTTCCTGTAAACATTTAGTTTCGTTGGTCTATAAAATTGCTTCTGTACATCAAGTGATAATCGGTTCAGTTTGTACGTTGGCGACACCAAAGATGCATCCTAGGTATGGTACTGGTCTTACTTTCTTATCTACTATTAATGATATATGCTTCATTCTGAGTTCTCTATTGTTCAGCTCAAATATTTTTCATGCTTCCTACATTCTTGTTGTGCTGTGTTTAACAAATAAGCTCCTTATTTCTAATGTCTTGCTTCATACAACTATTTTCATCAGAAATCAGACGTACATGTTTATTCCCTGTAATCCACCTTTTCAGATTTGCTGATATATTACATCTTGTATATGTTCTCAGGTGACACTCAACAATGAAGCAAGACAAACCAGAGTGCTCGAGAGTCGATATGCAGCTGGTCGGTTAAAGTCTTGGGTCTTCTTGACAAGCGAGAAAAGCTCATTCAGGGAAAATTCCTAGCAAGATGTGTGTCGACACCGTTGCTATGCCGCCGGTTAGACGAGTCGGCACGTTGGCAACCTTCCCATATCACATCTCCACGACGTATAGCTGTACGTTAGCTAGCCTCTCGAAGCATCCAGCATGGAGTTTTGAAGCAATGCTTATACAATTAGAAGCAGCTAAACTTTTTTCAACATATGTGTTGGCCTTCCATTGCAGAAAATATTGGCATATAATGAGCCATTTGTAAGTTATATCTTTTGCACCGAAGCATCAAATGATAAGCTATGATGCTTTACTAATGTGTGTATAAAGCCGTTAAATGGCACATCCATACCACGACATCAGACGGTAACCAATGAAGCTTTACTAAGTTCTGTATGAAGCGACTCGCATGGAATGTGTTTCCAGCAACGAGAAGTAGTGTTCCATTTGCGCTGGAAAATGTTTCCATTACAATACATAACTATGTGTCCTTCGGTTGGGGAAAATGTATGCATTGATTGCTTCGATGTCATGTGAGAAATCTTGCGTAAGTCTGCATAGATTGTTTTCATCTCATGAGAAAAATGCTTCCATTGCCTTATGGAATAGAAACAGTCGGTGTCTATTTTGGAGATTTATCTCCTAGAATCGAAGCATCATTTGCGGGATTTTATACCTAGAATTTAGGTGATCTCCTTCCTAAAAGACCAGAGGTATTTTGTCTCACAAGTCATGCTTCCATCACATGGGGTGCATGTAGCGTGATTTAAGGAAGCAACGTCCTAGGGATGAAGAATGGAAAGAACGGTGGAACCAAACATGGAAGGCGTGGGTTGCGGGAGCGGTTAAAAAGCACTAAATTAGCGGTTACAACTAATCTCGTGTAGGCTTAAATTGGTAGTAGATCTGACGTACGTCCTGCTTTTAATCTGATGGCTAAGGTCTAGTCTGATACTAGATGCAATCTATCAGTAGTCTGATGCCTAGTGCTGTCCAGGAATGTATCTCGTACTTTATAAAACTACTCAAATTAAACTCATGCATTAATTTGGATTAATTGCAGTGCATGCATGCTTGGCCACTAGATGAGTAGGAACATTATATGCATTGGTGTGTTCCTTTTTAATTCTTGCATGCAAAGATTTAATGCGCCTCGAGAACTAAACATGAGATGGAGATGAGCCCTTTGGATTGGAAAAACAAAAACGTTGAAATAAGCCCTTTAGATTGGAAATAATTATTTTCAAAATGGTAGGATTCCTGCATTCATTAAAAAGAAAAGAGTTGCTCAGTTAATTAGAGGAAACCGAGCAAAAACCAGATTGCCCAGTTAATTATAGAAAAGGTGTTGTTAGTGAGTACACCCTCTGTTTTTAAATGTAAGAATTTTGGCAGTTTATTTAGGAACAAAGGTAGTAGTACTTAGTAGTGGGAGTTAGGTTTGATTTTGCAAACTGAAATTAGAAGTTGTTGTTAGTCAGTAGTACTTGGTAGTGTTGTTAGTCAAACAGAAGCTCCAATAGGCCCATGGTGGTGGGTGGGGAGCAAGATAGATAGCTCCAACCTCCAAGGCCCGGGTGCTAGCAAAGAGGAGCAGATCACATTTGCCAAAAGCAAGCTAAACAAAATTAGAGGGATATTAGGAGGTGATGGAGACTCAAGCTTAATAATTACGGAACAGTAGTTGCAGTCGTGGTGGTAATCCATATCTGCTCAGAGATTTTGTGGCCATTGTTTTAGGGTGTGTGCATAGCCGCATCACAAGTAACAAAAAGGGAGTGCAAGTGTGCAACACCATACAAAATGGCCAAATGGGTTGAATATATATGTAAGCTTTCTTTAATTTGTGTGCATGCATTTTCTTCCTCCTTCCTCTGATCTTCTAGATGATGTTATTACCTTCGGTGCTAAAACAAATAAACAAATTGTAGGAGAAAGCTGAAGGAAATTAAGCCATGTTGATTGTTATATGCTCCCCTCCCTGCAAAAATAAGTACATAATAAAAGTACAACTTCAGAAAAGAATAGGTAGTTATCCGACCCCTTTTTAAATTTATTGTAGAGCTTCTATAAAATTATCATCTTTTAATACTATTTTTTTCTTCTCCTTTTATTTTGATAATTAAGTATATGCAAGCATGCACCATCAGTCCAGTAGCTCTCCCACAAGAAAGAAAGTAGCATTGTATACTAAATTAAGGACTTATAGGTCAGCAAACCAAATATATATATGGAATGCACTGCACAAGGAGATCCTCCATTTCCCTTTTTCCTGTGATTCCTATGCTTCTTTTCTGGAAGAAGGCCCCATGAGGATCCCCTTGACTCTAGAAAATACTAATTCGGAAGCACTTTATAGGCGATGCTTTCTATGACAGATCTCCCAATTGTTGCCATAGCAATATATTATAAGCCCTCTCCAATTTGGAGCTTCATTTTTGTGGGCTCCCCTGAAAACAAAACTGCACACAGCAGCAACTTTGCAAATAATTGGCTGAAAGTCGAAACGAAGCAACAGGCATCAGTTCTTTCCAGGCAGGTATACCTGTCTTACTCTGATCAGTCAGATCTATGCAGAACTGTTCCTGCTCAGCTGTTTTCTTTTCCCCAGCAAGTAGTGACACAATTTATCAGGTAAGTAGTACACACACAAATTGCTCTTTTCTTTCCCCAGAAACACCGGGGATGGGAGGTCTGGTAAGGTGTCACCTTGATGGATTCCCTCCCCGCAATAATCCGCTTGACCTCTGCTCTTCCTTTTGTTCTCATGCTGCAAGGTTAATGCCAGGAGAAAAGAATAATATAAAAGGTTTTGTCATGAGCCCAATGGGCGATAAAGAATTCAGCAAGGTGATAGGGCTGCATGACCTGTGAAGGTGATGCCCATTTTGGCTACCAATGGTTGTTGCAATCATTGCTCAGTCATAGCTGCTTGTTTAGAGTTCAACCCCACTTTGTTCTTCATTGTTTATCCTAGGGACTAGAAAGTAGTCTGACTATCAGAGCACCTACTCTTAGCTTGATAGATAGAGAAAATTATTAGTAGGATGCAAGACTAACCAGATCATCCCAATTTTCGACAATTATTCTCACCTTTTCTTCTGTATGCATGTTTACAAGTGAATTAATAGCGAAAAGAAGTTATAATGCTTTTTTCCTTCTTCCTGGGAAACCATGCATAATATTTTGTTCATATGGAATCCTACAGTAGAACCATGATTCAGAACAATAAAACTATATGCAACAAGAGAAAACAAAGTGGGCGTCCATATCTAGGCGGAACACACGTCAGGTAAATTGGTTCTGCTCAGGATCCTTCAGCCTTGTTCCTAGAAAACAGGCATCTCCCCTTGGCTTCTCTCAGGACTGAATCTGATCTTATCAGCAAATCTCAATTAAGAAACACACTAATCACAACTGCTAGTGCATGAGTTTAGTAGTGGACAACAAGTGTACTTCCAAAGCCAAAATGTTATCCCCCAGGACGGGGGATTCCATTAGATTTCCTTTCCTAGTGTAACCTGCTCTTCCAACAAGCACACAAACCAACGGAGGCCGATCCGGGTGACGTTAACTGTATCTTACTCCTGCCCCACACTCCACTACGGGCACCGATGAAGTTAGTTCCAAATACAAAGCAGCTTCGTACCGCTCACAGAATAATAGTATGCTCACCTCCATCTCCAAGATGCTTCCCTGATGCCGTGATGCGTGCAGGATTGGTCTTTTGGACCATTCTATCATGTATGTACTCACTCCCAGGACACGCGCGCCATACTTGCTCCTTTCTCGGCACAGCAATACAATACTTGGGGCGCCTTTCTCTGGACTTTCCGGCTAAGATCAAGAGCATGGTGTAAGTGTAAGTGTAATGTAATGCAAAAGAGAGTTTAGCGCGTGCACTGACCGAAAGCACGTTCTTTGCCATACAAGAACCAGTATCGTCTCAAATCTCCGGCGATGGCAATAGGATAAGTGGCAGAGTCAAACCCACCGAGTAACATACTAGCTCAGCCTTCCAGTACCCTGCACTGCAAAGTCATAGATTAAGCCTCAATGATGAGTGACCATACAAAGTGGTGCTGAATTGTTTTCAAGTGGAAGACGCAAGGCGAAGTGGAGGCTATCTTAGGCTATCAGCAAACACTCACCACACTACAGGTGGTGAAGGCATGATCGGTCTAACAAGTGCGAAAGAGACTGGAGATAGGTACATACTATTTGTGCAATGCAAGTTATCTCATCTCATTACTCTGCCATCACTAATAAAATGGCTTTTCTATTAATATATGTGCATTTGAAATGTTTCTCCAAAAGTAGATTATATAACAGGAGACACGGCAATATGATGGACATGTATTTTTAATTTATTTATTATTTAGAAAAACAATAATTTGGACGACAGTGTAGTGATCCTGGCAAACCAGTGACAGATCGCTGAGGAGGTGAAGATGAAATCTCAACAAAAAAAGACATACGCGGAGATCATCCAGTGCAAACTTATGAATTACTGAATAAAGATCATTTTTTTCTCAACTGGCTTAATAGTGCACACTAAACTACAGGGAACAAGAAACAACTCAATAATGAGATGGAAAACCAAATCTTCTGTTCATTCAGAACAGAGTAGGCATCTATGGAGGTAGAATTTGTTCTATGGCTCATGCAGCGTGATGGTAAGCAAGCAGCTTCATCACTGTAAAATATGTTAGCTGGTTAGAAAGCCACGAATGAAGTAGTCAGTATTCAGTACAAATCAAAAGCTTACATCAGAAACTGAATTCTTACAGTTGTGGAACTGGAGTGTGAACAAGAGAACTGTATTTGTAGGGTACATGTGTTAGCATGAGGAGAACTGCAATCCAGACTTATAGTCAGCACACTTCGAAGCCGTAAGTCAGACAGAACAACCACCAGTTACTTGGGGGAGTTCAAGAAGCATGTTCAAATTTTCAAAGTTTTAAGAGCTGGTGCATATGTAGATCCGCGATCGCAAACAAAATCTGAGCTTTGCAGCTCAATCCACTTTCCTTATAATTCAATGCAAATTCAGAGAGAAGAATGGATCCAGGAGTCCATTGCTGTACATGTCGATGTATCTGGACAAGGTGGACCTTCTAGAAACCGGTTCATGAATACAGACTGAGGAGAATAAAGATCATTTTCTCAACTGGCTTAATAATAGTGCACACTAAACTACAGGGAACAAGAAACAACTCAATGTTGAGATGGAAAACCAAATTTGATGTTCATTCAGGAAAGAGTAAGCATCTACTCCCTCAACAGAAATACACTTGTTTTGGGACGGAGGGAGAATTACTTAATCTCGACAGAAATACACTTGTTCTGCAGCTTGCTTGATCACTGCAAAATAGATTAGTCGGTTAGAAAGTCCAGAATGAAGTACTCAGCATTCAGTACAAATCGAAAGCTTAGATTGTGCAACTGGAGTGTGAACAAGAGAACAGTTTTTATAGGGTAGATGTGTTAGCATCAAGAGAACGGAAGGCCAGACTACCTCCTAGTATAATCAGCACACTTGGAAGTCGTAAGTCAGACAGAACAACCACCACTTACTTGGTTGGTTCAAGAAGCATGTTCAAATTTGCAAAATTATAAGAACTGGTGCATATGTAGATTCGCAATCGCAAACAAAAATCTGGGCTTTGCAGCTCAATCCACTGTCCTTGTATGCCAGGACTATTGCCACTTTCCCAGATATGCACTGAAAGAAGCTAAAATTCTTACTGTATAATATTTGGAACAAGTAAAGTGGAAGAGAACAGACACATACACAGAAATGTAATCAGATCAATAGGTTACTGCCTAAATAACCCAAAAAATATGTTACTACCTATTTTATGCAGCACAAGCATCGGAATATGCAGATTTGACTGGTGATAAACTATCTTACTCTATAAGTATTTACGTCCAGATGGCAATTCCAATCTTAATATTCTCTAAGCTACCTCAGAGAAGAAAAAAATGTTTCAATGCTGGAATGCAGTCTGACACTCAAATACAGGAGTAGTATGTTTCAAGAGCAACACATTTGAGACTAACACCGAAGAGCAATTTCTTTTCTTCAACTGGAAGCAAAAATTTACACACTGAACGATTTCCATTCATATGATGTATCATGATACAATTTACATGTTCATTCCAACTGAAAAAGAAATGATGCATTGGTATCTATGAAAGAGGATACAGTGAGAGTACAACAGGGCGACTGACCAGTCAGTTTCTGATTGTCAAATATCTCTGCCCAACAGTGTAAACAAAATAAACTGATCATACATTGCTTCTCCAGTAAAGAAGGGCCTCAACGAAATCAAAAGGTTCAATCCCAGATTGCTCCCATAACAAAGACTTGCGCCGTCCTACCAAAACTCCGGCAATCCGGCGTGGAATCCGGCTCTATCAAATACAAGTCCATCTGGACCAATCACACAGCAAACGAAGTAAGAGACATGATTGGTCACAAGACGAACAGCCATCCACGTTTGTAGCCCACAAGCGTGCCCACGGTCACCGCCGACCACACCGCCACCACCCAACGGGCCGCAAGCAACGCCGCCTCCTTCATGGCGACGGACCACCCGACAAGCCAGTCGAGCCCCTCCACGCCCTCGAAGAAGTCGTTGCCTTGCACCCACCACAGTGCGAGTAATGACAGCACGAGCAATGGTGGCGCCACAAACTGTGTGGCCGCCGCGCAGAGATGGTGGTTGTGCAGGAACACCTTGGCGCGGCCGTACTCGGTGTCCGGCGCGCGGTTGGCGTGCAGCCGCTGGTACCAGCAGAAGACGGCCTCGTTGAGGTACATCTGCACGGCAGCCCTGGAGGCGAGCAGCTGCAGCCCGGCTGCGGCAGCCAGCAGCTTGACCTCCAGGTCGGGGCCGTCGACGAAGCCGCAGCACTGCAGGATGGAGGCGGCGGAGGAGACGAGGACGGCGAGGTGGAGCAGGAGGCGCGCGGGGGCGGAGGATGCGAGGACGGCGAGCCCGGTGCGGGGCTGGTCGGTGCCGAGCCAGAAGGCGCGCGCGAAGCGCCAGGCCGGGAGCGCGGCGAGCGAAGCGACGGAGCCGGCGAAGGGGCTGGAGGAGAGCACGGTGGCGGCGAGCAGCGCGGCGAGCGAGGCGACGAGGTGCGCCGGGCGCGGCGGCGAGGCGAGCGCGACCTGGCGGAGGAGCGCGACGAAGAGGAAGGCGAGCGGGAGGAGCGGCAAAAGCGGGGATGCCTGGGACGGCGGGAGGAGGAGCGCCGGCGGCAGGAGCGCGAGCGGGAGGAGCAGGGAGAGGTGGAAGCCGGCGAAGTGCGGGCGGGAGGCGAGCGTGGCGTGGGAGAGGCGCAGGCGGTAGAGCTGCGCGGAGCCGTCGGAGGCCGGGGCGGCCCCGCGCTTGCCGGAGGGGGCGGCGGCGGAGCCGGGCGGGCGGAGGACGGCGCGGGGCCCCGTGGAGGGGACGGCGTCCGGGTGGATGTAGGTGTGGACGGCGTAGAGGAGGAGCGACGGGACGTGGAGGAAGTGCGCGGCGGCGGCGAGCGCCAGCGACGCGGCGACTTGCGGGGCGTACGGCGGGACGGGGAAGGAGAGGAGGTCGGAGACGGCCATCGCCGGCGGCCGGAGCTGGGAGGGTGGGAGGGTGGGTGGATCGGTCGGCCGATTTGAGATCTGGGTAGGGGGGAGTGGCGGAGTAGACGAGGGGAGGACTGACTAGTACATGGGCCGGGCCTACTGTCTTAGATCTGGGCTGGTTTGGAGGCTACCCAGGCCCATGTGCAGAGCATTCCCAACCGTGTCTTTATTAGATTCTCGATTCTTGTCTAAAAAAAATTAGATTCTCGATTCTCAAAAAGGAAAAAAGATTCTCACAAAAAGTCAGTGTACACATCAACTTTTTATACTGTATATAAAAACTTTTAAAAAATGTATTTTAAAGGAAACTTGAATTTTATTGGGTTGAGGAATTGGATCCTGAAATTCTTCGAACGAATTCTCACATCCTAGAATTTGAGATCACACAACATGCAAAATCAAATGTCGCTCTGTAAAACCAGGCTGCCCAACCAAAAACAGTTTCACGCGGAACATTTTGTTCCAAATAAAAAGGTAGCAATCCCATACAAATTTGCAAATCGGAGCAAACATGGTGCCATGACAAGCGGTTAAGGGATCCAACCAAAGAACAGAGGAGTGGCGGGATGGATAACCAGAATCATCATTATTATTGCGTATATAATACAATTTGCATACACTAATCACAGCGTGCCTCCTCGGAAGCGTCTCCGGAGGACGGACGGAGTAGCAAAATCTCACAGCGGGGTTCTTTATTCCAGTTATCATGACAGCAAAATGAATAGAGGTTCTCGACCGAATAATGATACATCAACAGTGGATCTTAAGTTGTCTTCGGGGCAGGGCAGGGCAGGGCTCACTCGCCGCTCAGGATGGGGTTGATCAGAGGCTTCATCTGGGCGAGGTACACGATTGCCCACCTGCAGAGAAAGATTAATGGCTTGTTAGAAAGTGAGAGCTGGGACAAGCAGGATGTGAAACCATGACAAAGAGAATGCAGGAAATCTTTTATATATATAGAAAATATTGCAACAGGAAAATTAAGATAAAGTAGGAAAATCTGGCGTGCCTAGAAAATAATGGCACCGCAAGCGTCCAAGGATCTGTGACAATTATGTGTGTCACTTTTCTCTTCTGATTCCTAGAACCTTTGTACTCTTGCTTTTTTATAGCAAAAAACAGGAGAACCGCAGCAGCAATTATTCTAATAAGCAAGTTGCGCAGGTAAGTGCATTCTCACCTTAGAATCAAAAACTTCAAACTAGTTAGTATGAGAATATATTGTTTGACACAAAAAATCCAATCTACAAGGCTTAAATACTAGGTTTGGATTCCTGGGTAGCCCATTAATCTGTTTGGAACCAAGCATCTAATGTGTCGTATTATGCCTGGATGGTCACAGAACTAACATTTGACTTCTATGGAAACAAAAATAATCAGTAGATAACCTCTTCCACTTGATCAAATTATTTACTCTGGGCACCGAACTAGAAATATTATGGCTTATGCTACATATATCAAATGTGAACTACTCCCTCCGTCCTAAAATATAAAGTCATTTTTCAAGCTATATTAGCTTGAAAAACGATCTTATATTGTGGGACGGAGGGAATAACATTGAAAGGCATGCATATAGATATTACAAGAACAAGTTGAGAGAAATATGTATGTACAAGTTGTGCTACAAATCAAGGAAAAAGAAGCATTAAGTGTGTGTTTTGCCTAGGAACATGTAGGCACAAGCCAAGCATGATTAAGTGCTAGGTATTCAGTGGTCGCCCAGCTCCTAGGAAAGCTTTTATTTCACTGCTATAAATAATACTCCCTCTGTGCCAAAATGTAAGACGTTTTTTGGTCTAAATTTAGAGCAAAAAACGTCTTATATTTTGAGATAGAGGGAGTACCATTTGTTGTACACCAGATTTATTGAGCATCATTTATATTGGACAACTGACAGACATCTTGGCGCTAAAAGAATAACTTTAGCTAATGCAAAATGGCAACCCAGTGCAAGCCAACAGATACTTTACGCCAAATGATGTCAAGTAGCGTGCAGGTTTGATGGCCACAAATTTTCATGTCACAATTGCACGTTTGCAACACAAATTTTGATACGAGGATATTTTAAAAAAAATGATATGAGCAGGACATCAACAGTTGATGGGGCAATCTTAGTGTAAGAATAAAGGAAAAACCAAATATGCACATGTGTAAAATGGATCAGAACTTACATCATCCAACAACAAACTGTAGCGGTAATAACCAGAGTCAAATGGAATCTGCATAACAAGAGTGAAGAACATTAGTTAACAGGTTATACAAAATTAATGGATGCATACATATGAGTGCAAAAGCAGACGCATCCGAGAATGTAACAGAGTCCAAGGTTTTCCAGGCATACACAAATTCGTCTTTGCTGAATAATGATCGGAAAATGAAGAATACATTGAGACATAGCACAAACCATGGACAACTGTTGATACGTAACATGTCTACTCAATTGGTGCCTTTTCGCTCAAAAAACAAACAAACAAACTCAATTGGTGCCAATTTAGAAGCACTGAATCAACACTAACTGGGCGAACTGGCGGTATGTGCAGAAGCAGCAAAACATGGCAAAAGCTGCTATTTTCCCCAATTGTGCAGTGAGGAACCAAGCCTATGCCCCGAATTCGTCTTGCAGAACGAGGCAACTAGCGTCAATGGCTCGAAGCATTGGACAGGATTTTCAGCTCAGAGCTGGGGCTTCCAAGGAGCATAGCCCACAGCATCGCGCCAACGATCCAGACACTCTAGACCCAACCAAGCCCCCCGACCGGAGATCGCGCGACGCTGAATAGAAAACCAACCGCGGATCTCAGGAGGGCAAGCTCTAGTAGACCTACTTGCCCCAACCGCCCAGCCTAACCCTAGATCGAGGTCCACTGCTCCACATGGCCGCGCCGCGATCCGGCGGGAAGGGAAGGGAAGGGCCGGCCGAACCCCGCCCCGCCAGATCCGAAGCCCCCGGCGCCAGCCAGTGACGGGACCGGCGGCGAGACGAACCGGATGGGCAGGTGGGAAGAGGGGGGGAGAGGGGGTGACGTACATGTTGGTGGAGGCGCCGCGGTTGCAGCAGAGGAGCGAGAAGAGGCAGGCGATGAAGCCGGCGAGGAAGAAGATGGCGGAGGTCACCAGGAACCCCATCGCTGCTGGCTCGCCGGATCGCGGGGCTGGTCGCCGGGGTCGGTCGGGGGTGGAGGCGGAGGAGGAGGACGAGACGCGGGTGGGAGACGACGAGAGGAAGAGGTGGTTGGTGGCGTGGGGGTGCGGGGCTGCCACGTGACGGACGTGCGCGCTCGTCGTGGATCGGATCGGATCTGGACGAGGGGTATGGGCCGGTCGCGGGCCCCTGCGAGAGGTGGGAAGCCCATACCGACGGCCCGCTTAGCCCGGATTTGCTTGCTAAGCCTTCCTTCTCTCCCCAAAAATAAGGTGCCTTGGTCAGCCTCTTTTCTTTTTTTTTTCTCTAGCCTTTTGACCTTTTTCTTTCATTCAGTTTTCCTGATTTGAGAAGCGCCCAGTACAGCGTCAACACGCATTTATTTACACTGCGAACCAACATGTGGTTGGATGGATGGTTAGACGGACTGTGGTATCCCAGCCCACTAGGGTTCAAATCCCGGTGCTCGCATGCATTTATTCCTGGATTTATTTCAGGGTTTTCGGCGATGTGTATTCGGTAGGAGGAGAATTTTCAAGATGATATGCCAACTCAGTCTTTTGGAGGTGCTCGTAGGGGTAGGGTGTATGTATGTGCGTTTATAGGACTAGCCTACGAACCTATGGTTGGCTCTCGAAGCATCCTAGAATTTTCTTTCTTTTTTTGTCGATTCATAGAAGTTGCAACACGACGACATGACTAGTCACATGCAGCTTACGAAATTCGGGTGGGGTTGCCACGATACGAGAGCGGGCAGGAAGGAAAAAAAACCCTCTTATCCCACAACCCAAGATAAACTAACATGACTAGCTAAATACCCATGCGTTGCTACGGGATGAAACAATATCTAAAGAGAGATAACATGAGGCCGATTGTCATCGGCCATGGTGGCGTCAACTATGTTCTGACGTCATTGATATATTGGTATATATCCGCTACTGCATGGAGAAGGGTGGCGAGATTATCAATGGCTATGACTTTAGCAATCCTCGACAATTGTCGTCAATACAACAAAACAGGTCTTTGTGGGCTCTATCACATGTCGACATCAGGACGGGACGCTAGTGTGTCATGTTGCATGCTCATGGATGGATAATAAACCTGGTCGAGCGACCTAGCCCGACGTCCGGTATAGGAAGTCGAGACTTCACGCATAATCATGATGGGGGAGCCACCTTTGCGTCCGTGGTCGATGGGCAATCAAGGCAATGCCGTTCTAGTCGACCACATCCGAATGAAAGATGGGCTGGCGACATAGAATTCCTAGCGTTTGCTTGATATGTTGATGGAAAGCTTGATTCGGTTACACGTAGACAAATTGATTATAATATACTTATGTATGTGAAAAACAAACAACCAGTGGAAGTTACTCCTTCCGTCCGGGATCATAGGTTTGACGATCCATGAAGCAACATCCCATTTTATTATTAGATCACTGGGAAAAATTCTCTATTTAAATAGACGTAATTAAATGACTGTCTAAATAATTGCATGCAGTCGCGGGTAAGGTAGGGATTAGACGAGAGAAAAATGAGACAATGTTTAGACATTAATGGTGCATGCTAATTTGGCACTCAATTTCCAAATTAAACATACCTAATTCTTCACGGGCTAGGCCGGGACTGGACAAGATAAACCCGAACGATTTTTAGGCATTAAGGGTTGAGTGTTAATTGGGCCAAATAAGCATATTTTTCCATAAAACTCTCAACTTGCTAGATTTCAGTGGTCCAAGTTGCAACTTTTTTTTATTCTTACCTCGATCTCTCTCTCGGATAAAGAGGATGTGGATCAAGTCACAACAAAACTTTCCTAACTAAAACAAACCACTGGTTGGATTTCCTCTTTTCTTTATTCCACTTGCAATACGTAATAGATAAAATATGAAACTACTTTTTATAATGGATCAATGATATGAATATTATATTGTATTACAGATATTGATATATTTTTCTGAAAACCCGGTCTAACATGCACTAATTTGACTTTTCAAAAAACAAATACACCTTATTTAAATGAGCTGAGGGAGCACTAAAGAACCTTAGATCAAATTACGATGGAAAAGGGTTGGCCAAATAAAGCAACAAATCCGTACGTTCCTTCTTTTCGCTGTTATTTTTTTCTCAAGGTTTATCTCTCTTGAATGAATCAAACTTGCCTCTTTCCTCTTTCTTTCCTAACTTTCTCCATTTTATTATTGCCGATTTGTCTCGTTGACTCTTTCCAAACTAAAAGAGCCAACTCATTCATAGAAATCTCAAAGAATTAATCAGACAGGGCTTTCCCTTTAAAATATATATGCACTTTTTGCATTAATGACTTGGAGGGATAGATAACCACTACGTACATATTTCCCTTTAATTGTAGAGATGCTGAGCACAAAATGTTCGTGCGTTGCTACAGACATAACGCGAAAAATGTCTCAAGGATGTTATAACAAGCACTAAAGTTTCTCTTGCCACATCACACCTTCCATCAACCACTATGCTTCCCATGCATATTTAGTGAAAATACCAAATTGAAACACCCAAGGAAGAAAAGCGAATGATATGATGCAAGAGTAGGTATATTTTATGTTTATTGTAAAAAAACATTATAATTGGGCTGATGAACATTAATCATGGCAAACATATATTTTTATGATCCTCATGCACACCAAGCAATATTATGCCTAACATTGTTTATGTACCTTGCTACTACTATTCAGCTCAACAATTTAAGCATTTACCAAAAATTGCTAGTCCTTCCGTAAGATCTTTGTAGGCTGATCAACAATGTACTCAATAACCCCTCCTTAGAGTCCTCAAATGTTGCGGGACCACTGATGACTTAGGAATAAAAATTTCTTAGCCGTGATCAGTAACAATCAGAACATCGGGCGTTTTGGAGGCTGAGCTCCACGAAGGCCAAAATTTTGAGAGAAAAAAGCAAAATTCAAAATTTTCAAAATCGACATAGAACATTAGTCCAAATGTTTGGAAATTTATAGTAGTACCTATTTCCTAATTTTAATATATTTGTCCTTATTTTTAACGGTGACTCGCTTCTGCAGCATTAACTAATTCATTCTTGAAATATTCAAAAGAAAACATATTGACTAAGAGAAAATCACTTCAGCACAAGAACCTTGTGACAGATATAAAAAATGGGATTGAGATGGTTACCCTCATAAAAGTCACCTTCCAATATAAATTCAGGAAATAACTTTGTACAATATTGGCATACAAAGAAAGACAAAGGCTCATGCAGCCAAGTATCATGGAGAAAATGATTCCAAGTTATCTCAGTTCCGAATGTTAACTTATATCAATTGACTGAGACTTAAGTGAATGAGACATGTTAAGTCTATGTCTGTCAAGGTTTTTGTATCAACAACAATTGTCATGTCTCCTTAATCATCCCCGCCAAGCAAGTAGAAAAACATCATGTTTCACGTTTCCCTCCTTGCATGTCAGTTTCCTAAACCTAAAGGTTGGCCGGAGGCGGCGTGACGGGGTGGCACGGGGAAATCGGAGGACCTTGTCATCATGGTTCTGAAGGAGACGGGGAGGTGGCGCTCGGTTTGTTTCGTCTCTTTCTCTCTCAGCGAAAGTTTCCTTCGTCCAAATTGAATTGGATCAAAATGAGCAGGTCCGAGATAACTATGGGAAAGGCATATAAGAGAGATCAAGGGAAGGAGATGATTGCATGAAAGGATTGCATATAAGGAAGGAGATCATCATCCACCAGACAGCTTTTCTAGGACTCATCTTCAGACTCCTTAAGCTGAAAACCAAAAGACAACGAGAGATTCATGATATACAAACATATTATATAGTCCATGAGTAGAGATATATATTATATTATTTATATTAAAAATATTATATTTTTATATTTTCAAGTCATAAAAGCAGGATGTCTGAGTGAGTATTCAACCCAAAACTTTCTGTATACAAAAAATGGAAAAAGAAGTTCCTCAAGGAACAATGAGAATACACCACAAAAGCATATGCGCCCTTCAAATAAACAACAACCTTGAGAAAAGCCTACTCATAGGGAGAATACACCTTGTTTGCTCGACCATTACATATTTTTTGTATGGGCGCTACTCTGCGCCGGCGCGCCGGCCCAAATTTGGGCCGGTCGACTGCCAGCCGCCCGATACGACTCTGTACATCCGTTGGATTTCTTTTCCCCAATCGTCTTCTTCCTTCCGTTGGTCAACGCGAGCAGAAACAAAATCTCCTTCCCCCGGCAGCGGGCCTCCGGCGAGGGCAGCACATCGCAGCTTCCCTTCTCGCGACACCCCACGCCGGCAGCACCTCGCCATCAGAGAGCACGCCGCGCTTGTGCCCCCGTTGCTCGCAGCACCTTGCCACCAGCGAGCTCACGGCCGCTGCATCTCGCAGAACAATACCACAAAAAAAGTCGTCGTACCTCCTTGCCGTAGCCGGGCGCAACACCGGCCTTCTCTGGTTGCAGCGCGCTCGCCGCGCTTCTGCCCCATCACAACAGCACCGCGGGACCTCGTAGCTTGCGTTAATGGTGGCTGCAAATTGCGTCGCTACTTGAAGCTTTTTTTTTGCTGGATGTAGCTTTTCTATCGCCTGATGAAGCTTTTTTGCCATCGCACCGTGGAAAGGATGTAGCAAAAATCCCCAAAATGCCTGTGGTAACAAAAAATTAAGCCGGTTCCAGCAAATCAGAAAGGCGGTGGTAGCAAAACTACAAACAATTTGGCGCACATTCCAGCAAAACAAAAAATCGCGTGGTAGCAAAAACAAACACAGTTCCAGCAAAAAAACTCACCGGTTGTAGCAAAACAAAAAAATCCGATGGCAGCAAATCAAATGGACTGGTCATCCGATTGCAAAACGCTGGTATGTGTGGATGCAGCTTTTTCTCCGGCCGGTTCCAGCAAAAAAGCCAGCCGGTTGTAGCACCGGAGCGCGTCATCTCCATCCATGGCAAAGCTCGTTGCAGCTCTTCGCCGGCATGGTTCCAGCATAAAAGTCAGCCGGCTGTAGCGCGGCTGGGGAGGTAGAAGCTGCGCGAGCGCCGCAGCAGGACAGCTCGCCGGCAAGATTGACCCACGACGTGGCTAGCCATGGCCGGTACGGAGTGGTTGCGGAGGCAGAAGACTGGGATTAGATAGGATTGGGAAGGGAATGAGTGGCTGCGCTTGATCAGAAAGAGATAAGAGGATGAGAGGAAGCGGTGGGGTGGACCGTATGCACACGTGGAGCGAAAGAGACGCGTGACGCGGTGCGACCGGCCGAGCGTTCGGCCGGCGCGCCGTTTGTAAACACTTACCTTTTTGTATGGTCCTAAATAGTCATATGAGAGCAAAGCAACAAACAATCAAGGTAAAAACAATAATAATAATAATGAAAGGTGCCGATTACGGCAATAGATATCAGACGCATGTAGCTTGCCTGACTTTGTTTCTTGAGCGCGCCCATTTATGTGGTTAGTCCACTGCAAATGGAATAGACTGAGTGCTCCAACACATTCCTGGTAATATAGAAGAAGCAAATTATACAAACATCATCCATGCGTTAGTATTATTATGAATTATGAAATACCCACTCCGTTCTAAAATAAGTGACTCAACTTTATACTACTAAAGTTAGTATAAAATTGAGTCACTTATTTTGAGACAAAGTAGCAGAAGTGGTTGAATATGGTTTGAATAGCAGAAGCTATAAATGATGTGCATTTACAATAATCACCAAACTTGGACGACACCTACACCTAGGACTGCGTACTGAATTCATGTGATCTATTCTTCTCCTTCAACTCCCTCCTTTCCGGTTTATAGGGCTTATCTCAAAATTTTCGTTTTTCCATTTTATAAGGCTCAATTTTGTTATTTTCCATCACATGTTCAGATTCCAAGGTGCATTAAATCATTGCATGCAAGTATTAAGAGGAAATTGACCAATGCATGTAATTTATGCATGCTTGCATTGCAATTAATGCATTGATAAACATATTTTTTGAGGAAAACACGAGTATTATTTGGGTGCTTTTGCAAACTACAAAAAGTATTCCACCACTCACCATCTACCTTGGTTGGTGAGATTTTTGAATTGAGCCTTATAAACCGGAAAGGAGGAAGTATAAAATCAGAATTGCATCAAAGTATGTGCCTATATAGTATATATGCAATATAATTGTTCGTATAGGGCTGATCCAGCCATCGACTTATCTAGTGGTTTAGGACATGAACGAGGTAGTGCAAAGCTGGCTCGAGGAGCAGATTGATTGGACGCTGGCACGGCGTTATGCTTACGTACATGAAGAATTGATTGATTGCTACGGTGGCTGGATACTTACGTACATGAAGACTCAATGTATTCTCGACGGCTAGAAGCACACATGAGTAACACACGCGCGCAAAAGTGGCACAACATGGGTTGGCGGAGGCGGCGTGACGGGGTGGCACGGGGAAATCGGAGGACCTTGTCATCATGGTTCTGAAGGAGACGGGGAGGTGGCGCTCGGTTTGTTTCGTCTCTTTCTCTCTTAGCGAAAGTTTCCTTCGTCCAAATTGAATTGGATCAAAATGAGCAGGTCCGAGATAACTATGGGAAAGGTATATAAGAGAGATTAAGGGAAGGAGATGATTGCATGAAAGGATTGCATATAAGGAAGGGATTGTGTCCCGATTTTCTACAGGAGAGATGTGCATGAAAGGAAAGATGGATTGCGTTCTGATTTTTTGGAGAGTAAGAAAAAAGAAAGGAAAACTGGAAACGTGGAGGAGATCGCGCGAGGGGTGTGGCTGGCGACTTCCTTCGATCGATGGGAGGGGAGGAAACGAACGAACGAACGACGTACGGACTCGTCCATTAGGAGTAGAGATATTTACTCGGTTTGCTTGAATTCCATTTTACTAAGAAGCCACTCGCACGAAAAGAAGATAATGCAACAGGTTAAAGATGGCTGTTTGTAGCATAATTATGGTAGGATATGTTTGATTCAAAAAAAGTACATTTTTGCATACAACCCTTTCTGTTGAGTTGGCTTAACTTACTGGATTAAAAAAATCATGTCACTTAGTTCATCTATTCTAGTTTACATGCAATTTCTAAGAAATATATTTGATTCCTCGGTACTTACTGTACATGAAATTTTAGAGAGAGAGAGAGATGTCCATTCCAATGATAAGCAACTACTCATCGTTTAAGCTTATCCAACCTAGAGGGGTTAGATGAAAATCACAATATCCAACAAGATATCCAAGACATATAATAGTCATCATAAAAGAAATATCAAGGATCAATGTAGAACATGGATACAATGATGAGGGTGAGATTTCTCGTACGTTAGAAGCATCGAGGATATTAGCTCACTACTCAAACGAGAAGGGGTTATATGCAAGTCATAATATCCAACGAGTTATCTCTAACAGTTCATCCTAAGAGAAATATCAAGGATCAAATGTAGAACATGGATATGATGTGCATGCATGAGGGTTAGCTTTCATTGCATGTTAGAAGCATTGAGGATATTAGCTCACTCCTCAAACAACAGAACGTCTTCTCATCAAGAGGTTTGGTAAATATGCCAGCTAGTTGTTTGTCATTTCGAACATGGCTAAGATCAATGTCATCTTTGGATAGATGGTCATGAATGAAATGATGACGAACGTCGATGTGTTTAGCTCAAGAATGTTGGATGGGATTATGGGAAATTTTATGGCACTTTTATTGTCAAAAAGAAGTGAAACATGTGTATCGAGGATATTAGCTCGAAGTGTTTATGTCATCCACAAGAGTTCAGCTGTGCATTGAGATATCGGATTTTGTCTCTTGGGGGGGGGGGGATATCCAAAGGAATTGACATGTACCCAGAGTCCTCTCAACCTTGTCACTGGTATAGTATGAATATGAGCGGCCTACAAGGGGATGAACCCTTTGGATACCAAAGGCCGAAGTTAGGAGTATGAAGTAAATGTCTAACGATTCTTTTAACGGCCACAAGGTGAGGATGTGGCTCCGAGTGAAAGTGCTTTCGCAGCATCGAATGGAATACAACAAGACAGATATAGTGGAAAACTTGAAATATTTTTGAAGAGTTTTGGCGTTTGATCTTTAAATAGATGGAGCAAAAGACTCAATGTGATCTTGGATCACTGAGATAAAAATGTAGAATCTTTTTGGCTTGTCGAACACTTGTCTTTAAGCATTTTTAGGTGTCACCTTTCATTCCAATGTTGTACCTAAAAGGACTTTTTTCTGAAATAAAGCATCACTAGTTCTTTGGGATGTGTTGACATGAATTACCAAAGTTCACCTTGGTGATTAGATGCACTTTTAACAACGCAAGGTTTGAAGCAGAATAGAAAAACCGCCACATGCCCATGTACTAAAACTACCTCCGATGCTCGATTATCTAGTAGTGTTGGTTGTCCGCAACAACACCACCACAAATAGCAGGACAACAGAATCATTATCCCGACACCAACGCGACGTCACATGAAGCGTCCACCCACATCCGACGGGTCCAAGACGTCTAAAACATCGCGTCCCTGATTCAGCACCGGTAGCCGAGAGAACCGTCTCTTGGATGAGATATTTGGAGAAAACCTAATTGTCCGTCGCAGGAGCCGAAAATCATGAACACAGACTACTGAACGCATGTCGAACAATGTGTCACGACTGACAATGCATCCCCACCGGCTGACAAGCAGGAAGAGGAACAGGTCAAGGCGCCAGCTGGCTTGACGAAGGAATCAGCCCTTAGCGGCCGCGTGTGTCTCGGGTGTGTGGCCTTGTTGGGCCAGAGTGAGCCTGCGAGCTCCATGTTAAGTAGGTGGGTTGGCACCGGTAGTGGGCATCGAATTGTATTCGGCTAAATTGACAGAGAGAAGCTGCTCTTCTCCTGGTATCCACTTTCCCCTTCTCCTCTCCTCCTACCGATCCCACCTACTCCTCCTCCTTCCTCCTCAGATCTAGATCGAACTGGTAGATCGGGCCTGTTACAAGTGGTATCAGAGGTCAGCGATCTGGAGAACCCGTACCGCAAGCCGCGCTACGCCACCAAGCAAGCCACGCACGCCGCGGCGATGGAGGAGCAACTAGCGGTGTTGGCCAAGGCAGTCAGCGAGAGCCGCGTCGCCAACGAGGCCCGGCTGGAAGCGATCCAAACGTCGCTCGAGCTATGGCGCCCGGCGGTCACCAACCTGCAACAACAACTTGATGAGCTTCGATCCCAAGTGGGGCGGATTGCTCTCCACCCTGCGCTGGCGGATCCGCAGCATCCACCGGCGGAGCAAGTGGTGCACAGCGCACCGACCGAGTCTACGGGCGACCTCGAGCACCACGGGTCGTCTGGCCACGACGAGATCAACAAATCCGAGGGTAGGGCACACGGGGTAGTCACTACCCTCGCGCCACCTCCGGGCAAGGGTGCGTTCTCCTCTCAATCTATCATACCTGCTTCTCCTCGCAGTGATAGTGGTCTAGAAGCGGAAAAAAGGGTCACTCAGAACACCCAGTTTGTTCCATTCGCGCATCACGCTCACTGGGCCTTGCCCAAGATGGATTTTCCATCCTTCGATGGGGAAAATCCGCAGTTCTGGAAGACCAAGTGTGAGAAGTACTTTGATGTGTACGGAGTGGCTCTGGATCTCTAGGTTCGTGTAGCCACGCTGAATTTCACGGGCACAGCGGCCAGATGGCTGCAACTCCATGAGGCACAGAGTGCTTCATTCACTTGGGTGTCGCTTTGTGAGGCTTTGTGTTATAAATTTGGTAGGGAGCAGTACCAGTCTCATCTTCGTCAGTTTAACACACTACGTCAGTCAGGAACAGTGGCTGATTACATGACACGATTCGAAGAATTGATGCATCACATCTTAGCTCACAACCCATCGTTCGATCCAGTGTACTTTACTACCCAGTTTCTAGACGGTCTCAAGGGAGAGATTCGCGCTGTTGTTATGCTTCATCAACCCAAGGACTTGGACTCTGCCTTTTCCTTGGCTACGTTGCAGGAGGAGCTGATGGAGGCATTGCCGCGCAAGGAGTACAGGCGGCAAGATGCAGCTAACCAGCGGCCACCAGGCCAACGGCCTTTACTGGCAATTGGCGCTCCACCCGCCCGGCAGATGTTGCCAGGGCCACCGCCTGCGGCTGAAGATCGATGGGCGATCGATGCAGCAAACCCTCCGGATCGCCATGACCAGGACAGAGGCAATGATCGAGTTGCAGCTCTCCGTAACTACAGGCGGGCCCGGGGGCTCTGTTTCAAGTGTGGCGAGCGATGGGGCCAAGGTCATCAATGCGGCCCTACAGTTCAATTACATGTGGTGGAAGAGCTGCTGCAAGCTGATCAAGGTGCACCAGCAGGGCCAGATCCCGATTCCGATGAGGATGTTCTAATGTGCATATCCAAGGGAGCCACCACGGGCCAGACCACTCCTCGTACAGTGCGGTTGTTGGGGCAGATAAGTGGACAGGAGATGTTGATCCTAGTGGACTCGGGCAGCTCTCATAGCTTTCTCAGCGATACAGTGGTGGAACGACTTCAGCTACCAGTTCAAGAGATGGCCACAGTTGCAGTCAAAATAGCAGACGGGTGAACCTATCATGTTCGGGAGTGGTGCAAGCATGCAAATGGAAGACGCAAGGACATGAATTTTCCACTGATCTCAGAGTGTTGGCGCTTGGTTGCTATGATATGATAGTGGGCATGGATTGGCTGGAATCATGTGGACCTATGTGGGTCGATTGGTCCGCGAAGCAACTGACGTTCACTCATGAAGGGCGGCAGATTCAGTTGACAGGGGTGCAAACGCAATTACAACAAGTCCAACAAATCTCCTCTGCTCAGTTACATGCACTAGAAGAGGCTCATGCAGTAGCTCACATTATCTGTTTGCATGCAGTTGGGAATGATGTGGTGGTGGAGCACATACCAGTGGAAGTCCAGGCAGTGCTGCAAGAGTACAGTGTGGTGTTTGAGAAGCCCACTGACCTTCCGCCACACCGCACTTGGGACCATGCCATTCCCATTATCCCTAGAGCCAAGCCGGTCAATATTCGACCATATCGCTATACCCCTGAACAAAAGACAGAGATTGAGATGCAAGTGAAGGAAATGCTTAAAGCTGGATTGATAGTGCCTAGTACAAGCCCGTTCTCATCACCAGTGTTGCTGGTGAAGAAGAAGGACATGACCTGACGTCTCTGCGTGGACTATCGCCATCTCAATGCAATTACATTGAAGAGCACATATCCATTGCCCATCATCGACGAGCTGTTGGATGAACTTGCAGGGTCGTGCTGGTTCTCAAAGATGGACCTACGAGCGGGCTACCATCAAATCAGGTTGCGGGAAGAGGATGAACCAAAAACAGCATTTACAACACACCAAGGGCATTTTCAGTTCAAGGTGTTGCCCTATGGAGTGACCGGAGGACCAGCAACATTCCAAGGAGGGATGAACACGATGCTGAGCCCCTTGCTCAGACATGGAGTGCTCGTTTTCATGGATGATATCCTCACACACTCAGCAACCCTAGAAGCACACGTGGAATTGTTGCGACAAGTGTTGAGTATTTTGGCACAGCATGGCCTGAAGGTCAAAATGTCCAAATGCTCCTTTGCACAACGCAAGATTGACTACTTGGGACACACAATAAGCAAGGAAGGTGTGTCCACTGATGAGAGCAAGATCATGGCAGTCCGTGATTGGCCGCGGCCAGAGTCAGCTCGCAAGCTGCGAGGGTTCTTGGGGTTAGCAGGGTACTACCGTAAGTTCGTCAGAAACTTCGGCATCATATCCCGGCCTTTGACTGATATGTTGAAGAAAGGCACCCTCTTCATTTGGACGCCGATAGCGGAGGCAGCATTTGTAGAGTTGAAGCAGGCGCTAATCCAGACCCCAGTGCTCGCCTTACCCAATTTCAACAAGAAATTCGTCGTGGAAACGGATGCAAGTGCTACGGGCGTTGGCGCTGTCCTGATGCAAGACTCCCACCCCTTAGCCTACTTGAGTAAGGCATTGGCGCCACGCAACCTTGGCCTATCAGCGTATGAAAAAGAGTGTCTTGCCCTGATTTTGGCTGTTGATCACTGGCGGCCGTATTTACAGCATGCAGAGTTTGTGGTGCGCATTGACCAGAAGAGCTTGTTGAATCTGACCGACCAGAGGCTAAACACACCAATCCAGCAACGAGCCTTCACAAAATTGGTGGGACTGCAGTTCCAAATCCAGTACAAGGCAGGCATCACTAACAAGGCAGCGGATGCGCTCTCGCGGCGTGAGCATGACACTGAAGCAGAGGTTGCAGCGATCTCAGTTTGCAAGCCGGCATGGTTAGAAGCAGTGGTCGTCAGTTACCGCCAGGATAAGGAAATTCAAAACAAAATGGCGCAAATCACACTTGACCCTGGAAGTGACCCAGATTACTCCCTGAAGGATGGCGTCATGCGCTACAAGGGGCATATATGGATTGGCTCGGATAACACAATCCAGCAGTCACTGATCAAAGCTCTCCATGACAGTGCAGTGGGTGGGCACTCAGGCTTCTATGCCACGTATCACAGAATCAAGAACCTCTTCTTCTGGAAAGGCATGAAGGCTCAAATTAAACAGTACGTCAAGGAGTGTGTCACTTGCCAGCGTGCGAAGACAGAACGAATCGCTCATGCGGGGCTGTTGCAACCCCTGCCCATTCCAAAGCGACCCTGGGCGGTGATCTCTCTGGATTTCATCGAAGGCCTTCCCAAATCTGGAGGACATGATGTGATCTTGGTAGTGGTGGATAAGTTCTCCAAATATGCTCATTTCGTGCCATTGACTCATCCCTTCACAGCATTGACTGTTGCTACAGCCTTCATGAAGAACATCTTTCGACTCCACGGACTGCCATTGGCGATTATATCTGACAGAGACCGAATCTTCACAAGTGCAGTTTGGCAGGAGTTGTTCAAGCTGTCCCAGACTTAGTTACGTTTGAGTTTGTCGTACCATCCACAAACTGACGGGCAAACAGAGCGAGTAAACCAGTGCCTGGAAGGATATTTGCGTTGTGCAGTGCATTCGTGCCCCGGCAATTGGATCAGGTGGTTATTCCTGGCTGAATATTGGTATAACACAACATTCCACTCCTTTCTAAGGCGTACCCCGTTTGAAGTAATCTACGGACACCTGCCAAGGGAGTTTGTTGTCACCCAAGTGGAAGAAAGCGCAGTGCCGGACCTGGCAGCTTGGCTACAGGAACGAGAAGTGATGGTCCAACACTTACAGCAACAATAGAAGCATGCTCAGGACCGTATGAAAACTCAGGCAGACAAGCATCGCACGGACTGTTCGTTCGAGGTGGGTGATATGGTCTTCCTCAAACTCCAGCCATTCATCCAAACGTTAGTTGCACAACGCCCTTACCAAAAGCTGGCGTTCCGTTACTACGGCCCCTACTAAGTGCTCGCCAAGATCGGGAAAGTGGCGTACAAACTCCAGTTGCCGAATGACAGTAAGATACACCCGGTGGTGCATGTCTCCCAACTGAAGAAAGCTATTGGTCCTAGTACCCAGGTGAGTCGAGATCTTCCTCCTGCTAATTCCATTCTGCAGGCCGAACACCAGCCGGAGGCCATTCTGGATACCAAGCTGGTCCGTGTTCAAGGAGAGATGCAGCCCCGTCTTCTGGTACAGTGGAGTGCGCTACCCCCATCGCTAGCCACCTGGGAAGAACCTGCTGAGCTTCGTCGATTTCCAGCAACAACATCGGCTTGGGGACAAGCCTCAACTCAAGGGGGGGAGGATGTCACGACTGACAAGGCATCCGCATCGGCTGACAAGCAGGAAGAGGAACAGGTCAAGGCACCAACTGGCTCGACAAAGGAATCAGCCCTTAGCGAGCCGCGTGTGTCTCGGATGTGTGGCCTTGTTGGGCCGGAGTGAGCCTGCGAGCTCCATGTTAAGTAGGTGGGTTGGCACCAGTAGTGGGCATCGAATTGTATCCGGCTAAATTGACAGAGAGAAGCTGCTCTTCTCCTGGTATCCACTTTCCCCTTCTCCTCTCCTCCTACCGATCCTACCTACTCCTCCTCCTTCCTCCTCAGATCTAGATCGAACTGGTAGATCGGGCATGTTACACAATGTCTCGGGCTTCTCCCCCCTCTCGGCCGGCGGCGGTGAGGAAATCCCGGTGACGCTGGAGTCCGGCCGGGGCGCTGCTGCCTCCTCTCACCAGGTCGGTCGCCTTTGACGGCTAGGGTTTTGGCCGGGGCTCCTTCCTATGCTTTTGCCAGATTTGTACGTAGGAACATTCCCTTGACCTGCAAGATAATTCTCCAGGATAGAGACAAGAACTCACGTAGACGTAGAAACTAGTTTTGACCCTAACAAAAAAGAGGCATTCCTGCGAATCAACCTGTGGTTGAGTTGGTTAGGTGGACAGTGGTATCCCCAACCCACCAGGGTTCAAATCCTGGTGCTCGCATTATTTCTGGATTTATTTCATAATTTCCGGCGATGCCCTTTCAGTGGGAGGAGACGTTCCGTCGACGACGAGGCGCCTCTGGTGACTTCGTAGAATCTCAAGATGACATGCGGCTCGGTCTCCGGAGGTCTTTCGTAGGGGTAGGGTGTGCGTGTGTGCGTTCATAGAGATGAGTGTATGCGCGTGTATATGAGCGCTTATGTCTGTACTGATGCTAAAAAAAAAAGAGGCACTCCTAAAGTTCCTGGAAAAACATCAAGCAGCAAAGTCACTTACCCCTTTCCGAGTTCCACGAGAGTTCCCGATTCCATTTAAATATTTGAGACTTTGTAACAAAAAAATTGACAAAAACTGATCTGGAGTCGACCATCTTCTTCTTCCAAGTGGGCAGCGCGAAGGCGCCAAGAAAGCTTCTGTGTCTGTGTGAGTGTCTGTGTGACCGGTGCGGGTGCTACGTCTGTCTGAAAGCAATAGCCTTCCTTCGTTCGCGCCAACCTTCTCCGCGGTTTCGCGCGCTCCATGCAGAAGCTGCCTCCCCTCCCTCCTCTCACCTCCTCGTCCAAATCGAGGAACCCTTCAACCCCGCCCATGGGTATAAACCACCTGCCGGCGGCCGACCACGCCAGCCCCATTCCCACTCGCTGTTCGCCACCGTACCGTACCGTACGCCGCCGATCGAGGGAGATCGACCATCTGTCTGCCGTGGGCTAGCTAGAGAGAGAGAGAGAGAGAGCAAGCACGCGATGCCGTCGTCGAGGCTCCTGCCCAAGGACGGCGAGTGGGGCGGCGGCGTGGCGCTGGAGGTCACCGTGCTGTCGGCCGAGTCGCTGCGCCTGCCGCCCACCTACTCCCCGCTCCCGCGCCGGCTGCGGCCCTACGTGGCCGTCTCCTCCTCCTCCTCCTCCGCCGGCTGCAGCACGGGCGTGGCGCCCGCGACGTCCGGCGCGGGCGAGCACTCGTGGGAGGACGCCGGCGAGGACGCGCGCCTCGTGGTGCCCGTGGGCGCGGGCTTCCTGGAGGGCCGCGACGACGTGCGCGTGGCCGTGCTCTCGGAGTCCGGCTGCGCGCGGCTCGTCGGCGACACGCCGCTGGGCTGGTGCCGCGTGCCCGCCGCCGACGTGCTCGACGGCCTCCGCCCGCCGCGCGCGCTCCGCAGGCTCAGCTACTCGCTCCGCTGCCCGCGCCGCGGCGGGCCGGGCCACGGCGTCGTCCACCGCGCCGTGCGCGTCCTCGGCGACGTCCGCGTCGCCCCCCGCCCGGACCCGGCCCCGCCCGCGCAGCCCGTCTGGTGCCGCGTCGCCATGGGCATCCCGGTCTCCGGCGCCTCCGCCGCCGCCGCGGCCGTCGTCGGCACGCCGTCGCCCTGGGCGTGGAGCCAGACGTCGCGGTGATCCATGACTCATGACCACTCCTGCTCATGACTAGCCGTGGAAGAACGGTGGAAGTTGCGCGCGCGCCCGCGGCGACCGGTTCTTCGGTTTGACTAATCGCTGCCCGGAGCACGTACGTACGTGGCCGCCGGACCGGGAGACGAAAGCGATGGGGGATTAGTCAAAAGCTCGAAGCTGGCTGCCCGGCTGATTCCTCGCAGCTGCGTACGGACGTACATGACGGTATCTGATTGGACGCGCTGCCGGCTGGCCGGCCGTCGGCGGCGGTGCTTGACCCCGACGTGTGGAATACGGCCGAACGTGCCGGCGTATATATACGTCATCGTCTAGGGAAGGTTCCTTCCTAAGATTATGTGTGAGGGCATGCATGCATATCTCTGTCATCCAAAGTGTAAATTCAGTAAACATGTACAAAGGCTAAAGTGAAGTTCTCAATGCAAACTAGACAACTTTGAATGCAATTTTATTTTTGTAGATTATTAGTTGTTCTCCTTTGATCCATAGACGTGAGCTCACAACCACCGGCGGTGGATCTACCGTCCCTCTTTTTCGGGGCTTTTGACATGTCTTCCCGGCTACAAACCTTACCCGCTTTTACCAGGTTGTGCCCCATGCCCGTGAGACTTATGGTATGGGTACCTCTACACTTTGTCAAAAGGGAGCTCCTAGAACTCAGCTGAATGAGATATAGTTTGGTCTCATTCAGATGACATCATCATGTATTGATACTGATATTGTACCTCCGTGATCGATAGCTTTTTTTTAGGCAGTGTGATCGATAGCTTATGCCGCTCTCTCGATAGGTGGCTGGTTTTCTTTTCAGATGCGCTGTTTGGGTAGTTAATATGGGCCATTAGTGGGCTGAACTGTGTGTCCAGGCTTGTCCGTGTCTCTCTTTTATTTTATTTTTTGTGTGTGTATGTGTATTCAATCCATTTGGAACTAAACAAATAGGCCTACAATTATCTATGAATTGGATGAGCATATTACTAGTCCATTGCCACACGATTTTCCTATTTTTCTTGTAACTATGTACTTAGCCAGTATATTACGCCCGCACTGCACCCAGTTTTTCTTAAAAATATATATTAAAAAGTTAGAAAAATCTTTTTTTTGCACTGAAAACTTGTTGTAATTCCGGCGTGAGTGTTGTCTCGACATGCAGTGGATACTAACCTGACAATGAAAAAAAAATTGCTTGCAAGTCTACTTGTGTGTGGGGTGTTGTGGATGGGGCGTCACGCTAAATCTTTCCTTTCTGTCTGTCAATTACTCGGGCTGCACAACGTCGCGACAAAAGGGCTGGCCACAAGCCGACGACTTTCATGCTCGGTCAACAATCACATGAAGATTTGCATTTGTGTGTCACTAACAAAAAAGGAAACTTTGAAAAATTACAGCTTCCTCCTGGATCGCAAGTTAAAAATAGTTTTGCCTAATATATTATGTTCATTAAGCCGAGGCATTTATAGTTGAGTATTCACTCAAGACGAATTTTTTTTAAAAAAAATATAGTAAACACACACCTTCTAGTTGCGAGTCGATGCTTGACATGCAACTGGGGGCCCCTTGAGAAAAAGACACGCACATACACACACCTCTAGTTGTGAGTCGGTTATTGACATGCAACTAGTGACCCTCTACACACACACACCCTTAGTTGCGAGTCGATGAGCGGAGTGCAACTGGGGACACAACAAAACACACACCCTCTACAAATACACACACACACACACACAAACAC
Source organism: Aegilops bicornis (assembly GCA_021605145.1). Taxonomy (NCBI): domain Eukaryota; kingdom Viridiplantae; phylum Streptophyta; class Magnoliopsida; order Poales; family Poaceae; genus Aegilops; species Aegilops bicornis. The sequence goes on along the minus strand of CM038675.1, from coordinate 46,274,175 downwards.
ACACACACACACATACACACACACATCCTTAGTTGGGAGTCGATGAGCGGGTTGCAACTGGGGCCACAACAAAAGACACACACACACACAAGACCCCTAGTTGCGAGTTGATGGTCAACTTGCAACTAGGGGACACGAATAAAACACACACACACACACAACACCCCCTAATTGCGAGTCGATGGGCAACTTGCAACTAGGGGTCCTCAATAGACACACAACCCCCTAGTTGCGAGTTGATGGTCAACTTGCAACTGAGGGCCACGAATAACACACACACACACACACACACACACCTAGTTGCGAGTCGATGGGCAACTTGCAATTGGGGATCCTCAACAAACACACATCCTCTAGTTGCGAGTCGATGCTTGTCATGCAACTAGGGACCCCTTGACAAATAGACAAACACACACTCCTAGTTGCAAGTCGGTTATCAACATGCAATTGGGGACCCTCGACACACACACACACACACACAACACACATCCCCGTAGTTGTGAGTTGATGGTCAACTTGCAACTGGGGGCCACGAATAAAACACACACGCACACACGCACACATTCCCTAGTTGCGAGTCGATGGGCAACTTGCAACTAGGGGTCCTCAAAACACACACACACACCCTAGTTACAAGTCGGTGGTTGAGATGCAACTAGGGGCCCCTTGACAAAAAGACACACACACACGCACACACTTCTAGTTGCGAGTCGATTATTGACATGCAACTAGAGACCCACGACAAAACACACACACACACACACGTACCCCCCTAGTTGCGAGTCGATGGTCAACTTGCAACTGGGGGTTCTCAACAAACACACACACACACACCCCTAGTTGCGAGTCGATGGTTGACATTCAACTAGGGACACTTTGATAAAAATAACACACACACACACACACATCCCAGTTGCGAGTCGATTAACGACATGCAACTTGGGACCCTAGTTGCGAGTCGATGCTTGACATGCAACTAGGGACCCCTTGACAAATAGACAAACACACACAACAGTCCTAGTTGCAAGACGATTATCGACATGCAATTGGGGACCCTCGACACACACACAACACACATCCCCGTAGTTGCGAGTTGATGGTCAACTTGCAATTGGGGTCACGAATAGAACCCAACAAGAGTACGGGCACACAACTAGGAGGGTACGGGTGCAACTACAAACAACCCCCACCCCCCCCCCCCCCTAAAAGAACCACCCACGGCCGACAACCCCCTCCCCCCTGACAACCTCCCCCAACCCTGGCTGCCATTGCTTTATCCCCTTGCAGATGCACTTGAGTAGGACGACTTACAGTTGTAGTTAAGTTGTGGCGGTTGCAACTACAAACAACCCCCCCCCCCCTAAAAAAAGGCCCACCGTCGATAACCTCCGACAACCCTCCACAACCATAGTTGTGGTCGCTTTATACCCCTTGCAGTTGCGGTTGAGTAGGACTAGTTGCAGTTGCAGTCAAGTTACAATGGTTGCAACTACAAAAAAAACCCCACCCCCACCCCTAAATAATAAACACCCTTCCAAAAATAATAATAATGAAAGTAAAATTTTAACTATAAAATTAATTGGTTGAACATTAGAAAATTTATTTCACGGCTCTTTTTGATTACACATAATTTGACAACTCGTGCAGTTCCACACAGAGGACAAGCCGTATAAGTAATAGTAAAACTATAAAAACAAATAGAAAATAATTAAAAAGTCAGACCCTTTCGTATCACCACTTCCTCTTTCTCTCAAATAGAAGAAAACATAAGAATATGAAAGAGCGAAAAAAAACATTGTATTGAGAAAAAACGGCCTAGACAACAAAAAATCAGCGGCAAAATGGGAAAGGGGTTTTGCACCTTTGAAGTGTCAAGTTCTCGTACAAAAAAAATATAAAACAAATTTCCTGTAAAAAACAATTACTCAAATTATACATGGTCAAACAAAACAAACACATGCAAAAAACATTGTCAATTAACACATACTCCCTCCGTCCGAAAATACTTGTCGGAGAAATGGATGTATCTAGACATATTTCAGTCTTAGCTACATCCATTTTGATCCATTTCTCCGACAAGTATTTCTTGACGGAGGGAGTACAAAACATTGCATTGAGAAAATATTATACATGGTCAAACAAAACATTGCGTTGAGAAAAAACAACATGGACACAAAAAAAAGCCAATTATGCAACATTAGTTTATTTATTACAAAACACTATTGTCTGAAAAGAAAACTTATTGCAAACATTAGTCTATATTTTTAGGGAACAAAACATTGGTCTGCTATGATGGAGGAAATTGCCACAAGTGACATACCATCCCAACAGTCAATGAAAAGGCTCATAAAAATACAGCTTGGCCCGACAAAAAAAGAAAAGAAAACGGCCGAAAAGGGCCCATACGAGCGACAAGGTAACCCACAGCTAGCGACCCTTACAAACCTACGACAAGTTCACCTCTTTTTTTTTACAAGCGCTAGTTGTCAGCGAAAATAGCTGCGACATAAAAAGAGAGAATGGGCCGCTAGCTCAACAACTCACGGTCTGCGCCGTGTCGCTACAAAGCTCACCACATCGACAAAAAACGAATCACAGCGTGATTAGATCTGACGGCAGACAAAGTGAATGAGACCAAACAATTTCTCAGCTGAATGAGTTTTAGCAAAACCGTTGTCAAAATGTTAAGTGTCAATTTGGAATCTATGTCTTAATACCATGGTCAAATTAGGCTCTTGCCATCCATGTGCCGCTGTTGGGCTTCCCTGGCAATGAAACTTACCTAGGCATTGACAGATTCCCAAGTACAAAGGCGGAGCTATGTTGAGGCCAGGGGGCCAGTGCCCCCCAACCTTGGGATATTTTTTGAAGAAATTTTTTCTATAGTTGCATAGATTGAGAAAAATACATATTTTTACCCCTCTAAGTGTTCTTTTTTTTCCAGTGGCCCCCGGTCATCCGGGTTTGGGCCGGGCCTATCAAAGCCCAACTTGCAAATTTTAGTCTCGAGCCTGGCCCGGCCAGGCCAAAAAACGCATACATAAGCCCAAGCCCGACCCGAAGGGACAAAACGAAGCAATTTTCGGGCTGGACCGGGTCGGGCCTCTGTGTAAACTTCCTGATTTCCTAGGCCCAAGCCTGGCCCGACATACGCAACGGGCTGCATTTTTAGGCCCGAGCCCGCGTCGAAGATAAAGCCCGACCTGGCTCGGCCCGGGTTTCTGGGCTGGGTCGTCGGGCCAGGCTGCCCATGCCCAGGTTTATCGACCACTGCCTAGGTCCACCACTGTTGACACCTCGTAGACAAGTAGAGTTTCTTTTATACGCCACCAAGGGAGCTGGCTACTGGTGAAGAAAATATGTCATAGAGGCAATAATAAAGTTATTATTTATTTCCTCATATCATGATAAATGTTTATTATTAATGCTAGAATTGTATTAACCAGAAACATAATACATGTGTGAATACATAGACAAACATAGTGTCACTAGTATGCCTCTACTTGACTAGCTCGTTAATCGAAGATGGTTATGTTTCCTAACCATAGACATGAGTTGTCATTTGATTAACGGGATCACATCATTAGGAGAATGATGTGATTGACTTGACCCATTCCATTAGCTTAGCACTTCACGTTTAGTATGTTGCTATTGCTTTCTTCATGACTTATACATGTTCCTATGACTATGAGATTATGCAACTCCCGTTTACCGGAGGAATACTTTGTGTGCTACCAAACGTCACAACGAATCGGGTGATTATAAAAGGTGCTCTACAGGTGTCTCGAAGGTACTTGTTGAGTTGGCGTATTTCGAGATTAGGATTTGTCACTCCGATTGTCGGAGAGGTATCTCTGGGCCCTCTCGGTAATGCACATCACTATAAGCCTTGCAGCAATGTGACTAATGAGTTAGTTGCGGGATGATGCATTACGTAACGAGTAAAGAGACTTGCCGGTAACGAGATTGAACTAGGTATTGAGATACTGACGATCGAATCTCGGGCAAGTAACATACCGATGACAAAGGGAACAACGTATGTTGTTATGCGGTTTGACCGATAAAGATGCCAATATGAGCATCCAAGTTCCGCTATTGGTTATTGACCGGAGACATGTCTCGGTTATGTCTACATAGTTCTCGAACCCATAGGGTCCGCACGCTTAAAGTTTGGTGACGATCAGTATTATGAGTTTTTGTGTTTTGATGTACCGAAGGTAGTTCAGAGTCCCGGATATGATCACGGACATGACGAGGAGTCTCGAAATGGTCGAGACGTAAATATCGATATATTGGATGACTATGTCCGGACACCGGAAGTGTTTCGGGAGGTTTCGGACATTTACCGGAGTACCTGGGGGTTACCGGAACCGCCCGAGGAGTATATTGGGCCTAATGGGCCTTAGTCGGAGAAGAGGAGGGCGGCGGGGCAGCTGCGTGCCCCTCCCCTCTAGTCCGAATTGGACAAGGAGGGGTGGCGCCCTTTCCTTCTCCTCCTCTCCTTCCTTCCCTTCTCCTACTCCAACAAGGAAAGGAGGATTCCTACTCCCGGTGGGAGTAGGACTCCCCCCTTGGCGTGCCCTCCTTGGCCGGCCGCCTCTCCCCCCTTGCTCGTTTACATACGGGGGCAGGGGCACCTCTAGACACACAAGTTGATCTATTGATCTCTCCCAGCCGTGTGCGGTGCCCCTCTCCACCATATTCCACCTTGGTCATATCGTAACGGTGCTTAGGCGAAGCCCTGCGTCGGTAGCAACATCATCACCGTCATCACGCCGTCATGCTGAGGGAACTCTCCTGTGAAGCTCTGCTGGATCAGAGTTCGCGGGACGTCATCGAGCTGAACGTGTGCTGAACTCAGAGGTGCCGTACGTTCGGTACTTGGATCGGTCGGATCGTGGAGACGTACGAGTACATCAACCGCGTTGTGCTAACGCTTCCGCTTTCGGTCTACGAGGGTACGTGAACAACACTCTCCCCTCTCGTTGCTATGCATCACCATGATCTTGCGTGTGCGTAGGATTTTTTTTTTTGAAATTACTACGTTCCCCCAACAACTGGATCAATGCCAGGATGTAAGGTTATGCACATCCCTCAACTCGCACATTTTGTTAGACCTTGCTTCCTTCGATAAGCGCACGATACCCCTAAGACTAGTCATAGTGGGGAGTCACTTACACGAGTGTCATGCATATGACACTAGTATATGCTACTACCTTCATAGTGGGGAGTAACATGAGAAAAAGGGTTTCCCCCCGCTTTGTATTCCAAAGCAACCAACCGATACAGCCAACGATAGGTGCTAGGGCGGAAGCAGCACAAGCACGCCCAAAAGAAAGAAAGAGAAAAAGAAAAGAAACAAATGCCGATAACGGCGGATCGACAAAAACGATGAAGCCTCGCGACCGCTGCGTCCACCGGAGTCGTTCACCGGATCTCTACTCCTAATGTCTCGGTCCGTACTTCGTTTCGCTTGCTCGTACTCAGCCTCCCACCACCGACAGAGGCTCCCCGATCGAAGACCCATGCACGGTCTTTTGTTTCCTTTTATCGACCGCATCCTCATGGTAAGTGTTGATTTAATCGAATCAATAGAGATCAATCACCGTAACTGGATTTGGTAATTGGTAACCGAAATCCATACACAAGATCCCTCCTTCGTTCTCACGATGCTTTTCATCTTCGCCCACAGTCATGGGCACATGGCTCGTTGGCCTCCTCGTCCGGAGTTCCCCGAAGGACCTCCTCCTACTGGGAGTCTGGGATGTTGTGTCACACCCTCGCAGGCCACCTCTTCTCCCCTTCTCATTGTCATGGCTGCTGTGCAGATGGATGGCCACACAAGTTTGTTACAGTTGAGGTAGGCGGGAGGGAGACCACTGAAAGAAAGTGTGGGACGAGGCCGCGCAAATCGTGGGCTCGAGGCGAATGCTTATGGTGGCCTCGGCGCTCGGGCAATGGTGACTTGAGGCTCTCTCCACCTCCCTCAATTTCATGGTCGGACGCTACCTTCTGTCTCCATGTCCACCTGCTCGATCTGAGACCACCATCCGCGATTCGATTAGGAGCTGGCGCTCGAGATCGAGCTCGGCATCTCATCTACCCTTGCAGGCATGTGTTCTTCATCTTCCTCCTATCATTAGATCATCTGCCCTTGGTAGAGTTGTATGTAAGATCTTTGCAAGGCCTGACCAATAAGCAGTTGTGGCTTAGGTTGCCTTTCGAGACTTGTGGGAAGCGTAGAATTCATTCAGACTATCAGCATAACAGTGTATCAGCATCATTCGGATTATGATGATTGAGAAGTGAAGGTCTGAATGACAAAAACATATATTGAGTGTATCAACATCGTATTGAGAAGTGAAGGTCTGAATGACAAAAAAAATATTGAATATTCAGTCAAAGAATAGCAAACCAATGTTACTCAAGTATATGACGGACTGCACATTGAGCCCAGATTCGAACTACATGCCCTCTTGTTATAAGCGAGATGAATGAACTTATCGAAAGGTGAGTACGTGTTTGGAGATCAAATATGCGATTTTCTTGCAATCTCCTCTCGAGGCTCTCGTTGATAATTTGGAAGCTCACTTTTGAGAAATAGTACCATTAATTGAAGGGATCCTCATGGGTTACCAATACTATTTACTATTTTGATTAGACCGTGGAAGAGCATGATGCATATACTTCTTCTCTTCTATATCACTAAGAAATTCTTCACATGTTTACCTTTTTCATACTTACTAGGTTCAGGGTCATCACAAGACTATCAGTGGCAGGAATTGTTGGAAATATGCCCTAAAGGCAATAATAAATTAGTTATTATTATATTTCCTTGTTCATGATAATCGTTTATTATCCATGTTATAATTGTATTGAAAGGAAACTCAGATACATGTGTGGATTCATAGACAACACCATGTCCCTAGTAAGCCTCTAGTTGACTAGCTCGTTAATCAATAGATGGTTACGGTTTCACGACCATGGACATTGGATGTCATTGATAACGGGATCACATCATTAGGAGAATGATGTGATGGACAAGACCCAATACTAAGCCTAGCACAAAGATCGTAGTTCGTATGCTAAAGCTTTTCTAATGTCAAGTATCTTTTCCTTAGACCATGAGATTGTGCAACTCCCGGATACCGTAGGAATGCTTTGGGTGTACCAAACGTCACAACGAATCGGGTGGCTATAAAGGTTCATTACAGGTATCTCCGAAAGTATCTGTTGGGTTGGCACGAATCAAGACTGGGATTTGTCACTCCATGTAAACGGAGAGGTATCTCTGGGCCCACTCGGTAGGACATCATAATAATGTGCACAATGTGACCAAGGGGTTGATCACGGGATGATGTGTTACGGAACGAGTAAAGAGACTTGCCGGAAGCGAGATTGAACAAGGTATCGGGATACCGACGATCGAATCTCGGGCAAGTACAATACCGCTAGACAAAGGGAATTGTATACGGGATTGATTGAGTCCTTGACATCATGGTTCATCCGATGAGATCATCGTGGAACATGTGGGAGCCAACATGGGTATGCAGATCCCGCTGTTGGTTATTGACCGAGAACGTCTCGGTCATGTGCGCATGGTTCCCGAACCCGTAGGGTCTACACTTAAGGTTCGATGACGCTAGGGTTATAAAGGAAGTTTGTATGTGGTTACCAAATGTTGTTCGGAGTCCCGTATGAGATCCCGGACGTCACGAGGAGTTCCGGAATGGTCCGGAGGTAAAGATTTATATATGGGAAGTCCTGTTTTGGTCACCGGAAAATTTTCGGGTTTTTTCAGACGTCTGGGACCACCGGGAGGGTCCCGGGGGTCCACCAAGTGGGGCCACCAACCCCGGAGGGCTGCGTGGGCCAAGTGTGGGAGGGGACCAGCCCCAGGTGGGCTGGTGCGCCCCCCACAAGGGGCCCAAGGCGCAGGGAAGAGTGGGAGGGGGCAAACCCTAGGGCAGATGGGCCCTAAGGCCCACCCCAGGCGCGCCTCCCCTCTCCCCCCTCTGGCCGCCACCCAGATGGCATCTGGGGGCTGCCGCCACCCTTGGGGAGGGAATCCTAGAGGGGGCGCAGCCCCCTCCCCTCCCCTTATAAATACATGAGGTCTAGGGGCTGCCCAACACACGAGAACCTCTCCCTCTTGGCGCAGCCCTACCTCTCTTACTCCTCCTATCCCGCGGTGCTTGGCGAAGCCCTGCTGGACTACCACGCTCCTCCATCACCACCACGCCGTTGTGCTGCTGCTGGATGGAGTCTTCCTCAACCTCTCCCTCTCTTCTTGCTGGATCAAGGCATGGGAAACGTCACTGGGATGTACGTGTGTTGAACGCGGAGGTGCCGTCCGTTCGGTACTAGGATCTCCGGTGATTTGGATCACGACGAGTACGACTCCTTCAACCCCGTTCTCTTGAACGCTTCTGCTTAGCGGTCTACAAGGGTATGTAGATGCACTCTCCTTCCCCTCGTTGCTAGTTTCTCCATAGATAGATCTTGGTAACACGTAGGAAAATTTTGAATTTACGCCACGTTCCCCAATGATGGTATCGAGCTAGGTCTATTGCGTAGATTCTTTGCACGAGTAGAACACAAAGTAGTTGTGGGCGTTTATTTTGTTCAATATGCTTACCGTTACTAGTCCAATCTTGTTTCGACGGTATTGTGGGATGAAGCGGCCCGGACCGACCTTACACGTACACTTACGTGAGATGTGTTCCACCGACCGACATGCACTTGGTGCATAAGGTGGCTAGCGGGTGCAGTCTCTCCCACTTTAGTCGGAACGGATTCGATGAAAAGGGTCCTTATGAAGGGTAAATAGCAATTGGCATATCACGTTGTGGTTTTGCGTAGGTAAGAAACGTTCTTGCTAGAAACCCATAGCAGCCACGTAAAATATGCGACAACAATTAGAGGACGTCTAACTTGTTTTTGCAGGGTATGCTATGTGATGTGATATGGCCAAGAAGAATTTGATGAATGATATGTGATGTATGAGATTGATCATGTTCTTGTAATAGGAATCACTACTTGCATGTCGATGAGTATGACAACCGGCAGGAGCCATAGGAGTTGTCTTAATTTATTGTATGACCTGCATGTCATTGAACAAACGCCATGTAATTACTTTACTTTATTGCTGACCGGTAGCCATAGTAGTAGAAGTAATAAGTTGGCGAGACAACTTCATGGAGACACGATGATGGAGATCATGGTGTCGTGCCGGTGACGATGATGATCATGGAGCCCCGAAGATGGAGATCAAAAGGAGCAAAATGATATTGGCCATATCATGTCACTATTTGATTGCATGTGATGTTTATCATATTTATGCATCTTATTTGCTTAGAACAACGGTAGTAAATAAGATGATCCCTCATTAAAATTTCAAGAAAGTGTTCCCCCTAACTGTGCATCGTTGCGAAAGTTCGTCGTTTCGAAGCACCACGTGATGATCGGGTGTGATAGATTCTTACGTTCACATACAACGGGTGTAAGCCAGATTTACACACGCGAAACACTTAGGTTAACTTGACGAGCCTAGCATGTACAGACATGGCCTCGGAACACAAGAGACCGAAAGGTCGAGCATGAGTCGTATGGAGGATACAATCAACATGAAGATGTTCACCGACGATGACTAGTCCGTCTCACGTGATGATCGGACACGGCCTAGTTGACTCGGATCATGTAATCACTTAGATGACTAGAGGGATGTCTATCTGAGTGGGAGTTCATCAGATGAACTTAATTATCCTGAACATAGTCAAAAGCCTTTTGCAAATTATGTCATAGCTCGCGCTTTAGTTCTACTGTTTAGATATGTTCCTAGAGAAAATATAGTTGAAAGTTGACAGTAGCAATTATGCAGTCAGTAGAAAGCTTATGTCCTTAATGCACCGCTTCGGTGTCTTTGGACCTCGAGCATTAGTCTCGTGGATGTTGCGAACATCTGACACACACGTTTTGATGACTACGTGATAGTTCGGTAATGTTAAACGACTTAGAATTGAGGCACCAAAGACGTTTTTGAAACGTTGCGGAACATATGAGATGTTCTGGGGGCTGAAATTGGGATTTCAGGCTCGTGCCCACGTCAAGAGGTATAAGACCTCCGACGATTTTCTTAGCCTGCAAACTAAGGGAGAAAAGCTCAATCGTTGAGCTTGTGCTCAGGTTGTCTGAGTGCAACAATCACTTGAATCGAGTGGGAGTTGATCTTCCAGAGATAGTGATGATTCTCCAAAGTCATTGCCACCAAGCTGCTAGAGCTTCGTGATGAACTATAACATATCAGGGATAGATATGATGATCCTTGAGGTATTCACGATGTTTGACACATGAAAGTAGAGATCAAGAAGGAGCATCAATTGTTGATGGTTGGTGAAACCACTAGTTTCAAGAAGGGCAAGGGCAAGAAGGGACACTTCATGAAACGGCAAATCGATTCTTTGCTCCAAAGAAGAAACCCAAGGTCGAACCCAAACCCGAGACTAAGTGCTTACGTAATAAGGGGAACAACCATCGAGCAGAATTACCCTAGATACTTGGTAGATAAGAAGGCTGGCAAGGTCGATAGAAGTATATTGGATATACATTATGTTAATGTGTACTTTACTAGTGCTCCTAGTAGCACCAGGGTATTAGATACCGGTTCGATTGCTAAGTGTTAGTAACTCGAAATAAAAGCTACGGAATAATCGAAGACTAGCTAAAGGTGAGCTGACGATACGTGTTGGAAGTGTTTCCAAGGTTGATGTGATCAAGCATCGCACGCTCCCTCTACCATCAAGATTAGTATTAAACAAGAATAATTGTCATTTGGTGATTGCGTTGAGCATAGACATGATTGGATCATGTCTATCGCAATACGGTTATTCATTTAAAGAGAATAATGGTTACTCTATTTATTTGAATAATACCTTCAATGGTCTTGCACCTAAAGGAATGGTTTATTGAATCTCGATCGTAGTGATATACATTTTCATGCCAAAAGATATAAGATAGTAATGATAGTACCACCTGCTTGTGGCAATCGCCATTTGAGTCATATTGGTATAGAACGCATGAAGAAGCTCTATGTTGATGGATCTTTGGACTCACTCGTTTTGAAAAGTTTGAGACATGCGAACCATGTCTATTGGTGTATATGCATGAAGAAACTCCATGCAAATGGACCGTTTGGACTCACTTGATTTTGAATCACTTGAGACATGCAAATCATACCACATGGGCAAGATGACTGAAAGCCTCGTTTTTCAGTGAGATGGAACAAGATAGCAACTTGTTGAAGTAACACATTTTGATGTGTGCAGTCCAATGAGTGCTGAGGTATGCAGTGAATATCGTTATGTTCTTACTTCACGGATGATTTAAGTAGATCTTGAGTGTATTTACTTGATGAAACACAAGTCTGAATTATTGAATGGTTCAAGTAATTTCAGAGTGAAGTTAAAAATCATCGTGACAAGAGGATAAAATGTCTATGATATGATCATAGAGATGAGTATCTGAGTTGCGAGCTTTGACACGCTATTAAGACATTGTGGAAATTGTTTCACAATTAATACCGCCTTGAACACCATAGTGTGATGGCGTGTCCGAACATCATAGTTGCACCCTATCAGATATGGTGCGTACCATGATGTCTCTTATCGAATTACCAGTATCGTTCATGGGATAGGCATCAGAGACAACCGCACTCATTTTAATAGGGCACCACGTAATTCCATTGAGACGACACCGTTTGAAATATGGTTTAGAGAAACCTAAGCTGTCGTTTCTTGAAAGTTTGGGGCTGCGACGCTTATGTGAAAAAGTTTCATCGTGATAAGCTCGAACCCAAAACGGATAAATACATCTTCATAGGATACCCAAAATGGTTGGGTATACCTCCTATCTCAGATCCGGAAGCAAAAGTAATTGTTTCTAGAAACGGGTCCTTTCTCGAGGAAAAGTTTCTCTCGAAAGAATTGAGTGGGAGGATGGTGGAGACTTGATGAGGTTATTGAACCGTCACTTCAACTAGTGTGTAGCAGGGCACAGGAAGTTGTTCCCATGGCACCTACACCAATTGAAGTAGAAGCTTATGATAGTGATCATGAAGTTTCGGATCAAGTCACTAACGTACCTCGTAGGGTGACAAGGATGCGTACTACTTCAGAGTGGTACGCAATCCTGTCTTAGAGGTCATGTTGCTAGACAACAATGAACCTACGAGCTATGGAGAAGCGATGGTGGGCCCAGATTCCGACGAATGGCTCGAGGCCATAAAATCCGAGAACGGATCCATGACTTTGGAAGAAATACTTGATGGTCGTAAGGCCATTGGGTACGGATGGATTTTGAAAGGAAGATGGACAATGATGGTAAGAATTACCATTAAGGAAGCTCGACTTGTCGTTAAGATGTTTTCCGACAAGTTCAAGGAGTTGACTACGGTGAGGCTTTCTCACCGTAGCGATGCTAAGAGTCTGTTGGAAATGGATTAGCGATTCTTGCATCATTTATGAAATCTTGCAGATAGAATGTCAAAACATTGTTTCCTTGACAGTTTCTTGAGGAAAGGTTGTATGTGATAAAACCGGAAGGTTTTGACAATCTGAAGAACGCTAACAAATATGCAAATCTCCAGCAATCCTTCTAAGGACTGGAGTAAGCATCTCGGAGTTGGAATGTGTGCTTTGATGAGATGATCAAAAAAATTTGGGTTTATACAAAGTTTATGAGAAACTTGTATTTCCAAAGAAGTGAGTGGGAGCACTATAGAATTTCTGATATGTCGTTGACATATTGATGATCAGAAATGATGTAGAATTTTCTGTAAAGCATATAGGGTTATTTGAAAAGTGTTTTTCAAATGAAAACCTGGATTAAGCTACTTGAACAAAGAGCATCAAGATCTACGAGGATAGATCAAAACCGCTTAATGGTACTTTCAAATGAGCATATACCTTGACATGATCTTGAAGGTGTTCAAGATGGATCAGTCAAAGAAGGAGTTCTTGCCTGAGATGTAAGGTGTGAAGTTAAGACTTTAAGCTCGACCACGGCAGAAAAGAGAGAAAGGACGAAGGTCGTCCCCTATGCTTTAGACGTAGGCTCTATAGTATGCTATGATGTGTACCGCTCTGGAAGTGTTCCTTGCCATGAGTCGGTCAGGGGTACAAGAATGATCCAGGAATGGATCATTGGACAATGATCGAGATTGTCCTTGGAGTAAATAAGGACATGTTTCTCGATTATGGAGGTGATAAAGAGTTCGGCGTAAAGGGTTACGTCGATGCAAGCTTTAACACCTATCCGAGTGACTCTGAGTAGCAAACCGGATACGTATAGTGGAGCAACCATTTGGAATAGCTTCAAGTGGAGCGTAGAAGCAGCATTTTCAATATGACTTAAAGATTTCCGAAGTACATACGGATCTGAATGTTGCAGACCCGTTGACTAAAACTTCTCTCACAAGCAAAACATGATCAAACCCCAGAACTCATTGAGTCTTAATCACATGATGATGTGAACTAGTTTAATGACACTAGTAAACTCTTTGGATGTTGGTCACATGGCGATGTGACATGTATTTATTAATCACATGGTGATGTGAACTAGATTATTGACTCTAGTGCAAGTGGGAGACTGTTGGAAATATGCCCTAGAGGCAATAATAAATTAGTTATTATTATATTTCCTTGTTCATGATAATCGTTTATTATCCATGCTATAATTGTATTGAAAGGAAACTCAGATACATGTGTGGATTCATAGACAACACCATGTCCCTAGTAAGCCTCTAGTTCACTAGCTCGTTAATCAATAGATGGTTACGATTTTCTGACCATGGACATTGGATGTCATTGATAACGGGATCACATCATTAGGAGAATGATGTGATGGACAAGACCCAATCCTAAGCCTAGCACAAAGATCGTAGTTCGTATGCTAAAGCTTTTCTAATGTCAAGTATCTTTTCCTTAGACCATGAGATTGTGCAACTCCCGGATACCGTAGGAATGCTTTGGGTGTACCAAATGTCACAACGTAACTGGGTGGCTATAAAGGTTCATTACAGGTATCTCCGAAAGTATATGTTGGGTTGGCACGAATCGAGACTGGGATTTGTCACTCCGTGTAAACGGAGAGGTATCTCTGGGCCCACTCGGTAGGACATCATCATAATGTGCACAATGTGACCAAGGGGTTGATCACGGGATGATGTGTTACGGAACGAGTAAAGAGACTTGCCGGAAGCGAGATTGAACAAGGTATCGGGATACCGACGATCGAATCTCGGCAAGTACAATACCGCTAGACAAAGGGAATTGTATACGGGATTGATTGAGTCCTTGACATCGTGGTTCATCCGATGAGATCATCGTGGAACATGTAGAGCCAACATGGGTATCCAGATCCTTTGTTGGTTATTGACCGGAGAACGTCTCGGTCATGTATGCGCATGGTTCCCAAACCCGTAGGGTCTACACTTAAGGTTCGATGACGCTAGGGTTATAAAGGAAGTTCGTATGTGGTTACCGAATGTTGTTCGGAGTCCTGGATGAGATCCCGGACGTCACGAGGAGTTCCGGAATGGTCCGGAGGTAAAGATTTATATATGGGAAGTCCTGTTTTGGTCACCGGAAAAGTTTCGGGGTTTTTCGGTAACATACCGGGACCACCGAGAGGGTCCCGGAGGTCCACCAAGTGGGGCCACCAACCCCGGAGGGCTGCGTGGGCCAAGTGTGGGAGGGGACCAGCCCCAGGTGGGCTGGTGCGCCCCCCACAAGGGGCCCAAGGCGCAGGGAAGAGTGGGAGGGGGCAAACCCTAGGGCGAGATGGGCCCTAAGGCCCACCCAGCGCGCCTCCCTCTCTCCCCTCAGCCGCCACCCAGATGGCATCTGGGGGCTGCCGCCACCCTTGGGGAGGGAACCCTAGAGGGGGTGCAGCCCCCTCCCCTCCCCCTATAAATACATGAGGTCTAGGGTCTGCCCAACACACGAGAACCTCTCCCTCTTGGCGCAGCCCTACCTCTCTTACTCCTCCTCTCCCGCGGTGCTTGGCGAAGCCCTGCTGGACTACCACGCTCCTCCATCACCACCACGCCGTTGTGCTGCTGCTGGGTGGAGTATTCCTCAACCTCTCCCTCTCTCCTTGCTGGATCAAGGCATGGGAGACGTCACTGGGCTGTACATGTGTTGAACGCGGAGGTGCCGTCCGTTCGGCACTAGGATCTCCGGTGATTTGGATCACAATTTAGTACGACTCCTTCAACCCCGTTCTCTTGAACGCTTCCGCTTAGCGATCTACAAGGGTATGTAGATGCACTCTCCTTCCCCTCGTTGCTAGTTTCTCCATAGATAGATCTTGGTGACACGTAGGAAAATTTTGAATTTCTGCTACGTTCCCCAACAGGAATGGGTTGTGCGTGCACATGCTTATTAATTTAAGGCGGGATTATGGTAGATGGTGCATGGTCCAGATGCATAGATGGAACCAGTCAGAAAAGAAAACAGAGAAGAAGGTGCTACCAATTCGCATCTGTACATAATTTCTAGAACAAGTACATTGCAGTTCCATGTGCCAAATGAATGATTGTTTTTGGTAAACAAGTAAATTCCCTTCATATGTAAAATACAATTGATCATCATGAACAAGAAGTACCTCATTGAGATCTATTTGTTACTGAGAATGTGAAGAAGAAAAATCAAATTTACTGACACTGAACTCTTAAACCTTTCCATGTATGTGCAAATCATCAAGTCTGAAGTAGTTTTGGTTTATTGTGTATAGGCATTTTCCAGATAGGCACACAAATTTCCTGGTAAATATGATGTATGGCTAACATTTTACTAAAATAACATGACACCGTCGTAACACTTGTTACTTAGAAAAAGTTTGGTGTGGCTGGGCGGCGACTCCAGTGATCATCTCCTGGATCATCTCCTGGAGCTCGACTGGGGAGAGGGGTCCTCAAAGGAATGGTAGTCATAGCGGTGGCAGTGGCATGCCGCACGGACAATGGTTGTGCGGCTGGCGACAAATCTGACGGCATGGGAAATGCATGTACTTTAGTGGCGCCTTGGTCTGGCTGGTGGCTCGCGTGTTCCTCTAGGCTGAATCATTGGGTTAGAGGAGGAGTAGGTGTCCGGGGGTGCATGAATGGTGCCTCAAGGAATTTCTCGATCGTGATTGGCATCTTGTAGATGGTTCAGGTTTTGATGTAATGTACTACTCCCTCCGTTCACTTTTATAAGTCATTTCAGACAGCTGAAATTGAGCTGTTTTGCACTATGTCTGAATGCTACAACGCCTTATAAAAGTGAACAGAGGGAGTACATGTAATTAATTTATTTGGTTGGAAGGATGCAAACAATTTTTAGGTTACACCTTCTTTTCTTTAGATATTTTACTAATTTCTCTTGATTGTTTGTGCACAATTACTAGAGAATAGAGGGGAGGGGAACAGGAGAGGGGGGGGGGGGGTGCTTGAAAGAAGAATATGAAGAAAATAGAACTGTTTAATCGTGCATGATGACCTTAAACACATGTGTTAGACGTGATTGATGATGCAACACACAGGGCAATTAACTATTTTGGAGATTGCCTTGTGGTTAGTGTTGAAGGAAGAACACACCAAGTTGCAACTCACTTCTTTGAAGATGCTTATGAGAAAATGGAGTATTGTCTTGCTTTGGACTCTCCTGCATCAGGAGCATACTTCCCACAACATGAATAAAAGGTTCCCTTTGCTGAATTTTTTTATTCTCGATGAGTACACATTGATCAACCGTTGGCGGCCCTTTTTCTGAACCTTACTGTTGGAGCGACTACGGCTGTTTTGTCTCGTTTACTATATCTTGTAGATATCCCTTGTTTCAAACTATACACTATCTTGTAAATATCCCATGTTTTCAAATCATATACTAATCTTGTAAATTGTCCCAATTTTTCATCATATGATATTATTACAACAAAAAACACCTTTAGTTTTGTGAGTGCTAGATATGTTTTCCTTGATCCCCTTTGTTTGATCACAGTTGTTTATTTGTTGGTTTTGTGTGCAGGGATTGCAAGATGTGCACAGACTTATGAATTGAAACTTGCAATATGTTATGTATTTCATCGTTTCAATTAATACTTTTGTTATTCCCATTGCAGAATTTGACGTGCCATAGCATCTTTGGGTGGAAAGAAATTTAAAATATTTTGCACAGGCATTTTTTTGTAAGAGCACTGAATTACACGGTGAATGTTTTCCGTTGCACATTTGTAGACCTTCGACGTGGGATCTTTGTGCTAACTACATATATTGTTTGGATTGTTATGAGTTGATAAAGAAGTTTTTATTATCTTTCCTTGAATATCGTGTGAATGAAGCTAAAGAATATTTTAATATTTTTCGAGAATATGTTAAGCACATCAAATAGATATTAATTCGTAATAGATTATTGGTTGGATCATCGCTCTTTATGTATACTTCATCAAATTACCTTTTCTATCAACTTAAATTGCAAGTGAAGTGGATTTAAATTATTAATCAATTGTGACTAGCTAGCTTTTCTATACTTTTGAAATTTAACTTGCATTATATTTATATACAACTCCACCAAAGTATTTCAAATGCCCATGGCAACGCACGGGCAGTCTACTAGTAGATGTAGTGTCACAGGTGGTTGTATTTATTAGCTTGTAGACTCATTTTGTCTTTGGAAATTATGTTACTCCAAACACCTCTTTCTCCATTAACTACATGCCACAAAGCAAAAATATCTTGGGATGCGTCATGTTACCAGCTAAATTACTCCCACTATGACCAGCCTAAGAGCATCCATTGGACATGGACTAGCAATGGGTTGTACTCGTCCAAATACAAACATGTTGGGCATCAGGGGATGTGCCATGGAACCTCTTGTAAGCTTTGCTTACGTGCTCCGAATACTGCGATCGGCATGCGACCACATGTACCTCCAGACCGTGGGAATGGGTGCTCACACGTGCCACTCGTCGACTGCCACACTCATGAAACTGTGGGATACCATGCTGCTCTAAGATATGCCATGAAGCGTCGGTCCAATGGCCAGAGCTTTTGGAAGGAATGGTAAAAGTGCAACCTTCGTGGCATAATGTGCAACCTTCGTGGCACAATGCCTAACTTATGTGAAGGTAACAGTCGTGGCCTTCAAATACCTAAAATCTAGAAATCGTTCACTTTACAACCCTCATTATGATTGAACGGGTTTTGGCTTATTTGACTCTGCTTTTGTGATAATCAGCAGTGGCATGTCACATATATTTTCACATATCCACTACATCATCTCGTTTCTCTCTCTTCAAAACTTCTCCCTCCATCCCATTATATAAGAGCATTTTTTACACTAGTAGTGTCAAAATGCTCTTATATTATGGGACGGAGGGGGTAATACTAAACCATCAAGTTTCTATCAAACCTTATGTCTATTTCAGGTAAACTCAGCTAAAATGATCACCAAATTCGACATGATTTTGGAAAAAAAGATCGAAAAAAACCCGTGGTTGGAATTTTGGACCCAAATATTCAACTTGAATTTTGAAGAAAAGAATGGGTGCAGGAGTGCTTGCATCGCCTACTATGGTTGAGAAAGAGGTGTGGGTAAATTTAAGCATAGTGTTAGACTTTTTTTTAGCGATACGCTTAGGGTTAGATGGGTGGGAACCCTTTCGCCGCACTGGTGGACGTTTGTCGAGCAAACACTCATTCAAGCAGTCTCGCGCATGCATATATGAGCCG
The DNA here is from genome assembly GCA_021605145.1 of Aegilops bicornis. NCBI lineage: Eukaryota > Viridiplantae > Streptophyta > Magnoliopsida > Poales > Poaceae > Aegilops > Aegilops bicornis. Next base: position 46,255,406 of record CM038675.1, on the reverse strand, counting down.
GCCCAAATAGACTTGTCTAGGAGACTCCCTTTCTGGTTTTGTGAATATTCCAGAACCTTCCATGACACTTTTTTTCTTTTGGTGTTCTTTTTCGATTTTCCTTTTAAATTTTAAAATTTCCAATTTTTCTATTTTATTTTCTGTTTTCTTTTCTCATTCTTTTATTTAAAATTCAAGAATATTTTTTTAAATCCAGGAGTGGTCATTTTTTTATGAAATTTAAAATATTTTTTCAAATCACGATTATTTTTGGAGTTCTCAAAATTTTCATTCAATCGAGAATCTTTTCAATTTTTGAAGATTTTTAAATCTTATATTTTTTAAAATTTATCAACAGTTTTGAAATCCCAGAACATTTTCCAAATTTGTTTTACAAATCCATGAACATTTTTTCAAATTTGTTTTACAAATCCATGATCATTTTTTTCTACTCGTGATTTGTTTCCAATTCATGACATTTTCTGAATGTTAGAACATTTGAAATTTGGGAATATTTTTTGCAAATTCGTAAAGATTTTTTGAAATGATGGACATTTTTTGAAATTTGAGAAACAAAATTAATGTCATGAACATTTTTAAAAAATTTGTGACCATTTATTTCAAATCCGTGATTTTTTGGTGAACATTTTGTCTAATTCATGTACATTTTTCGAAATTTAGTTTTTTAATTTATGAACATATTTTGAAATCCTAGGAATTTTTAAAAAGCTAAAAAAGAAAAAAAAAACAGGGGCACCCCGCCGTGATGTGGCCGTCCCAAATTTGTGTGTGTGTGTGGGGGGGGGGGGGGAGCAGGGGTGTGTGTTAGCTTGATTTTCCCCGCATGGGTCGGGGAATAGGAGCTACCTTGGAAAAATTGAGGCAAAGCTCCCAACCTCATTTATTCATATATGTAATAAAGGGTTTTACATTGCCCCTGGGTCCAAAAGCCGACAATGTCGGGCTGGTGATAATGCTAATGAAGCGTGGGCAATGTTGTGAACATCTACGTTATCTGCCCTTCTTTCATATGTAAAAACAAAGTCTTGTAATAAAAGTTTCATACAGGAAATATCTTTGATAATCATGGACTGTAATCCTTTGCTTTCCTTCGTGAATAGATCGTTGCACTTCTACACAGTATATTGCGATTACTCCCTTTCACATGTTGATATCTCTAGCTAGGCATAATGCCTCACGGCAAGCCATCGCTTCCATGCTTGTGGGTCTATAACACCAATACACACCAGAACTGAAGCCCCCATGAACACACCAGTTTCCAGACCTGAATGTAGCAGCCGCAGCTCCCCTTTTGTTTGTCACAGAGATCGATCCGTCGACATTTCCTTTAGCCAATCCTTCAGGTGGCGGAAGTTGGCTGCCGCATTGGTGGTGTGTCGATCTCCTGCAGTTCTCTCAGATGGTTTTCAATGAAGTTGCGCGTCGCAAAATGACTTCCATATTTATCTTCGCGCATCTCTCTTTGCCTTCCCAATGCCCACATTGTTACCATAACTTTGACATATTGTTGTTCTCGCAGAAAATCCTCTAGCTCAAACTACCAAATTCTTGCAATGGGAGAGTCCCCATCGATGCCGAGAGCAACTCCCATCTGAATAATATAAAGCCCTCAAGATATGTGCACTTACGGAAAAATTTTTCTTGCACTAACCTCGATCCCTGTTTAGTTAATAATATTAAGTTAAATAGTTTCATCTTTAAGAAGCCCATTCCTCCCAGATACTTTGGTTGTGACATGCCATTCACAAAACCCAAGTTGTCTTCCTCTTACCCTCCTTCGCTCCCCACCAAAACTTGCGAAGTAAAGAATCGATATGTTCACGCAATCCTTGCGGAAGATTGAAGCATTCCATAGCATATGTGGATAGGGCTTGAGCTACCGACTTACCCTCAATTTCTTTACCTCCAGCTGATAGAATCTGGTCAATCTAACCCTGTATCCTCTTCCAAACTTTGTCCTTCGGGTATTTTTAAACACCTCATTTTTAGCTCGACCAACATCCGTGGGCATGCCCAACTACTTTTCAAATAAAGTTTCAAGTTGTACATTCTGAGTTTGTTTGACCTCTCCTCTTAACTCGTTTATGCACCCCTTACTGAAAAAACTTAGGACTTATGAAGATTTATTTCCTAACCAAATGCGTTGCAATCATGGTGTAAGAGAGACATTACTTCCTACGCCGCGGTCCATAGAAAAAAGACTGTCACGTGTGATAAATATGGCTTAATGGGCTGAATACTTCTAATGACGGGCTTGGAACCTGCACCATTACACATGTGTATCTTACAACAATAACGGGCCTTGTTTTACGGGCCGTGAATAGTATAGTGCGTGAGTGGTAACAATGTCAACAGCGATGGACTTACGTCAGTGGTGACATTTTTCGCTGATCTTGAAACAGTCTTGCTAAATCTCAGTCGACTGAGACTTGATTATGTCTCAATCGACACTATATTTGTGGGATCATACATTGAAATTCGTGCAAAAGAAATCAGATTTTTTTTCCCTTTTCTTACATGGTATGTCATTTGACTCACACTTGGTTAAATTTCAGTGGACTGAGACCTAACCACGTGCATTTCGTAAACATATATATGAATCACCACTTACAGTTACCCCTACTGCCCTTTGCGGCAATATGCAATGCTGACAGGCACACTTGGACTTGATAGAGGTGAACTGGTCATGACTCCCTCCAATCTAAATTACTAAAGTTGTATTAAAACAAACGACAAGTTATATGGATCAGAGTTACTAATAAAAGTTGTACTAAAACAGTGACAAGTAACATGAATTGAATTGGGGCTACTTTTTTCTTCTTCTACTCAGACGACATTCATTGCGTAAACAAATAAAGCTTTATCAATCACCCTACATGCATTTTGTAGTCCTCACCTCGATTGGAAAGAATCGCAACTTCATAAGATCAAGTGACTAGTAATAATTTACAAGAAAGAATTTCTATGAATGTCCACCACATCCACACCCCCACCACCGTATCTACATCATTTCACACCACAAACACAACAAATCAAATGGTATGCCAGTTTCGTCTACGTATGCACGTCTGTATGTATGTATGTATGTATGTATACTACTCCTGTGAAGCTTTTGTATGTGCACGATGAACTTCCTTTGAAACTAATCCGGCCAGAGCCGTTGGTGCTCAGGACAAGATGGCGGAGGGGCCGGTGAACGGGGCGCAGTAGAGGGGAGCTATGGCGGCCTCCGGGCCGTCCAAGCCGCCGCTTCCGCCGTAGCTCCGGCGCCCGGAAGACCGGCATGTGCTCTTCTCGTTGTCCTCCGCCTCCGGGCTGCCGTGGCGGTCCTGGCAGCGCGCGCACGCGCAGGGCAGGCTGCTGCCGCTCATGCTCTGGTGGTCGTCCTCGGGCGGCGCGGTGGCCGCGGCGACGGCCTTCCTGAAGGAGGCGATGCCGCTCCGGCAGAGCGGGCACGGCACGGTGCCGGCCAGCCCCGGCACCTCGTACGCCTTCATCACCGTGCACAGGTCCATCGCGCACTTGAGGCACAGCTCGTGCCCGCACACTGCACATCAATGGAGTCGGAAACGATCAGCAAATCATCCAAAAAATTGATTTTAGTTTTTTGTGCGTGAGAAAAGAACAGAGTATGGTACCTTCGGCGGCGACGTTGCAGGGTCTCTCGAGGCAGACGGAGCAGGCGTCGTCGTCGTTGCCGATGGCGGCGGCGGCGAAGGATTCCGGCGAGGCGGCGTAGTCCCGGGCGACGGCGAGGAGGGAGGGGAGCGGGAGGGAGAGGTAGGCGGAGGGCGGGAACTTGGGGACGGGGAGCTGCGACTTGGGCGCCAGCACGTGCTCCAGCCAGTTGCACTTCCACATCCGGGCCACGTCCACGGCGAGCCAGCCGTTGCAGTTGGCGGCCATCCGGTCGGCGCCGCGGGACACGAGCACCTGGCAGCAGCGGACCTCGCCGCCGGACGCTGCGTAGTGCAGCGGCGTGCTCCCGGCGCCGATGGCCGCCATGGGCGCCGCGGCGCAGGGCAGCGTCTGCGCGTCCAGGGACGCCCGCTCGTCGACCAGCAGGTGCACGCAGTCGACGTGCCCGTGCAGCGCCGCCAGGTGCAGCGCCGTGACGCCGCCGCCCGCCGCCCGGTTCGCGTACCGGGCCGCCGCGCCCTCGCCCGCGCCGGCCGCGTCCGCCAGCAGCAGCCGCGCGCACCGCACGTGCCCGCCCGCCGCCGCCGCGTGCAGCGCCGTGCGCCCGGTCAGCCCGTCCGCCTTCCACACCTGATCGATCAAACCACAAGCAAAGATCGCGATCAAATTAGATTGATCTGCAGGAACAGAGCATGAGCAAGCGAGCTGAATCTTGGCTCCAATTAGTGGCATACGTTGCATCTGAAGGCCAGCAGCGTCTGAACCACCTCCCAGTGCCCTGAGCGGCACGCTTGCATCAACGGCGTCTGCAGTTCAATCGTCCATCAATTAGCATTTGGGAGAAAAAACACGGTCAGGTTCCATTTTACTGAGCAAAACAAAAGCTGCAAATTTGCCTGATGATGCTTCTACGTAATAAGTTTCAGACCACATTTTTTTTCCCATTTAGGACCCCACTACAAATGAGATGTCAGATTTTTATTAGTATATATATTGCCATGAAAAATGGTTTATGGCAAAAAATTTCCATCATCACGCCAATATAAATTGCCATGAAAAATGTCTTAAAGCGATCATAAATTTATAAAAAAAATAGTGTATATATATTGGATCCATGAACTATCCAAAATCTAAGTTTGGTCTCTCAGTGTCAATACAAGACATTTTTCAACCCTCCGCCTTGATCCATTTCTTCACTGTAAATCGTATAGGATGGTGTTACAATGCTTTTTTGCACACGTGGCAACCCCGAGTAGCACAAACTCTTGGAAACGAGCAAAACCTTATGTGAAATGAAACTAATAAAATATGCAAAACCGAAATATTCATTTAAGGTTAGTACAAATCTAGTTTTCTTTTTACAAAATCACACCGGCAGAAATATCGTGGAAAACTAATAAAAAATGTTCCCGATTTTTCAACAAATGTTATTCGAATTAAAATAATCGCATATTTACAACTTATTATTTGTTGGAAAACTATTCCAAGTTTTCCAAATCAGGCATTAAAAAAAAATCAAGAACTGTATTTGTTTCCCAATTATTCTTGTAAATATTGAGGACCCCAAAAGAAGAAAAAGGATTTCGGCGTCGAAGTTTTAGTTTCACCATGAAACTACCATTTTGTAGCCCAAATATCTGACCTTTGCCCGTTTTTTCTCTAAATTAGTCAAGTTTTTTGAAAACAAGAAGAGAAGGCATTACGTATTATCCCCCCACCCCCCTTAATTATTTTGTTGACCTGTGACAAATCTGTGGCGCAGGCCAGGCTGTACCTGTTTGCGTGGGAAACAGATTAAAAGTCCAATCGCTGGTGTGGATCGATCGGTCGGTCGTCAATGCAACGCTGTTGCCTCCTGTCGCGCGCGTGTTGTTGTTGGTACCACTTTTTTTTTTCTTTTTATAGAAACAATGTGTGTGCTACAGTAGATCGGAGAGATCAGCCTCGGAGACTGACACATAGAGTTGGTTGGGAACTTGAGATGAGCAATAACACAAGCCTGCCAGCACTGTTCACCTCACACTCTGTCACTGACACACATACATACATTGATACATACCTGCCCGTACACGTTCCTCGCGTTCGCGTCGGCTCCCTTCTCCAGCAGCAGCGCCGCGATCTGCACGAACAATTTGACAACTTTTTTCAAGAACACACAAAAGCTTTCTTTTAATCGCCGCAACGACACGCGCGCAGGTGAAAGTAAAAAGAGGGGAATCACTTTTTGTTTTTTTACTACTCCATTTTGCAGTACAAAGTTGAATCAAATTAAACCGAACCGAACCTTTATATTATATAAGTACGTACTCGTACTACTATGCACTACTAATAGCGTTGTTTGGTGTCTAGGTCGGGGAACATGCATGTGATTTGATCTTTAACGACCGTACGAGTGCAGATGGGAACAGTTAACCAGCTGGCTGGCTCGCTAGCTACGTACCCATGTACTCCAACTGCATGTATAATCACTGTCTGAGCATATGTTTTTCGACAAAATCGTCAAAGCTAAAGCTCGCGGGACGTCCCGTTTCAATTAATTTCTCTGTGACTTTGGTGATGGCGTCCTGACGCGATGGCTTTTAAAACACATGGAATCAGCCTTGTCTACCTACTTTAATCACAATTTACTTGTCATATGCGTCGACAGCAACACAGCAACTTGTGCTGCAAAAATCAGTGTACTGTGCATTGTGTGCTTCAATTGCACGAGGCATTTAATTTTTATATACTAGTACTAAAAGTTCTCAAGAAAATTTGGCCATGCATTCTACGGGTTCTTTCTTGTAATTACATAGCACTATAGGCACGCACACGTGCCTACATTTCACCTTACTCATTCCTGAAAAGAACTCTCCCATCGCGTTTGGATTTTTGCATTTGCAAAGTTTGTGAATTGATATGATGCAAGTCAATTTCCTTGGAGGAGGGAGGGAGGTGAGGCCGAGCCGGGTGCAACACGGTAGGGGCGTTGTTAGTGGAGGGGAGTAGCAGGAGGCTTGAAGGTTCGGGTGCGGGGTGGGTTGTCGGCTCTAGAGAGATGGCCGTGTGGGTAGGGGCGACTGGCAGGCGAGGCACGCACCGGCACAAGGGGGGGGGGGGGGTCATTCGCCACGGGTGGCGGCAGCACACGGTTGGGGCAGCACCGGATTGAGCAGAGCATGAGGAATGCCAAGCACAACCCCTATACCAAAATTGTAAAACATTTTTTGGTTTTGTATAGGGCATAAAAGAGTATCTTACATTTTGTTACGGAGGGAGTAGTTAGCTGTAGGAAGAGGAGAAAACACAACAGCCCGTTGGATACAGACCAGGCGGCTAAAAAATCAACTTAGCAAAAAAAAAAAAATAATAATCAGACAACTTGTTGCATTTGCCCTACAATTTTACATCAAAATCTGCGTGTCACTATCTACCTGGCTACGTGGCTCCCATTATACACCATCAACTTGGGTGAGAGGAAAACCATCAAGTCAAAGAAAACTTTTGATCCATCTACCTTATTACACATCAGCGTGACAGTAACCCGGCCTGGAAATATCCCAACTAATTAACTACGGGTGCCAACTTGCGTGCAAAAGAATGCATCGCTGCAATGGTGACTCGACATTGCCGTGAATTTTTGGCCACACAAGACGAAGGGGTCATTTTCTACCAAGGAAAAAAATGAGTCGTGCTTGCTTGGAAAACCATAGCCGGAGGACGCACGCATGCACCCCAAATCAAATCTGATATGGTGGGGTGGGTAGGTTTTCCTGTCGACTCGTGAATTTATTTTATTTTTATCAGTGGGTTGTCTGTGGTTAGGTTAAAGACATGGTGGTTATGCTAGATAGGTGTCAATAATAGTAATTAATTTAGGGAACAAATCGGATATGGCGGTACCTTTCGAGACATTACTAGGAGGATCAATATGTGGGATCTACTACTAGCTGATTAATCCGGGACACATGTTTTTTCTACCTTTTGTTTCGTTGAATTTATTTTGTCTTTTCGTGCAGATATATTTTGAGCACCATGACGTGAGCTTGTGCAGTTAGTAGTATTAGTCAAAGAGCCACAAATTTAAATGAACACTCTAAGACTCGCAATTTGAAATTTGTAGTGTTGGCTCGTGTCGGTATTCAAAATACAAAACCTGTTTTGCATTTGCATTTGCATTTCTATTTTCCGGGAAGAGAAAATCATTGCGAAATTATTTTTCGTAACACATGTCATATTGAACTTGTAAGAGAAAAAAAGGAACATGTTGAACTGCGCGCCTTGTTTGCATGGTTTTGAATTTAAATTGCACCCGCTGAACTAGTCCATGCAAAACGGAAACAAATTCGCATGCATGCAGGAGGAGGCGCGCGCGGCCACCGCCGGCGTCGAGATGCAGGGATCGACGGACCATCTCGCCGGCCGGCCGGCCGGCGCGCGCGTGCACGTGAAAGGGCGTACCTCGTGGTGGCCCTTGGTGGCGGCGAGGTGGAGCGGCGAGCTGAGGTTGCCGAAGGTGGCCGTGCAGCGCGCGAGGCCCGGGTCCGCCGCCAGCAGCCGCCGCACCTCCGCCGCGTCGCCGTCCCTCGCCGCCGCCGCCAGCCGCTCGCCCAGCCCGGCGCACCCCAGCGCGTTCCCCATGTTGTATAGGATCGATCGATGCCTCGTCCGCCGCCGCCCACACCCCACACCGAGCGCACCCGCCGGCCGGCGCCCCGTCGCTAGCTGGAGAGCTAAGCTCACGGGACTTCCCCGGTCGTTGTTGGCAAAGGAGATTGAATCTGGTGAGCTAGCTAGGTGCGTGTGAGCCTAACACTAAGCCACCACATATATATCTGAGATTTCTCTTCTGGCTAGCCTAGAAAGTTTTATATGTGCACTCTTCTAGTTCTGGCTGAGTGTGATCATGACCCATGAGAGAAGTCTTTTTCCCTTCTTCTTCTCTCACTGATATGATATCTTGGTGTCAGTATACGAGGCCAGACAGCTGGGAGCTAGTGTATTGATTAGTTGTGCATGGCCGCTTTTGCACATTAACCCCTGTACTTGCGTGGATTCACTTGCATGCCCACCGCTTAGGCCTAGGGGTAGCTTCAGAAATAACCCCCTACAAATGTTATTTTTGAAGTGATGTGTATCTTTGGCGCGACATGGAGACTGTCTGGTCGAACAAGGCGGGTGCCGGCTATAAGTGACTCGGGAATATCATGTCGAAGTGGGGCGTCGGTCAACAAGTGAAGGGTCGATCTCCAAGAAAAAATATACGCGCCGACAAATCTCCAAAGCTCTTATCAACAAAGTGTCGCTTGCCAACACGGTATCATCTCGATTGCATCCTATGGTCGAAGAATGTCTCGAGGAAGTGAAAGTGATGCATGCATAAAATTGTACTGAAAACGCTGCAAGTCAATTCATTGTCGATCATATATATACCATCCCTTCGTGTTAAACGGTGAACTATGAAGAGTCAACCCTAGCGCCAAAAGAGTCGACGAGTTGCACACCTGGTTGTGTGGTCCTAAGTTGGCATGGAAAAGATCTCCTTACAGCGTGTCGAAATCATACACAGCCAAAGTGACCGTGAAAGATCTCAAAAAAAAAAAAAGAGAGACCATGGAAGATATATTCGTGTACATGTATGACAGTGTGATCGATGTAAGTATCAGCCAACCCCCACTTAGCACTAACTCACGGGTGCAACTAATCTAGCTAGCTAGTGGATCAAGTTTCTCCACTTGGTAGCATCAGTTTCCTTCACTTTCTGCCACTTGCATTTGGTGTCTATTCACCGAAATGAAACACTATTTCGGTTTTATCACCTTCATTGTCATCAGAATTAAAAAAAAGGTTATTTACTGGTTAATAAGTAGTCAAGGCTTTCCGATCATTTTCAGTGGCTTTCATGGAATAACGTTTTTCCTGATTTTTGTAGAAAACTTATGTACTGAAAGACATGTCTCAACCAATTCAACCGGGTTTCAATTTTCCCGCAAAATAAGAAAAAAAAATCACAAGATAGCATGTTGGGCCCCAATGCCATGCACAGAGAGAGAGACAAGCACCATTTTGTTCAACCCCAAGTGCATCAATACATACTCTTTACTCGTGTGATCTGATTTCATACAACCAGAACCCCCTTCATATATACCACTAACAGTGTCAAAAAAAAATTGTTAGAAGGTTCCTGCGCTCATGTAGCAAGATATATGGAATTAGTGGATACAACATCAAGAGAGAGAGAGAGAGAGAGAGAGAGAGAGAGAGAGCCAAGATTTATTATTGTTAATCAATATAGTCACAAGAGGGGAGCGGCCTTGAGTGAGACTTGCCGAGAGAAAACGCAAGGCATCCAATGGGCGTATAGAGCAACCAATGATGATACCTTTCTCAAATTTCATTACGATAAGTGACTTGTTTGGTCTTTGGTGGCCAAGCAATTAGGTAGGTAGGCGTTAAGCAGACATATATAGTGCTTGTATGTCACCATCTCGTTCATAACATATAAATAGATACTATTAGTTGGAAAACAAAGGTGATATACACAGGATTAGTTTGCAGAGGAAAAAATATTATCAAAATAAAATAAAAATGCATCGTCCGTCATAAACTGGAGCATACTACTGTTCTCACTACTGAATGTACACAAGTGGGCAAATCACTTCCTACAATCTCTGTACACGACTTGGAGACTTTGAAAATAGAAACCATAATTTATTGCGACAGCATGAATTTCATTTCGTATCACATAATGCCCTACCTACCGGCACTACTATTTCATTGACCAAACCAAACAGTGGAGACTGGTGCGTGTCGCGTACAGTTATGAAGTGTACAAATTCAAGGGCACATGTCAAAATAATAACTTCGCAGAGGGTACGGCCGCGAAGTGGTACATGATGGGACACGCCATCATCATTGGAATCATCCGAGCAGAAATGGCTAATCAGTGAGCAGAATTAAGAAAGTGCTAATTTTTTTTTTAATGCCAGGAATAAAGAGGGGCAGCTTGTGGCTGCACTCAACAGTGAGTTTGATCCGTTCTGAAGTCCAAGGGAAGAGTATCTTGATCGTAGGAATCTCTGTGCGTAGGGGGTGGATTCTTTTTCTTTCTTTTTTTTTGAGCTCGGGTGGTGGATTCTTGCAAGGAAAGAGAATCTCCAGTTGCTTCGTCCACGCTAGCTTTGTCCGCCAATCACCTGGTTGCTTTTCCGTATCAACTTGGCCTTCTATGCGGATAGGATTTAGATTTAGGAGCGGACGGATTTTCAAAACTTATTTTGATTCTTTACTACTTGTATAATGACTTTTGAGGGTAACTTTCATTCCAAGGACTTTTATTATAAGAAATTTTAAAGATTGCTTCAGCATCTTTAGAAATTTTACCCATTTGTGTTGATTGATTTGTCCATAAGGGCATCACCAAGCTGACCTTTAAAATGGACACTGTATTTATCCATGGACTGGTTCGGACCAGTCCGCGGACACTGATGTGGTAGTCGGCCATTCAACCATGTTGCTTAAATGTTCATCTATGCATGTGCATGTCGCGGTAGAAGAGAGAGAGAGAGAGAGAGAGAGAGAGAGAGAGAGAGAGAGAGAGAGAGAGAGAGAGAGAGAGAGCATTAGATGGCAAAAAGTTAGGACTCTTGCAAAGAACATATAGGGATAATTTGAGGGTTCACGTTGGAGATGCCCCAAGGATCTTTCTGAAGACTTATTGTGTTTTATTTCACTTCGTGATAAAAGGCTGTGTTTTTATTAACTCATAACGAAGCATTAAGAGGATGAAAACATGATGGAATATCCACCGGCTCTGTAAAAAAGGATGCACACGCCCAACACCAATGCACATACGGAGGATCGTGCCGGTAAATTGCAGACATATAAGATCAATGCTATGCCTAGGTGGAGAGAATAAGAAAAAAAGCAACATTAATCCTAGTCGAGCATTTGCAGCTATTGAAAATGATGTAAGCATACATGGTCCCGACGTAATGTCCGCACGAAGTAAAAACCATGCACACACCAAGCAAATAGTTAGTCACCCGAAGATGAATGGAGCCATTGATCGCATGGTGAAAGAAGATGACAACACCAAAATTCCAACTTGAAGATGATCCGACAATCCCACTCTTTTCATGGCCGGTGTCAAATATGGGTACCTCAAGCAGTACACCACGAGTTGTCATTGTCTCACCAAGGTGGTGATTATCACCGGCAAATTGTCACACACCATCTTTGTGACACTTGTTGCAATGAAGGATTGTCGCCATGCTCCGTGTCGATACCTCAACCACCCAAAACAGGGCAACGACGAAGGCGAGAACGGCATCGACGACTCCTAACGCCCAAAGACGTCACCATCGCCGACCAAAATAAAAATTCCAAGCATGGTCGACCATCTCACCGCAGCCAAACAATGCATCTCATGACACGCGGGTTGAGACGGAACCACGCCATCACCCTACGGCGGTCGCTGGTTCACTACGGCCCAGATCAGACCATCGTGCAACCCGCCACCGCGACACGTCAAGTTGGGCCAGAACGGTGGATTCCCGATGGCCCGTAGCCGACACCGTGCCACCTTGCCTGCTACCATGCCCGGGGAATCCTATACGGCACGTAGGGCACTCTTGATCGAGGTAGCGCGTACCCCCCTCGCAGCGCGGGTGTCGTATGGGCCGGCCCATTTTCCTATTTCTTTCTTCTTCTTTTTTCGTTATTTGTTTCTTTTCTTTTCTGTTTTCCTTTTTCTTTCTCTTTATTCTTCTTTACCTTTTCATCTTTTTGCGAATTTTCTTTTCAAATCCATGAACATTTTTTTGTTCATCGAATTCAAAAAATATTCATCAGAATTCAAAATTTGTTCATCGCCGCTCATGGGCTGGCCGAAATGGTTGTGCGAAGGGGGCCGAGGCCGCACGTAAGCCTCCCGTGAAATCTCCGTAAGTACGTGCAAGGAAGGTTGCCTAAAAAAAAACAAAAAAAAAACGTGCAAGGAAGGAAGGAAGGATCTGGCGCGGTCCAGCACGTACGGTACGGGGCACGCGCACGCAGCGCAGCCGATACCTTGCCACATGTGCCGGCTTGGATCGCCAGCAGAAAGGGACGGGATCACCCTGCACGGCTGGCCGATCGATCCCATCACCGACCACCACCACGACGACGACGAGGACGCATATCCGGATCGCCTGAGGCATCGGCGTCCCGGCGTCGGTCGCGCGCTACTGTACATAGGTAGGTGCGGGAGAGTGCTGGAATGGATGTGTACACGACGTCCAGGCCAAGAAAAGGAAGCCATGGCTTGTTATTACGTACAAAACGGGTGCTGGAGGCAGTAGCCAGTAGGTAGGGTGATCAGATCAGAACGAGGACAGATTTTATACCAGTTACATTGTCTGGCGGATATACGTACTTCTCCCTGATCTAAAACGCTCTTATATGTATATATATTTCTTTACGGAGGAAGTCCATGAATAGGAGGGCATGACAACCACCAACTGATTAAGAGCGTTTGATGGGAGAGGCGCTCGCTGCATCCTTGCTTGTGTGTAGTGGTGTTCTGTTCGTCATATCGGCAATCGTCGTAATACATATGAAGCGCGCTTCGTATATCAATATAAAGGAAGGCTGCCGAGTCGACGCGCAAACTCAGAGTCGCCATAATGGCTACCTTCATGTCATGGAACTCACTCATCGGCGGGACATTCATTTTCCCCCAATTTGCAGTACTACTACGTATCCCGTTAAATTCAGTTAAACCCAAGCACAACGGCAAGGGTTTGGATAACCACGTGCAGGATGGCGAGGACGATTTTGACAGGGCACCGAATCCGATGAAGATTCGGGCCATGGGCGCCTGCTCATAGCGCCAAGACCGCATCTCGCTGCCAAGCTCCTGAACCACCAGATCCGCCGCCACAAAATGGCTCCACCGCCGTCGACACCATCGAGGCTTTGCTCGGCGCCACACCTTGGCGACTATGAGGGGGGATGGGGAGGGGCCCTTGGCGGCCGGATCTTAGGCACCCCGGTGCGGCCCATGGAGCCGCACATGAGCAAGATCGGTGCGGTATCCGACGGATACTTATGTTGCCTCCTCTTAGGCTGGTCATAGTGGGGAGTAACTTAGACAAGTGTCATGCATATGACACTAGTCTTTGTTACTACCTTCATAGTGCAAAATAACATACAAGTAGTATCATAGATGATTGCATTTATTACATTATAGACTCATTTTGCTTTGGTTTGCATTATGTTACAGTAACATATTATGTTACTCCAAACACCTTTTTCCTCATTAACTATATGCCACATAAGCAAAGTTGTCTTGAAATGTGCTATGTTACTTGCTAAGTTACTCCCACTATGACCAACCTTATTGTTGTACAAGAATAATGTCTTATTGCAAATGCTTGTTCTTTTTATTTCTTTATGTTCCATTGCGACAAAGACTTAGAAATTGTCGATAGATAATATCTACCTCTTTCTCGTAATTTTGCATAGTATTTTTTATTATCACAATAATTATTCTTCGACTGGATTACTTATCATTGCAAGGCCGCTAGGTGTAGCTTTTGAATCTTTTTCTCGGCTAGAAAGTTGTTTTTCACTGTGGATGAGGCTGTTGTTTGTGTGAATAATGGTACGTTCTGAAAGAATCTACCACGTCTTAATCGGCACAATGGTAGACACGGGTACAGGGAGAGTACGCGTCCACAACGACCAATTGCTAACAAGGATTTTGTGGAGAGGTTTTGCGAGAATAAATTCATAATGAAATCATCATTTTAGGAAATAATGCAGAACATGTAGTGATATTGATCTGGAAGAACCAGTGGCGGAGCTACAAACGAAAACTTGGGCAAGCCAGCGACCTGTGGCGTGAGAGGCTCGCTGGCTGATGCGTGCAGTTCTGGCCTGGGCTACGTGTAATTAACTTTTTTGTTCGGATACTGGGCGGGCCATGGCCCATTCGGCCTTGCTAATACTGGGCGGGCCATGGCCCAAGAGCATATAGAGGCTGGGTGTCCGTGTGAAGAGGACGCGATGATTCTGCACGCCAATGTAACCTAATTTCGTGGGGTGGGGATCGAGAGGCGAACCGGCGCTGCGGCTACGTGAGAGAAGCAATCAATCATCGATGTGTGGATTGTAGTCGTGCATGGTTCTTTCTTTCAATGGTTCCAATCTAGATGCTCGCTGCACGCGCACCTAACGTGTATCTTTGCTTCTCTTAATTAAAATTGATGGACTGATTCTTGATGTGAGCAATCCACGAGACTATATTGATGCCGGTTGGAGGAGTGAGTGACTGACAATAAAAATCCGGTGCAGTGATGTGAAAACTCATGCTGCTTGAATTGAATCTAGCTGGTTGGAGAAGTGAGGATTGGCAGTCAATAGTTCAACAACTTGTTTTTGACAGAATCTGACAAAGGGTAAATGAATTTTGCCTATATCTATGTTTTCCTCACGGTAGTGCTTTATAGTTTACTCATCTTACGTTTTATCCTCTCATCTTGACGAGTGCCCAGATGCAGCTGCATTCCATGTAAGATTTGGTTTGACTTCCGATAAGTGTAGCGTCATCAACACCGATGGAAGGTAATATTTCAACTACAACATGCTTACTTAGTTACTTGGAGATTTTGTACTTATGATAAAATGCATAAAGATTATGCATTGGAAACTTAGAAGCTTTTAAATAAATAATAGTGTGGCCTTAGAAGTTTATCCCCGCTCAGATATTCATGTGGAAGTTTGAGGATTTATTCCATGTTGCTTCTTTTCGTGAGCAGTATCATGACTTCCAACACCCAAATATATATATATTTCGTATTAAAAGAAAATACCAAGATTGTCAACGAGCTCAGATTGCTACAATGATTTGTCAGAGCTAGTTGTGCTTTGGTGGCATACTGTTAGTACTCTTTTGGTATATTGCAGGTTTTGAGGCTTGTTGGATGCACACGAGGATGCGCACGAGGAGGAATAGTAGTAGGACGGCGACCATATCTGAGTCATGGCACATGGAGCAAAGGTTTACAACATGTCGACAGGCGAGTGTTTACCTAAGGTTCATACTTTACAAAATGAGTTATGAAATCCACCGATATATAAGATCCTTTGTAGACAAAAATAATAATAATCAATGGTACAACTATAAAACTAGTAATTTCTTGAAAGGCAAAGTCCCCAGGGCTGGATAAAAAATAGCACTCCGTTTTCTCTATTTTTCACATTAGTTTTATCTTATGTCAGGCTTATAAAGTTTAACCAAAAGTTATATAAAAGAAATATCAACATCATTTCTACAATACCAAATAAACATAATATGGAAATATATTTCATAATGGGTCTTTGTGAATTTTGATTTTTTTTCATAAACTTGGTTTGACTTCAATCCGACGTTATTTTGGTGGGTGGGTAGGTAGGGTGGAAGGATCAGAATAATGACGTACGGATTTCTCATAATCTCGTATACTAACTCTACATGAGATATGGCGGTCCAAGAATACTAACAATGATAAGCTAGTGCAATTTTTTCGAATGGCGACGAAAGAAACCGACCTAATCAACAAAGAAAGAATCGCAGGCGGCGTTCATCTCATCAAGAAAAGAAAAATGCAACGTGAGCACGAATTGGCGACCATTTGTTGCAAACGTACGGCCGGGCCGGGGTGTATAAACAAACCAACGGCGATGGATGGGTCCGCTTAAACGCACGCGGGGTGAGCGACATAGCGCACGTGGTTTTCCGCCGCGTAGGTGGGTGCCCGAGCAAGTAAAGCGTCGCCGTCGACGCCGGCCGGCGACCAAGCAACCAACTCCGGCGTGCCTAATGAATTAATTAACCCACACAAGATCGATCTCCTGGAGTGTCCTGCATCGATCGCCATGATAAAACTGTTTGTGCGGAATGGCCTCCGTTTTCTCCATGAGTTGATTCCCTCGTGGACTGGACGGGGTGGCTGCCACCGCCGCGGCGACCACCCGACTCCCCTCAGCCGTAGCACATGCTCCCTTCGTTCCTAAATATTTATCATTCTAGAGATTTTAACAAGTGATTATATACGAAGCAAAATGAATGAATCTATATTTTAAAATATGTCTATATTCATCTGTATGTGGCAGTCTATTTAAAATCTAAAAAAAATATATTTAAAAACGGAGGGAGTACATCTGAAGCCGCTCCGCAGTCGGCATGGTGGGTAGACGGAGCAGCCCGCACTGGATTGATGCATGGTGCAAGTGCACGCAGCACGGTTGTACATTGTCCTAGTTGACAGAGGTGTAATGATACGTGGATCGGCGACGTCCCGGCATCAATTCGTATGATGTCCAAAGGTCGGTAGGGTAGGGGAGGGTGAGCTACAGCGATCGCATATATATTGGCCGGGGTCTATCCACACAACGAGAGAAATGGAATGCAGGCACAATATTTGTTTTGTTATCTGGTCCACTCGTTGGTTGCTCCATCATATATAACGCAGGTGGTTTCTGACCGGCCATGTACCACGATTATAAATCAGGGGAGCGGTTAGGACATTTCCAATGCCGACTCGCAAACCGCCTGACATCCCTCTCAGGACCGCGGGAGCCATACAACACAGGCTTATACTGGTCCGCGGGGCGCTCCGGACGCATTTTCTTCCGCAAACCAGAGACAAGCGTGAGGGCTTTGCGGGAGTCCAGACTGTTGCCATGCCCAGTTCTGACCGCCCTGTCCACCCAAACCTCCACCCGTCCCTCCCGCACTTTTCATCTGATGCACACACCGCTTACTGCGTCGGATTTATGCCGGCCTAGAGTACGCAACGGTCGGCATTGATGCCGTGATGTGACCGGAGGGAGGAAGGGCGGCGCTGACCGACGCGACCTCTCAGGAGCAGCCGCTTCAATCCAGATGCAGCTTCCCGAGGAATCAACTCCGTCCGCTGCGCCGCATTAAAGCGGCTGATCGCCCATTTGCATGGCCTGGCCGCGCCTATATAAGCCACGCTCCAGCGCCGTCCACATAGCAATCTATCCTCCTCCTCCTCCCTTCTCCGCACCCATCTCCCTCCACAACTCCGGCGATGGGCAAGTCCCGTGCGTCAGCGTCGGCAGGCGGCGGTTCCGGGGCGTGGTCGGGCGGATCGTCGAACTCACAGGCGGGCGCTCCTCGGCGAAAGCGGAGATCGTCATCTCCTGCGGTAACCAGAAGGACCAGCCACCACCGCAGCAGTCCACGCCAGCGGTGCTAAACTAGGTCTACACCGCCACCGACACGGAGTTCGAGAATTGATAGTTCCATATATGGTACCACCGCACAGTATAAAATACTGATATTGCACGAAAACCTCACGCCTACAGTACACGGTATGCTAATCCATGCCACGCCATCACAAGGCACAAGGACACGTTCCTGTCCTGCATTACCAAAAAAGGCTTTCGCTCCCGCTTTATATATAAAGCAACGACCAGAAGTACAAATCCGGGTACAACACGCAACCCCCCACACACCACACACACCCAAGGCAAGATACAAGGGTGCCGATGCACCGCAACACAAGCTCACTATCAAACACTTGGGGCCGACAGGACCTTCTGAGACCTAGCCACCGAGAAGAAGTGAAGCGGGACAATGGCGAAGCATGGACTCCAAGGCGGTGCCTTCAAGAAGGGCACGACACCGAAAGCCGCCACCGCCTGATCTCGGAGATCAAGTTTTTACGCGGAGCAACATGGAGAGAAGAGAACACCACGACGGAGCCTTCATGAAGGAAAGGACGCCCGCGGCGCCTCCACTGTCGGTCGGAGAAGACCGGGCAAGTTATGAACTCCGGTGTTAACCCTCTACCAAACCACCATGCTTCACCAAACATCACCAACCATGCCACCCACGTGGCCATGGCTGCCTGACCGCACCCAAGACGCGCGCTCCGCCCACGAACACCGCGTCTCCCGCCGCCAGGGCCGCCGCCCAGCATCCAAGCAACTCCGTAAACACCCAAAGTCCTTGGTTTTGGCCTGACTGGCAGCCCCCGCCTATGAAGATGCCAGCAACCGCCCTGCCTCAAACATCGCCAGAACCCCAACAAAGAGCACACAGCCGAGGAAAGGGGGAGGACGAGCGAACGCATCCGGACCGGTGCACCCCTGCACTGGCGACGGGTGGCCATCGGGGCCTCCCATCCCTCCTGAGAACTCCCCACCGGACACACCCCCGTGTCGCCTCACCATGGCGCACGCCGCAACTCGACGTGAGGCCACCAACGGCAGCCCGCCCAACCATCGACAAGAAGCGCGAAGCCAGCCCGCACCCGCAGCCAAGAGCACACTGCTTTGGGAGAGCCATCCGCGCTTCGCCGCCCGTCCGAGGACGGAACAAGGGAGCTTCGGCGGAGGGCAGCCAGCGGCGCACCACCGACATCTTGCGCGCCATTGTCGGTGTCAAAACCGGGGATCTCGGGTAGGGGTCCCGATCTGTCGTCAAGGCTGATGGTAACAAGAAGTAAGGGACACGGTGTTTACCCAGGTTGGGCCCTCTCGATGGAGGTAAAACCCTACTTCCTGCTTGATTAATATTGATGATATGGGTAGTACAAGAGTAGATCTACCATGAGATCGTAGAGGCTAAACCCTAAGAGCTAGCCTATGATGGTATGATTGTAATTGTGATCGGCCTTCTAAGGACCAACCTCTCCAGTTTATATAGGCACCAGAGAGGGCTAGGGTTTACATTGAGTCGGTTACAAGGAAGGAAATATAATATCCGGATCGCCAAGCTTGCCTTCCACGCCAAGGAAAGTCCCATCCGGACACGGGCCGAAGTCTTGAGTCTTGTATCTTCACGCTTCAATAGTCCGGACGTTGTACACAGTCCGGCTATCCGGATAC
Organism: Aegilops bicornis; assembly: GCA_021605145.1. NCBI lineage: Eukaryota > Viridiplantae > Streptophyta > Magnoliopsida > Poales > Poaceae > Aegilops > Aegilops bicornis. The sequence goes on along the minus strand of CM038675.1, from coordinate 46,235,903 downwards.
CCCCTAATCCAGGACTCCCTCAGTAGCCCCTGAACCAGGCTTCAATGACCATGAATCCGGCGCGCAGTATTGTCTTTGGCATTGCAGGGCGGGTTCCTTTTCCGAATACTCCAAGGTAATTATCGAACACTCAAACCGTGCACGGATCCACAAGATGATCTTTGCATGCCACCGTAGAGATAATGATGTTTCACAAATGCAATCTGCTGACAACTTTTTAGGCAACGCGACATGTCACTACGGTCAGGTCATTATTCGAACCGTCTTTCCACAACCAGCCACAACGCATATTGCGAGGCGGTTTCCTTGACACGTCTTGTCAAAGTAGAGATCGTGCCCCCTCATTACGGGATTCTCATCAATACGGGTACGGGTAATCCCACCACATCATTAATCATGGCGCTTGGGAAGCAAGCGATTCCCCAACGGCAAGTGGGAGGCGACACGCTTTCGCCTCTATAAAGGGATAAGATTTCCTCATTTTACCCACGCCTCCTTCGTTCTCTGCCCTCTTGCCTCCTCGAGCTCCAGCGCCCAAGCCCAAGTCTCCTCCGCACAACTAGACATGTCCGGGCAGGAGGCAAGTGGGTGGCTTCCACCGTCGAGGAGAAGCACATCACAGATCTTGGGCGGCGGATGCTTGGCGCGAGACATAGCGCCTCCGGCTGCAGGCGCTGGGCAGGTCATTCCGACCCCACGACCCCACGAGAGGGTCGTGTTCGTCGCCCACTTCGTCCATGGACTGGGATTTCCACTCCATCCCTTCGTCCGCGGGCTCATGTTCTACTATGGGCTAGATTTCCACGATCTAGCCCCGAATTTCGTCCTCAACATCTCGGCGTTCATCGTCATTTGCGAGGCTTTCCTCCGCATCCGGCCTCACTTCTGCGTGAAGCCGAAGATTGTACGCGGCCAACAAGCGGAGTGCGGAGGGGCCATGGTGGGCAAGATGCCTAACGTCACCTGGCTGGACGGCTCCTTTGCGGAGACCGTAAAAGGATGGCAATTGGGGTGGTTCTACATCACCGAGCCGCGCGGCGCAAACTGGGCGGCGGCCCCCGAGTTCCGATCCGGAATCCCCATGCGGTTCATCTCCTGGAAAAAGAAGGGCCTGCCCTGGGGCGATTCCACGGAGCTGGCCGGACTCAAGACATGCATCAAAAGCATGAAGGACAAGAACATCAAGCTTGTCAATGTGATCCAGGTCATGCTCGTTCGCCGGATCCTGCCCTGCCAAAGGCGGGCGGTAAATCTATGGGAGTTCGTCCCGACCGAACACCAGACGCTCCGGAAGCTCTACGGCGTGACGCACAAAGGTGCATGGAAAGTGTTGTTCAAGGCCTCCGAAGTACCTCCTCCCACATCCGAGTACCGCGGACTTCATGCAGCGTGGCCCCCGAATCCGGTGAGTTTTGGGACCACCGCCGGGTTTAGTTTTTTTCCAATACATTCATGGGGTAGTTTTAAGTATTTATATATATTTGCCTCAGGATTATGTGAAGACAGCGGAGCAGATTGACTGTCCGGCTCCGTTGCCGGAAGATCCAGCGGATGCTCTCCTGACGGAGATGCTAGTCGACACCGTACAAGGTCTTGGGAGAAGAAGGCCGAGAAGAAGGCCCCGGGGACCAGGAAGGGTCTCCGGCATAAGGTTGCGTCCGAAGCCTCGTCTGAAGACGACGAGGCGGACTCCTCCCATGAAGGGGAGGAGGAAGAAGAAGAAGACGCCCCATCCGAGAAGGATGAGGGGCCCGGTGAAGCGGGCCAGGGGACCGGAAAAGGCCCTCGGCGCAAGGCCGTTATTCCTCTGCCGTCCGATGACGACGAGACACATTCCTCTCGGCGGGCGGGGAATCAAGAAGAAATTCCACCTCCCGCACTAGGGGAGAAGAGGAAACCGCCCGGAGGGGAGGCGTCCCAAGAAGGGAAGGTAACCCTTCCGGACTATTCATACGGCCGCTTCTGGCGAGGAGGGGTGGCTGCCCCGGGGGAAGCCCCCGGTGCGATCGTAAGTGCCCACATCCTATCGTGGTTTTACTTCATAGTTTTTGTACTTATAGGGCCAAACATATATGTAGTCCGGCCAGTGCTCACCCTGAGGAATCCTCCTCCGGGTCCCTGAGCGATTCGGCGATAAATTCGCTCCCGACGGCCACTACCCCTCCACACGCGGATGACGTCGAGGTGTTGTCCCGCAGGCTCTCAGAGCAGGGGGAGGTGACTCTGGAGACGCCCCACGGCGGGATTCTAGATGTCGGGCATGCGGGGTTCAAGATCCCCGCGGATCGCGTCGACGAGAGCCGTAACAAGGCGGACTCCCGACCGAACACTGCCCCGGAACCTCCAACGGTTCCGGACTTGGGCAGGTAGCCCCTCGTTAGGGAGGGCGAGCCGCCCGTGCCGAGGACCTTCGTCGCCTCAATGGCGCCGGATAGTCTGGTGGAAGCGCTTCGAGGCGCTTCCATGGAAGAAGAACATCGTACTCTTATGAGCGCGGTGATTCAAAAGGTCGTGTCCGCCAAAAGCGGACTAACCGAAGCCTGCACAAGCCTCCTGACGGGCTTTGAGGTAAGTAATAAAAATGTATAAGATTACCACCCAATAGGTAGTAGCCCCCGATACTCTGTTTGGTGTTCGGAAAGAAAAGCCAGACGGAGGGTCAATTATAATCCGCAGGAGACTAATAATAAGTATTGTTGTGAATAAGCAGGCTGTGCAGCTTGCTGCTGCTGCCTGCATCGCCGAGGTTGCCGACTGAAGCGGCACTGGAAGCGGTATAGGAGAGCTTCGTCCTCACGAAGAGGCAGCTCGAAGAGAACAAGGGTAAGTAATTCCCGCTCTTATGCGTTTAAGGATAGGCAGAATTGATGAGTCTAACACCTAGGTGTCGTGACCGTGTAACAGGGGCCACCGCCGAATTGGCGTCCCTGAAGAAGGCGCTGTCCGAGGCGGAAAACAAGGCGGCCTCGGAGTGTAAGGAGCGCGAAAAGCAAAGTGCTAGAGTGGGCGAGGTACAACAGGAGCTCCAGGACCTTGGCAAGAAGTGCGAGTCCGTGGAGCATGAGCTGAAGGCGAAGGAGGCCGAGCTTGCGAAGGCCCTTGTGAATTTGAAAGATGCCAGGGCCGAAGCCGAGAAAGCACAGCTGGAGATCCAGGAGGCCAAGAAGATAGCAGCGGGTAAGAAATTCATTATGCAAAGCAAACATGTGGAGGAGGCGTTTCTTTTACTTAATCGAATACAGAGCTCTCCAGGGGCATTTGCAGATCTGCCACGCAGCGTCTCAGACGCTGCGGAGTTCTACCGTGCCCAGGAGGGGAGCTCAACGGAGAAGCTGTTCTGGTCCCAGTATGCTGGGGCCGATCATCCGATGCCTCTGAGCGACCAACTGAAGCAGTTGATCGAACTCCACAGGGCGGCCGAACTAGCTATGAAGGACTTCATAGTCAGGATGTGGCCTGGTGAGCTCCTGCCCAGTAGCTACTTTGGCCTGATCAAGCGGATGGTGGATGCCTGCCCGCGGCTTGAAGTGATCAAGCGATCTGTTTGCATCGAAGGTGCTCGCCGTGCTCTTGCCCGCGTCAAGGTGCATTGGGGAAAGCTGGATGCGGAGAATCTGGTCAGGGACGGGCGCGGAGGGTAAACGCATCGCCATCCCGAAATGTACTACGATGGCGTGATGAAGGGTGCTCGTCTCGTTGCCAATGAGTGTAACAAGGACGCCATATTTGAATGAATTCACTTCTGTCATGTTTGTAATTAAAGACGAAGTTACTTGTGCTATGTAGCGCTTTTGTTATTTAAAATATTACCTTCTGTGCGGCTGTTTATAAAATCCTGAAAGTAGGCCAGTCGTCGGCTTCTGCCCCCACGTGACTAGCACTGGGGTGTTCGTGGAAAACCCGGACACTCTTTACCCAAATGTTTGGTCCCTTAAGGAGGTGTCCGGCGCAGCGAACAAGGCAATCGGACTATGCGGCTTTATAACTTTCACTTAGCCATAGAAGTTTACAATTTTAAATTTTGGGGAAGCCCCTAGAATCTGGAAGGCCGAATTGGGGCGCTATACACGCCTAGATCGGACAAAGCCGATTTATCGCCTAAAGCGGAAAATCTTTAAGGATTTTAAAACCTCTCGAACAGCGACCAGCTCTCGCCACATCATGCCGGTCAGTTTCAGCGTTCTCTACTGAGGTGCTCGTCCGGAAGAACCGGGACACAATCGCAGTAGTTCTCTCTGCGCTACCTTAGCCGATATAACGGAACGTAAGGCACCAAAACAAGGGAGCCGGGCTATCCCAACTGTAGACCCAAGACATGATTCGGAGATGATGCATATAGTGCTATAAGTTTGGGATGCCGCACTGTTGAAAGTGTTCGGACTTTAGTTGCCATATAGCGGGGCGCCATAAGAAGCCCCTGGCAAACCGGCCGCACCAAGGTGTACGGATGCAAAAATAAAAAATACTCAAATAAGAAAAATAAGCTGACGCTATATATAATCTCCGATTGACGAAAAATACGTTTAAGCGTACATTTACAATGGGTGCGCTAAGCAGAGATAAAATAGGACTATTTGACATGTCCTATCCAGGGGCACGCTGTGTTCAGGTAGATAAAGCAGGCATAATGATCGTAAATAGATTCCACCTGGGTATTTCCTTTTGCGCACAATGTTTATTGCCTCCTTGGATGTCTCTTCCCTATAAGTCCGGCAATTCGGCTCTTTGGAGGATGCTGCGCCAACGCGGTGTCCTGAAAGGTAAGAGGGAAAGAGTATGAAAGTATTTGGCGGTTACCCGCACTATTGACTGAGTCGTTGATGCGCCTCCGCCTATGCCCATGGTATTTTAAGTGCGTAATTGTGTGCACGTGGCACGAATGCTGCTTTGATGGGGCTTAAGCGGAGGCCGGACTGCTAGTCGCGCTCTTGGCGTGCCTGACGATCCTGTTGCGGGGTGCTCCGGACTCGCTTGACTGTGCTCGAAGTTGTTGTCGCCGGATTGGTTTGTTGGAGAAGGCCGCATTGTACTTCCGCCGCAAGGGCTGCAGTATGTTCTTCTGTTCGTAGGGAGCGGTCCATATTTCTGTTCACCGTTATGACCCCGCGCGGTCCTGGCATCTTGAGCTTGAGATATGCGTAGTGTGGTACCGCATTGAATCTGGCGAATGCGGTTCGTCCGAGCAGTGCATGGTAACCACTGCGGAAGGGGACGATATCGAAGATTAACTCTTCGCTTCAGAAGTTATCCGGAGATCCGAAGACCACTTCCAATGTTATAGAGCCCGTACAGCGGGCCTCTACTCCAGGAATTACACCTTTAAAGGTGGTTTTAGTGGGCTTGATCCTTGAAGGGTCAATGCCCATTTTGCACTGTGTCCTGGTAAAGCAGGTTCAGGCTGCTGCCGCTGTCCATAAGGACGCGCGTGAGGTGGAATCCGTCAATGATTGGGTCTAGGACCAATGCGGCTGAGCCACCGTGACGGATGCTAGTAGGGTGATCCCTACGATCGAAAGTGATCGGACAAGCTGACCATGGATTGAATTTGGGGGCGACTGGCTCCATCGCATAGACGTCCCTTAGTGCCCGCTTTATTTCCCGCTTGGGGATGTGCGTGGCGTAGATCATGTTGACCGTTTTCACCTGGGGGGGGGGGGATTTCTTCTGTCCCCCCGTGTTCGGACGTCGGGGCTCCTCATCGTCGTCGCTGTGTAGCCCCTTGTCCTTGTCTTTGGTGTTTATCTTGCAGGCCTGCTTGAATACCCAGCAATCTCTATTGGTGTGGTTGGCTGGCTTGTCCGGGGTGCCATGAATTTGGCATGAGTGCTCCAGTATGCGGTCCAGACTGGACGGTCCCTGATTATTTCTTTTGAACGGCTTCTTCTGCTGACCGGGCTTGGACCCACTGAATCCGGCGTTGACTGTCGTGTCTTCAGTGCTGTCACCGTTGTTTCGTCACTTATGTCTGTTACGCCGTGGCTTGCCGTTATTGTCGCGGCCATCCGCATTGCCAGACTGTGGCGTAGTGCTGCTGCGAGCCAACCAACTGTCCTCGCCCGCGCAAAAGCGGGTCATTAATGTTGCGAGAGCTGCCATGGACTTGGGTTTTTCTGGCGAGGTGTCGAAAGCGAGCCACTCGTCACGGATATTATGCTTGAAAGCCGCTAGGGCTTCGGCGTTCGGACAGTCAACTATTTGGTTCTTTTTGGTTAGGAACCTAGTCCAGAATTTCCTGGCTGACTCTCCGGGCTGTTGAGTGATGTGGCTCAAGTCATCGGCGTCAGGTGGTCGCACATATGTTCCCTGGAAGTTGTCGAGGAATGCGTCCTCCAGGTTTTCCCAACTGCCAATGGAATTTGCTGGCAGGCTGTTTAGCCAGTGCCGGGCTGGTCCTTTGAGCTTAAGTGGAAGATACTTGATGGCGTGTAGATCGTCTCCGCGAGCCATGTGAATGTGGAGAAGAAAATCTTTGATCCATACTGCGGGGTCTGTTGTGCCATCGTATGATTTGATGTTTACGGGTTTACACCCTTCTGGGAATTCATGATCCTTTACTTCATCAGTGAAGCAGAGGGGGTGCGCGGCGCTTCTGTGCCGGGCTATGTGGCTATGTAGGTCGAATTGCTCTGGATGGCTATATTCGGCCCGGCCGGACTTGTTGAAGGTGTGTCCGGCGTGACGGTCCTCGTCGCGTACCGAGGCGCGCCCCCGCGATCCGTAGATCGATCTTGGCTGTCCCGTTTTGTTGCCCCGGGCCGTAGTATGTTGGCGTGGGGGTGTTGGCTGGTATGCAGACCGGTATGCCGTTTTATCTCGGCCACGAGGTGTCCGGTCAGCCGTATGGTGCTCGAGTCCGTATTCCTCGACTGCTAGGACTTCCGTCCATCTATCTGTGAGCAGATCTTGATTAGCTTGGAGTTGCTGCTGTTTCTTTTTCAGGCTCCTCGCAGTGGCTATAAGCCGACGCTTGAAGCGCTCCTGCTCTACGGGATCCTCAGGCACGCCGAACTCGTCGTCGCCGAGGCTAATCTCGTCTTCGTAGGGGGGCATGTAGATGTCCTGCTCCGAGTATTCATCCGTCGCCTGTTCTCCTGGGCTGACCTACTCATCCTCCTGTTCGGCCTGCTCGAAGGCGGGCTGATCAGGGTTGTATTCTTCTTCGGAACCATTCGGATTGTTTTCGTCTCTGGGCGATCTTGTTGTGGCGGGGCTTGGAGTGGCACCGACGGCGTCCATTCTTTGCTTTTTTCCCCGAGGTTTTATCCTCCGTTGCCTCATCGCCATTTGTTTCCTTAGGAGTGTCCACCATATATATATCATAAGAAGAGGTGGCTGTCCATCGCCCGGTGTGCGGTGGTTCATGTTCTTCTCCTGCATCGTCGTTCATACCGTCGATGTCTTCAGAGTCGAAGTTCAGTACCTCGGTTAAGTCATCGACCGTGGCAATGAAATGGGTGGTGGGTGGGCAACGAATTCCTTCGTCGTCTGCCTCCCACTCGAGCCGGACATAGTTCGGCGAAGCGCCTCCTGACAAAGAGAGAGACTTTAATGAGTCCAGCATGTCGCCAAAGGGTGAGTGCTGGAAGATGTCCGCAGCGGTGAACTCCATTACCGAAGCCCATCCTGGCCCGACAGGCTCGGGAGTATACGGACTGGAACCGACATCCGGATATGAATCCAAGGATTCGGAGTCGCGGGCCACCGCAGAGGTAAGACCCGTGTTCGGCTCCACCGCCAATGAGGGCGCGACCTGGGGGGCGGGGTCCATCCCTCCGTCCTTAGGCAGCGCAGCCTGCTCCGGATCTAGGTCCGGAGATAATACGGGGGCGATACCCCGAGCTTCGTCCGATGGCAAGTCTAAGCCGTGCTCGTCGAGACTGTCCGATGCTCCTGGCATGTGCCCAAATCCGTCGAACATCAAGTCTCCACGGATGTCCGTCGTGTAGTTTAGGTTTCCGAACCTGACCTGGTGGCCAGGGGCGTAGCTGTCGATCTGCTCCAGATGGCCAAGCGAGTTGGCCCGCAGTGCAAAGCCGCCGAACACGAAGATCTGTCCGGGGAGGAAAGCTCGCCCTGGACAGCGTCGTTGATGACGATCGAAGGAGCCATCGAGCCTGACGGTGACGACACAGAGGAACTCTCAATGAAAGCACCAATGTCGGTGTCATAACCGGCGGATCTCGGATAGGGGTTCCCGATCTGTGCGTCAAGGCTGATGGTAACAAGAAGTAAGGGACACAGGTGTTTACCCAGGTTCGGGCCCTCTCGATGGAGGTAAAACCCTACTTCCTGCTTGATTAATATTGATGATTTGGGTAGTACAAGAGTAGATCTACCACGAGATCGTAGAGGCTAAACCCTAAGAGCTAGCCTATGATGGTATGATTGTAATTGTGATCGGCCTTCTAAGGACCAACCTCTCCGGTTTATATAGGCACCGGAGAGGGCTAGGGTTTACATGGAGTCGGTTACAAGGAAGGAAATATAATATCCGGATCGCCAAGCTTGTCTTCCACGCCAAGGAAAGTCCCATCCGGACACGGGCTGAAGTCTTGAGTCTTATATCTTCACGCTTCAATAGTCCGGACGTTGTACACAGTTCGGCTGTCCGGATACCCCATAATCCAGGACTCCCTCACCCGCCACGAGCCCGACCACCACGCTGCACGCAGCAGCGGAAGCTCCCGCGCCCGCCGTGAAGGAAATATGCCCTAGAGGCAATAATAAAGTTATTATTTATTTCCTTATATCATGATAAATGTTTATTATTCATGCTAGAATTGTATTAACCGGAAACATAATACATGTGTGAATACATAGACAAACAGATAAGTCACTAGTAAGCCTCTACTAGACTAGCTCATTAATCAAAGATGGTTATGTTTCCTAACCATAGACATGTGTTGTCATTTGATTAATGGGATCACCTCATTAGAAGAATGATGTGATTGACATGACCCATTCCGTTAGCTTAGCACTTGATCGTTTAGTATATTGCTATTGCTTTCTTCATGACTTATACATGTTCCTATAACTATGAGATTATGCAACTCCCGTTTACTGGAGGAACACTTTGGGTACTACCAAACGTCACAACGTAACTGGGTGATCATAAAGGAGTACTACAGGTGTCTCCAAAGGTACTTGTTGGGTTGGCGTATTTGAGATTAGGTTTTGTCACTCCGATTGTCGGAGAGGTATCTCTGGGCCTTCTCGGTAATACACATCACATAAGCCTTGCAAGCATTGCAACTAATGAGTTAGTTGTGAGATGATGTATTACGGAGCGAGTAAAGAGACTTGCCGATGTAGATTGAACTAGGTATTGGATACAGTCGATCGAATCTCGGGCAAGTAACATACCGATGACAAAAGGAACAACGTATGTTGTTATGCGGTCTGACCGATAAAGATCTTCGTAGAAAATGTAGGAACCAATATGGGCATCCAGGTCCCGCTATTGGTTATTGACCGGAGATGTGTCTCGGTCATGTCTACATTGTTCTCGAACCGTAGGGTCCATGCACGCTTAAGGTTTCGATGGCGGTTATATTATGAGTTTGTGTATTTTGATGTACGAAGGTTGCTCGAGTCCGGATATGATCACGGACATGACGATGAGTCTCGAAATGGTCGAGACATAAAGATTAATATATTGGACGGATATATTTGGACACGGAAAGGTTCCGGAGAAGTTTGGAGCTCCGAGAGGTTACGGAACCCCGGAGGTATATGGGCCTTATTGGGCCCATGTAGGAGGAAGGAGAAGGAACAAGGGAGGCGCGCCCCAAGCCCAATCCGAATTGGGGAGGGCGGCCCCCTTTCCTTCTCCTTCCCTCTTCCTATTCCTACTACTAGTACTACTTCCTAATACTAGTACTCCTTCCTTCCCTCCAAATAAGATAAGGAAAGGAGAGGAAACCTACTTGGAGTAGGTTTCCCCCTCCTATGGCGCCCCTTGTGGCCGGCCACCTCCTCCCTCCCTCCTTTATATCACGGGGTGGGGGCACCCTAGAACACACAAGTTGATCCTTGAGATCGTTCCTTAGCCGTGCGGTGCCCCTCCACCATATTCCACCTCGGTCATATCGTGGCGGTGCTTAGGTGAAGCCCTGCGTCGGTGAAACATCAAGATCGTCCTGCCACGTCGTCTTGTGGAACTCCCTCTCCCGGAGCTTTGCTGGATCGGAGCCCGAGGAGCGTCATCGAGCTGAGCGTGTGCCAAGAACTCGGGCGCGAATGCTTGGCGCTGGGATCGGCTGGATCGCGAGGAGAACGTCTGACTACTTCCTCTACGTCATCATCGACTCGGAGGTGCGAATGCAACCTTTGGGATCGGCAGGATCGCGAGGAGAACGACGACTACTTCCTCTACGTTGTGATCGCTTCCGCTTTGGTCTACGAGGGTACGTAGACAACACTCTCCCCTCTCGTTTCTATGCCATCACCATGGTCCTGTGTGTGCGTAGGAAAATTTTGAAATTACTACGTTTCCCAACACGCCGGACCGCCAGATCTGGCCGGGCCCAGACCTGGCTGCCACCGCAGCCACGAGCGCGAGCCGCCCCGTGCAGCCCACCGCGCCGCCACCAAGCCCTCGCTACCCCGCCGCCGCGCCTCCGCCCCCTCACCAGCGTGAAGCACCGCCGTCCGCCGCCGCCCCGCGCCAACAGCCTCCGAGCGGGATGAAGATGAGCCCCGCCGCCACCGGCGCCGGTGGGCTTTGCCCGGCAGCGTGGTCCGGCGGCGGCGAGGGAGGGAAGGGACGAAAGGAGGCCCGAAGCCGGCGGCTAGGGTTTCCCCCCCGGTCGGGAGCGACGCGGGGAAGGAAGGGAGGCTTTCTCCTGTCCTGCATTCACATGATAAAACCGTTGCACAACTAAATGAATGAAAGGAGCCGCTCTCACGCAGTACACCAACGAGCCCGACGGTGAAAACGAATCCCTGGCTCCGCAGAGCCACAAACGAAACCAATGGTCATGCATATCACATCGTGCAAACAAACAGCTGGATGGTACTTTGCCCCACACACACGCACGCACGCACATACGAGTCCATTGACGTCCATCCGTGGAACTGTCGGGGGTGATGGGGTTCCACGGGTGCCTCAAGGATCGCTGGTCTTATGCATCTTACCGGGGAAGGCATACAACACAAGAAGGGAAGGGAAGCAAGCGGCAAATTCTTCCTTTCTAGTAGATATATAGATTCTAATGCTTCTACCGCTGCTGCTTACAGACAGTTGAAGCGCGGCACAACGTGGGTTCATCACATGGCGTTGATCATCCGCTTCATCTCCGCGGTCCTCCTCGGGTCAGGGTCCACTATGGCCCGCTCTGTCAGCACGTGCTTGATCCGGCACATTGATTTCTTCACCTGAAACAAACAAACAATATCGGTCATGATTGAAGATGAATAGATCAGAAGTTTTCTCGCAAAAAATACTGTAGATGGCTTGGAAACAAAACCGCACTCATGTGCGCGCTGGTAAGAAACTTTCAAGTCCTGTTGACGCTTGGCAAGAACCAAATGGGGGACGTGGTACCCTATGAAGCAAGCCATGTCTCCATACCAAAAAGATCACCAACGACATATTTTTTAGTGTTGACCAACTGTTCACTCATATTTTTTGAAAAGCATGTACCCAGCACTAAACCGAATCTTGAACAGAAAAAATGCCTTAAAAAAAGTACGATGATAACAAGAAATATCAAGTCATGGGATTGACACTTGACAAGAGCCAGATGAAGGATATGATATCCTATAAAGCAGGTCATATCTCCAGATTGAAAAGATCACCAACACCAAATTGTCGACTAACTGTTTACTCATTATTTCCTGAAAAGCAAGTGCCTAGCAGTAAACTGAGTCTTGAACAGAAAACATGCCATGAGAAAATATTCCGATGACAAGAAATTTGGAGCCACATTAACACTTCAGAGAAACCACATGCAGGAAATCATATCTATAAAGCAGGTCATGTATAACTTCAGATTGAAAAGGTGATCGACAACAAATTGTTGACTAACAGCTCACTCATTATTTATTGAAAAGCAAGTGCCCAGTGGCCAGTGCTGAACACAAAATAACTTTAAGAAGTGACCATGTTGCATCAATGTCGAACAATGAACACTACCAATGAACTATCATTTTGGAAAAGAATTTTTTTTGCTACTGTGCCCAAGACACCCATGAATTCAAAAGAAAATTTCTAATTCTGTAAAAAGAAATTGTTTTCCACCATGTCCATGTAGCTTAATTTACGAAAGCAGGAGAAATAACAATGTTTCATTTGCCACAAAGAAATGTCATTCTTTAGTTTAGTTTATCATGAAGGCAATTGTTTCTAAGGATATTCAAGGACAGTAAAGACTCAAGAAGACAGAGCTTATTTTGGTCACTCAATGGAGTAACTTTACAGGACCAGTAGAATAGCCAATCTTATCTTTGACTTTTAATCCATCATGACACTACAGCCAATTGTGGTTCTATTAACTAGCAAAAATGTGCAATTATCATAAATATCTGATTAACTAGAGATAGCAGGGGTTCAGAAATACAACATTTGGACTTGCAGTGGGCACAGCTTACCATCCACAGATGGACTGAGCAAACATATTACAAAAAGTATGATACAATTATTTGAAGAAATCAAGTTTTTTTGCATGCGGAAATGGTTATGTTGACAGAGAACCAAAATATGCATTAATAAGCAGTTAATTGCTTGAGGAATGGCGTTAGGTTGTGGCAGTAGATATACCTTGGAAACGCGCTCCGGGTTTGGGAAATGCATGTTCTCTGAAGCTAGCATGTGGCGTTGAGACATGAGCATGTTCTCTTCCATGACACAAACTGAACAAAAGTTTGGATCAACAAGGACTCCCCCCCCCCCCCCCCCAGCCCCTGCGTCGCTCCGCTCTGGGCGACTCGGGCAGCGACGAAACCCTAGCGTGCGCCGCCGCCCCCTGCTAGCTCCCCCCTCGCCGCCACCAAAGTAGGCCTCCGGGCAAGCCAGGGCGATCGACGAGGACGGTGGCGGCGAGGATCTGCTGCTCTGCCTCCGTGCGGAGAGCCCCGGACGCCGAGACGGTGGCCGAGGAAGGAGAGGCGACGGCTGGCTCTCCGGCGAGCAGTGGTCACGGGTGCTGCTCCGCCCCCTCGGCCGCGCGGGCGGCGTGGTGGCGGCGGTTGTTTGGTGGCTGGTCTTCGCGTGCGGTCTTCTCCGGCGGACGGCGCCAGATCTGCAGGTCTTTCCCTCCCCCTCTCATAGCTCCTTCCACCCCGGCGTTGCTAATCCTTGGCGGTCCCTGGTCGCCGGATCTGGTGCGTTTGGGGTGCGGGAGTGGCGGCAGTCCGGGAGAAATCCTTGGCCGGTGTGGCCCGGCCACGACGGTGACGACATCAACTATTGCCGTGCCCCTCCCTGGAGGCTTCGTCGAGGTTCTGTTCCCCTCTCCCCCTCTCGCCCCGGGTGAAAACCTCATCCTTTTGGATGGGGCGGCAGCGGCGCTCTACGCCGTCACCATCCTGGAGGTGCCGCTCAGGTGGTTCGAGAGATGCGAGGGCGTTCTGATTTGAGGATTGGGGGATCGATGGTCGCGTGGTCCGATTTTATCGTTCTGCGCGTCCTTCCTCAGCACCTTCGATCTTGATAGCTTCATCCCTTCGTGTGTGGCTCTATGCATGTGGGCGAGGATCTTCCAAGGGGAGCTCGTCTCAGCTGGGGGCGGGGCTGAGTATCTCTCAAGGTTATGCGTGGCTGCCATCTTATCTGGCTCTAGGGTGAGCTTCCCCATCTTCCGACGGTACGGCGTCCGTCGAGCCAGGACGAGGGGCAGGGGTCCTCTTCGGAGATGGTTTCGGGTAGTTTGTTGCAGCTCACCACTCCTGGTGCAGATGAGGGCATGCTCCCTGCCTATGATGGGTCTCATCTTGTTAGTGCTTCCGCTCCACCTATGGTGCTCATTTTGCGGCTGGGGACTTCATCGACATCAAGCGAAGCTTTGTTATCCATTATGTTGTAGTGCTTGGTGTTGTTGAGGTTTGTAAGTTGTCTAGTAGCATCATGTATCTGCCGTCTTTTTCTTTTTCCTCTTGTAAGGTGCTGTCTGATGTAACTCCTGGCCGGTTGATGACTTTGTTAATTCAAAGCCGGGCTTTCTCTCGAGCCTTCGTTCTAAAAATGTTCTCTTCCTTTAGCAGGACATACCATAGCTTATGAAGGTCATCCCAAGATTTCAGCCGTAATTCAGAAGCCTTCCAACCACGAACTACCAATTATAATAATGAAACAAAAGGCAGCAGTCATAAGCTTTCTTGACAAGAATGATGTGTAACTATATTTGCTCATATATAGCCGAAGACTTCACACCTAAGAAATGCAAAATCCTACTGCTACGGCGTGACCTTAGACACCAACGTCACAATGGTTAAATCCATCACAAACTACCAAACATGGTATGGAGGCAACGCCATAGTATGAGCTTTTCAGCATTGCCTCTCACAACCAAAGGAACTCAAACTAAACCCTGACATGCTAGGAATTACTTCGAAAGTAAACAGAGCTCAGCTGCTGTTTGGTAAGTTTCAAATTTGCGGTGAACCATAATCTTCCCGTATGTCTACACGTGTATTGCAGGAAGCAGCTAAATTGTGCATACATCCGTCTAGTACCAGCTTGAAGAGATGGCAAGGTTCAGAGTGCCAGATATCGGGCCCAGATCAGTTTGGCCTAGAAAGAGCGATATGTGAGAAATATCAGGTGTTACCCAGTATGAACCGATAAGTGAAGGGGCGTCGGTCAACAAGTGAAGTGTCGAGCTCCTAGAAAAAATATAGCAGCCGACAAATCTCCAAAGCTCTTATCAACAAAGCGTCGCTCGCAAACACGATAACATCTCGAGTGCATCCAATGGTCAAATGTCCCGAGAAAATGAAAGTGATGCATAGAATTGTATTGAAAACGCCACAAGTCAATTCATTGTCGATCGTAATATACCGACCCTTGGCATTAAACGGAGAATTGCAAACAGTCAACCCTAGTGCTGGAAGAGTTGATCGACCTATGGCACACTTGGTTGTGTGGTGCTAAGTTGGCATGGAAAATATCTTGCTACACAGTGTGTCTAAATCATCCTCAGCCAAAGAGACCTTGCAAGATATATCCGTACGTGTATGATAGTATAATGGATCAAGTTTCTCCACTCGGTAGCATCAGTTTCCTTCACTTTCTCCCACTTGCCTCGTGTCTATTCACCGAAAGGAAAAACTATTTTGGTTTTATCACCTTCATTGTCATCGGAAAATTAACAAAAAGGTTGTTCACCCGTTAATAATTAGTCAAGGCTTTCGGATCATTTTCAATGTCTTTTGTGAAATAACTTTTCCCCCTGATTTTTTGTTAGAAAACATATCTACAGAAAGACATGTCTCAACCAATTCATTCAGGTTTCAATTTCCAGGCAAAACAAGGAAAAAAAATCACAAGACAAGATGTTGGGTCCCAATGTCATGCAGAGAGAGAGAGAGAGAGAGAGAGAGAGAGAGAGAGAGAGAGAGAGAGAGAGAGAGAGAGAAGTCATTTCATTCAACCAGAAGTGCATCAATGCATACTGTTCACTGGTGTGGTCTGATTTCATTCAACGAGAACCCCTCTTCGTATATACTCCAGTGTTATAGAAAAGCTGGTCTGGAGAAAGAAAAAAAAAATCATCGATCAATTCGTTAGAAGCTTCCTGACCTCATTTAGCAAGATAGGGGATTAATGGACACTACATCAATAGAGAGGGACAATATAATTATCATTATTAATCTTTTTTTTTGCGAAAAAAATATCATTATTAATCAATATAGTTACAAGAGGGCAGCGGCCTTGAGTGAGACTTGCCGAGAGAAAAGCAAGGCATCCAATGGGCGTGTAGAGCAATCAATGATGATACCTTTCTCAAATTTCATTACGAACAGCGACCCGTTTGGTGCAATTAGGTAGGCGTTCAGCAAACAAAGTGCTTGTTGGGTCACCATCTCATTCATAACCCAATCTATTTTAAAATCAATGCACCATATTTTTACTTCCCGTAGATTTTCTTACTTGATACGTAAAAACAGAATGTAAGAAATTATTAAATTGCTGTAAAAAATATTTTATGTTATGTAAAATTACGAACGTAAAATCATAGTGTAAAAGTATATATAACGCAATTTTTCTGGTCTTATGACATATAGTTTTGTTTTCTTATGTCAAATTTTAAATAGTGAATCAATATGAGTGTAACTATTTGTATACCAAATATAATTTATTTATGAAACCTTCGTAAGATTATCTCGAGTAAAGAATAACTTATTCTGCACGGTGAGTGATGAATAGTGTTACCATGTGCCCACTTACAATTTTTCATAGAACTCACTTTAGAGTATCTTAGATATAGTATATGAATATACTAAAAATAATAACATGTGCCTGCGGAACTCCAAAAGCCCTTTGAACATCCTTTCTAGATGCTTCTTGTCTTTGGGTAAAGGTAGCCCAACAAGGAGAATAGATAATGTAAGGGCATATTTTCCCGTAAGTGTTTTGGTGATTGATGACGATACTTTTACGGACTAATCGTATGCTTTGAGTTCCTCAGATGGTTCATCTCTAGGCTCGAGACGATTCGGTGCCCCTCGGAGACTATTGAAGACGGCGTCGTCCTCCGTTTCTTTTTGGTGGATTTGAGTCGTAGGAGAGCCGTACTATTAAGAGGGGGTCCGCGTCGGAAAGGTTAGGGTGGAATCAACACGTACACTTGTCCCTCCTTTCCCTGCACTTTGGAGCTTCCCTTCGTTATCGTGGTTATGCGGAAATCTGACATTGCCACTGTACTTGCGGTAGTACCGCAGGTACACGCAGTAGTACCGCGGGGTGCCACGGTAGTACCGCTCCTCAGGAGCGGTAGTACCGCGGCTCCCAGGCCTAGTGCCGCTCCGGTGCGGTAGTAGGGGCGGATGTAATTTTTTACATCCGCACCCACCACGGTAGTACCGCTCGTCCAGCGCGGTAGTACCGCGGGGGCCCACGGTAGTACTGCTCCCTATGAGCCGTAGTACCGTGGCCCTCCTACCAAGTACCGTAGATTCACGGTAGTAGGCACGCGCTATGGTAGTACCGCTCCTAAGGAGCGGTAGTACCGCGTCGGATTTTCGCACTACCGCAGTTTCAGCGGAAGTTGGCACGGATGTAATTTATTTCATCCGCGCCCTTCTCAGTCGTGACTCCTGCCTTGCGGTAGTACCGCAAGGGGAAATGATAGTACCGCAGCATGGCGGTAGTACTGCCCTTTGTCGCTAGTCGGCTTGTCTTGCTGCCTTGTAGTACTGTGGTTCGCCACGGTAGTACCGTGACCCCAGTAGTACCGCTACCGAGCGGTAGTACTGCTGGTCGCGGGCTGAATAAGTGGATAACGGTTGGATGTTTTCCACGACTATATAAGGGGCTTCTTCAACCTCTAGTTGACTACCTCTTCTCTCTCTAAGCTCCATTGCTGCTCCAAGCTCCATTTTGGCCCGATCTCTCTCCCTAGCCAATCAAACTTGTTGATTTGCTCGGGATTGGGTGACAAGGGCCCGATCTACACTTCCACCACAAGATATTTGAATTCCCCCACTTATCCCTTGCGGATCTTGTTACTCTTGGGTGTTTGAGCATCCTAGACGGTTGAGGTCACCGTGGAGCCATATTCCATTGTGGTGAAGCTTCGTGGTGTTGTTGGGAGCCTCCAATTAAGTTGTGGAGATTGCCCCAACCTTGTTTGTAAAGGTTCGGTCGCCGCCTTCAAGGGCACCAATAGTGGAATCACGGCTCTTGCATTGTGCGAGGCGTGAGGAGATTACGGTGGCCCTAGTGGCTTCTTGGGGAGCATTGTGCCTCCACACCGCTCTAACGGAGACATACTTCCCCTCAAAAGGAAGGAACTTGGTAACACATCCTCGTCTCCACCGGCTCCACTCTTGGTTATCTTATCCCTTTACTTGTGCAAGCTTATTTGTGTTCCTATCCTTGCTTGCTCGTGTGCTTGTGTTGTTGCATCATATTGGTTGTCCACCTAGTTGCACATCTAGACAACCTTTATT
Organism: Aegilops bicornis; assembly: GCA_021605145.1. Lineage (NCBI taxonomy): Eukaryota > Viridiplantae > Streptophyta > Magnoliopsida > Poales > Poaceae > Aegilops > Aegilops bicornis. The sequence continues at coordinate 46,217,792 of CM038675.1, read as the reverse complement.
ATTGTAAAGTTTAAATTGGTAAAGAGAAGCTTAAAAATTGTTAGTTGCCTATTCAACCCCCCTCTAGTCAACCATATCGATCCTTTCAATTGGTATCAGAGCCTCGTCTCTTTTTAAGGACTTTACCGTCCGTAGAGCATGGTTGACGTCGTAGATGATGTGGGGGAGCACTCCGGTGCGAATCCGACATCATCTACGGGAGATGGGAGTACCTCGATCTCTCGTGAGGAATTCAATGTGGCGTTGGACACATTGAAAAACTCCATGACAAGCGAGGTCAAGGACATGTTTAAGGAATTCCTAGAAGGGCTTAAACTTTCCACCGCACCCGTGAAAGTGGGTGATCCCGCCAACACGGGAGCGGATGCTAACTCCGATAAGGGGAAGCTACTAGTGAGAAAGCCCCTCGTCTAGTGGTAAGAATGGCACGGCATCTTCGCCCATGTGCAACCTCCCGTTTATGGTGGACCGATTCTTTCCACTCATTTGAATCATGCGGTCCACCACCTAAGATTGATAAGAAGGAGGATTTTGATTCTTGGGTTTATCGTTTTAAGCGTCATTTAAATCATGTGAACACTAACCTTTGGAGAATCATTGAAGAAGGTTTCTATCCGCATGATCCGAGCAACTTTTCTCCTAGAGAGGTCGTGGACCATCAATTCAATGAGAATGCTCTCTTCATCATCCAACAAGAAATCCTTCCCGAAGACCTCCCTCATCTCCGGCCTTACACCCGTGCCAAAGATGCTTGGCTCAAGGTGGTTTCCATGTATCGAGGAAGCGCAAGCATTCAACGTCCCAATTATGAAGTGGTCCAAGATGAAGCCGATGAGTTTGCAATGAAGGAAGAAGAAGAACCTCGTGAGCTCTATCGGAGAGTAACCAAGCTTGCCGTCTCCCTCCGGGATCATGGAAGTAAGGACACTGATGACAACTGGATCAAGCGCCAAATTTCTCAAGGCAATGATGCCCTACCACAAAGCCATGTCCTCCGTCATCCGTCAGCGACGGACTTCCACACCTTGTCCTCAAGTGATGTGTTGGATGAGTTTGTGGCTATGAGCATATTGGACAAGACCGCCGACAATGCGGTGCTTCGCTCCCAAAGAGCAAAGAAGCCCAACCTCGCTTTGAAGGCCAAGATCTGTGTCGAAGAAGATGGAGAGGAGGAAGAAGAAGAGAGCAACCTCGAAGATACTAAGTATGATTATCATGAACACATGGCCCTTGCTTCAAGACAATTTTGGAGCAAGAAGAACCCAAGGCCCAACTTCAACAAGAGCAATTCAAGTGGCTCTAAGGGCAAGCAACGAGTGAGGACGTGTTTCAATTGTGGCAATGTGAGTCACTTTGTTGCGGAGTGTCCATATGAGAAGAGGGAAGACAATGGTGGCAAGCTCATTCGTAAGGACAAGGCCAAGTCTTTCCCCAACAAGAGAAACTTCCCAAAGAAGACTCCTCACAAAGCCTTGGTGGTTCAAGAAGAGTACAATGAGGATGATGATGATGATGAGGATGGTGAATCGGTTGCCATGGCCTCCGTGGCCATTGCAATGACTCCTCGGTGTCTCTCTTGGATCACCCAATGAAAGCATCACCGCCAAGTGCCTCATGGCTAAAGCCACCAACAAGGTAACCCCCAACATCAAAACTACCATCATCAATCATTCTTCTTTGACGGATTGCATTGATGAACATGAGGGGACTAATGTAGAGGAAAATGAATTTGAGATCTTTATGAGTAAACTCAAGGGGAAATCTAAGAAGCACTTCGTTGCTCTCTTGGAACAACTTGGTGAAGCCAATGTCATGATCGAGACTCATGAAGAAACCATATCTAAGATGGAAGGGCATAGTCGTGACTATGACGATGAAATTTCAGATCTTTCCAATGCTCTTGAGGAAGAGCGTGGTCTTCGTTTGGCTCTTGAGGAGTCACACAACGATGATCACGCTAAATTAAAGAAAGACCTTGATCATGCTCTTGTTGTGTCTCGTGTGCTTAGTTCCGAGAAGGCAAAGCTTGGAGTTGATATTGCTAGACTCAACGAGGACTTTGACACTCTCGACAAGGCTCACAAAGTCTTGAAGGGTGCTCATGCTAGTCTCAAAGAGTCTCATGATCAACTCCAAGTGAAGCTAACCAAGGATAAAGCCACCTTTCCTCATATGATATTGATTGATAATGCAAATGCTACTAACCCTTGTTGTGAGAATGTGCATCTTGTTGAGGAGAATGCTAAGTTGAAGGAGCAACTTGAAAAGGGCCTTGTCACATGCATTCAAGGTGAGAAGAACCTTAACGACCTTTTGAGTAATCAAAAGGAAGTTGTGGCCAAGGAGGGGATTGGGTTCGCGCCAAAGCCCAAGAGCAAGAAGAAGAATGACAAGACCAAGCAACCTCCCCCTCTCAAGCAAACTTTTGTGAGGGAGGGAGAGGGTGCTTCCAAGAAGAAGAAGAACCGTGCAAAGGGTGGCAATGTCAAGAAGGACAACGTCATCCCCATGAACTTAGTCGGCGACTTTAACCCCTCTTATGTGTTGTGCCGTGCTAGTGATGGGCATGTTTATGCTAAATTTCTTGGTTCTTCTTATGAGTACATTGAATGGTCTATTTGGGTTCCTAAGACCCTCGTTACTAACATCAAAGGACCCATTACCAAATGGGTACCTAAAACCAAGCATTGATCTCTTGTAGGGGTTTGCTTAGGTGGGGATCATGGTTGCTCGATAGTGGAGCAACAAATCATATGACCGGGAGAAAGGACATGGTGGTGGACGTGCAAGAGATTCCATCTATGCCCACCGATGTCGAGTGGGGTGATGCATCACATTCTAAGGTATTGGGTCTCGGCAAGGTTGTCATTTCTAATGATCTTATGATCGAGAAAGTCATGCTTGTTGAGTCCTCGCATACAATTTGCTTTCCGTTCGTCAACTTGCAGTCATGGGTTTTGCTACTTTCTTTGACATTGATACCGTGGCCCTCTTGTGGAGCAAGACTCTTAAAGTAGCCTTCGTTGGGCATGTCGAAAACGGTCTCTATGTGATTAACTTTTCGGAGCGACCCACTAAGACCGCGACATGCCTAATGGCTAAAGTTGACGTGGGATGGCTTTAGGCGTCGCCGTTTAGCCCATGTCAATATGAGATCTTTGCAAAGTCTTCTCAAGGGGACCATGTCCGTGGACTAACAAATGTTAGTTTTGCCAAAGACCGTGCTTGCGATTGCACTGTATTGAAGGAAAGCTTCATGAGAAGGCTCACCCTCCCACGACTATCATATACTCAAAGAGACCCTTGGAGCTCCTTCACATGGATCTTTTTGGGCCACCATCATTCGATAGTCTTGGAGGAAGAAAGTATTGCTTGGTGATTGTGGATGACTATTCGAGATACACTTGGGTATATTTCTTCAAGAGGAAGAGTGAGACTCAACAAACCGTCATCGACTTTGCAAATGAAGCTCAACGTCAACATAATGCAAAGATCTTGACTATAAGAAGTGACAACGGCACCGAGTTCAAGAACTACACCTTGGATGAGTTTCTTAGTGATGAGGGAATCAAGCATCAATATTCCGCACCATATACCCCTCAACAAAATGGTGTTATGGAGAGAAAGAACCGGACGTTGATGGATGCGGCAAGGACCATGATGGCGGAGTTCAAGTCTCCATACAACTTTTGGGCGAAGCCATCAACACCGCTTGTCATGCATCCAATCGGCTCTATCTCCGCAAAGGCTTGAACAAGACTCCTTATGAGATACTCACCGCAACAAGCCCAACCTCAAGTACTTCCGGGTGTTCGGGTGTAAGTGTTTCATTCTCAAGAAAGGTGTGCGTTTGTCTAAATTTGAAGCTAGAGCTCTTGAGGGCATATTTGTTGGTTATGCTACAAACTCTCATGTTTACCGTGTCCTCAATAAATCCACGGGACTTATTGAGGAGACGTGTAACGTGGAGTTTGATGAGAATAACGGCTCCCAAGTGGAGCAAAGTGGCACTTGTGATGTAGGTGATGAAATTCCTCCCCAAGCCATAAGAAGAATGGGAGTTGGCTTTATCCTACCCATTGAGGAACCCCTTGTGGTCAAGGAGAAGGACAATGCTCCACTCAAGTGGAGCCATCACCAACCCAAGGCCCACACGCTTCCGAAGAACAAAGTGAAGGCCCTCAACCTCAAGAACAAGACCAAGGGCAAGATCGTGCTCAAGACGGTGATATCACCTTAAATGATGCCCAAGGTCAAGTTCTCTTCCCCGAGCATGCTCAAGATGAAGATCATGTTCAAGACGGCGCTCAAGATGATCAAGTGACCCCTCCTCATCTTACCTCTGAGGAGGAATTAGAGCGTCGTGCCGCCAAGATTGCTTCCAAACTCACTACCAAAGGCCATCTCATGGAGAATGTGGTTGGAAGCCTAAGAAAAGGGGTAAGCACTTCGTGAGACAATTGGCAAACTATTGTGAACATCACGCGTTTGTCTCTTGTGTTGAACCTCAAAAGGTGTATGAGGCGCTCGAAGACTCGGATTGGCTCAATGCCATGCATGAAGAACTCAACAACTTTGAGTACAACAAGGTGTGGAGATTGGTGCCAAGGCCATCGGAGAACCACAACGTCATTGGAACCAAGTGGATTTTCAAGAACAAGCAAGATGCTCATGGGAACATCATTACGCAACAAGGCAAGATTGGTAGCACAAGGCTACTCCCAAGTCGAGGGTATCGACTACGGTGAAACCTTTGCTCCGTTGCTCGTCTTGAATCCATTCGTTTGTTGATTGCTTATGCTTCCCATCACAACTTTAAGTTGCAACAAATGGATGTAAAAGTGCTTTTCTTAATGGTCCCATTAATGAGTTGGTCTATGTCAAGCAACCCCCCGGGTTCGAGGACTCCTACTTCCCGGATCATGTGTATCAACTCGATAAGGCACTCTATGGCCTTAAACAAGCCCCACGTGCATGGTATGACCACCTTACCGAAGTTGTTACAAGATCGTGGTTTTGAAGTAGGGCAAATCGATCCCACTCTTTTTACTAAGAAGGTCAATGGGGAGTTGTTTGTATGCCAACTATATGTTGATGATATTATCTTTGGTTCTCCTAACAAAGCTTTCAATGAGGAATTTGCCGCTCTCATGACCTCCAAGTTCAAGATGTCTTCGATGGGAGAGTTGAAGTTCTTCCTTGGTTTCGATATCAAACAAAGAAGAGAAGGAACCTTCATCAACCAAGCCAAATACACTCAAGACATGCTCAAAAGATTCAAGCTAGGTGATGTCAAGCCGGCTACTACACCAATGCCCACCAAGTGCCAACTTGACATTGATCCCAATGGTTAAGCGGAGGATCAAAAGGTATATCGCTCCATGATTGGATCCTTGCTTTACCTTTGTGCATCTAGACCGGATATCATGTTGAGTGTGGGAATGTGTGCACGGTTTCAAGCCGCACCGAAGGAAAGTCACTATGTGGCGGTCAAGCGAATCTTCGATATTTGGCTCATACCCCAAACTTTGGCTTATGGTACCCGAGAGGAGCAAACTTCAAGCTTGAAGGATTTACTGATTCCGATTAGGCGGGAGACAAAGTGGATAGGAAGTCCACTTCGGAGGGTGCCAATTTCTTGGTTGCTCCTTGGTAAGTTGGTCTTCCAAGAAGCAAAGTTGTGTGTCTCTCTTGTCCACGAAGCGGAATATGTGGCGGCGGTAGTTGTTGTGCTCAACTCCTATGGATGAGGCAAACTTTAAAGGAGTACGATGTCATTTGTGACAAAGTGCCTCTTTGGTGTGATGATGAAAGTGCCATCAAGATTTCTCTCAACCCGGTGCAACACTTCAAGACGAAGCACATCGAGATTCGGTATCATTTCATCCGGGATCACATTAGGCGAGGAGAGATCAAGCTCAAGTATGTCAACACTCAGGATAACCTTGAGATATATTCACGAAGCCCTTAGATGAAGCAAGATTTCATGAGTTAAGGCATGAGCTAAATATCATTGATTTGAGCAATGTGACTGAGCCGTGCACTCCCCACCACACTCAACTTGTTGTCTAGTTTAGGTGTAGGCATGGACATAGGGGAGTATTGTTCTCTCAATGAACTCTCCCTCCCCCATTATGCATAAATCGATCACCTCTTTCACATTAGCCATTTTTGATGGTACTTGTGTTCCAAAGACGAGTTTTGGTCATGGGCCCAAGGATAATTCTTCGCGGTGCCATACCATCCTACTCAAACATAGGTGGCTTGCCACCGCCTCTCTCCGTGAGAGGCCTTGTCGATTGGTGGTTTCTTGTTTTCTTTTGCCTCTGGTGAGTGCGAGAGTTTGTGGGTTCTTGTGTGTGAAAAGGTTCATTGCAAAGGCCCTCATTTCGTTTTTGAAACATGCGGTAACTTGAGTTTCACGGTACTACATGACCAAGGCTGTGTACTACCGCAGCCACGGTACTACCGCTTGGAGCATCGCAGTATCTACTGCAACCTCACGGCAGTAATTTGTTACTGCCGCCCGGTTGAGCGGTACTACCGCCTCGGTGCGGAACTTCCGCCGAGCGGTACTACCGCGATGATCTGGGTACTACCGCTGACGGTTGTGGCGTGGGGTTAAGGGCAGGCGGGGGAGTTCTAACTCCCCATACCCATTCGCTGCCTTCTCCCCACATCGCCTCCTTCTCTCCTTGCTTAAGAACGGAGCCGGCGTCTCGCCGGATCTCCTCCACCGCTGCCCTCCCGTGATTCCGACCGTGGGATTGTTCCCCACCACGTGCTCTTGCTATGGACCCAGGTTTTTCCCCAATTCCCTCTCCTTGTTGTTGGTGTTTGGCATTTCTAGGTTTTGGGGAGGCTTGTGTGTTCTTGAGATTGACAGGCCTAATCTCTGCAAGAATAGGATGAAGGGGTGTAGTATTGCATAGGATTTATATGTGTATTGCTGTCATGCGCTAGATCTGATCACTGTAGCACCGCCGTTGTTTCGCGGTTCCTGGCAGATTCACATCGATAGTTGGATCCGCTATGACGCAGTACTACCGCCCGATGGCGCTGGTACTACCGCTTGCGGTACTACCGCCCCTCGGTGCGGTACTATCAGCGCTTCTGTGCGGCACTACAGCTCTACTTCCGCTCCAACCACGGTACTACCGTGACCTCGCACGGTACTACCGCGTTTGGAGCAGTACTACTGCTTTAGTACCGCAGGCAGTGACAGTCCTACCATGCCTCACCCCTATCGCATGCCAACTTTCTCATATGTCTCTTATGTGTTTCTTGTGCTTTTTTGTGGCCTTTGCATTGATCTTCTTTGCGTCTTTGGTGCTTTGCGTGTGGTTCGGTGGTGGCTCTCGCGGTCCAATCCCAGCCGTGACACCGGCTCCAAGCGTCTGCGCAACTCGGTGAAGCACCAGAGGGCTCCTCTTACGCCCCCAAGCGCCATGTCAAGACAAGCGCCACCAAGTTCAAGGAGCCCGCCAAGAGCATGGATGAGATGCCCCATTACGACTACGTCCGTCTCGGGAACATTGATCCGCACGTGACCCCTCGTTCCTCCTCGGGCTGTGAGCTGTTCTGGAACAAGCATCAAACCAACGTCTATCTGGACGTCATCAAGAACAAGCAGAATACCTATGTGGATGTGAAGTGGATTGACATGCATCACTTGAGGAAGGAGAAGTTCCGTGCCTACTTTGGAGAGGCTACGGACTTGGTGGAGCAGTTTGGCATTGAGCATATAATCTCTTTTCACCTTGACTATGATCCACGAGCTCATTGGTCGGGTTCTTTGCTTCTGTCTACTTTCACCCCAATGAGGAGAGGAGGATGACCTGGATGACAAATGGCCGTAAGCTGACTGCTACCTGGAAGGAGTTCATGGATCTGCTCCAAGTTCCTGATGACGGGCTTGACTCCCCCGTGGGTGTTCGTCCCCATGCCAACCCTGACTCTGCCAACAAGGACAGGCTTGCACCGTTCTATGTTGAGAAAACACTTCCAAGTGGCAAGATAGGTTTGGTGCTCAACTCCTTTTTGGATATCATGTACCGCATCTTCCGCAACTTCTTGTTCCCCGCATTGGTGACAAGGACAAGGTTCATGCCTATATGGTGGATATGATGCTCATCTGCGAGGAGGCTCGTGTGTCTCGAGACTCAGCCACTTGATATCTCACACATCATGTGGTGTGAGCTTTGATTTGCGGTGTTCAACCGCAAGGTGCCTATATCTCGGTCCGTATCTGTTTCTGGCGATCTCGAGGACTTGGGAGAAGATGTTCCTGGTGAGGAGTTCCTTGCCTCGACTGGATTCGCCATGACCCCATCTGTCTGCGTGTCAAACCCAACTGGGCCAACACTACTACTCGTGTTGAGGCGTCTGCTGCTAGGGCTGCTGTTGGAGAGGAGGATGCTGGCGCCGAGAATGTTGATGAGGGCCATGCTGCTAGGCCTTCCCAGAGCTCCTCTATGCCTTCTTGGGCCACGAAGCTGAAGGACAAGATGAAGACTCTTTTCTGCATGCAAGCCAAGGGGCAGTACAGGACTCATGTGGCATCCAAGAAGAGTCGTCGCCAGGACCGAAAGATCTTGAAGCTCTATGGTGAGGATGTGTCTGGCGGGTCTGAGGAGCACATCACTCCAGAGGCCGAGTGGATGGCGAAGCAAGGCTACAAGTGGACTGATTCTGAGGAGGACGCCGAGGAGTCCATCCCTGCTGCCGAGGAGTCCTGACGGAGAGGGTTGGGACGAGTTCCCTTCTACTTGAGCCACCGCTTGTGTGTAGGTGTCCTCTCTGCCTTTTTGGCGTCTCGATGCCAAAGGGGGAGAGAGCGTAGGGATTTGCGAGTCTTGTGTTCGTGTTTGGTGTGTTTATTGCGTTTTCAGTTGAACCTCGTTTGAATCGCTTGAACCTCGCTTTAGTTGCTTTTCCTTCTTACGGTGTAAGACATATGCACTCTATCTATCTTAGCAAGCTTATGTTATATCGTGCTATATGTTGCTTAGATGTTATTCTTCGGACCTTTGTCTCTAAAATATAGGGGGAGTGGTGATCCTAGTTCGTGTGCTATGCAGTCCAAAGCATTCATCCGGAATGCACACATCTAGGGGGAACCCGTCTATATTTTGGAGAGGAGGGGTTTGCTCTTGCTCTATATTATTGTATCTTTGTGCAAATCCCGTATTGTCATCAATCGACCAAAAAGGGGGAGATTGTAAGGGCATATTTATCCCGTAAGTGTTTTGGTGATTGATGACGATACTTTTGCGGACTAATCGTATGCTTTGAGTTCCTCAGATGGTTCATCTCTAGGCTCGAGACGATTCGGTGCCCCTCGGAGACTATTGAAGATGGCGATGCCCCACGTTTCTTTTTGGTGGATTTGAGTCGTAGGAGAGCCGTACTATTAAGAGGGGGTCCGCGTCCGGAAAGGTTAGGGCAGAATCAACACGTACACTTGTCCCTCCTTTCTCGCACTTTGGAGCTTCCTCGTTATCGTGGTTATGCGGAAATCTGACATTGCCACTGTACTTGCGGTAGTACCACAGGTACACGCAGTAGTACCGCGGGGTGCCACGGTAGTACCGCTCCTCAGGAGCGGTAGTACCGTGGCTCCCAGGCCTAGTGCCGCTCCGGTGCGGTAGTAGGGGCGGATGTAATTTTTTACATCCGCACCCACCACGGTAGTACCGCTCGTCCAGCGCGGTAGTACCGCGGGGGCCCACGGTAGTACTGCTCCCTATGAGCCGTAGTACCGTGGCCCTCCTACCAAGTACCGTAGATTCACGGTAGTAGGCACGCGCTATGGTAGTACCGCTCATAAGGAGTGGTAGTACCGCGTCGGATTTTCGCACTACCGCAGTTTCAGCGGAAGTTGGCACGGATGTAATTTATTTCATCCGCGCCCTTCTCAGGTCGTGACTCCCCTGCCTTGTGGTAGTACCGCAAGGGGGAGCGGTAGTACCGCGCAAGCGGTAGTACTGCCCTTTGTCAGGCTAGTCCCGGCTTGTGCTGCTGCCGCGGTAGTACCATGGTTCGCCACGGTGAAAGGACATGCGGTGCCCCCATGTGTGGTTTTGGTAATTGATGACATTCTCTATGGACTAATGGTTGCATTGAGTTATATTTGAAGGATTTGTCCATAGGCATTTCTTGAAGTCCATGTGTTGGTTTCAAGGAGTTTATGTGTTGACCAAGGTGCTATTAAGGAATTATCTAAAGATTGGTCATGTGAGTGTTGAGCTTATTGCAAGCATGTCTTGAATAAGAAGATTGTGTGATCATTCATGTTTACCTTCAAGACATCATCCAAACGAAGAGAGTTGGAAAGATTCAAGGTTGATCAAGACTAAGTCAAGAGTGAATCAAGTTGATCAACTCACAAAGCGTAGAAGATGTACCGAGAGGGATCAAGTGATCCCATGGTATGGTAAGCATTATCCATTGCACTTTGTGTACTAACCCATGGTCTATGTGAGAGTCTATGTGGGGTTAGGTATGTGTCCATGGGCTTGCGTCAAGAGGAAGATATCATACAACCCATGGAAAGGATGACATCAAGTGGTGATCGTCATCAAGATTGCCATGTGCAAGTTCAAGTGGAGCATCACGAAGAGATCAAGTGCTTGAAGCTTGCCATCCATTGTGGTGTCAATGGACTTGTGAAGATGTGTCAAGAGTGGCTCACCCATAGTGGAGTATGGGGAGCAATCATCTAGTCTCCATCGACCCAACGCAATCAAGAAAGATGGTCCATCTTGAGGAGGACAAGATCGTCATCATCTAGCTCAAGTGGATCATGTGCAAGGCAAAGGTTTGCCCTTGATAGGTTTTCTATTTTACCGGTCTCATGGTGGTAGTTGGGAGACCGGGTTATAGGATCGATAGCCGTACTATCAAGGGGGCTCTCAAGTGAGTAGCTTGATCGTATCGTTCGTCGAGAGCTCAAACCATTGCATCCTTGCATCATGTTTCTTGGTTATTGTTTGGTTCTCTTTGTGAGTCTTAGAGCTTATGGTCATCTTTATGACAAGCTTGAGTTCATCGAAACGGAGTTTGCATGCGTCTTCTATGATGTTTTCGGTGTTGGAGGTTTTACCGGTCTTTTCCGAGGAAGGGTTCTCACCATTTTCTTTTGGGCCTTTTCTCATTTGCTTATTATTGGTATTTCTCTCAAGATTGTGTTAGCCCTTGTTTCTAGCTTTCCAACAAACTTGGTTTCGTCGAATTCGAGTCCGTTTGCAAAAGTTATGGCTGTTTTGGTAAAGGCTGCAGCGGTACTACCGCGATTAGAGCGGATGTAATTTTTACTACCGCTCGAGCAGTACTACAGCGGCTCCTGAGCGGTAGTACCGCCCAGAGCAGTACTACCGCGGCTCCTAAGCGGTAGTACCGCTCGGACCAAAATCTCGTGTTTTGCTCGGTGGAAGTAGGCACGAAGTATTTTTTAGTACCGCTGCATAGCAGTAGTACCGCTACCATTTGCGGTAGTACCGTGAGGTCGAGCGGTAGTACCGTGAGGACGAGCGGTACTACCGCTCGAAGGTTCTTTGGCCTTTTTGCCTCCTCGCTGTTGTGTTTCGAAGGGGTTCTACCGCCCTAGCGGTAGTACCGCTCCTTGGAGCGGTAGTACCGCTCTGTGCGGGCTGTGAGCATAACTGTTGGATTCGGGAGCTCCTATAAAAGGGGGTCTTCTTCCCCATTCAACCTCATCCTTTGAGCTCGTGTTCTTTCCCCATTGTTGACCTTCTTCGAGCTTGCTAACTCTCAATCCCTCCAATGATTCTTGCTAGTTCTTGAGGGAAAAGAGAGAGGAGATCTAGATCCACGTTTCCACCAATCACTTTCTCCTCTAAGTGAGGGGAACCCCTTGGATCTAGATATTGGAGTTCTTCGTGTTCTTCTTTCGTTCTTCCTCTCATTTCCCTTCCTAGCATTAGTTGCTTTGGTGGGATTTGGGAGAGAAGGACTTGGGCACTTCGTGTGCCCTTGCCATTGCATTTGGTGCATCGGTTTGAGTTCTCCACGGTGATACGTGGAAGTTACAAGTTGAGAAGCTTATTACTCTTGGGTGCTTGGTGCCCTTGAGCTTGTTCCTCTTGGGTGCTTGGGCGCCCTAGGCAGTTGGTGGTGTTCGAGCTCAATCATTGTGGTGTAAAGCTCCTGCAAGCGTCGGGTCTCCAATTAGGTTGTGGAGGTCGCCTGAGCAATTTGACGGGTACCGTGACCGCCCAAGGGTTGCCAAAGTGTACGGGTTCGGTGACCGCCCCAAGGGTTGCCATTTATGCAGGTCGGTGACCGCCCTCAAGGGTCCCTTAGTGGAATCACGACATCTTGCATTGTGCGAGGGCGTGAGAAGATTACGGTGGCCCTAGTGGCTTCTTGGGAGCATTGTGCCTCCACACCGCTCCAAACGGAGATTAGCATCCGCAAGGGTGTGAACTTCGGGATACATCGTCGTCTCCGCGTGCCTCGGTTATCTCTTTCCCGAGCTCTTTACTTATGCACTTTACCTGGTGATAGCCATATTGGTTCTTGCCATATATCTTGCTATCACCTCGTAGTTTATCTTGCTTAGCATAAGTTGTTGGTGCACATAGGTGAGCCTAGTTGTTGTAGGTTTTGTGCTTGACAAATTAACCGCTAGGTTTATTCCTCATTTGTTCAAGCCTCAACCGTAATTATTTTAAAGCGCCTATTCACCCCCCCCCCTCTAGGCGACATCCACGATCTTTCACACGGTAGTACCGCGCGGCCCCGCGGTAGTACCGCGCCCCTGGAGCGGTAGTACCGCGGGTCGCGGGCTGAATAAGTGGATAACGGTTGGATGTTTTCCACGACTATATAAGGGGCTTCTTCAACCTCTAGTTGACTACCTCTTCTCTCTCTAAGCTCCATTGTTGCTCCAAGCTCCATTTTGGCCCGATCTCTCTCCTAGCCAATCAAACTTGTTGATTTGCTCGGGATTGGGTGACAAGGGCCCGATCTACACTTCCACCACAAGATATTTGATTCCCCCACTAATCCCTTGCGGATCTTGTTACTCTTGGGTGTTTGAGCATCCTAGACGGTTGAGGTCACCGTGGAGCCATATTCCATTGTGGTGAAGCTTCATGGTGTTGTTGGGAGCCTCCAATTAAGTTGTGGAGATTGCCCCAACCTTGTTTGTAAAGGTTCGGTTGCCGCCTTCAAGGGCACCAATAGTGGAATCACGGCTCTTGCATTGTGCGAGGGCGTGAGGAGATTACGGTGGCCCTAGTGGCTTCTTGGGGAGCATTGTGCCTCCACACCGCTCTAACGGAGACGAACTTCCCCTCAAAAGGAAGGAACTTCGGTAACACATCCTCGTCTCCACCGGCTCCACTCTTGGTTATCTTATCCCTTTACTTGTACAAGCTTATTTGTGTTCCTATCCTTGCTTGCTCGTGTGCTTGTGTTGTTGCATCATATAGGTTGTCCACCTAGTTGCACATCTAGACAACCTTTATTATTGCAAAGTTTAAATTGGTAAAGAGAAGCTTAAAAATTGTTAGTTGCCTATTCACCCCCCCCCCTCTAGTCAACCATATCGATCGTTTCAGATAACGTCAATGAAATAGTAGCCCATGTTGTACTCATACCCATTGACAGTATAGTGGCAAGGGGGAGCTTTTTCTTCAGTCAGCCTGGCAAACAATAGTGATTGCTGCAGCACATTGATGTCATTGTGAGACCCGAACATGCCAAAGAAAGTGTGCCAAATCCGAAGATCGTGTGATGCACCTGCTTGAAGAATGATGATGGGCTTCTTAACATGACCCCGATATTTCCCGTGCAAAGCTTTTGGGTAGTTCTTCCATTTCCAGTGCATGCAGTCAAGTGATCCGAGCAAACCTGGCCACCCTATTGCTTTCGAGATTGCCAAGAACCTCTCATTGTCTACCATAGTTGGTTCTCTCAAGTACTGATGTCCAAACACCAAGACAATGGCAGTTCCAAACCCGACCATGGCATCTCCGCATGTGCTCTCGGACATCCGCATGCAGGTACTCGTCCCACGAATCAATGACCGTGCCATATGCAAGCACCCGAAGTGCGGATGTTCACTTCTGGTAACTAGGGAAACAAATTGTTCCCACAATGTCCTTCTTGAAGATGAAGTATTCATCAAAGGATCGGATGCCATGGTAGAGACGATCGAAGACATTCTTGCGCATCCAAAAGGCCGGCGAAAATTGTCAGCGAAGAGGACATCGGGGGCAAAGTAGTCCTCCACCAGCGTCGGCCGCACGCCCTGTTGCGGTTGAGTACTCGACGACCCTTGATCAACCACTTGAAATCGAGAACATGCTCATCCGCATGCTTCACATCTTCAAGCACCACTGCATCATTGCCGTCTCATCCATGTAGTACTCCTCGTCGGACGAATCAACATAGTGCTCGTATATGTACTCCATATCAGAATCTATCGTTTCAAGGAAGAAGGGACAAAAAATTTAGCTCGGCAATTCACTGAACAGCTGCCGGGAATGGTTAGCATTGTAGGAGCGGATGGTACCTGACTGGCGGTCGGAGAAGAGGCTCGTCTCGGCGGCAGAGGAGAAACGGTGTGGAGCCCGGGAGTACCGTTTGACGAGACAGACTCGTCGAGTTCTGGCAGGAGTATGGCGTCGCGGCTGGGGTGGTGGAGCGGGGATGAAGGCAAGAGAGAAAAAGGGAAGTAGAGAAATTGGGAGGATGGAGGCACGGGGTCCGGGAGGGATTTTGGGTGGGGTTTTGTGTCGGCCGGGGGTGTTAGAGTCCTACATGGCTGTTGTCCGGACTCCTGCAACTGCCCCCTCCCCCCAACTTTGTCTCGGGTTTGCCAGAAAAAATACATCCGAACCGCTTGGCGGATCGGTACAGGTCCGTGTTGGATGGCACAACACGTCCGGACGGTTGCACGCAGTTTGAGAGCCCGCTTTGAAGATGCCTTGATCTGTGAGCTACATATACTTGCACAGCTGCATTGTCACTAGATACATCACAAGATAAGGTGGATTGTACTATTCTCACTTCTCAGCGCACACAATTGGGCAAATTTTTCCTACAGCCTCTGCACACGACTTTGAGACTTTGAAACCAATTTTTATTATTGTGACAGCATGAATTTCATTTCATACCTACCGGCACTATTTCGGTGACCAAACAGCGGAGACTTGTGTGTCACGTATAGTGGCAAGGGGGAGCTTTTTCTTCAGTCAGCCTGGCAAACAATAGTGATTACTGCAGCACATTGATGTCATTGTGAGACCCGAACATGCCAAAGAAAGTGTGCCAAATCCAAAGATCCTGTGATGCACCTGCTTGAAGAATGATGATGAGCTTCTTAACATGACCCTGATATTTCCCGTGCAAAGCTTTTGGGTAGTTCTTCCATTTCCAATGCATGCAGTCAAGTGATTTGAGCAAACCTGTCCACCCTATTGCTTTCGAGATTGCCAAGAACCTCTCGTTGTCTACCACAGTTGGTTCTCTCAAGTACTGATGTCCAAACACCGGGACAATGGCATTTCGAAACCCGATCATGGCATCTTCGCATGTGCTCTCGGACATCCGCATGCAGGTACTCGTCCCACAAATCAATGACCGTGCCATATGCAAGCACCCGAAGTGCGGCTATGCACTTCTGGTAACTAGGGAAACAAATCCTTCCCACAACGTCCTTCTTGAAGATGAAGTAGTCATCAAAGGATCGGATGCCATGGTAGAGACGATCGAAGACATTCTTGTGCATCCAAAAGGCCGACGAAAATTGTCAGCGAAGAGGACATCGGGGGCAAAGTAGTCCTCCACCAGCGTCGGCCGCGCGCCCTGTTGCGGTTGAGTACTCGATGACCCTTGGTCAACCCCTTGTAATCGAGAACATGCTCCTTCGCACGCTTCACATCTCGAAGCACCGCTGCATCATTGCCGTCTCGTCCGTGTAGTTCTCCTCGTCGGACGAATCAACATAGTGCTCGTATATGTACTCCATATCTGAATCCATCGCTTTAACAAAGGACAAAAAATTTAGCTCGGCAATTCACGGAACAGCTGCCGGGAATGGTTAGCATTGTAGGAGCGGATGGTACCTGAGTGGCGGTCGGAGGAGAGGCTCGTCCCGGCGGCAGAGGAGAAACAGCGTGGAGCCCGGGTGTATTGTTTGACGAGACAGACTCGTCGAGTTCTGGCAGGAGTGTAGCGTCGCGGCCGGGATGGTGGAGCGATGACAAAGGCAAGAGAGAAAAAGGGAAGTAGAGAAATTGGGAGGATGGAGGCACGGGGTCCAGGAGGGATTTTGGGTGGGGTTTTGTGTCGGTCGGGGGTGTTAGAGTCCTACATGGCTGCTGTCCAGACTCCTGCAACTCCCCCCCCCCCCTCACTTTGTCTTGGGTTTGTCAAAAAAAAACATCCGAACCGCTTGGCGGATCGATACAGGCCCGTGTTGGATGGCACAACACGTCCGGACGGTTGCATGCAGTTTGAGAGCCCGCTTTGAAGATGCCTTGATCTGTGAGCTCCATATACTTGCACAACTGCACTGTCACTAGATACATCACAAGATGAGGTGGATCGTACTATTCTCACTTCTCAGCGCATACAATTGGGCAAATTTTTCCTACAGCCTCTACACACGACTTTGAGACTTTGAAACCAATTTTTATTATTGTGACAGCATGAATTTCATTTCATACCTACCGGCACTATTTCGGCGACCAAACAGCGGAGACTTGTGTGTCACGTATAGTTCAAACTAAAGGGTACAGGTCAAAATAGTAGCTTCAGAGGGGTACGGCTATGAAGTGGTACATGATCAAACACGTCATCATGGAATCGTCGGAGCAGAAGTGACTAATTAGTGCGCATAGTTAAGACAGTGCTAATTTTTAAATTTCATCAGCTATGACTATGATTAGGCGAAGAATCTTTATAATTTTTGTTAAATTTCGTGGATAAAGAGTGGCAACTTGTGGCAGCACTCATCAGTGAGTTTGATACGTTCTGAAGTCTGAGGGAAGAGTATCTTGATCGTAGGAATCTCTCTGGAGGTGGTGGATTCTTGCAAGGGAAGAGAATCTCCAATTGCTTCGTCCACGCCAACCTTTTCCCGCCAATCACCCGGTTGCATTTCCGTATCAACTTGACCCTCTATGCAGATAGGATTTATGAAAAGAACCATTTAAATTCCTTACTTGTATAATACAACAACTCTTTTTTTTTGCAGGAAACCTAACTCTCAATAGTATCTTTGATTCGAATGACTTTTATATGAATTTTAAAGATCATTTCAGAATTTTTAGAAACTGATTGATTTGTACATAAGAATGTTTCTGAAGACCCCCTTGCCCTTCATTTGATTTTTCCATAAAAGGGTCTTTTTATTAACTCATAATAACAAAACATTAAGAGGATATAATCATAATGAGAATATTTCTATCTCTGCGCAAATAGGATGCACACAATTAACACCAATGGTCACATGAAAAATCATGCCGGCAAATCACAAAAACATAAAAGACGAACGCTATGACTAGGAAGAGGAAAAAATGCAGCATTGATCCTTGTCGAGCAGTGACGATTATCACATAAAACTGTCAGCAACATCTTTGTGAAGCGGCGTTGCAATGAAGGATCGCCGCCACTCACCATCACGCTCCGTCTCGATGCCTCAGCCACCCAAAACAGCGTCGGCGAGGTAGGGAAGTAACATCTGCGATGCAAATCTGCCATCATTCACTGCCCCAACTCCTCCCCCAACCGACGCAACTCCAAAACGATGCTATCAAAAGAGAAACCGACACCATTGACGTCATTTTTCCAACCCGAGATCACCTGTACCAAGGGTATCTCCCGGAGCAGCAGGCACAAAGGAGAGAATGACACCGACAAGCCGCGATGGCCAAAGTCGTGGTCCTCGTCGGCCCAAAAAAATTACATCTAAGCACAGCTTTCGCTGACCATCTCGGCAGAGCCTAACATTCCGTCCCGCGGCATGCGGCCTAACACGGAACCACGTCATCACCATGTGCGGCAGTAGTTGGTCCTGGCGGTTCCTATTCCACGCGTACCCCCTGCTCGCCTTTATAATATACGGCCAACCTAGCCTGGTTTATTTTTCTTCATATTTTGGAGGTTTTAGAACCTTTCCTGAACCGGTTTTTATTTTTGATTTTTGATTTTTCTTTCTCGCTTTTCCTTTCCTTTTTATATTTTATTTTCTCATTTTCGTTTTCTCCTTTTCTTTTTTTAAGTTTGCTTTTTATTTTATTTTTTCGTATTTTTCTTTTCTTATATTTTTTCTTCCTCACTTTATTTTTCCCTTTCCTTTTTTCCATTTTGAGAACATCTTGCAAATTCGTGAATAAATTTTGAAATTGTGAACATTTGTGGAAATTACAAACATTTTTTGCATTAGCAAACATTTTTCTGAAATTTTGAAAATTTTCAAAATTCAAATACATTTATGGAATGGAATAACTTATATTCAATTTTTGGGAACATTTCCTTAAACTCAGGATAGTTTTAGAAGTTTTAACATTTTAACAAAATCCATGAAAATTTGGATTCCCAAACATTTTTTGAACTTAATAAGTTATTTTTAAATTTTCTGAACATTTTTTAAATATGCTAACTTTTTCTGAAATCATGAACAATTTTTGAATTCACGAACATTTTATGACTTCCTGAACATTCTTAAAAATCATGACATTTTTTTTAAATTCACGAACATTCTATGTTTTCTGAAGAAAAACTGCCATTGTTTTGAATTTAAGATTTTTTTTGAAATTCATAGTTATTTAAAAGGAAAGAAGGTTAAAAACTGACAAAAAAAACAAAATAGAAAAAAGGGACGGCCCGCACCCCACATGGGCTGGCCGAAATTCTCGCGCAGGGGAGCCGAGGGTGCACCTTTCGTCCCCGCTTGGCGCGCAGGTCGGCAAGTAGAAGGTCCAGTTGTTCCGCTACTGCTGCACGCCCAATCGCCGTCACCGCCGCGCGGCAACAATATTCAGTTAAATTCAATGAGAAACTATCGACTTCTTCTTCAACAAAAAAATTCAGTTAAATTCAATGAGACTGCCTACTTTTTTCTTCAACAGCACAATTCGGTTAAATGTATATGACAAGTTAACTACACGGATAACTGCAGACTGAAAGTACCATGAATAATATGAACAATAAGAATGGGTGTAACTTATAATCCAACTATAAACACTACGACCCAGTTACTTACAGAGGGGAGTGCTAAGCTAGAATAACAAGCCCAACACGGCTTACCTTAGCAACACAATCGTAAGATCTCGGGCCATTGTGTATGCCATGAAATGCCACCCATTTCTTGGCACTGGTCTGGTGAAGCTTGCATTTGATGGACGGATCCGCCACTGTCCTACAGAAAGAAAGCATCGACAATGGTCTCAGGGCTCTCATGCATTGACAGGAGCCAGAAGCCCAGAACGATGGATCGTGCGCCCAACGAGATGCACATGTGCCGGCTTGGACTTGGATCGCCGGGAGAGTAGGAGGAAGAGGCAGAAAGCGACGGGATCACCATCTCATTCAATCATTCAAAGCATATGAATATGGCTACTAGCTAATTGGGTGAAAGAGGAAGGTAACCGATACCTTGGCACATGTGCCGGCTTGGACTTGGATCTCCAGGAGAGGAGAGTAGGAGGACGAGGCAGAAAGCGACGCCCGATGAAAGAGGCAGCACGACGGAATCACCCTGCACACCACGGGATTATCCTACATGAGGCCGCCTGCCTCTGAATCATTCGCGGCGGGGCCGTCCGTCCGGCTGGCGATGAGACCGATCACCGGCCGACGAGACGGCGACGAGCATGTATATCTGAATCGTCTGAGGCGTCGATGTCCCGGCGTCAATGGCGTGGCGTGCTACAGTGCATAGGTAGGTGCGGGAGAGTGATCGGATCTATTACTATTAGTGCTGCTGCTGGATGTGTACGTGCATCACGGTCCCTACGCCCAAGAAAAGAAACACACCACATGCATGGCTTATTAGAAAACGGGTGCAGTGCACCTCAAGCCGCTCTCCATCATGCTGGGAGAGCAAGATGAAATCTTCTGTACGGTGCGCGCGCGAGCTCACCATCCGCACTGGCCCGCTCTCCCGGTCTCGGTGGGGACGTGCTCCATTGGTTCGTCGTCGTGGACCCGTGCACGGCTGGCTGATTGTGATGGGATGAGCTTGTAGCTAGGACAGAGAAATACAGTTGCATGTCGGGGGTAGAGTTGCAACTGGGACGAAATATTATTAGACCCGGCACTACTTTAAAGAGCATCAACATGATCTTTCTTTGACAAAGACGTTCAAAAATGCATATAACAACACAAAAATGCGAATAACCAAATAGAAAAGGCCTCGTTCTCTTCACACCTCTCTCTGACTACATAAAAAGTTAAAAAGCAAAAAGAAAATGGCACAGGAGCCTGGCACCTAAATCAATAAAAAGGTGGCGTGTGGTCTAGTCGGCAAAAAATGGAAACGGCCCATACAGAAAAGAAGAGGCAAAACAACGACCGACAAGAAAAAAAATTGTGACTCTACAGCAGCGAGCGCCCAAAAATACGAATGATGCCAAGGGCTTGGATGACCACGAGCATGATGCCAACGATACCGATGGGGCATCGAATCCGACAGTGACATTGGGCCAAGGGTGCCTCCTAACACCGCCGCCAACACCTGCTCGCGTTGGAGCTCGCAACACCAAGACCACACCCCGTCGTAGAACTCCAGAACCACCAGATCCACCGGGGCAGCTCCACAAAACGGCCACACCGCCATATACACAGCCGGGGCTTTGCCCGGCGATGCACCTTGGTGACAGTGAGGGGAGAGGAGGAAGAGGGGAGGCTAGGCGGCGGGATCGTATGCGCCTCAACATGGCCCATGTAGCCGCACATGAGAGAGATCAGTCACGGTGTGACGAATTCTGATGTATTGCCTCACTGGATTACTTATATCATTGCAAGACCACTTGGTTTAACTTCAGACACTTTTAATTCGGTTAGAAAGTTGTTTTTTTTTGCTGTCAATGAGGCTTCTTTTGACGTAAATAATGGAACATTGCGAAAAACATCTACCATTGTCAAATGCCATGGAAGTAGACATGTGTCCTTCAAGAATACGCCTCTGCGATGATCGATTGTTAACAATGATTTTGTGGAGTGGTTTTGCGAGAATAGTTAATTATTAGATCATCATTCAAGAAAATCATGCAGAACGAGTAGTGATATTGATCTGGAAGAAGCTCGTAAGGCATGAGTCCTCTTCACGCGGATGCCCAGCCTCAAGTTTCTTGCCTCCTCCCACTTCGTCACCTCCCCGATGGTTTATCGCCGGCCCTTGCCGTCAGGTCTGCTCCCCTTCATCGAACTCGCTACATGAACTTCTCTCCTTCCCCGGCTCGAGCTCCTCTTCACCTCAGGTAGTCAGAGTGCATCCCCTACTAATTGAAAATAGATTGTAGTTATACGAGCAAAAGCTTATCTATGTTACTGATTTTTTTTACCCGGAGTTTGATCTAATCCTGGCTCCGCCAATATGTGCACACTGAAAAGTCAAGTTGACACTTGACAAGAATAGAAGAGATGTCATCCCACATAGCAGTTTCATTGTTCATAAATGTAGAAAGGATCACCGATGACATATTGTTGACTAACTATCCACTCGTAAAGGCAATTACCCGGGGCTGAATACGAAATAACACTCCATCTTTTTTTTTTGTAATTTGCACATTAGTTTTATGTTATGTCAAGCTTATAAACTTTAACCAAATTTACATTAAAAATATCAACATCTAGAATGCCAAATAAACACAACATGGAAATATGTCATAATAGATCTTTGCTAATGTTGATTTTTTTTATAAATTTGGTTAAACTTCATTGAGTCCTTATTATTGGGTGGGTAGGTAGGTACGGTGGAGGGGTCAGAATAATGACGTAGTACGGAGCTGTCATGTGGTGGTAGCTGAGCCGGGTCATATACTACTCCAAGAAAACAAGATAAGTTGTAGTGCATTTCTCTGAATGGTGACAAAAGAAACTGATTAATGGAGACTTGAACCCAGGGCGTTAATTAGCCACCAAATTCGATCCGTTGGCAATTAGTACAGAACGCCTCCACTCCACCAACCAAAGAATTAAAGATGTGCAGGTGTTGTTCATCTTATCAAGAAAAGAAAGAAATGCAATATATGCTCAGTTCATACTCAGCTGCATCATATTCGCCGTTTACGTACGGTCATGTCGTGCATTGACGGTACTAGATATACATGTACCCCGCCTCCTCCTCTCGCTTGTTCATTATTTGCATGTTTAGATCGATATGATGGGTGATGTTTTGTTTTGAGAAACACTATACAACTACAGACGCTCATATACACGCCACACACCTATCCCTATTAGCACTTATGAATTTGGCTGATTTTGACAGTAACAAAATTGCCTGATAGTCCCCCGTAATCTTTTTTCCACCCGATAGCCTCATAGTAGATGGGAATAAATTCAGAAAAATACGGCCATCTATTTCAAGTCTAGGACTCAGGCTCCATCACAAAAAAAAAATTTAGTGGCCCATGTGGTAAGGAACCTAAAAGCAAATAATGTCAAGAGATGTAGTTCAAAAAGGAAAGGTTCCATCACAAAAAAATAGTCATCCGAGCTATGCTTGGCAGTGTTAATCATGCATGGCATAATCAAGGTCTCATGCCTCTTTTGGTTCGTAGAATATAAATATCAGGGGAATAGGAAAACTATAGGAAATGGGAGAGTGGAATGCACAAAACCACCTTAATTGTGTCCGGACTAGCAAATAACCACCACAATTTATAACATGACATAACACACCGAAGCTAACGTTGACAGTGGCAAAAACACCGACAATTTTTTTGGCACATTTTGACGTGGCAAAGCATCCATGTGGTGATGGGTGCGATGGTGCACGGCAACGGCCGTTAACGACTCAGTCCGCAAGATGCTTAGTCAGAAACAAGGGTTGACCCTAGGCGGAGCCACAACGCAGTCATTCCCCCCTCCCTCGCTCTCCTTTGAAACTGCTTCTCTCCTTCGCGCTCCTATGATGCTGCTTTTTTGGTGCCCAACAGCTTGCCGACATGGTCTCCTGGAACCACGGCGAGAGGAGCGATGATTCCCTGGTGGACTTCGACTATAATGTAAGCTGTTGTTGCTTGTCCCCCTCCTTGCTCTTGTGTCTCGTGGGTTAGGTTTATGGTTGCAGGAGATTTTGAGATTATTTTGGGTTTCGATCTTGATTTGAACTGAGCTTAATCTAATTCACTAGCTCCCTCCGATTTGAGCTAAATCCATCATTTTTGACCATTGAAAACTATGACCTCGAGGGCATCATTTATTTAGAGTGCGAACATAAGAATAATACCAAGAAATTTGTAGCTTTCAAAGGCACCCTCACTAGAAGGAGGTTTTAAGGTTGTGCATAGAATGTAAGACATCTCTCTGTTAATGCTCTCTTTACACTATGATATGTGAAAACCAAGTGAATTTATTAGATTTAAAAGCAAATAAATTTAGTGATATGTGAATAGTGAAGTGTGTTCATTGAAATCCCATGTAGTGATGCATCCATCTGTTTAATTGTTGCTCTGAATTGTGTTCATTAAAAGCATGTGAATTTAGTAGTTTTAAAACCAAGTTGTAACGATTGAATTTATGTTTTAGTAGATTTAACCAATTTAAGGTACTGAAGGAATTATTGTTTTATGTAGTTTTAATCATCTGCAAACAATTGTTGCTAATTGTTAATCGCTGTATATTAAGTGTTGTACATATTTCAAAGTCTTCAAGTAATTTTTTCTACATGTTGACACATTGTATTGTTGCTCTAAATTTCTCTGCTCAAGTGGTGCACTGTTTAAAACTGGAGGACAAACTGCAAATTTTTTGTCTTAACTAAAAACTGGAGTGCTACCTGTCCCATGTAGTAGCCGAAGTATTTGTTGAAAATTCTTTAAATTATATGAAATGTTTTGGTTTTGTGGTTAGGCAACTGTGGCTTTGTTCAATGGGTTGATAAGGAGTGGCCTCAAGTAATGAAGAAGGCCCTAAAAAAGTTGTGGGATCAATGCAGATGTGCTAGAATCCAAGAACGGCTTGATCATCCAGAGGATGTGCTCAAACTAAAAAATGGGATTAAAAAGTTGACATTCAGTACATTACTCTTATGCGGATGTGAACAATTTACCGAGTTAGACAATGCAAAAGGTGCAGCGAGAAAATTACCAGAAAATGGGATCAGAGGATAGCGAAGCCCTGTGGAAGCAGCCGGAGAACAAGCAGTATGTGATCAATGATATGAAGGCCATTCATGTTGTTCAAGGAGATTTGATCAGGAACATCAGGAATGGGAATCATGAGCTGAAGGTAGATAGGGATGGGCTCAAGAAGGAGATGGATCTGGTGAAGAGTGAGATCCATGACCTCAAGAAGGATAAGAATGAGTGGAGGAATGCTAAGGATGAGGTGAGGTGACGAAGAACATGGATGATCTCAAGAAGGAAGTTGATGAGTTAAATTCAACAACAAGTTTCAGTTAAATTTAGTTAACCAGACACCACATAGTAACAACTGCATGATGAAACTATTATTTTTTTCCTTCAACAACAAAATTCAGTTAAATTCTATGAAACTACCGACTTCTTCAACAACAATATTCAGTTAAATTCAATGGGACTGCCTACCTTTTTCTTCAACAACACGATTTGGTTAAATATATATAACAAGTTAACTATACAGATAACTACAGACTGAAACTACCATGAACACTATGAACAATAAGATTCGGCTTAACTTAATCCAACTATGCACACAGCAAGCCAGTTATAGAGGTACGTGCTAAGCTAGAATAGCAGCCCAACACGGCTTACCTTTGGAGCACAATCGTAAAACATGTGCACATTGTCTATCCCATCAAATGCCACACATTTCTTGGCACTCGCCTGGTGAAGCTGGCATTTGTTGGACGGATCCACCACTGTCCCACAGAAAGAAGCATCGATAATGGTCTCAGGGTTCTCCTGCATTGACAAGATCTAGATTAACCAACGAATCCTTCCAACGAGCTCACACAAGATCTCAAATACGAAATACCCAAGTCCAAACGCTAAAACTAACTTAAACCTGCCGGAACACTTACCGACAACTCCATGTCCATGGTAGTGTACTAGAGGTCGTCGTTGATGCTCTCTTCTCCGTCTTTCCACGAAGGCACTGCGGAGCAGGAGCGGCGTCAAGTGAGAGCGAGAGCGTGAGCAAGTGCGTGACATAGTGAGCTAGTGAGCACGGTACCATCGACACCCCGTCTTCGGATCACCGGCCGTTAATGGATGTTAACACCGCCGTCACCCGTTTTGCCACGCGGACATTTTGCCATGTCAAAACTTGCTCAAATTTTTTGTCAGTGTTTTTTGCCACTGTCAACGGTAGCGTGACGTGCTTTTTATTTTCATGTTTTTAATTGTGGAGGTTATTTGCTAGTTCGAACATGATTATGGTGGTTTTATGCATTTCACTCGAAATGAGATGATATGATCTTAATATTTATAGAGAAAGATATGTCATTTGATTCAAAAGATAGAATTCTTTTCATTGGATCTAGATTAACTGTTTCCTTTAGAAAATGAAGGATAGATTCCTATCCTTCATAGAAATATGAATCCATTCCTACAAATGATCGAAAATACTAAAAGCTAACGTCAATTTTGTTTGTCGAGGATGGCAAATAGAGTTGACGAGCACAGCAGTTTCCTGGCAATTTTTTTTACTGAAGCAGATTTGCCAAGCTCGCAAGCTGAACTTGCCATCCTCACTAAACATAATTTATCATGAAAAATATTTGATTTGCCATGCCTAATAATCTGATGTTCGCTGCATATTCAGGTCCCAAATCAAAGGTCTTTAACGGATTTTTTTCCTATAAACTTCCTGTAAACCAAAGGAAGCCAGGGATCATAATCAATCAAGGCCACATAGCATATTTATTTGTTTTGCTACGAATACATGATGTATATGTAGGACAATCTGACTTGGCGACAGGTCACATGACCATTTGTTGCCTCGTACGGCCGGCTGGGGTATAGTAACGATGATGGATCCGCTTAAACGCACGCGGCCGGGGTCACGTACGTCCTCCTGTCCACTCCGTTTACTACGCCGGACCCATCTACAAGACGACATAGCGCACATGGTTTTCTCCAGGCACGCAAGCAAAGCGTCGCCGTCCGACGACCAAGCAACCAACTCCGGCGTACCTAATTAATCAACACACACAAGATCGATCTCCAGTGTCCTGCATTGATCGCCATGATAAAAGCGGTTACGCTCCTAATGGCCTCCACCTGCCTGCGATGTTGAGGCTGAGCTCCATTTTAGTCAGAATTTCCACAGGTGAGTCTGGCCAGATGGCGAGGACGTTGGAACGACTGGGATGTACGTGAAAGGCGCGAAAGAAGAAGAGGAAGTGCATGATAAAATATGAAACTAGGCGGTTAGGGCAAACTCATTTTTAAGGTTAATTCTAAAGCCACATCTTCCCCCCGACTTTACCAGTGAGCCGGTGGATTCGCCCCTCCCCTTTGCCTGTCGTTCCCGTGGCCGGTGGCGGAGAGGAGAATCCCAGTGCATTCAATCCTATTAATAATTTAGGTTGGACTTTTTTAGTCCTTGCAGGTGTAGCGCTGGGACAGATAGCGGCACTTCTTCTTTGATTTAGTCTTCCAGACTCTGATCCTCCTCGAGTTCGTCCGTCTGAACGTAGTCGATGGAGCTCCGGCATAGATTCCTTCTGTCTCCTTGGGGCGGTGAGGTTAGGGTTTCTAATCATGTGGCTTGATTTGGTGTCAAGTGCTTTAGATCTATGCAAGGGTTCAACAGCGAAGACTACGGCTCTAGGGCGCTGGTTCTTAGGGACACGTGCACGAAGACTTCTCGGCTGTCACCGATAAAGTCAAGCCGGCTCCGGTGGAGGAGCGGCAATAGCGGCGCGTTGGTGGCTCTTTCTGGCGGCAGTACTGGTCGTTCGATGGTCTCAGAATCTTGATATAATTTTTATTATGCTTGAGGCTTTGTACTTTCGGTGAACTTTTATAATAGGTTTGGTCTTTTCGCAAAAAAGAGTCCTTTTCATACTCAGTAGTACAAACATTTAGAAACATGCCGAAAATTGTAGGGGAAAGATGGAAAATATGTAAAACCAAAATATCCATTTAAAGTTAGTACAATTATATTTTATTTAAAGAAATCGCACCAAAAGAAATATCTTGGAATACCATTGAATTCAGACACTACAAATTGTTTACCACCAGCAAAAAACCATATTTATAACATGATTTTAGAGAATAATTTAGACTTTTCTAAATCTGGCATTCTTTTCAAGAAAAACAATGACATTATTTTTTAGTTATTCTCGTCTATATTCAGGACCAAAAAATAGATTTATTCGGTAAACTTTTAGTTTCATAAAAGGAGCATCTGTTTTTCAAATCTTCGATCTTTTCAAATTGCCCATTTTTTCTTCAAATTACCCGAGTTTCCGAAAACAAGAGAAAGGTACTACTACCAATCCGCCCCCACCCCCTCAATTTTTTTGCGCTGGCTAGGCTGTATCTGTATGCGTCGGAAAATACGTATTCTGTACGATTGTTCTACTATTTGAGGGACCAACAATCTCTTGAATGAAGTTGCAACCAACCATATAGAACACACACACTAACAACAACACACTCGCGGGCGACAAGAGGGAGCGGCGTTGCCTTGAGGATCGATCGGTCGACGGAACTCGACTGCTCCGAGGGGTCGGCGTCAGAGACTAACGCAGTTGGTTGAGAACTTGAGATCCACAGTAATGCAGGCACTGTTCAGCACACCCACATCACTCTCACGTACCTGTCCGTATATGTTCCCGCGTTCGTGTCGGCTCCCTTCTCCAGCAGCAACGCCGCGATCTGCACATTGGTAATTTATAGAAGCTCGATCAGAAAAATGTGCCGGCCTTTCCATATTTTTTTCGAAAACACGCAACAGCCCGGGTCAATTTTTCTTCTTCAAATTGGTGTAACTCTATTTCCTGGGAGAAGGGAGGTGAGGCCGAGCTCGGGACGACGTGGTAGCAGCATTATCATGTCTGTTTGTCACTGGGGGGTAGTCGGAGGCTTGAGTAGGATGGCAATTTTACCCATGGTATAGGTACCCGCGGATACCATATCAGTATGGTCAGCGTATGGGCATAATTTTATACCCATGGATAGTACCCATATCCAGCCCGTTGAGCCATGGGTATGGCACAAGTATAGCCTTGTGTTCATATATATACCCGTACCCTACTCATTTATTCTGACATGTTATTTGTCGGTGTTAGTTGGTGAAATGTGTCATGAGCTTGTGAATCTATATTAAAATTGACACCAATTATCAATTTGAATTGATATAATTGTCTTGTACTCATCTATCTGTTATTGAGTTGAGATAAATGTTTTTTGTCAAATATGCTATGGATGAATGTAAAATTATGAATAATTTTGTGTGCTGTTTGATCTACTTGTTGCATACCCAATGGGTATGGGCACGGGTAAAGTTTCATACCCATGGGCACGAGTATGGGTAGAATTTTGTACATTGATTAGGTGGGTATGTGTATTGTATTGCTCTACCCACCCAATACCCTACCCAGTGCCATCCTTAGGTTTGAAGCTCCGGGTACGGGGTGGGCTGTCGGCTCTAAAGAGAAGGCCGAGCGGGGAGGGGCGACATGCCGATGAGGCACACACCAACGCATGAGAGCGTCACCGGCCCCGGGTGGCGGCAGCAGGCGGTTAGGGCGGCGCAGATCATGAGGAATGAGAAGTAGTAGGCTGGAGGAAGTAGAAAGCACAACAGGCTATTTGTCACCACTACTAGAAAAAGGGCTATAGATGGGATTGACACTAATGGCGCACCAGACAAGCGGTGCGCCATTAGTATATACTAATGGCGCACCACCTTCTGATACGCCATTAGAGTTGAAACTACTAATGGCGCACCTGGCCCAAGGTGCGCCATTAGTATCAATTTTTTTTGAACTAGTGCGCCTGTCCAAACATACTAATGGCGCATCCAAACTCAGTGCGCCATTACTAGTTGTAACTAGTAATGGCGCACCTGTCGGAAAGTGCGCCACTAATGTTGTTTTTTTATTATATTTTTTATTCCTTTTTTTTTTGCAAAACTACTAATGGCGCACTATTCCACCGTGCGCCATTACTAGTTTAAACTAGTAATGGCGCATTGTGGAACAGTGCGCCATTAGTATGTTTTTTTTGCAAAACTACTAATGGCGCACCACCAGAAGGTGCGCATTTAGAGTTGGTGCGCCATTAGTAAGTGGGCAGCAACAAGATATTTTGGACAGCCTGTCCTACCCACACTCACTTTCTCCCCACTTCATTCTCTCCACCTCCTCCTTGTCTCGGGTGCCTCCTCTTTTTCACCTCATTTCCACCATAGATTCATTCAAATTAAGTGGTTAAATTACCTTGTTTTGATAGGTAAGTAAGGGGAAGCCATATTTATGTTGTTCTCCCTACAACAATATGCACATGCACTTTTATGGCCTAGCTAGATCTATGTATGTTCGTGGTGTTGCATATGTTTGTGGTGTTGCATATGTGTTTGTGTTTGGAGGTGTACCGGTATTTGAAATGCGATAGTTGCCAATATTTTGCCGGAATGTTGATTCATTTCCGCTTTCAAGTAGAATTTTGGCATTAAGCATTCTTTTGGTCCTATTTTTAGGGAAAGTCATGCCAAATTTTTCTTGGTTCTAAAATATCGTTTTGCACTACCTCAGGCGAATTGATGGTCCGCATACGATGACCGAAGGCATCGTGAATAGGTTTTGAGGTCCGCGAAGGCCGAGATGCTTCAAAAGAACGAGACGGAGATAAGATGTCCGTGTCGAAGATGCAAGCTGAAGAGCCTTATTGCGGACCCAGATTCCGGGCAAGTGCGGGACCACCTGCTCTTGCGTGGTTTCATGGATGGCTATCGGTGGCAAGGTGATGAAGATGACTACGAAGTCGTCCATGGGGGCCGGGCAAGAAATGAGGAAGGGCAGCAAGACAACCACCGCGGCTCAGGCGGGCGAGAAGACGAAGAATCCCCAGGAGATGATCACGGCGGTGATGCTGTACACAGTCATCATGTAGAAGATGCAGGACATGATGATGAGGAAGATGCCGGAGCAGATGACGGGCATGATCATGAAGATGATGATGCCGACGGAGCAGACGACGCTGGACCATCGATGGGCTGGGTGTAGGGCCCTCATATTCAAGAGCTGCTTCTCAAGCAGACGGATAACGCAAGAGCTGCCGCCCGAGAGAAAGCCAAGATGGATCAACTTGAGTTATACGCGGTTACTCCATTGTATGAAGGATGCAGGCCCGAGGATACCCTCCTGAAAGTAACGCTCATGGCTCTGGAGAACAAGGTAAAACACAAAATGACCGACGCATGCTTCGACGAGAACATGTCATTCTGGCACGAACGTCTTCCCAAGGGGAACAAGTGCCCGACCAGTTTGGAGGAGGCGAAGAAAATCGTGTGTCCTCTGGATTTACCGCGACGTGAAATACCATGTGTGCATGAACAATTGCATCATTTATCGAGACGAGCACGCGGAGTCTACCATATGTCCGGTGTGCGGCGCCACTCGATACAAGAAGAGGAAGAAAGCTCCTCGAAAAGTGGTGTGGTACTTTCGATCACTCCTGCGCAGCGGTATTTCGCGGACCTTAAGGTAGCAAAGCTCCTGTGTTGGCACGCGGATAGTGAGGAGAAGAAGCGAGAAGATGACGCAAATGATCCGGTGATAGATAAAAAAGACAAGATGCTGAGTTACCCTAAGGATGCGAGCCAGTGGCAAGAGTTGAACTTCGAAGACCCAGAAATTTGGGAACGATCCAAGGAACATCGTGCTGGGCGCGAGCACCGATGGAGTCAATCCGTTTGGCAGCCAGAGAAGCACACATAGCACGTGGCCTGTGTTTGTGTGGATGTACAACCTTCCCCCTGGTTGTGCATGAAGAGGAAGTACATTCACATGAGTATGCTAACTGAAGGGCGAAACAACCAGGGAACGACATCAATCAGACCGGGGCTGCTGAAAGAGGAGCTTGACACGCTGTGGAAAACGCCAGCCAATACGTGGGACGCCGCAGAGAAAGAATATTTCCCTATGAGAGCCGCACTGCTCACGACGGTGCACGACTATCTCGATTACGGATATCTCGCGGGGCAGGTAGTCCACGGATTTTCCGAATGCGTCAGGTGCATGGATGACACAACGATCGCCAGACTAGATAGAGATCCCGGGTCTTGAAAACCGTGTTCATGGGACATCGAAGGTGGCTTCGCGACGATGACCCGTGGAGGAAACGCAAGGATCTGTTCGATGGTGAAACCGAACCCAAAACGCCCGTGTCACGAGGAGCGGCGACGAAATAGACAAGCGGTTGAAAAATTGGAAAGACTGCCCAAAGGCCGGAAAGAAGCAAAAGGCGCCAGAGCCGGAAAGAAGCGAAGGCGCCAGAGCCGCTGCTGAAGGTATGGAAAACGAGGTCTGTTTTACGGGACTTGCCGTCTTGGAAGATCCACCGTGTGCCTCACAGCCTTGATGTCATGCATATCACGAAGTACTTGTGCGAGTCTGCTTGGTACCCTGCTCAACATGCCAGAGAGGACCAAAGATGGTCCGAAAGCAAGGGCAGACTTGAAATCAATGGGCATCAGGCAGGAGCTTCACGCTAATGATGATGATGAGGCGAAGCAGGACACAGCAAGTCGTCGTAAAGGAAAAAAGGCCAAGAAGACCGGAAATGACTACCCTCCCGCGTGCTTCACTCTAAGTCAGGAGGAGATCGAGCAGTTTTTCACCTGCCTCCTAGGAGTAAAACTTCCTTACGGTTACGCGGGGAAGATAAGCAGATACCTAGACCCAAATGAAGCGAAGTTGATGGGATGAAGTCTCACGGTATCACGTGCTAATGACGCAGATACTTCCGGTTGCAATCAGGATCATGGACGCGCACGTCCGTGAAACACTATTTGGCCTATGCAACTTTTTCGACGTCATCTCTCGGAAGTCGATTGGCGTGAGGCAACTCAGAAGGCTATAGGAAGAGATCGTGGTGATACTATGCAAGCTTGAGATGTACTTCCCGCCCACATTCTTCGATGTTATGGTGCATCTGCTGGTCCATATAGTGGAGGATATCATCCAACTTGGGCCGACGTTCCTGCACAGCATGATGCCGTTCGAAAGGATGAATGGTGTCATCAAAGGATACGTTCGCAACATGTCACGTCCAGAGGGAAGTATAGCCAGGGGCTTCGATCAAGAGTGCATCTCCTACTGCACGAATTATCTAGGCATTGAGAACCCGTTGGTCTGCCCGTCAACAGGCACCTCGGCAGGCTCGCTGGATGGGGTCACCGTGAGGGTCGCCGCGAAATGCATGTCGACTTAGAGGGTCGACTCGCCGACTTTGAAAGAGCAAACCTAGTCGCGCTACAACACATAGACGTGGTCGATCCTTGGGTGGTAGAGCACAAAACCTTTATTAAGAAGACGTACAATGACCGAGGCGAACAGAGGACGGACGGAGATATAATCAAAGAGTACAACTCATGTTTCACGCGTTGGTTCAAGCAGAAGCTTCCGTCGTACCCTTTACATGAGGATTCTTCCGCGGAAGAACAACTCATATTCGCCTTGTCACAGGGCGCCGAGCACAACCTGATGACCTATGAGGCGTATGATATCAACGGCTACACATTCTACACCGAGGCCAAGGACATGAAGAGCGATGGTTATCGAACTCTGTGGTAACGATGGAATCCTACACGGTAATGACAAGGACATATACTACGTAAGGATCGAGGAGATCTGGGAGCTGAGCTACGCTCGAGAGAAGTTCCCGAAGTTCCGTGTCAGATGGGCTAATAGCGTCCTAAAAGAAGACCGGTATTTCACCACCATGGTTATACCCGCCAAATCCAAGATCATGGCGCAAACGTCACCGCTAAAAAAGAGCAATGGGTACTGGCTACCCAAGTTGAACAATTATTCTTCAATACCGACCCCACAAAGCCCAGTCTAGTTGTCGAGAGGACAGGCAAAATGAATATCAACAGAATGGATAGAGTAGCCAATGAGCAAGACTTGACAAGTACGGCGACACGAGGATCGAACATGACGACGATGATGAAGTAGCAGCATACACCACAAGAAGAAGCAGGACCACCCTACCTAAAGGACGTCCGTTCCACAGAAGAACTCCATTTGCGAAAAAGAAGGGCAAGAAGATTGTGAATAGATAGCTAGCTAAGATCGATTGTATTTAAATCGTAGCCTTCATTTCTCGATTGTATTTCATGGGCACTTTTTGAACTATCATGAATATTTTTAATTTCATGGACACTCGATCTCGATCCCCTCCATCTCGATCGCTATCCCACCTCGCCAGATCCGGTCCCTCGCCGCTTGAGCACCCCAGTCCACGGCCGCCGCTGACCCCCGCACCCTCGATTCCCCTACTCAACCGCCGCGCCGACCTCCCGCACCCTCCCTACTCAACCGCCGCCGCCCGACCCCCGCACTTCAACCTCCCCGCTCCACCGGCATTACTGTTTGATGGTATTTTTAAAAAATTATTACTGTCTTATAAAAAATATTACTGTTATGATTTAAACAAGTTTGAACATATTTAAACTCAAATAAGTATCAAACAGCATTTTAAATGCATAAAAAAAATTGTGGAGCCTGGGAATCGAACCCAGGACCTCCTGGTGTGAGAACTGGCTGCTGACCAGTCGAGCTAGTAGAGGGAACTTGATGTGGATCAGGTCAGGTGGAAGATAACCTGTTGGCTCGAGCAGAAATAAAAAAATACTAATGGCGCACCAGGGCGAGGTGCGCCATTAGTATGGATGTACTTATGGCGCACCGAGGGGTGGTGCGCCATTAGTATTGTGCCGCCCCCATCCATATTTCCTCCCGGCCCAAACCTATCCCTCTCTCTCCCTTGCCTCGCCCTCGCCTCGATCCCTTCCCTCTCCTCTCCCCGCGCTGCCCGCCGCCTCGACGCCGCCCAGCCCGCCTCGGCGCCTCGGCCTCGCCGACGCCTCGGCGCCCAGCCGCCTCAACGCCCAGCGACGCCCTTCTAACGCGCCGCCTCGGCGCCGACGCCTCGGCGCCGCTGCCCCGCCGCCTCGGCGCCGCCCGACGCCACCGAGGAGCACGACTGGCGCAGGCGCACGGCGTGCAGGGCTACCCCACCCTCCTCTTCTTCATCGACGGCGTGCCCAGGGACTACTCCGGTGAGAGGACCTAGTGAGCAGGATCTCAAGCCTAGTACTACAATTCATAGGCAAGATCTCTCTTATAGGACATATATATTGCTGCAAAATTCATAGTTCCCCTGCGCCGTCAGCAACTACTTTTTGCAGTTCCTGAACTGTAGCATTGTGTGCGTAGCACTAGCACGTGGACTAGTTCAGTCATGATGTATGCCTTTGCAATTTTCTGTCTGCTATGTTTGTTATGCTGCTATTTTGCAAAATCGGCTTTGTTCACCATTGCTAAATCGGTTTCCGTTAGCTATGTGTATGCAGCGCCTTTACTACTTCAGTAAGGAGTCGAAACCAGCATTAGCAGAGGCCCTCCTTGTGAATGGATGAACAAGCAATACTGAGCTCTGGTTAAAGCATGAGCTGCTGATGAACTCAGTTGCATAGAACATATATGCATGTAGTAGCTAGTTAGATTTAATTAAGGGAGCTACAAATGTGATTCACTGCCGCAGTATCTATTGATGCCAGGTATATGATTATTTCTGTTGCAGGATCAAGTGAAAATACAGCCTGATTTTCAAAGCTCACTCATGTGGTAAATAGATGAGGAACAAATGATGTTGTATGTTTAGACTTGGAACAACCAGATAGCTGGGCACACTTGTAAATTTACAATAACAGACACACCATAGATATTAATTTTCTCATCATGATCTCAAGGCTTGCGCTCACAGGTTGGTCACGGAGTTGATACTACACGATCACCGGCTGCATGGAAGTGTTTTTGTAAGGAACTGCATGTAGGTATTGGTGCTGAGGCTGAATGTAAAGAGTTATTCAGTCTCAGGTGTTGTCTTTCCTGAAATGTTCAGATAAGGAATACACATAGAGCATCAGTAACATGTGACCCAGTGGCAGCAAAGTCAAACAAACCCAAAATTGGTTCAGTTGCAAACCATGTTACCCACATTGACCCAAAATTGGTTGAATTGCAAACCATGTGACCCAGATTGACCCAAGAATACAATGCTTGAATTGTGGCCAAACCGAGAACATGTGGCCATGTTACCCAAAATACAGTGCACCTAGTTTTCCCAATGCCTTTATTCTTCTGCTTTCTCACTACTAGATGAAATGTCAACCTGCATTTTCCATTTCCGTCTCCATCTAGCTGACCCTCGTGTCGTCTCTGCTCTGCAGGTAGAGCGCGCCGGCTGACGACCAGGACGAGGACGACGCCGAGAGAGGAGGGCCACGTCGCCTCGGCTCTGACTGGTGGTGCTTCAGCCTCGGCTACAGCAAACATTGGTGAGTCCCCCACCCCCTTCTATTCTTCCTCCTCTCTGGTCTGGGCTGGGTCAAATGCAATGGGAAATAAGTATCAATCTTTCTCAACTTCAAAATTTGTTTGTGGCACCAAGGTTCAGCAGCACATCAAATCGAACATTTTTAGCCTAGTTATTACTGTATGTACAGTGGCAAGATACATGCTCATTCTATTCTAGCAGCAAGTTTTCTAAATCAAACAAATCTTATTTTTTCTTTCAAGATACATACATACATACATACATACATGCTCATGAGTGAGCAGCGAGTTCTTCAAGATACGGATTTTTAAATCATGAGCGAGCAGGGACTTTCTCAAGATGCTCATGTATATATCAAATCAAAGGTCCAGAATTTGGTGCACTGCAGTACTTGCTTTTCCACTGCACTCTCTATACACCTACTAGTAACATGTACCGGTTTTACTCTTGTCGGTATTACAATCTCAAATGCAATATTACCCTCTGCAATTTCCAAATTTACACAGTACTAGTCTGTTAATACTTGTTTTGAGGGTACTTTTACTTCTTCTTTCCTGAGTTTTATTAGTGTACTTTTACTGTCCTCTATAGGTTTGCACTATGTGTTTTTGTGCCACGTCACACTTTGGGCATTAGAGGATCTTTTGATCGTGATAGTTTCTCCTGGAGACCATTTCTCTTTTGATAAAAAGTATGGGTGGGTGGGCCTGTGTCGATGATTCCTTATAGCCCAGCAACCACACTATCTTATACCACTAGGGCAATATATCCATTCGAGGGGCAGGAGAGGACGATATGTAGGCCCATCTCTGATATCCATTTCCACAATGCTCAGCTAGGGAATTTATTAGACATAAATATTAAATGTTGCAACATTTCAAACACACTGAAATATCTTTTTTGTATGCATGCAACATTATTCAAATATTTTCCCATAGTTTGTCAAAAAAAGGCTGCAAAAAATATCACTATATTTTTAAAAGACAAATGCAACAAGAAAAAAAGTCAAGACAACGTAAGATGACCAAGGCAACAAAAAAGTCAGAAACATCCCATGGTTTCCAGCAATTTAAAAGGAGTTCATTTGGTTCAGTTTCTATAGTGCAGTTAAGAGTATTAGTGCTTACCTTATTGAGTAAAAAAAGGAAAAGACAAGCAATGTGAAAGAATCGGATTACGTGTGGTAGAGAGAAGTTCCTTCATTTTTTTCTAAGTGCACTGCAGTACTTGTTCCTTTGTGCACCATAAGTAAAACTAGCTAATTTTATGAAAATGTATCATGTCACTGTCCGTGACTCTCTCTTTTTAAGTCCACATTCTTTTGGTGGCTCGGTTAACTCCTAGGGTTTTAGCAGTTATGTATAAAAACATTCTGATCCAGTATTGCTTGTAGTGCTTTGTCCAAAATGTTGAATGATACTGCTTGGAGATGCATATATTGTTTCACCTCTTCACATGCCAATGTATTTTCCATGTTGTGATGGAGGCCTTTTTGCCTTGTCCACCCGAGAGGCCCTTGAGTTTGCTGGAATATCGATTAACTTCCGTTCCAGCAAATTGGTATTACTCCATATGTCCTATTTTCAGCAAAGGTCATGCTGAAATTTTCCGTGAATTTTAGCATGACTTTGCTAAAAATAGGACATATGGGGTACTTGTGACTAATGCATGGGCCGGGGTACTTGTGACTAATGATGAAAGCTTAGGCTTTTGGGGTGCCTCGGCGTCGAAAAACCCTCAATGATAAAAGATTAGCTTTTAGGATGCCTCGGTGTCGACAAACCCTAAATGATGAGACCATGATCTTGTTCCTTGACAATAAACAACTTTTTGACCAAACTTTGTTCCTATTTAGAGAGAAACATGTCCAACAACGATGAGGCCGGGGTTCAAGGCAACAAGGCATTCTGGGAGCTGTCCCAGGAGATGGAGGAACAACCTCACTTGTATGAGGACGCCGCCTTCCCCACCGATCCTGAGACCACTGATGGTACCGCCGAGGATGACCCCACTGATGCCACCACTGATGGTGCCGCCGAGGATGCCACCACTGATGATGGCGGCGCACGCACAGATGGCAGCCAACCGAAGAGGCAACGGAAGGACCGGCGCCCGACCGTGCTCCGCAGCCTCAAGCAGGAAGTTACTGAAGTGGACTCCGACGGGAATCCAACGGCGCCCGAACAAATAGTCAAGGTGTACTCGCTTCATCTCGGGTGCATTCTCCGGAGCACCATCTCGATCAACACCGAGAACCTGAGGCATCCTGACCGAGGGAATTTGCGCAACCTCCTCTTCACGAAGCTGCACGAACGATACAAGTTCCCCGCTGAATTTGAAAACACAAGCCTCAAAGGGAATAAAGTGAACAATGCTGCCCTCACGAAGATGAGCAAGGCCCTGTCTACTTGGAAAAGCAATGTGAAGAGAATGATCGAGAAAGGTGAGAGTTATGAGAAGATCAAGGAGAAAAATCCTTCGATCACCGAAGATGACTACAACGACTTCAAGATCAATTGCTCGAGCACCGCAAACTCCCAATCAAGTCAGTGGGGAAAGAAATGCGGAGCTGAACTTAGGGAACACACACTCGGTCCCGGTTCTGAGTGGCGGAGCCTATATGGGACAAGGAGGAGGCGGACCGTGCCGAGCAAGGCCTACCGCCCCTCTTCGATAAATACGGTGACAAGCAGACCAGGAACTTTGTCAGGGCCCGGTACAAGAAGGACCCGAAAACAAAGGAGCTTACCACGGATCCGAAGACCAGGGCGCTTGAGCTTTTTCTGGTAAGGAATACACCCCCGCGTAATTAGCTCCATATGGTTGCATTCTAATTAATGAAGCCAAGTTTCTAAATGGTTCACATTCCTTCCACAAAGCGATCGAAAGCGAGCTGGGTCGACTAAGAGCAACCCTTGGGACACCACTCTAAATAGGGCGTTGAATGTAATGAAGAACAAGGATAAGCTCAGTAAGCCGACGTCAGCTGGTCGTGTGGACGGCAAAGGCTTGTCGACAAAATGGTCGTCATACTATAACACTGGTGGGCGAAAGGAGAAAAAACCAGCTCGGAAAGCCAGGTGCGCGAGGTTCAAGAACTCAAGGCACAGGTGTGGCGCGGATTCGGAGATTGTCCGAGAGCAAGTGCAACAACAACTCGGAGCGACGATCACCGCCATTGTGCCTACCTTGATCGAGGGGTTGAGTGCGTGGATTGCGAGCGGCCAACGAGGGCCGCCCGATTCCTAGCTTCACGGCCAGCAACTTCGCTTAACGCGATGGCGGGGCCATTGGTGTCTCCGGCGGAGGCGGCATTGGTGTCTCCGACGCCGCACGGGAGCTTAATGCACCCGGTGTACGCCGCCGCCACCTTCGCAGCAAGAAGCGGCCCCTCCGTCAACTGCACGCCCGCCGTTGGTGGTGCCTCGACATTAGCCGAGCTCGGCGCCATCATCACGGTAACTAATTAAGCATCTCTCGCCGAGGACTTCATCTCCTTGCCTTTGACTGGCATCCCCGATGCCCTACATGTTCGCAGGGCACCGCCGGCGTTAGATGCACTCTCCTGCAGTTCGTGAACAACGAGTTGGTCGATGTCGCCAAGGGCAAATTCGTTCAACCGGGCAACCCTTGTTCCACGGTACCGGATGCCACCCAACTTGTTTAGGGTTCAACTGGTTCGGTGCTGCCAGGCTGCGACGAAGTTGTTACCTCCGATTCGACCCGTCGGGCCGACGATGATGACGTGATGACCCTCGGCGCCGCCTGAGCTGGCCCTGCTTTGGCGAAGAGCCAGATTCGTTTGGGGCGGGGACACCACCCCAAAGACAACACCGCCACTCGTGCCGGCGCTAAGTCGGCCCCATGGCAAGACCGCCGCAATGGTGCCGGACATCCCTATGCCACTGGATCTAAACATGCATATGGCACAGGATCAGAACGACGACGACGATGATACATTTGGCAACGTCGATCAGTACTTTGCCGATCATGGGTACGGTGGCGACTTCATGGGGCCTCCTTCTCAAGAACCCAACCCAACAAAAGACGGCGCGATCTAGCTGGTACCGCAGAGAAGCCAAGTTGCAACAGCATCGCCCGCCGCTCAGCTCTCGTGGAGACGCCTCAACTGCCGACTTCACCGAGCCTCGGATAGGCGAGGTGCGAAATATTATCAGCCCCAACACACTCAAGAAGGCGGTCTGTGAGCAGAACTCGGTCCCATTACAGGAGAAGAAGAAGGCACGAAAAAGAAAGACTAACAAGGGTGCGGGCCAGCCGGCACCGAGTACGATCCGTGCTCAGGACGGGCCACCTTCACCCGAGGATATCTCGAGGAGGGTGCATGTGGCGGGTAGGGCGATGCTACCGACAAATATGCTCAATGCTGCAACCGGTGCTATGCGGAGTCTGCATGACAGTGTTCTTTCTTTGGAGAAGCGGCGTCTCAGAGAGAAGGATGTGGCATACCCGGTTTTCGCGGCCAAGGTGCCAGAGGGCAAGGGCTTTGTGGATAACTCCATCGGGCATACGATCGTCCTGCGGTTTGATGACATCCACGCTATGTTGAACCTTCATCCGCTGCACTACACCTTCGTTCGGTTATTTTCGCTGAGTATGGAGATGCGGATCATTCGCGACAAGACCCCGGACATCGTGATAGTCGACCCCTTCTACATGCGTGCCAAGATCTTGGGCAGCGGCGGGGACCGCAAGTCGCGAAGTTCTTACCTCGAAGGCGTCATTCGGCAAACCAAGATAAGGATAACTTCCTCGTGTCTTACTTTCCCGAGTAAATTCCCTCAACCGCCCGTAACATATGAATTCTTAGATTTCGATCGTTTTCTTTTAACATTCCGTGTTTTCAGCGGTGACACACATTGCACGCTCATCCTCCTAAGCCCCAAATATTCCATGGCCACGTATTTCGACCCGGACCGTCAATGAACGTAGACTACACAAATGTCAAGAAGGTTCTTGATGATGTTCTCCCGCCACGCCAAATCTGGAGGCACCTTCACCAGGCCTATTTGTAGGCACGGCAAGAACGTGTTCTCCCTGTCTGACGTTCTGCTGCGTCAAGCAGCCGCCTGGCGGTCAGAAGGGTGCCTACTACGCCATCCATCACATGCGGGCGATCGTACGGGACCATCATCAACTTCTGCTACCGAGTAAACTCAAAGATTGGGCCGCGAGTGTGTCGGCAATCCAGGACGCGGACATCAGACAAGAATTCTTTCGCATCCAGTCGGAGTTTGCGGAAATCATCCATCAAGATGTCCTTCGTACCTCGGGGCAGTTCTACCTTAGAAATCAACCGTCCAACAGTGACATCGACACAATGCTACAAATGCAGGTTGACAACGCCCGTTATTTCATGACTCTCACGGTAGACGGGGCTTCATCCACGCTCCGGTCCCTTGAGGCGAGTCGAAAGCGGTGATGTCAGGTTCAGTTCTGAAACATCGATTGGCTCATGTTGTAATTAAACTTTAATGAACTTGTAGTATGTCTCTTTGGTTTCGAGAGTCGTTCAACTTAGATGTAATCGATGCTATTAATGTCTTGCTTTTCTCTTCCGATCGTTCTGTTGCATACTTATATATTGGTTATGTATTGTGGGTGAATTGGAACAAACGTTTCGTTTGGCTAGTGCATAGGGATGCCGTCGTATGTCGTGTACAAGGGTAAGGTTCCCGGAGTCTCTGACGACCGGGAGGAGTGTCGGAGACAGGTTCACCGATTCAGCGGTAA
Source organism: Aegilops bicornis (assembly GCA_021605145.1). Taxonomy (NCBI): domain Eukaryota; kingdom Viridiplantae; phylum Streptophyta; class Magnoliopsida; order Poales; family Poaceae; genus Aegilops; species Aegilops bicornis. The sequence continues at coordinate 46,176,336 of CM038675.1, read as the reverse complement.
CAGTTACAAAGGGTACACCACTAGGGCCGAGGCCGAATCTAGATACGCCCGCTATCTAGCGGGAGAGGGAGGAGCGTTGGAGGAACCGGATGAAGACGAAGTTTCATCGTGATGATGCTCATCGTGATGACGGCAGCTCTCTTCTATGTGATGGTAGTTTAGATGATCGATATCGACTTGTAATGTGAAGACAAACTCGCTACTCGCGGTCTCGAGACTTGTAATATAATGTTCTATCTTTGTTCGGTCTTTTCAATTCGGAGACTAATATGATGAATTGTATTCGGGGACTAATATGATGAATTGTATTCAGAGACTAATCTTCTATTGTATTCGATGAATCTGTTGTTGATGTGTGTTGTCCATATTTTGTCCAATTATACATTTTGTAACCTGCGCAAAAAACAGAAATAAAAAAAATAAAAAAACCCTAATATTCATACTAATGGCGCATCACATCACAGTGCGCCATTAGTATGCCAAAGGATACTAATGGCGCATCATTAAATAGTGCGCCATTAGTATGCCGAAGTTACTAATGGCGCATCTTTTTGTTGTGCGCCATTAGTATGCCAAAGCAACTGGGTATACATGGCCCCCTGGGAGGCATACTAATGACGCATCTGAGGTCCGCCATTAGTATACCAGATACTAATGGCGCACCAGTGGTGCGCCATTAGTACAATATACTAATGGCGCACCACTAATGCGCCATTAATGGCCAAATTAGGTGCGCAATTAGTAGGCCTTTTCCTAGTAGTGCATCCTGGTTGAGGAATATTTATTCTTCACCTCCTCTATTTTAACATCGATGAACCGCAATTTTATGTGCCGTATATTTTGTACGTGAAAAGAGAACATAAGAAAATATATAATTGCCGTAAAAATATTTCATGTTACATAAATTAAAAATATAAAACATACTCCCTCCATTTTTATATACAAGGCCATAAACTCAGATTACAAGTACCAAGGTAAAACTTAATGCAAGCTTGCTTTTCTTTTCATTTACTGGGATAATTAATACGCAACATGCATGCAAGAAAACTAAGTGGAGGAAGTAGCTAGTGTCATTATGACTGCAAGCATGCAAGTAGTAAACAGGTTGCTAGTACGAGGAAATATCATTAATTCTTTTCTCGATTACTGTTGGTGGCCTTGTATAGATCCAAAACGTATATTCCATAGTGGCCTTGTATAAGTAAATGGGGGGAGTAGTGTAAAATATACATAAAATGCAATTTTTCTGATCTTATGAGCTATATTTTTGTTTTCTTATGCCAAATTTTACGTAGTGAATCAATATGAATGTAACTATTTATGTCAAATGTAATTTATTTATGAAACGATTGTAAAATTACCTCGGTGAAGAATAATTTATTCCACACCTTAGGTGATGAATAGTATTACTATATTTATCAGTGCTTAACTAAGCCTGAGCACAAATTACTTTATCCTACGCGCCGGCCACAGTGTGCACTTAATGATGCCAACCATCCCTCCAACCATACTGCATGGTGCCATGCCCACTGTACTTGAACGTAAAAGTGAAACACTTAATAGTAAGGACATTACTACAAAGCATATGTGCCTAGAATCAAACGTAGATCCATGATGATATGATGGTAAGATGTCATAACACAATTCGTGGTAACAAAATTAATGGACCGGGTCAAATGTTCCGACGGTTTGTTGGTATAAACCTATGAGAAGCTAGTGGTAATACAATTATATTTTGTGAGAGAAATTTCCAATCTATTCATCAATCATGGTAGTAGATAGAACTTTAGAGGTAATAATAATTACAATCGGATCTGTGGACCACCTAGCGACGACTACAATCACTGGAGCGAGCCGATGGTCCGCCACCGTCATCTCCCCTCCCTCACCGGATCCAGGCAAACCTTGTTGTAGTAGACAGTCGGGAAGTCGTCGTGCTAAGGCCCCAACGGACCAGGGCACCAGAACAACAATCATCACCGATGAAGAGAGTTGTAGATCGGAAAGATCAAACCTGTAAGCACACAAATGAAGACAAACACAAACTGGATCCAAGTAGATCCATCGAAGACCAGCACCGACCGAATCCTGCAAGATCCAATGGAGACACACCTCCACACGCCCTCCGATGACGCTATTCGCACCATCGAGAGGGGGGTCAGACGTGGGAGGCATTATTCCTATTGAGGGACATTGCCACCACCACACAGCCCCAACCAAGAGGTTGAACCTGGTTTCTGCTCCGGTGCTCCCCCCTGGGTTGAATGCGAGGGGGAGAAACACAAGGACGGCTGAGATCTGTCAAAAACGCTTCGTGAAGAGGGGCACGATCGTCTTTTTATGCCCGAGGAGAGCGCCACAGACAGCCCTGTAGAAGCCTGACCGGGCGCAAGACATACAGCCCTGTACAAGCCCGCACCGGCCCGATTACTTTTGTACACTGAGAGTATACATGTATTGTATGTGGGTGATTCGTTTTCCCTTGTCACGTGCTGCGGTCGTGGGCGTGGGCGGCGGCGGTCATGGGCTAGCCACGTGGCCAAGCGGCACACGAAAACTTCCAAAAACGTCACATCCTATAAAGAGGGAGGGGAACCACCACCGGCCGCATCGCCCCCACCATTTACCCCCAAATCGGCTCAGTCCCTCTCTCCTTGCCGCATCGTCTCCCCTCGTCTCCATCGCCCCGCCACCGCACCTACTTGCTCAACCCCACCGCCTCCCTCTCTCCGGCGGGTTCTCTCGAGCCGATGGAGCAAGGTCGTGGCGCTGCCGTCGCTGCGCACGGAGATGTGGTCGAGGGCGCGGAGACCGTCGCAGATGCCGTTCAAGAAGTTGCCGCCGTCGGCGGTGCGGGAGATGCTGCACCCGCAGTCGCTGGATCGGTCCCTGCGGCAGCGGATCTGGTGGCGCAGGGGGTGATGGGCTCGGACTCCGTCGTGGCAGACCTGGTGGTGACGACGTCTGGCGGCGCACTGGTAGGTGCGGAGGCGAGCGGCAAGCAGGTGGTGGATGTGGTAATGCTTCTTGTTCCCCTCTTTTCATACTTGTAGCAGATAAGCAGAAGATTTAGTAGATGGGGTTTTTTATAGTAGATTTGTGATTGATTGCGCACCCCTTCTGCTTGTTAGGGTTTTTGATTGAATGGTGAACCGCATTTCAGAGTTAGGGTTTTTTCAAGTTGATTCGTGATTGAATGCTAGAGACATCATAATGAGAGTTAGGTTATTTATATTAGAATCTGGATTGCCGCATGTGCCCAGATTCTGTTCTGTGATGTATATTTTTGTTAGATTTGTTGTGCATATTCACTTCGATTGGGCCTGACGAGGGCTGAGCAGCTACCCAGTGTATCTATTAAAGTTGATATTGTAGAAATGAGGGTTAAATCCTACTTTCCGTGACAGAAGTGTATCAATTAATTGTTGAAATGAACACGGTATGTTTAGCTAGTGCGCAATTTTAAAATAGTTAGGAGCTTCACTTCATTATCTATAAACTCAAATTGAGGTAGGTTTATTTTTGATCTGTAGGATTGCTGTAGTTATAAAGTAAACCATAAGTAGGTTTTGTAGACATGCAACTATGCCAGATGACCAAGTCATATTAAATTTATGTTGCCTAACTCCATGCATGTATGTCATATGAAATAGTTTCACACCTAGCACCAAAAATTGCACAAATATTTCCTTTCCTGAAGCTCATGGCATTACAATATACCATCCAATATACGGTTCAGAGAATAGGACAGCCGATGCACCACTATGTACATTAGATGAGCCAGATGAAGTCAATGCAATTACTTGTTGTCAACCACAATGGGTCACTGATATAGTTTAATTTTAGGTCAAAGTATCATTTTAGGTTATTAGAAGCACATTGCAGATTGCTTGACCTTTGCATACTGTGTTATGTAGTTAGTAGTATAATTGAATTAATTACTTATATATATTGCAGAATGAGGAAGCTGCTGGCAACAAGAGGAAGCTGGACATCGCTGGGTTCGACGACCCGTCTGATTCTGACGACGACTTGGAGGTAACCCCAATCTGTTTTATGTCTGTTTATTAATCTGTGTGAGACGTTGTTTGTTGATGATGCCCTATATGAATGCCTCTAAATTGGAATGTTATGTAGTTTATTCACTGGTATCATAAAGTTGTGTTGTTTGGTCATTAATTAGCTCTAAATGGCATATTTGTAGTCTTTGATCATGAAATCATATCTGAATGCTCATAAATGGAAATATTGTGTTGTTTGTCCATTGAATTATTCTAAAATGGAAAGTTTTGTTATACTTTCAATTAATTGCTCTGAAAGTTGTGATGTTTGCGCATTACTTAGCTGTAAATGGGATATGTGTGATGTTTTTTCATGAAACCATATATGAATGCATATAAATGAACTATTCAGTTATTTTCCATTAAATTCTTCTAAATGGAACTATTTAGTTGTTTGTGCATTAAGTAGCTGTAAATGGGATATTATGTTTGTTTGTTCATTACATTCCAGTAAATGGCAATTATCTAATGTTTGTGCATTACTTAGCTGTAAATTGGATATGTGTGATGTTTTTTCATGAAACCATATATGAATGCATATAAATGAACTATTTAGTTATTTGTCCATTAAATTCTTTTAAATGGAACTATTTAGTTGTTTGTGCATTAAGTAGCTGTAAATTGGATATTATGTTTGTTTGTTCATTACATTCCAGTAAACGGCAATTATCTGATGTTTGTGCATTACTTAGCTGTAAATTGGATATGTGTGATGTTTTTTCATGAAACCATATATGAATGCATATAAATGAACTATTCAGTTATTTGTCCATTAAATTCTTCTAAATGGAACTATTTAGTTGTTTGTGCATTAAGTAGCTGTAAATGGGATATTATGTTTGTTTGTTCATTACATTCCAGTAAATGGCAATTATCTGATGTTTGTTAATTACATTACTCTAAATGGGAAGTATGTATTTATGTAAATCTTTTGTATGTACAGTACAACTCTGGAGATGAGGTGGAAGAGTGGAACCACAGGTCCTTCATTGTGCATGAAGCCAACAAGATCAGGGAGAAGGGGAAGGCGGCGTACTACAAGTGGGGCAAGTTCAGGTGCCCATACTGCACCACTAAGCCAATTCCCAAGGATGGGCTGTATGAGCACCTTATGGCACATGCACGCGGTTTAACCAGGAGTGGGAGCGATGTGAAGATCAGGGCAGAGCATGCAGCCCTCCTGAAGGCTTTGGGTCCCATCTAGTCACCATCTGTGAAGCTGGTAGTGGAACTTATCATCGTTAGTATAGTTGATGATGTTTAACTTTTGCGCTCGTATGGTTGTGAACTGTGAATCTGGAAGGGGGAAGTGTTTGTGAACTGTTAAGTAGTATGGCAGACTATTAAGTACTATGGCAAACTCTTAATTATGGCAGAGACTTAATTATTCTAGTATGTCTCTGAAGTATATCAACTGTCTAGAAGCAGGTCAGCTATGCTTTCTTGCAGTGTCTATATTCTGATGCTAAAATGATCACAGTAGGTGCTTCAATGTTGCTTCATTGATGAGACATGCTGCATACAGTGGGCATGTGCCTGGTAATGGTATGTGCAAAGAACCAGCCTTATCTACATAGGATAGATACTAAAAAAACATTGACTTGAGGTTTTAATAAGTTAGCATGATCGAATCTTCCATTACAAATATATTATTAAATTTAGAAAATGCTGAAAATCATTTTTTGTCAATGTTCTTAAGTTAGCATGATTGAATATTCCATTTCAAATATAATATAAAAAATTGGAAAATGTTGACAATCCTTTATTGTCAATGTTCATAAGTTAGCATGATTGAATATTCCATTTCAAATATATTTTTAGAATTAGAAAATGTTGAAAATCCTTTTTGTCAATGTCCATAAGTGAGCATGATTGAATATTCCATTTCTAATATATTTTTAAAATTAGAAAATGTTGAAATTTGTTTTTGTCAATGTTCATAAGTGAGCATGATTGAATATTCCATTTGAAATATATTATAAGAATTAGAAAATTTTTAAATTTTTTTTGTCATTTCATAAGTTAGCAAGATTGAATCTTCCATTTCTGATATATTTTAAAAAGTGGAAATTTTGGAGGTGGTCGCTAAAATCACCGCCTTCTCACTACTACAAAAAGGGCTGCTAGTGGCGCACCTGTTTTCGCTACTAATGGCGCACTACAGGTGCGCCACTAGCACCACGCCATTAGATTTTTTTTTCTAATGGCGCACTATCTGGCATACTAATGGCGCACCCGCTGGTGCGCCATTAGAATAGCCCACGGTGCGCCATTAGTATCTGGTATACTAATGGCGCACCACATAGAAGTGCGCCATTAGTAACAATATTTTTTCAATTTTTTTGCTTAATCTCAGGTCAAATCGCACTCCGTGGTCAAACTTCCCGATAGGTCACCCATCCTCACACTTCTAGCCCAAGCACGCTTAACTTTAGAGTTCTATCCAATCCCAGCAACAGCTCACTTCACAGGCACTTGTTGATATATCTAGCATATCAATCCTATTATACCTTGTTGATGTCTAGGACTTTGTTCATGTTCATGACTATGATGAAATTTTGAAAAATATTTCAAACTTCCCGGTCATATTACGTATCATTTTTTGAAAAAAAATTCAAAAAATAAATTTCAAAACCAATTTTTTTTCTGTTACTAGTGGCGCACCACATCCACGGTGATTTTTTTTGAATTTTTTTGCCTCTAGATCTTGAAAGCCCCGTAACTTTTTTCTGTTAGGTTTTTGGGGATTTTAAAAATGTTTAACGGGGATCCCCCAGTTAAATTTGGATGTAACTTTTCGAGTAGATGATTTTTCATATAAAAAACTTTTTCATCCGAGTTCGTATGCAAAAGTTATGCCCATTTTACAAATTTCCAGGGAGATTTTGCAAATAAAGTCGAAATTTATATTTGTAAATTTTCCCAACAACTAGACCACATATCACATGGGAAATTTATTTTTCTTTTATTTTTTTGACATTTCCATCATTTTCTTTTAGTTTTTTAAAACTGAAAAGGCGATCCAGGGGGGTGCATTCGGGAACTTTTGGGCCATGTTAGTAATGGCGCACCGTTGGGTGGTGCGCCATTGATAGTTAAACTACTAATGGCGCAACACACCCACTGTCCACAGGTGCGCCATTACTAACAATTTTTTTTATTTTTTTCAAAACTACTAATGGCGCACGGTGGGTGTGGTGCGCCATTACTATGTCAACATAGTAATGGCGCACCACACCCGTCGTGCGCCATTAGTAGTTTTGAAAAAACTATTTTTTTTTACTAATGGCGCACCGTGGGATGTGGTGCGCCATTAGTATTTGCAAACTAATGGCGCACCAACACATGGTGCGCCATTAGTATTTAGTAACGGCGCACCACATGTACAGTGCGCCATTAGTGTCCATCCCATCTATAGCCCTTTTCCTAGTAGTGTCTGGAGGGACCATTTGGTCTAGCTTACATGGTGATTTTTTGCACCACCTCCTAATCACACAAATTTTCCTTTAAAGGGTGACCCACATGTGCCAAACATGGCTATGAAAGATAGATTTGGAAAAAATAAATTTTACAATGCCCCCTTGAGGTGTAGACCGATGTTTGGACCAGTAAGTCTATAGGGCAGTATAAATTCAAAAAAAAATCTTGGAAACCTAGCTTTGTTTGTGGAAGAGGTCATGTTTGCAAGAGTTGAGGTGATTTGAAGGTGGTCGACAAAATCACCGCATTTCGGAGGGGCCATTTGGTCTAACTTAAGCCAGTTTTTGAACATAGGTGATTTTTTCCACCACCTCCAAATCACCCAAATTTTCTTGTACACGGTGGGCCACATGTGCCAAACATGGCTATCAAATAAAATTTGGAAAACGAATATTTTACAAGGCCCCCTTGAGGTATAGACCGATGTATTGGGCAGCCAGTCTAGAGGGCAGTATGAATTCAAAAAAAAATCAGAAAAGATATAAAACCTTCAAAACCTAGCCTAGTTTGTGCAATAGGTCATGTGTGCCAAAATAGAGGTGATTTGGAGGTGGTCGAAAAAATCACCGCATTCCGGAGGGGCCATTTGGTCTTAAGCCAGTTTTTGAACATAGGTGATTTTTTTCACCACCTCCAAATCACCCAAATTTTCTTGTACATGGTGGCCCACATGTGCCAAACATGGCTATCAAATAAATTTTGGAAAAAGAATATTTTACAAGGCCCCCTTGAGGTATAGACCGATGTTTTGAGCAGCCAGTCTAGAGGGCAGTATGAATTCAAAAAAAATCAAAAAAATATAAAATCTTCAAAACCTAGCCTAGTTTGTGCAATAGGTCATGTGTGCCAAAATAGAGGTGATTTGGAGGTGGTTGACTATGACAATGGGCGCGGCCGTGGTAACGTCAGGGTAAGTCATTCTGTTCTGTCTTTCTTAAATGTTTTGTAACTAAATAATATTTATTTTTAATTCATCACATGTACTTCTATATCGCATGCAGATCGGAAATAATATCACCCAAGAGTATAGGGCGCAGGAGCCCAAAATCCCATATAATGTGCCTACCATGAAGCCAAAAACCAAACCTGCAAATGGAAACGCAAATAAGTCGACGACAGCCCCAATGTCGGAAGATTTGATGGAGCTTCTAATGAAGCGGTGCATGGACTTCATACACACCCAGATGAGGCAAATCCCTGATCAAGTTGCTGAGGTGTCACACCATCACATAATAGTTTACAGTTTGTTCCCTGTTTTAAACCATGCAAGCATTCTTAACTTTATATATCTATTGAAGAGGTTGTTGGAGAAGATGAACAAATCAGGTGTCATGTACAAGCCAACTGCTGCCGTGCCATCCGTGGACAATGATGTGGATCAAGAAGTGGATTCGTTCGAGAACGGTCCATATGAAAAGAAGGAATTCGTTTACAAGGATGACATAGACATGACGTAGCCTGATGAAGTGGTTCCCAACCATAAATCCGTACCTGAGGTACTATGTATATATATTTCTGTCTATAATTTTCTCCTTCCATTTTTTACGGGCTGAAATGTTCACACCATTTTGTTTGCCAAAATGAAAACCCGGGCAAAGATGAATGGACACAAGAAAGCTGCACCTATTAAGCGTAATGATGAATGTGGCGCTACACCCGAAAACCCTTGGGTCGTTGGTAATTCTACACAAGCACCTTCATCGGACATAGACATTTGTCCATCTTCTGTCAGTAAGTTAATGGCTAAGGCGAACCGAAAAAAGGGTGCAACAGTTGATAAGGATGAGGAAGTTATGTCCGATAAGCGGAAGCGGACCGTTCCCAAGAAATTTGAATCCCCCTACGCACTTGAAAAGCCCAGCAGGCGTACCAACCGTGGTCAGAAACCCACTGGTACCCGTTCTGCTAGTAGGGGTATCGTAACTAACTTTCTCGGTTTGTTGTATACTACGAATGCATATGATCACCATTGTTGACATTCATATTATTTCATGCAGCTCTTTTTTCTGAGATTGATGAGCCGGAGGGTGTGGCAGATGAGTTGACGCCGGAAATAATTGATGCAGCTGTTTCATTTGTCGAGTTAGCTTCTAGCACCGACAAGAATAAGGGGAAGAAAGTTTACTACAGTGAAGCTCGTGGCATATCTCTGACATCCGAAAGGATTCGACCGGTACTAAGTCATAGATGGCTGTCGGACGATGTAAGTACTACTTGCATGTTCTGTTATTTAAATTGTCAATAATCTATGTCTCAAATTTCAACATGTAATGCCCTGATATTCTATGAAGGTTATTGATGCTTATATGGGACATTTGGAGCTGAGTGTTGGTCATGATCATTACCTCTGTCCAGCGTGGAGGTCCAAATTCCTTGTAGATCGTGCTATCGCGTGAGACGATCCATTGCCGTCGAGCTGCAACATGGACAGTGCTCTGTCCAAAGCTGGAGCAGTTAATAGAGTCACACAAGAGTATACTGTGCGTGATAAGGTACGTTATATTTGTAATTCTTCACTTCAGGACATTTCATCTAGTATTTCATTTGATCCATAATGGTTTTTGCACTGTAGACGATATCGCGTTGAATATCGAAAATGCCTTTGGATGACCGTGGTCATGCACATGATCAAGAAAGAATTCCAAGTTCCCGATTCACGCTATCCTCTGGAGCTGACAGAAAAGACTGTCAAAGCACTGGTAATATAACCAACATTTGTACCATTGGTCTTCCATGTTGTTTATGATTCTTCTTTAACACTATCCTGTTTATAGCGAATGGCTATAGCAAACGATATGCGCCAAGAAAATCTTATTACACCAGGGAAATATCCGGACGTAAGTAAGTGGCCTATCAACGAGTATGACATGCCGCAGCAAGAGGATGGGTGAGTTAGTACGACATCATGCACATTCAAACAACAATACACACGTTCGTATTGCCCACCGCTAATGTTTGCATATATACCAGGAACTCTTGTGGCCTTTTTGTCACAGAATGTCTACAACATTGGGACGGGGACCGAATGACCGGCGATTTTTCACAGGTATGCTGTTATTTACGTTTGTAGAGTAGCTACTATGGTCGTGTACAAAATTCGGTTCATGTAACCTGTATGTCATTTTTTTTGCAGGCCAGCGTTGACGCAAGGAGAAGACGTTTCGTCGCCGAGTTGATTATGTCACCTTCGAACACGATGGAATGTGTGAAGAACAAAATTCGCGAAATCGCAAGGAAAAGGCGTGCATGAAGAATTCTTGCGGCATGCAAGGGTCAAGTTTTAGTGCTTTGGATTTAGTCCGGTCGATGGTTTCGACGGCATGATTATCTTACTGTTTCTATCATTTTTATGTAATAATCAGGGCATCTCGAATATTGTGACACATAGATGTGTATGTGTCTGTGAAATAATAGGCTCGTACCAGACAATTCGGTCATACAATTCGCTCGGAGAAGACAATTTCGTCGTACCAATAAAGTTTTGGCTTCAACTATCAATTGTTCTTGCTTAATATTGTTCTCGTTCTTCAATTTTTTTATAATTGTATTTATCACATTCATAGTATTCGCATTCTATTTTTCTCCTCAACTGCTCTCCGAAGTTTCATATTAAAAATTTCACATTCTTTACTTTTTTAAAAACTCTATCAAACTTTTGCCTTCTGCCTCAGCTATCTGCATGTCAATAATCTCCTTGTAATTCCCCCTCATCACATGATTATAAAAAGTAATCATGTTAGCTATGTAAATATATCGAGGCAGAACGTATTACACAGATGAAAATTAGTCATGTCAGCTCGTTCGCTCTATCGCGTGTTATCCGGCATCTTGTTTTTCTATTTTCACAAGCCCGTCGTTTTTTTATTGTACATATAATTAACTTTTGGGACGTGATTAATTGAGGGATGGAATGATGAGTGAGCCCAGCCGGAATTTCAGGTGCGGTTGTAAATTACACGTGCATGCATGGCTGGGTTAGTTGCATTATCAAAGGACTAGTGGGGCCATCATTTGAATACATGGAAACAACGACTGTGGTTGATTTGGGCAACGAGTGGTTCCCCTTATCTCGTTTCACTTCCAAATCCCTTGCCCTCTCTCTCCATTTGCGCCTCCAAATCTCCACGGCGAAAGCATGACAGCGAGCTGGGCATCGGGCGGCGGCGGCTGCGGCGAGAGGAGCGGTGGCGACCGCAAGTTAGGTTGAACCCTGGGTCCTGGAAGCAGGTGGGGCGGATTCAGTGGAATAGGAGGCAGCGGAGGCGGATCGAGTGGAACAGGGGAGGGGGGGGGATTCGTGGGCGGCGGAGGGCCGGGAGAACCGACGACTAGGGTTTCTTCAGTGCTACACTTCGGTGGCAAAAAAGGTAAGTTCTTTACCGTTGTTCTTTACATCCCAGCATTGTCGCCCACAAATCATGACATGTGACCCTTACAAGCTCCATCTATTTGGTCATCAGGAAACTCCGGGTGGCCGTGTGTGCATAAATGCAGAAAATTTTGAGAGCGCATTAGTGGGTTGTGTGTTTGAGGTTAGTGTATTGAGCATGATCTTCAAACTAGTACTACTACTGCGGTCAAGCTGCAAAAAAGTTCAGTGTTTAACGCTTTCAGTGACAAGTTCAATTATTAATTGACTTGAATTGCTCATGGTTTATTTAGGATGATGTCACTTCTGAGTATGTTGAATGGGTTGATGGGGAGTGGGATAGCAAAGAAAATGCAGTCATTAAGTATCTAGCCATGAAGAACAAGAAACTGGAGACTAAGATTACAGAATGTGAAGTTGAAATTAAAAGGAATGAGAAAGAAAAGAGGGCAATGGTTAAGATGCACAAGGAAATATTGCTCTATAGGGATAGGATTTTAGGATTTGGAGGTCTTCTGTATCTTGGCCTGCTTGCCACTATAATTGTTGTCATAGTTACCAAGTAGATTGTTCATAAAGTTATTGACATCACTGTAGTTGACATGATGAAATCTTGATGAATTATTTGCTATTCAGTTTATGGGCAAAGTGTAATAGACATTGCAGCAGAAATAACATGGTGCCATCATGATTGGTAGACAATGCACTCTTGGCATGTTCTACATTTGGCAGAACCTTGCACATTTGTCATGTTCTATATTTGGTAAGTGATGCACATGGGCACATCACATAGCAACACTACTGATTTGTGCAGCAGCCCACTTCATTGTCTTGTTGCAACATAGGAGCAACATCTAGCAGCACCTACACCTTTGATTCAACACTGAAGCAAAACAACAGTACATATTCAATATTCTGAAAATTTAACTGAACTTCACACTTAGGCTAGGCAGTAGATATTCAGTTCTTTAGCCACAAAGAACCCGACCAAACCGTACCGATTCCATAACTTATATAATTACCTGGAGAAAAGCACACCTAACCAACATCAAGCCCAATTTTTTTTATCAAAGAAGGGCTTGCCCCTTCCGATTTTCATTACTGAAAACCACGAAAGTTCAGAACGAAGTTCAGTCTAAAAAGAGAAGGCCAACACAGGCCAGCCAAACCGCGCAATGACCCAAACAAGTTCACAAGCTACGACACAATCCACCCTACATCGATCATTATTACATCAAAAGCAAGCATGGAGCTGAAGGAGCTCAGTAGCAACTAGGAGAACAGCAAACTTATATGCTGAAACATATAACAGCATACCTAAGATAACCAGCAGCTTCCTCCTCCTTCAGCAACTGTCCCCATCTTCACTTCTTCAGAAATTTGAGGCGGCGTGAGCGGCGCACCACATACGGAGAAGCCTTCTTCTTGACCGCCGTCCTGTTCGACAGCTGCGCCACCGGATCCTGAGCCAGCTGATGCTGAGCCACCTCCTCTTCTTCCACCTTCACTATGTCAGGGTGCACGGGAAGGAGCTCGACGTCGATGGGCATTGTTTTGCCACCCTCGACGGCGCATCGGGCGCCACCATCTGCACGGCATCCTCCTCGCCCTCCTCGGGGTCATCGAGGGATGCGGTACCTCGTCCACGCCGTCCTCCACGACGCCGAGCCCAACGGCAGGAGGCCCGACACGTGGCGGACCTGGTAGTCCGGGCTCCGCAGGCGCAGGGAGAGCGAGCTCGGCGTCGGCGAGCTCCGCCCTCGGCAGCGACAGCGTCTTTGGATCTGGCCGCAGCGTCATGGTGATGGAGCGGTACATCCACCACCTTGCGTGCTGAACAGGGGAGTCACTCAGCGTGGCCTCTCGCATTGCCCAGACGAGGAGGAGAGCCGGCGGGACGCCGCAGCCGTAGGGGAAGGCGCGCTTCTTCTCGGCGTCGGTGAAGACTTTAACGAGGCCACGCGCGTGGTTGACCAACATCTGCGTGCTGGGGAACCAGCCGCACACCTCCGCCAACTGGGCGCGCCACCCCTCGTCATCGCCGGCGAGCTTCATCATTGCTCTCTGCCAGCCGAGGCTTTTCTCCATGGAGGCGGCTGCAGCGGTCGCCGGCGGTGGTTTTCTCGATCTACTGTAGGTAGGTGGGGATAAGGGGAGTTCGAACCGGCGCGCGAGGTAGGTGGGTGAATGTGTGGTGGGGAGTGGTAAGTTAGGTGATTTAATGGCAGTTAGGACGTGGGGAGGGGAAATGTACAATATTCTTTCTAATTTATAACTAATTTATTTAGGTCGGATTTTGTTGTTTATTTAGGTGGGTGAATGTGTGGTGGGGAGTGGTAAGTTAGGTGATTTCTTGATGCCACACAATTTTGATCGGAAGCACGCATGTGTACACAAATCTAGTACTGGGGGCTAGGTATTTAGGTATAAAGATATATATAGGATCCAAACACGATGTTAAACGTCGAACTAAAATGGATGCCATAATGTGAAAAGGATATACTGGCCTGTTCACTCGATTCATCAGAAAAAAATTGAAGCAAGTGTTCTACACTTCTTCCTTCTCCACTGTTCTGCACATCATAGAAGACAATATAAGTTTATGAACGATAAATTTTTCAATAATCCAGAATGCATACGAACACTTACTTCTGATTTAGTTTGCATTTCTTGCTACGTTTAGTGTGTCCTAGCAATTTGCAAGCGCCGCACCGGGTTTTCAACTCATCAAAAGACAGTGGTCTACCATTTTTCGAGACAGGGCGGTTCATCTACCTTCGTTGCACCTTTGCTTGACACTTTCATAGGATCTTTAACTGCGACCATGTTGCCTTCACCATCGTCTACATATTCAACTGCACACTTACTGAAGTCATTTATATTCTTGCTCAAATTTCCCTGTAGCAGATCATACTCATGACTCTTAGCTATCACAGCCTTCAACCTATCCTGTAACTGATCCCACAAAGCTGGGTGTTTGCATGCCGCATGCATAGCTTCTGACACTAACACACTGACCTGGCTATATTTCATTCTTTCCTCTGCCCCAGTCCAACCATATCCCAACAGATCGCTTGTGCGCCTCGCGGCAGTCCCAACCTTGCTTGTTTCGTGAACCGAAGAAGAACTAAACACTTTGGTATTTCAGATATGTTCAAGTACTTCAGTACGTGGAATATGTGTTTGCAAGGTAGACCCTTTCGAATCATTCTTCTGCAGCTGCATCATATAGGTTCTGCGGAATTTACTGCTGTATACTCCACCCAAAAACGACTATTCCGGTTATTCTTCCAGGCCACGATGTACTGCTGTGATCCCTCTCCCAGCTTAATTTCTACAATCTCCATGCCATCAATTTTTCTAAGATCTTCTTGCAACATATATAAGTTTGCTGGAGTGAAGACGTGACAAGCAGCTATCTCAAGTTCCCTCGATCTAGTAACTGACACCGGTAAACTCTGTGAGGCCGTGTAGTCATCTCGCGCCTTGTTTTCATGGATACGTACAACGGCGTTCTCATAATGCAAAATCATATCCACCAGGGTCATTTCACCGTCTAGGTGGATGTGAAGGCATGAGTTTAGGCTTTCACTCCGCTGGTTGCTTTTCATGCCAAGCCAAAACCCCTCTGTCAGATAAGCCGCGGCCCACAGTCTCCTCTTCTTATACATCCGTCTCAACCATGTTACTGTTTTTTCCGACTGCCATCTTTTGGTAAACGCGTGCCATCTCTCCTCAAACGTGGCCGTGGACGTGCTGTAGTACAGAAGAGTTCGGAACTCCTTCAAGGACTTGGGACTGAGGTGAATCTTCATATTTTTTCTATATGCCACGTACATATACGGTGCCACACGTCTGGCAAGACTTCCAATTGCCTTGATCATCGTAGGCGTCGGCGTCTGTGATTACACTCTTCGCATCTTTTGACACATGGACCTCAAAAAAGTCTGCAGCAGCCACATCGTATGTCTGTTCGGTCTCGTCCGAAACTATGGCACAACCAAAAACAGCGGTCTTCCGGTGATTGTTAAGACCAACAAAAGGTATGAATGGCATACCATAGCGGTTCATCTTGTACGTGCTGTCAAATACAAGCACGTCGCCAAAGTCCTCATATTCATGACGAGACTGGGAGTCACACCAGAACATCCGATTCAAGTGTCCTTCCTTATCTAGCATGTACTCAAAAAAGAAACTAGCATCCCTCTGTTTCCTACTGGCCATGATGCCTATGGCTGTGGCAGCATCACCTTTTGAAAGCAACTTCCTCTTCTCCCTGGCACAAAGTTTGTATATTTCACGCCTGGTAAAACCAACACCGCCATACCATACATGTTTGCTGATGAGGGAATCCATCATGTCGTGAATTCTAATCCCTGCAGCTCCCATGAAACTCTTTGATTTTTCTGTGGGACCAAAGAAAAGGTACCTCGTCCGGTCCTGCCAACATATGGCTATGCTTGTCCTCAAAACTTGCAACATACCAAACCCCACACTTTTGGTCAAGCTTGACAGTCAGGTGTGCTTCGCAAAAGCAGCGTGTCTCGGCTCTGAGCCGACGGCTGTGCCCTTCCTCGGTTAGCAACTTGCTGTCACGTTTCCCTTGTCTGGAACAAACAAACCTCCTATAACGCATAAGATGTGCCTCGGTTTTGGTATACCTGACCTTATTCTTCCTAATGCTAAAACCATTAGTTTTAGCATAGCTGTTGTAGAAATCACACGCAGCATCCTGAGTCATAAAAGTCATGTCCATTATCTGCATGAACATATCCCTCTTATCATCTGCACTGGCAGTATCTTGGACATTCATTACCCCACCATCATCTGTCACCTACACAATCAAAACATAGCCATGAAAACTATTTTGTATGGTTTAACATTACTTTCATAGAACATTGATTACACAAATACCTCACTCATGGTGACCAACGACTGCGAATCCCCAGAATCAGGTGCATCTGATGATTCGTCGTTAAGGCCTGTCTCCGCGTCGAATTCACCGTAATAGTCGTATGCATTATGACATTCGGAAATGAACTGAAAAATACAACACAAATACATAATTACTTATCATATAATATTCCAGAATGAATTCAATTTGCATGCCAATAAATTTTTTCACTTACGTACATGACTAATGTAATCTTCATTTGAGAGCTCCGAATTGTTTTCCTGACCATCATCATGCTTATCCATCTACAAATTTTCAACACAAAAATATAATGTTGTAGGATGGCACCAAAAAATTACAACATGGTAATGCCACTCACATTAAAATCTTCCCATTCGTTCCCATTCTCTGACTGATTTTCAAGATCTGAATTGTCATCATCTGACCAATCTTCTATCCAGTCTTTCATCAGTTCTCCAAACTCCATGTCTACCATCATATCAGTTAACTCCTCGTCCGCCATTTCCTACAACAAATGATGAAAACATAATCAATGATGAAATATCAACACATAGCTAACGATCACGGATGTTATGTAAACAACCCCAACCGAGGCCGTTCAGATCTGCCAAACCAAGCCAGGAAGATGGCCACGACACCCGTCGTGATCACTTTCAATCGCGAGGAGCAGCACTACAAAACCTAGCTAGATCTGTGATTACCTCTGCCGCCGGATACCTAGGTTAGTCGCCACATCAAATAATGATAGTCCTGGTGGACACAGCCGACGGCAACCTACGCTACATGAATCCTACACTGAAGAAACCCAGATCACGAGGAGCAGCACTACCGGAAGAAGATCCACGATTGCATGCGCCGCCGGGTAGGTAGGTTACCCTCCCGGCTAGGCTAACCACTATATCTGACGGCGGCAGTTCGTTCGATGTTGCCGCGAGCGAGACTAGAGGGGTGCGGGGGGATGCAGGATGCAGTACCGGTGAGCGCTGGAGATTCACGATGTTGCCGCGCCCGCTGTCCGACGAGATCGCCGTCGACGAGATAGCCGCGCGACGCTGGAGATCTACCGCGTGAATTATGGAGCTGCGTGAATGCTCGCGAGATTGATGGAGCTGCGTGAATGATTGGATCTGGCAGGTCCTACGTGGTCGTGTGATGTTTTTTTTCGGACCAGGTACTGTACGTATACGGTCTGGGCTATACAGGGCTTGACAGGGCTAGACAGGGCTTGGATCTGGGCTAGGGCGGGGCAGGAAAAAACAAATTCGCGGGGACAAAAATACCCCTCCGAAATTAGGTTAGGGGGAGCACCGGAGCAGGGCTCGTTGAACCTAACAAAAACAAGAACCGGGTTCCTCCCGCCAGAGGGCGGCCAAGATCCTTCACACCTCCATGGCCGAAAGGCCATCGGAGGTGGGGTGGATCTACAACGGCGCCTGCGGAAGGAGGAAGAGACTTTTCTTGAGGAGGAGGAGGAAAGGAGGTCCGCTGTAGTTAGTGGCAATTCAATTACTACCTAGCTTGTAGCTATGTAGCTAATAGCTTTGTTCAGTTCGGCAAATAAGCCTAGTGTAGGTAGTAGAAATGCAACTACTATCTAGCTAGCAGATACTAATAGTAATTGGTTTGTTTCGGGTGGTAAAACAATTACCATTCAATGATTATTTTTGATAAGGTGAGGAAACTAGATTAGCAGAACCATTAATTCAAGATACATACACTTTTAATTCGAGGTTACATAGTAGTAATACTAGCATGCAGCTATATTACTATATCTAGTAGGAATATTACTAGGTAATTAGACGTGAAGGGACTTGTCCTTCCCTTGTGCGGCACCCGGTAACCATTTTAGTGTTGTTACTATGTTTACCATGAATTTTACTAGCAGAATCATATGCGAGGCAGTGCACATGTGCATGCTGATTGCATCTTGATGGTAACCATTTTAATCCGTTACAATTTTTACCAATGAGTTTACTAGCAAGTGGAGGGAGTTTCTGGTGAGGCGGGGCATAGTTGCATGTTGATGGTAACAAATTAAATTTCATTACTATTTTTACATGGGTTTCTGGTGAGGTGAGGCGGGGCAAATCACTGGTTCGGTTGAGCGGGCTGTGCGACTTGGCCGGAGCATTGGATTATACCGGGTGGCTAAAAAATCAGCTTACACACAGAAAAAAGGTAACTTATTGGATTTTCCTACAATTTTACACTAGAATCCGCGTGAAAGCACTTTTTTTTTGCGATGACGCGTGAAAGCACCTACCTAGCCACATGCCTACCATTATACCATCAACTTGGGTGATTGGAAAATGAACAAGTGAAGGAAAAGTTCTGATGATCTAAGTTATTACACACCTGCGTGACAGTAACTGGGATAGAAAATATCCAACTTAGAGCATCTACAGCCGGATACACCAAATCCGGCCCCTCCATGGACGCGCTCAGACGCGTTGACGGATAATGATCGGCCAGACCTCCAATTCTTGTTGGGATAATTGGTTTTATGCCTCTAGTTGGGTCACGCTCGGCAGGTTTACCCCTAGTTTTCAAAAACACTTGTTCCGTCCAAACTACTTTGCTCGTCTTATGCTTTTTTCCTTTGACTGTTTGACCGGCACTTTGAAAAGTTCATAACAAATTTGTACTAACTTAGAAAAATATAAACAAGATATCAAAATATTCAGAAAAATTTCACATATATGTGCATGTAATTTGCTTTCATGAAAGAGTGTTGGAAAGTGCCCATCTCAATGTTCACAAAAAATGCAAATTACGGGACTTTCTAACACTCTTTTCATGAATGCAAATGTCATGCCCATATAGATGACATTTTTCTGAAAATTTGGATATCTTATTCGCAATTTTCTGAGTTAGTGTGAATTCGTTTTCAATTTTACAAAGTGATGGATAAACGGTCAAAGGACAAAACCGTAAGACGAGCAAAGTTGTTTGGGCAGGGACGAGTGCTTTTGGAAACTAGGGGCAAACCTGCCGAGTGTGACCCAACTAGGGGCATAAAACCAATTATCCCATTTTTGTTTCCACAACCGGATACCTTAATTACAAAATCTCAAATCCATATGATTATGTACAACATGAAACCTATTCTAAGTGGAGCTTGTCTGGCTACACCGCGCCCAAATCCGGTGGCCGGCTGCATCCCTCGAAGTGTTGCTCCAGTCGACGGTGAGGATGAGTAGGACACGGGACACGAGCCCTACTCTTCCCGTCGGAGCCCATTGCTTCCACGTCATTGGTGGATGTGAGATCGATAATGGATCCTTCATGCTCGGAGCTGGTCACGTCCACCACGACGCGGTTGCGGCGGTAGGGGTTGCTGGGCACCAGCAGCGCCGGATTGTGCGACTCCGCCTTGGGAATGTCTGCCACGAGGGCTTTCGCGGCCAGCTGCGCCCTTTGCCTCACACGTCGGGCATGTCGTGTCATATTTTTGTCAGACGCCGCGCGGGCGTTCACCTCCTATTCGCCGCACCACTGAAGAGGTTGCACCTCTGGCACGATGTTTGGAGGCTAAACGGACCGCACCGCTTCTGGCAAGCCAGCGGTGACGCGCCTCACGCCGGAACCAGGCCACACTTGGCGCGATGGATTCCCGTTGTACTGAGTCCGTCTGATGTTTGGCAGTCTTCCCGCAGGCGTGGCAGAGTGCCATGTGGACGACCATCTCCTCCTCGGAGCCGCGTGGGACGAGTTCCTAGTCCTGGGATCAGGAGGGGTAAGACTCGTATCCGCTGCCTACCATCCAGGAGCAGGTCGGAGATCGCTGAACGGATGCTTTGGCGGCAAAGTGGAGTGGCTAAGGTTTGCTCTGGGGAGCGGATGGGGACGAATATATGTGGGGTCTGGTAGGCCAGCATGGGTCGGTTCCGACGTGGCGGACGCCCGCGACTGGGCCGCCCCATATTCGTGTGTTCCCCATGTCTATACTGATCAATATGACACGCCGTCGGCCGCGGTCTACTGAGCTCATGCACTCGGCGGCCGGTGCTTCGTTGCTAGTTGGACCGCTAGATAGCTCACGGGACTTCTCTGGTCTTCGTTGGCAAAGAGATTGAATCTGGTGAGGTCCATGAGAAGACTGAAGGTGGCTCCCTCCCCTGCACCCCTGTGCCACCCGAGTAGGGGCTATTTCCCATCGCCACCACCTAGCTCCTCCCTCTCCCCTTTGCTTCCTCGTCTTAGCCTGAGGAAGGCCCCGGGCAAGCCCGTGCCGTAGCTGAGGAAGGTGGTGTCGATGCCCGTCCTAATTCGACTAGAAGTCGAGGGCCCCTTGATCAGGGGTGGTCGATCGGTCCGGTGTTGCCCTGCTTGGGTTCGTGGTAAGCAGTAGGTCAGCGAGCGTCGAATAGACGTGGCTGTCCATCCTTGCTTTATCTGGTCGCATCATCCCTGCACGGTATGCTCCTCTATACGGGTCGGGGTCGCGAGGCTTGTCGAGTCCTCAATGTGGATACAGATTGGGAAAAATTCCTAGCCGGGCCTGGTCGGCTATGACATCCCGGCTTAATAGAAATGATAAACTATTCAAATCAACAAAGTGCACCTTGTTTTGTTGAAGCTCATCCTAAAAAAACCTCAAAGTTAAGGGTGCTTAGCTTGTAACAATTTAAGGTTGGGTGTCCGACTGAAAAATTAATCGCAGGTGCACACTAGTGCGAACAAAGAGCGAAGAAAACACTAATGTTGGTATGTTAGGGCTAGTCTAGATCTCGGGCGCAATACATAGAAATCGATAGGTGAACTAGTGGATTTGGCCGGGGCGTTACATGGGCCATGACAGCGGCGGCACCCGAGGGCACCGTCTCTTCTCTATGACCATGATCCATGAGAGATTTCATTTTTCCTTCTTCTTTCATAGATACGAGATCTTGGTGTGAGTATATGAGGCCGGACAGCTGGGCACTAGTGTATTGGTTAGTTGTGCATGGCGACTTTTGCACATCAACCCATGTACATATTGGAGTCACTTGCATGCCCACCTCATATGCCTAGGCGTAGTCATGGAAATAAACCCCTATAAATTATTTTGATTCGGCCTGTATATTTTAGCGTGTCATGTCACCGCTACTTGGAAATTATCGGTCGAACAAGGCGAGTGTATATAAGTGACTCGAGAGTCTCATGTTGAGAGGATGCCGGTGAACAGCTGAAAATATACGAGCGACAAATCTTCAAAGCTCTTATCAATAAATTGTCGGTCGCCAATACGATATCCGCTGGACTGCATCATATGGTCGAAGAATGTCCTGAGAAAACGGAAGTGATGCATGCATAAATTTTTATTGCAAACGCTGCGAGTCAATTCATTTGTCAATCGTATATACCGACCCTTGGTGTTAAACGGAGAACTGCGAACAATCAACCCTAGCACTATATAGTATAGTCAACCTATGGCGCACCAGGCTGTGTGGTGCTAAGTTGGCATGGGAAAATATCTGGTGGCACAATGGGGAAATCATCCTCCGCCAATGAGTATCACGGCAAGATATAGTCATGATTCACACATTCTTGAGGGAGTGACATCCTTATGTTGGGCTTTGTGGCTCACCAGTATTGATGTCGTTTTTAAGAGAAAAAATATGTTTCATCCCATGTTCAGGTTATTTATGCATGTCTGCGATGTCGTCGTACTTGGTCTATCCTGCAACGACTGGATGACAGAGACATTTTTATGTTGTCATTTACCCAGCTGAGCATACAGTTATGAATGATTTCTTTCATCATGTATAGTGGTGTAATCTTCGGATAGGATCTACCCCATCTTAGGCCTACATGTTTTACTTTCGGCGTAAAACAATATTTGTTTTTCGTCGTAGTGGACGTTTTTGCTGTGTGTGCGCTCTGCTGAGGCCGAGTACTCGCTCAGTGTGGTCGTGTCAACTCGATATATCGATTGAACGAAAATGACATTTATCAAATAACATCAATAGAGAGAGACAAGATCTATTATTATGATGATTATTATTAATGAATATAGTCACCAGAGGGAGCAACCTTGAGTAAGACTTGCCGAGAGAAAAGCAAGGCATCCAATGGACGTATAGCCATCAATGATGATACCTTTCTCAAATTTCATTAGGAAAAGCGACTCCTTTGGTGCTGTTGAAGCAATTAGGTAGGCGTTAAGCAAACAACGTGCTTGCGTCAGGTCACCATCTCATTCAAAACATATGAATATGACTACTAATTGGATCAAACAATATACTCCCTCCGTTACTAAATAATTGTCTTTCTAGAGATTTCAACAAGTGACTACATACGAAGCAAAATGAGTGAATCTACACTCTAAAACATGTCTATATATATCCGTATGTTGTAGTCCATTTGAGATGGCTAGAAAGAAAAATATTTAGGAACAGAGGAAGTACTACACAGAGGGTAAGGCTGCAAAGTAGTACATGCCAAAATAATAGCTTCATGGGCTGCACGGCTGCAAAGCAGGGGCGGATCCCAATAGGGTCAAGGGTGTACAGTTACACCCAAAATTTTGTGTAAGAAAAATCATATGTATAGTATATAGTGGGCACATATATCACTTGTGTTATTGTTGGAGCTGTATAGGGCTATCTTCAACCAGTTTGGATGGCGGTCATGTAATAGGATAGGTGTCTAGTTGCCTATCTATCCTTATTCCGCCGGTTATGGCTATCCTGTTTCATGTTTTTTTTTTTATTTGCTCTTTGGGAGCTTTTTTGCTTTTTTGAGACCTGAAGACTTTGTTAAACTGTTTGCTTGTTAATAAGATGACCGCATGCATCGTTCTGATGCAGAGGCCGGAGGATAACCTCCTTTTCAAGAAAAAAAGGTAGTATTTTTTTGGCGAAACCAAGCTCAAACCTCAAACTAGTAAAAGCTCATCTGGATGGTCATCTCCCAGCAACTCAAGTAGCCCATTAGTCAGCACTTGTACAGAGGAGCAGGCTGCGGTCGTTGATGCTAGAGAGGGGAGAGCAACACGGCAGCCAATTCCCCAATTCGAAAATTCATTTATATTTGTTAAATCCCTAAATTTGTACCTTCTATCAAGAGAATTTGTTGCCATAGCTCACCATTTGATTTCTTTGTTAGATAGGGAAAATAAATATGATAGGATGAATTAAAAAATGGCTTCTATGTTTAAGTGAAGAAAAAATTGAACACCCAAAGTTGAATTCCGGGATCCGCCATTGCTGCGAAGTGATACATGATCGAACACGTCATCATGAAATCGTCAGAGCAAGCGAACCAATTTGTGGTCGGATGATTAGGAGGACAATAGTATTCCCAACCCACTAGTGTTCAAGTTCTAGAATTGACATTGGTGCTCGCATTATCCTGAATTTATTTTAGGCATTCCGGCGATGTGCCTTCAGTGGAAGGAGACGTTCCCCTCAACAAGGAAAGCGTCTGCGGCGATTTTATCAATCTCAAAATGATGTACCTGCTAAGTATCTCGGAGATACTAATAGGGGTAAGGTGTGGCATTCATAGGGCTGTGTCTATGTGCGTATGAATGAGTGTTTGCGTCTGTATATGTTTAAAGAAAGAATCGTCAGAGCAAAAATAACTAACTAGTGCGCATGATTAAGAAGATGGTAATTATTTTATTAATCTGGGGAATAAACAGTGGTAACTCGATCGTAGGAATCTCTGTGGAGGTGGTGGATTCTTGCAAGGAAAGAGAATCTGCAGTTGCTTCGTCCACGCTAACATTTGTCCAGCAATCATCCGGTTGCTTTTCCGTATCAACTTAACCCTCAATGGGAGAAGACAGATTTGTTTAACGAGAACGAGCGTCCAACAACAACGTGGCCTAGTATCAGTGTGCGATCAACGAACAAAAACCGAGAGCAACTAGTTAACGAGCGCTCTTTCGAGAGGCTCCCAACGATCAGCGTCGCGCGCTCTTGGCCATCCGCCACGTGTCACGTTTTGGACGCTCTCTTCGGATTTTTTTTCACACGCATTTTCGGCTTTTAAACCGTTTTTCCAGGTTTTTTGATGTTTCGGGTTTTCATCGGTCTTCCTTCACTTTTCAATAAAATCGAAAAAAATATATTTTTGCGTGAAAAACGCGTATTTTTTACGAGAGTCTCGGTTTTGCTTCCGCGAGAGCCACAGTTTGCTTTCGCGAGAGTCACGGCTGTGACTCTCGGAAACGGAAAAAACGCGTTTTCTGTTTTTTTTTTCTCCTTCCGCGAGAGGCACGGTTGTGCTTTCGCGAGAGGCATGGCCGTGCCACTCGAAAACGGAAAAAGACTCGTTTTCTGTTTTTTTTCATTCCGAGAGAGGCACGGTTTTGCTTCCGCGAGAGGCACGGTTGTGCTTTCACGAGAGGCACGGCCGTGCCTCTCGGAAACGAAAAAAATGAGTTTTTTATTTTTTTCTTTCGCAAGAGGCATGGTTTTGCTTCCACAAAAGGCATGGCTGTGCTTTCGCCAGAGGCAGGGCCGTGCCTCCTCGGAAACGAAAAAAACACGTTTTGTTTTCTTTTTTTCCTTCCGCGAGAGGCACGGTTTTGCTTCCGCGAGAGGCACGGTTGTGCTTCCGCGAGGGGCATGGGCGTGCCTCTTTTGGAAAGGGAAAAACTCCGTGCTCCTGGTTCGGTTTTTTACGTCCGGGTTTTTCGTGAAAAAAAAGTTTGTCAAAATCTATCAACATGGGATCTAGTTTTGAAGATCTCGACGCGAGTAATCCAACGGTAAAACGGTTCGTGATTTGGACACACGGTTTAAGAAATAATTTTTTTTAAATAAACAAATCTATGAATAAAGGGAAAACTCGCAGGTTGCGACAAGTGACGCACATGCAGCACGCCACTTGTCACAACCTGGGAAAATGGGAGTGATCTTTTCAACAAATACTCCTTAACTAGTGATTTCGACACAAACCCGACCTGAACCCGACAAGAACGTTCGCCCAAAAATGGATGCGCTGTACTCGGTTGGGCCGGCCCATTTACATCATGCCGTCCTTCTTCTATGCGATTGGTCGACTATACGATGCAATAAGCGTCAAATAGGATTTCTGATCCACAATGGTGATTACCCCTTGCGGGGAACCTCTAGGTGTCATTTTTGGTTGGCTGGGAGCACATCAACTGGCTTTATTTCTTATTTTTCTATACACATTTCAGGTTTCAGATGCTTTTTTTTTTGGTTTTTCGGTTTTCCCCTGGTTTTGAAGGAAAAAAATCAAAATATTTTTTTTGTGCGGAAAAATTATGCTTCCACAAGAAGCACTGATTTTGTTGATGGAGGCACGTATTTGCATCCGCGACAAGCACTGTGCTTCTTGGAAAGAGAAAAGAACTATGCTTTCAAGAGAAGCATAAATTTGCTTCTCGTGGAGGCAAAGATTTGCTTCCGCGAGCTGTGATTCTCGGAAAAGAAAAAAATTACTGTTTTCAAGAGATTTGTGTTTCGTGGAGGGACATATTTGCTTCTGCAAGAAGCACAGTTGTGCTTCTTGAAAAGAGAAAAAAATTGTGTCTCCACGAGAAGAACAAATTCCATCAACAAGATGCATATTGACCCAACATGAATCCACAATAAAAAGGACCCCCCCCCCCGCGTCGCCCCCGCTCGGGCGACTCGGGCGGGATCTCGATCCCTAGCCGCCCGGGGCCCCTTCCCTCCCTTCCTCCCCTCCCTCCGCCGCTGCCGAGGGACGCTGCCGGTGATGGCCCGAGGCTAACGGTGGTGGCGGGGGTCCTCCCTCTTGCCTGCGCCGTGGGGGTGGTGCGGCGCCCCGCGGCATGGGTGGCGCGGCCGATCTGGCCTGGCGGCACGGCGGGCCCGCCTTTCGGCGGCGGCGCGGTGGCTGCCTCGGCCAAGGGACGATCTGGCCTAGCGGCGCTGGCGGGCGGCCTTCCGTGGCGGCGGCAGCTGCCTCGGCCAAGGGCGGCGATGGTGGGGTGCGGTAGCCGGCTCTGCCTCGGGCTGCGTGGAGGCGTTCGGTGGCGGCGGCCGGGTCTGCGGCGACACATCATCTGACCTCGGATCGGCGGTGGCGGCATGGAGGGCCCGGTGGTTGGGTCGGCACGATGCGGGTTGTGCCCTCCGGACAGATCTGATCTGGCCGGTTCGGCCTGCTTGTTGTGCGGCGGCTCAGATCGGCGGTGACCCGTGCACACATTACGTGATGGAGGTTCTTCGAGCGGATCCGGGTGAAAACCTTGTGCTCGGCTTGATGCCATGACCGGCGTTGGTGGCACCCTGTTGTGTCATTACCTTCTTGAAGGCATCGCCGTGGAGAAGCTCTAGACCTCTATACGCTACCTCCGGGGGAAACCCTAGATCAGTTGATCGGATGACGGCGGCGCCTTTTTGGTGGAGCGGTGCTTCATCCTTCACATTGATGACGACGGATCTCGGCGGCGTGGTGCAGTGGAGACTCGGCACCCGATGCGCGGTGATGGACTCGCGCAGATGGAGGTAGTTGTCTGGCGTCAAGGTGGCGTCGATGACGGAGTGACCTGACAAAGTAGAAGCCTCAATATCTGCTCTGAAGATGGACCTGTGGAAGATGGCTTCAAAGGGAAAACTCAATCCATTACAAGAGAGTAGAGGGGAAGAAGAAACATAAGATCCAACTATAATAGCAAAGCTCGCGATACATCAAGATCATGCGAAATCAAGAACACGAGAGAGAGAGAGAGATCAAACACATAGCTACTGGTACATACCCTCAGCCCCGAGGGTGAACTACTCCCTCCTCGTCATGGAGATCACCGGGATGATGAAGATGGCCACCGGTGAGGATTCCCCCCTCCGGCAGGGTGCCGAAACAGGGTCCCGATTGGCTTTTGGTGGCTACAGAGGCTTGCGGTGGCGGAACTCCCGATCTATTATGTTCCCCGAAGTTTTTAGGGTATATGGAGATATATAGGCAGAAAGAAGTACATCAGGGGAGCCATGAGGGGCCCACGAGGGTGGAGGGCACGCCCCCTACCTCGTGGCTCCCTCGTTTCTTTCTTGACGTGCACTCCAAGTCTATCGGGTAGCTTTCCATCCAAAAATAACTTCTCCAAAAGGTTTCATTCCATTTCGACTCCGTTTGATATTCATTTTCGTCGAAGCACTGAAACAAGGGAAAAACAGGAACTGACACTAGGCTCTAGGTCAATAGGTTAGTCCCAAAAATAATATAAAAGTGTTTAAATAAATCCCCAATAATGTCCAAAACAGTAGATAATATAGCATGGAGCAATCAAAAATTATAGATACGTTGGAGACGTATCACAGATTGATAGGGTTAGTAAAAGACGTGCTCTTGCCATGATATCTCCTTTTCATAACTCACTTGATCTATCACTACTCTTTGGTTTATTCTGCGCCTGGGAGTGCCGGATGTCCGGGCTGCTCCCCGGATATCCGGCTCGTGCCCCGGATGTCCGGGCTTAGCCCTCCTCTTATCCAGAAGGTTTCTGGTTCCACGCCGGATGTCCGAGTTTTCCCCGGAAGTCCGGGCCTTCCTGATACGCCGGATGTCCGGGCCCTATCCCGGATGTCCGGCCTCTACTACCCGTGGAATAGCTGAGGTTCTGTAACTTTGTTGAGATCGCGCCGGATGTCCGGCCATCTGCCGGATGTTCGGGCCTTCTTGATTCGCCAGATGTCCGGGTTTTCTCCCCGGATGTCCGGCCGCTCTGTTATCTGTTCTGCCTCTGTTTTTTCCTCGTACCTTGCCAGGCCGGATGACCGGCCCCTAGCCCGGATGTCCGGCCTGCCCATTCACTTACACTACAACGGCCATATTTGTGCTCACACTATATATAGCCCTTCTTCCCCACGGGAGAGAGCAAACCATTCACTTTGAACAAAGCCTATAACATATTTCACCCTCTCTCTCTCATTCCTCCACACCAAATCTCAGATCCGCAAGGGACTTTAGAGCTTTTGAGAGAAGTTGTCCGATCAAGTGATAGATCCACTCCTTCCCCTTCTTTGCAACAAAGGAATTCGTGATTTGAGAAAGTCTTGAGCTTTTCCCCATCGTTCTTGTTACTCGTGGAGGTTGGAGACTCCTAGGCGGTAGGAGTCTTTTCGAGAGGAATCGACCATTATGATTACCCCCGGAAAATTTTGTGAGGGTTTGGAGACCACCCCAAGGTCTACCACTAGTGGTTGAGAAACACCTTCGTGCTGTTGTCTCAAAGGAAGAATAGGGTGAGCCTTCGTGGCGTTGGTGTGCCTTCGTGGTAACATCCACCTCTCTAACGGTGACGTAGCTTCCCTCCAAGGAAGTGAACATCGACATACATCCTCGTCTGCCGGAGTTGCGGTTATTCCAAACCCTAACTCTCTACTTGTGATTACTTGTCTCTTAGCACTTACTTATATCATATTGTGCTTGCTTACTTACATACCTGTGTTACTTGTTTATCTTGCTTAGCTCTTAGCATCAAACTTGCAATTGTTAGGCTCACCTTCATATTCCGCATTATTGCCTAAAATTGCTAAGTAATAATTAAAATTTGTAATTGTACCTATTCACTTCCTCCCTAGGTCCATCTCGATCCTTTCAAGGGGAGGAGCACTGGAAGCTTTTGGGCTCTTGTTTCAAGGCACTCGAGCCCGATGGCGATGAGGGCAGGGGAGAATGGGAGCGTAAAACGAATCCGCTTTACCTTTGGCCTTTTATAGGCAAGTAAAGATGCAGATCAAGTGTGTCGTTTGGCTGTAATTTAGCGAGTTCCCCACGCGACGTGCATTCAGCACACGCATGTATCGAGGAGATGGTGGATTGTGCCGCTACATATCTGGGGCACGATCACTTTATTGATTAGACATGCCAATGACTGTGGCCTCGATCCATGCTAGCACACTATAATTACCTCTGAAATGACCACACGGCTCTGTGACGCACGATGACGGTTCCGGTTGATCAAAGTTGTCAGAGCAGGACTGAACCGTCATCCTCATTTGAGCATGGGAATGCTTCGCCATTAAGGTAGCTCTGCGTGGGAAACATCTTCGAATCCGAGGAAAGTAACTCTAGAAGTTTGAAGGCGACCTATGTGTAATCCCTAGGTACCCTCGACATCTATATAAGCCAAGGGGTTAGGACCGTAGAGGACAACCTCATACACACACGATCTCGTGGTACATCAACTTGTACTCTGTACCCCATCAATATCAATACAATCAAATCAGGACATAGGGTGTTATCTACCAGAGAAAGCCTGAATCCGAGTAAATCCGATGTCCCTGTTACCATCGTGCTAAGACTACCAATTCGGGACACCCTACCCGAGATCTATTGGGTTTGACTCCATCACTTTTGACTGGTGCAACTTCTTCCTGAGTCACAGACTTCTTCCTTTTTTTTCATAGGCCCTGGTCAAAGTTTCCGGCTTCTCAGCCACAGGGGAACATCATCATTATTCGTATCAGCTTTCTCCACTTTGCCTCTTGCAGATTTTTTGATGGCCTGCAACACCTTTGAGGACAAGGGGCTCGAGATGGGAGCACCCAAGATAGCTTTCTTATCGTACTGAATTTCATCAACACTTTTGGTCTTGCTCCGAAGCATTTCTATCAGACTTTTCCTCAGAAAAGCATTCTTCTTCCTGAGAAGACTCGATTGCGACCTTCTTATTCTGGTCCTTGTTTATAGATTTATAAAAACATCGTAGCAAAAAAGAAGTGTAGCAGCCGGAAGGAAGAGTTGTATGTGTCTTAGTTTGGTCAAAATATCCATATCGTGACACAAAAACTTTCAAATTCAAAATTTGTTTGATTCTTACGGACGAAAAAAAATCAGAAATATACTGAAAACCGGTGATTTCAGCCCATCCTGAAAAACATTCGGAATAAAAGAAAACCTTGTGCTTTTATGTGAGTGTTTTTGTTGAAAAATGTCAAGCTATCTCTATGAGCCGAGGTATTTTTAGTCCGAACTAAGCCGAGGGATCTTGTATTGCCATGTGTTTTGGGGCTTAGGGCATCTCCAACGTCGACTCCCAAAAGGACATGGTATTTGTCCAAAAATCGGTCCGGACTCGTGTCCAGGCATGGTTACGGGAGTCACCCATCCAACCCTATACCGCTAATGTTCGCCTTTAAAAAATAGCAACTATGATTTGTAATTTGTTTAATAGCTTACCTACTAGTTTCCGCCAAATGCTATTCATAAGCATTTGGCAGAAAGCTAGCTTCCACCAAATGAAGGTACTAAGCTTCGCCCAATCTAGAAATGACCGCCTAATCAAGCATAATTAGCACCTTCCGCCAAATCCACAAACGTCTCCCATACTACCTTCTGCCAAATATAACGCAATTAGCACAAAGTCTGCCGCCAAATGCTAGCCATTCTGAGCGAATGCAGAGTAGGGACGATACGTGGTGCCTTTTAATTGGCCAGGCGGCTATCCAAACTCCCGCAAAACCCCACACCTTTGGTTCCAGTTTGCCTGAAAAACGTGGTCCGGACCACTCGGTATACATAACCGTGTTGGATGACAAACTGCATCTGAACAATGCGGTCCGGACGCTTGCGAGAGGTTCGAGGGTCCGCCGTGGAGATGCCCTTATGCCAGAACACTAGGTAACATGAGTTTTTCCAATGGTGGCTGCCTTGCCATACACAGAAATCTCTACACCTAACCCAAAACCATCACCTCAGAATCCACTATATAATAAGCCTAGCTAGCTCTGCATATAGCTCGCTTGTACAATAACACTTCACGACTTCACCAGCCATAACGCACGTATACGTGCAAGCCAAGAGAAATGGAGACCGTGTCATGGTGGGTTGGAGGCTTCCTCGGCAAGTACCCGGAGATCATGGTGTCGTTCGCTTGCTTCTTGTTCTTGCTGTTCTTCAGGTTTCGCCAGCGGGACGGGCTGCCGACCAACTGGCCGGTGGTCGGCGCGTTGCCGGCGATCACCGTCAATGCCGGGTGCGTGCACGAGTGGGT
This sequence comes from Aegilops bicornis, assembly GCA_021605145.1. Lineage (NCBI taxonomy): Eukaryota > Viridiplantae > Streptophyta > Magnoliopsida > Poales > Poaceae > Aegilops > Aegilops bicornis. The sequence goes on along the minus strand of CM038675.1, from coordinate 46,144,588 downwards.
CACCGAGTTCCTGCGGGTGGCGCCGGGGATGTCGCACGTCGTCAAGGGGCCGTGGGGATCGCCGGTGGACGTCCTTGTCACGGCCAACCCGGCGGACGTGGCGCATGTCTTCACGGCCAACTTCAGCAACTATCCCAAGGGCGAGGACTTCGCTGCCGTGTTCGACGTGCTCGGCGACGGCATCTTCAACGCCGACGGCGAGTCGTGGGCGTTCCAGCGGCGCAAGGCGCACTCGCTGCTCTCCGACCCGAGGTTCCGTTCTGCCGTCGCCGCGAGCACCACGCGCAAGCTCGGCGAGGGGCTCGTGCCGCTCCTCGACGGCCTTGCGGCCACGTCCGAGGTCGTTGATCTGCAGGACGTGTTCATGCGGCTGACGTTCGACCTCACGGCGATGTTCGTGTTCGGTGTCGACCCCGGCTGCCTTGCCGCCCACTTCCCGCGAGTGCCATTCGCCGCGGCCATGGACGAGGCCGAGGCGGTGCTGTTCTACAGGCACGTGACGCCCGTACCGTGGCTGAGGCTCCAGACCTACCTAAACATTGGCCACGAAAGAAAGATGGCCAAGGCTCGGCAGGTGCTCGACACGTCTATCGCGGAGTTCGTCTCGCTCCGACGAGAGCGAGCGGCCCGTGCCGACACCAACGCCGACGGGACTGACGCCGCCGACCTTCTCACATTGTACCTGGCATGCCAAGACGAGGTAGGCAAGGACGGAAAGGAGTTCGATCGGTTCTTGCGTGACACAACGCTGAACATCATGGTCGCCGGTCGCGACACCACGAGCTCCGCCTTGACATGGTTCTTCTGGCTGCTCTCCAAACACCCCGAAGTTGAGACCAGGATCCTGGCCGAGCTCCGTGAGAACGCAACGTCTGGCGGCATTGGCTGCCAACCCACCGCCATCGATCTGAAGCGCCTGGTCTACCTGCACGCGGCGCTGTCGGAGTCACTCCGGCTGTATCCGCCGGTGCCGTTCGAGCACAAGGCGGCGGCGCGGCCAGACACGCTGCCGAGCGGCCCTGCAGTGTCGCGGACACGGCAGCTGATCGTCTCATTCTACTCGATGGGGCGCATGGAGGTGGTGTGGGGCAAGGACTGCCTAGAGTTCCGGCCGGAGCGGTGGCTAACGGAGACGGGGCGGCTCCGCCACGAGCCTTCCTACAAGTTCGTGGCTTTCAACGTGGGGCCGCGGACGTGCATCGGCAAGGACCTGGCGTTCACGCAGATGAAGGCCGTGGTTGCCGCCGTCGTGCCACGGTTCAGGGTCGAGGTGGCCGCCGGTGCAACGGTGCCGATTCCCAAGATGTCCATCATACTCCACATGAAGGACGGGCTCAAGGTGAGGGTGCACAAGAGACAAGACGATGCAGTAACTACAATCTAGGACTACGTACGTATGCCTGCCGATGTATTCCATATGCATGCATACAGCGCCTGAACATGTCAGGTTAGCTTTATTATTGCATGTACCAAATAATGCCAGACACGTGCTCTAGTTCACGTTGCGGCTTTGTCTGAGTGGTATAGTGTAGATTTGTTTCATGTAAAATTTGTTTCCTGTAAACGTGCGAGGACATGCCACGATTGCGTCCGTCGAATGGAACAGAAGTAGCACTTCTGATGTGGTTGTTACTCAATTGAATAAAAGAGAATGCCGAAAAGCACGCAAGACATACGCATCGCAAAAATCTGTCTGTGTACGCGTCCGCTCTTCTTCCTCCTGCATGTGTTCGTCGTGATCGAGTCTCAGGCTCCCGGAGGCGGTGCATGGAGCCAGATATAGGAGCAGGGCTGGTCATGAGATTTTGGCGGCCCGGGACGAAACTAAAACTCGGGGCCACTAAAAAAATTCTTCTAGCATTCGTCAACTCAAAGTCATTTATGAAGGTGTCATCCTGGATCCCTCCTCCTCCGTGTTCTAAGAAAGTGAACGTCGACGTCCCACCACGCGAGGTCGAATCCAACAATTCAAACAAGGCTGATAAAACAGAAGGATGAATATGCACATCAATTTTAATAAGTACTAACTATTATAACTTTACCAAAATCCCAATGTTGCTTCCCTGCTTGAATATGATTTGATAAACAGAATCACAAATCATGCCACCCATATGAGAGAGAGAGAGAGAGAGAGAGAGAGAGAGAGAGAGAGAGAGAGAGAGAGAGAGACGAAAACCTATGTGTACGCATCCATCCACACCCGAAGATCAAGATGGCTCTTGAGACCGTAGCTCGTTAGGCCCTTCACCCTTGACTCCCATAATCCTCATGACAGTATTCGGAGTTGCATCTGCCATGAAGCAAAATTAGCAGGAAACTAAGATCTTGATAAACTATCAACATATATACTGAAACATGCAAGGATGGATCAGTATGCTACCCGTTTGGTCTCCAAGATGTGCGACGGCGTCGACAAATCGACCCCGGAGGTAGGACTTGGGTCGATGGGCAACAACCTGTACGAGGCCAGAGTCACCGGCTTGCGACTCATGATCTAAACGAAAAGGAGTTAAAAGCAGAAAAACCACCACATTGAGGCTTAGGTTTGCAGAAAAGTACCTAGTCAATATTTTTATTCATATCCTGTATTCATTACTCTAACAACATGATCATTCATATTATTATTTATCTCATTAAGCAAATCATTTTGTGACTTAGCAACTTGTTCTAACTGAGTTTGGACCATGGATGCTTGTTTACCTAGACCTTTAACATCATTAGCAATTCTGAAAACTAAGTCACTCAAACGATCAATCATGAAAGCATTACCTTTCAATTGCTTGGTAACATACATATTTAAGTGTTCTTACCTAACAATGTAATTGTCAAATTCATACAACCATTGAGCAGAAGATTTATTATAAAGAATATCACCTTCATCAAACCTTATAAGAGAATTTACATCTACTACCTGTGTCGGGGTATCGAGTCAAGGTATTTCGCTGATAGGTGGTAAATTCTTAACATCTTCAGCTTTAATACCATTTTCTTTCATAGATTTCTTTGCCCCTTGCATATCTTCAGGAGTGAGAAACAGAATACATCTCTTATTCGGAGTTGGCTTAGGTGGCCCAGGAAGTGTTCAATCATTATCATTCCTCAATACATTATTCAATAGTTCTTTATCCTATTCAACTGTTCGTTCCCTGAAAACACAACCAGCACAAATATCTATGTAATCCTAAAAGTATCGGGTAGTACATTATAAAACATATCAAGTATTTCATATTCTTAAGAGGATGATCAAGCAAAGCATTGAGTAATTGGAGAAGCCTCCCCCAAGCTTGAGGGAGATTCTCTTCTTCAATTTGCACAAAGTTAAATATTTCCTATAAGGCAGCTTGTTTCTTATGAGCAAGAACATAATTTCAGAGAAGTAGTATATCATATCCTGGGGACTATGCACATAATTAGGAGCAAGAGTATTAAACCATTTCATATCATCATCCTTTAAAGAAAAAGGGAACAACTTAAGAATATAGTAGTAGAGAATTTTCCTCATGAACAAATTGGGTGGCAATATCATTTAATTTAATAAGGTGTGCCACAATAGTTTTAGTTTCATAACCATTAAAAGGATTAGATTCAACCAAAGTGATTAACTCAGGATTGAAAAAGAATTCATATCCTTATCAGTAACAAAGATAGGTGAATTAGCAAATTTAGGATCATATTTCATTCTTGCATTCATAGATTTTTTTAGCTTACATAGTAGTTTCTTAACATCATCTCTATCATTACAAGCAAGAAAGTCTCTAGCTATCTCCTCATCCATAACATAACACTCAGGTACCTTAGGCATTTCAATTCGAGGAGAGCTAGGTCTAATTGGTGAACCATAAACTTCATCAGTTTCAATAATCTCAAGTTATTTAGTTTTAGTAGGTTGTTCATGAAGAAATTCACCCAATGGCACAGTTTCGTTAAACAGAGTACTAGCATCATCAATAGCGTAATTCATAGCAGAAGTGGCGTCATCAATTACTTGCGAAATATAAGAATTAATACCATGTGGTGGTGTCGCAAGCCTATTCAAAATAGAAGGTAAATCAAGTGTAGAGCTAGATGGTAGTTCCTTACCTCCCCTCATCTTAGAGCGTACAATCTTGGTTCTATCATCTTTTAGATTCTTTCACAGCGATCTACAGATATAAATCCCAAGTGACTCAGTAAATAGAGCTATGCTCCCCGGCAACGGCGTCAGAAAAATGTCTTGATAACCCACAAGTATAGGGGATCACAACAGTTTTCAAGGGTAGAGTATTCAACCCAAATTTATTGATTTGACACAAGGGGGCCAAAGATTATTTACAAGTATTAGCAGTTGAGGTGTCAATTCAACCATACCTGGAGAACTAAATATCTGCAGCAAGGTGATCAGTAGCACAGTAGTATGATAGTTTTATAGTAGTAGCATTAGTAACAGTAGCAGTCTTGTAGTGATTGTGACAGTAGCAACAGCGAAAAAACTTAGCAAAGATCAATATATGAAAAGTGTAGGCATTGGATCAGTGATGGATATTTCTGTTGAATGACATTCAGCATATAACAGTCACAACCTAGAGCGATGCACAATAGCTCCAATTCATCAATGTAATGTAGGCATGTATTCCGTATATAGTCATACATGCTTATAATAAGAACTTGCATGACATCTTTTGTCCTACCCTCCTGTGGCAGCAGGGTCCATATAGAAAATAAGGGATATTAAGGCCTCCTTCAAATAGAGAACCGAAACAAAACATTAACACATAGTGAATACATGAAAAACTAGGTAATCATCGAAAAGAATCCCAACTATTATCACTTTGGTGTATGCAGATCATAACACGTAATAGGTGGGTATAACTTGCAAGATAGGATCAAGAACTCAAATATATTCACGAAAAAAATAAAGGGTTCAGATCTGAAATCATGGCACTCTGGCCCTAGTGACAAGCATTAAGCATAGCAAAGTCATGGCAACATAAATCTCAGAAAATAGTGGATACTAGGGATCAAGACCTAAGAAATTGACACGATTACATGATAAATCTCATCCAACCCCATCACCATCCAGCAAGCCTGCGAAGGAATTACTCACTCCCGGTGTCGAGCATCATGAAATTGGTGATGAAGAAGGCTTGCTAATCATGATCGCAATGAGTCCCCCTCTCCGGGGCCCCGAAAGGACTCCGGATATGGCCCCCCGATGAAGAACAGAAGGTGACAGCGGCTCCGTATCGTAAAACACGATGAAACTTCTTCTTCTATATTTTTCTCGGAAAGACGGTATTTATAGACATGATATTATGGTCAGTGGAGCTCCATGGGCCCCACAAGGCAACCTGGCACGCCTGGGGGTGGTCGCGCCCTTTTGCCTTGTGGGCGACAGGGGCCCCCTCTGGTGGGTCCTGGCTGCAATATTTTTTCTATATTCCATAAACAATCTCCAAAAAGTTTTGTCCAATTGCGAGAACTTCTATTTCTGCACAAAAGTAACACCATGGTAGTTCTCTGAAAACAGCATCAGTCTGGGTTAGTTTTATTCAAATCATGTAAATTAGAGTTCATAGCAAAAGCAAAAGTGTTTGGAAAAGTGAATATGACGGAGACGTATCAGCCATCATCTTGCAAGATGACCTAGCTTTTGGTTGCTATTGATAAATTCACCAAGTGTGTCGAGGCAGAACCCGTCAGCAGTTGTGACGCAGAGACAAAAGTAAAACTTCTGAAGAAGATCGTCTATTGCTTCGGGTATCCTCATAGTATCATCACAGATAATGGCAGCAATCTCTCTGATGGAGCAATGGAAAAATTCTACTAGAAGGAACACATACGACTTGATCTCCCTTGAGTGGCACATCCACAGTCCAATGGACAGGCAGAGCGTGCGAACCAAGAGTTGTTGCGCAGTATCAAACCTGTCGGGCTCCTCCCATTAGACCCCCTTGGTTACGAGGCAAGTCAATCCCATCTGATGTAAATCCTGAGTATTCCATTCATTTTTATTCTTGCGTGTTGTTGGTCTTTGTACCAGTTTTCTACCGGTAGGTTTTATCGTTTGGTTTTCTCCCTATTGTTTACTTTGGTTGTACCATAGGTTATTATTGTTGCACCGTGACTTACTTTTGCAGTACTATGAGTAGGTTGTTAGACTTTATTACTGTTGCCTTTTATTATTTCGAAAATCATATTTTTAAGTTTTGAAAAATTCTAGAAAAATCATACGCTTTCATATGGATGTGTTTTACATGTGTGTAAGGTCTGACAATGAAATACATTATGGTGAGATCTACACAAAAAAGACAAATTCATAAAAAGACAAATTATTTTTAATAGTGCGTGTAGTGTTCACCATTTCAAAATAACGACTTTTTCTTTCTTTTTTTGTAGCTCCAACCGTAATGTATATCATCTTCAAATTTCACACACATGTATTACACAACCGTATGAACGCGTATGATTTTTTTGATTTATTTGAAACTTCAAAATGTGATTCTCAATTTTTCTGAAATAAAAAGCTCCATGGAGCTTGGCGTCCATTTAGCATTTTCGTATGGGTGTCACTGTTTAGGGTTAGTTGCGGCGGAGCTGTACTGGTTGGTCGCCGGCGGTGCATACCTGGCTGGCGGGTAGCCTTTCAGATACCACGTGCGTTATGTGGTACAACGAGTGGACTAGAAAATATCATCCATTTCTCTTGTGGACAGACGCTTATGCGATCGCTGTAGCAGGTTCCTGTACCACATGGATCGCTAGTATTTAGATCACTCTCCCCGACCTACCTTTGGGCATCATGCTATTGACGCCGGCCGGGATGCCGATCCACGAATCATTAATTTTGGTGCGTTAGGAGGTGTGGCGGAGGTCGTTATCTACGTCTCCGTCGTTCATAAACCATGTGTGCTAGAACGTTGCTTATCTGCGCTACTGTTAACGTCCTCGATCAAGACTCCATTTGCAGTTATCAAACTTAATTAGTCGCGCCTAGGTAACCATATTCGCTGTTAGAAAGTGCGCAAATGGTGAATAAGCTGGGGAAAAGTCAAGCCCAACCAAAAGTGACTATATAATCCATCATAATAACTAACGCAACACTATAATACAGGTACAATCAATGAGACAGACCAGATATAGGCCTTTACATTCAAAGAGACGAAAACCTCTGTCATGGATAAACGTCTGTACCCCAACATACTAGTACTACTGGTTATCCTTTTTCTATTTTTGCAGGACTACTGGTTATCATTTTTCTTTTTCAGAAACAATGTGTGATATTATGTTGTCTGTGTGTGTCGAGCTCAGGACCAAGATGGGATCAGCTCCCCAGACTTACTCGAGGAATGTCATATGTGACTTGCTGCCTCATGTGGGGCAACAATAATTTCTAGTTGTTATTACGACTAATCAAGAGCTTCGTTTTCGCCGTCAACCTCGAGTATGTGCTGCCTGAAAGTGGCTATTTAGCAGTACAACAATTTCATTATGGCGCTGCAGGACATGAGCGCAGGATCCAGATCCAGCTTAGGAAATAAATAAATATTGTGACGGCAGGATTTTACTTCCATGCATGTGCATCGTCACTTTTTGACTAAGCTGAAAACAGACCGTCTATAGCATTTGCAGCGACTGAAAAACCCTTTGAGCCCTTGATTATGTTATGCATTCCTAACATAAAAAATTTAAATAGAAATCTCTACTTGACATGAGGAATTGTACTTAACCACACTTTTTGAGTAACCTGAAAAACAGACCGTCAATAGCATTTGCAGCGACTGAAAACCCCTTTGAGCCCTTGCTTATGCCATGCATTCCTAACATAAAAACTTCAAATAGAAATCTCTACTTGACATGAGGAATTGTACTTAGCCCCAGTTTTGGACAAGGCATATCTTCCTGTTGTTCAACGACCGTATCATTCACATCTGTTCCCTCCATCCCAGTGTATTTGCTGTAATAATGTCTTATATTATGGGATGGAGGGAGTAACACTTAATATAAGACGTTATTACAGCCAATACACTCAGGGAGTAACACTTGACTACTAGTAAATGCTTATTCTGATTGGTTTCCCAAACTTACTTTTATGGATCATACGATAGACACCGGGACGCCTATCCACATGTCATTAGGCCACTGTCTCGAGGGTGCCATTAGCATCGTCGATCAAGACTCTTTTTGCAGTGGTCCAACTTAATTGGCCAGCCGAAGATAACCATATTCCACTGTTAGAAAGTACACAAATGATGAATAAACTCGTGAAAAGTCGACGCGGAACCAAAAGTGATTATCATAATCCACCGTAATAACCAACACAACACTATAATTCAAGTACAATCAATCAGAAAGACAAGATATAGCATTCACATTCACAAAAACGAAAACCTCTGTCATGCAGAAGCTCTGCCCCCCAATATAATACTAATACTACTTGTTATCGCCGGCAATCCATTATTCGGAAACAGTTTTATCATGTTTAAATAGCTGCGAGCGGTGCAAACAGTTTTATCATGGTGATGCCGGTCCAGTGAAGATCACTAGTTATGGGCAAAGTTGGCTGGTCGCCCGCGGCAAACAGCCATGCGCCTGTTCACAAAACCACATGTGATATGTCGCCTGTCTGGGTTTCTATTGTGTGTAGAAAGGGTAGATAGAAGGTGACCCGCTCGCGTTTAAGCGGCTCGCCATCACCATTTAAACACTCATTTTCTTGAAACAAATGGTTATGTGACGTGCCAACCAAGAGCTTGGGTTTAATTCAACAGCGTCGAGGCTCCTTTCATTGATTTAGCAGCACAACAGTTTTCTCATGTGAATAGAAGACAAGAGCGACGTCTGCTGTGTCCACCTCCAACTTGTGGCCATGTAATTAATCCGTCCTGATTCTCACCACTTCCCCGCACCCACCATAGGTCCAGGAGTGTTCTGATCACTCCTCGTCGCGTACGGTCAACAATTGGATCAGCCAACCCACTGGGGTTGTTCAGGGAGGAGGCAATGGCGGCCGGTGCGTTCATGCAGGCAGGCGGGAGGCATGTTTTGATTTTCTGAGTTGGGCGGATGGACGTTCATTTCATGCGAGAGATCGAGGCTACTAGTACCACTTTTCAATTATGAACAAACTAGCAGAGTGAGCCGAGAAATTGTGCAGCTGGATTTCGATTTTTTGTGAAATTATTTTAGCTTTACCTGAAGACATGTTTTTACCAAAATACGATGTGGGAATGTTTTCACTGCATGCTTACACATGGATAACACCCTTCCATATTTATTTATTTTAAAATTCCTAGAATTGACCTTTTTTTCTGTTTATGCTTCCTAAATTCCATTTTATTTTCAATATTATAAACTTGCAAGACGACAATTGTAGATTGTAGTTGCATTTCACCGATCAGTTAACCAATTTGCGCTAGTCCGACTTATTTGTTGGGCGCAAATCATCCGTGTGTTTTTTCAGAAAAGGAAAGACATGACATATCTTGAATTTATCTTTACTACAGCTGCGACCTTTGTTTCTACTGATACCGAGCCTAGAAGGTCCAACTATTGATACATATAACTGTTCCTTCGGCTTAGTGGAATTACAAAATTATTGACATTTTTTTCTAGATTGTCCAAGAATTTCTTGAACAACAACCTCATTTCCGAGCAGTTTGACCAGCATTCAATTGTCGTGTTCAATCCCTGTTAGCTAGAAATGTTGAAATATATAATTGGGGCCATGACATCCATTGTTCTCTTTGTAATGGGCAAAATCACACAAACTAATTAACATATGGAATTGGAAGGCCTAGAGTTCTTCAAAAGAATTTCTCAGAGAAGAAACAATGAGAAATGGTCTGAAGTTAGGGGCACAGTCCATAGACAAAGCATCCTAGCTAGAGAAATCCCCCAATCCGCCCATCCCAAGTTGCTCCCACGAGCGAGGGGGGGGGCTAGCTCCACCGAGCCCTCCCCCTCCTCATAACCACCACCAAGGAGCACCGCCAAGCAAAGCCTGGTCTGCGTCGACTACAGCAGAACACTTTCTTCCCTCGGCTGGCGGGATCTGGAACACGCGGTACTCCTCGGCGGATGGTGGCGCTCTGTCGGTGGATTGCACGGCGCGGTCTCGGGTATCGACGACGGGATCCCGTTCTTGTCATGCGCCCGTGTTGTCTCCTGGTGGCCGCGTGGGGGGGGGGGGGGGCACATTAGGGGAGCGTCTATGGTGGCCCGGTTGCTCGATCTAGTGCGGCCAGATCTGGTCGGCGGTGCCTCGGGTGGAGCGGGGCTACCCTCCGGCTACGGTTGTCGGCCCTGGCTGGCGCTCCCGTCTGGTGGCTAGTGTTGGCCATGGTTATGGACCTCCGGTGCTTTGGGTTGGTGCGTTGGTGGTGGCTCGGGGTGCATGGATCATTGTCGTCGGCGCAACACGGCGTTCGGTGTTTAGCTGTGGGGTGCATGTAGCGGTGACAACCTTCCTTCTCCTGGTTACGAGCTAGCGGCATGTGGGGTCACACTCATTAAGGTGGCTACGACCTAGAGTTTGTGCTTGGGCTGATCTTATCTGTGCCCGTGGTGGATCGGAGCTCTTGCTTTGGGTAGGTGAGGTGGGTTTTGGTCCGGCTTGTGCATGCGGGTGGTGCTCTTTCTCTCCTCGCGGGTGCGGTGGTTGGCGGTGGTAGTCGTGATAATGTTGTGTTGGTGAGCGAATCGACGCTGGTGATCACAGACATGGCATCGTGCGCGCTAGCCTGGTCCAGGGCTTGGGGCTGTCTCGCCGACGGCTTCGGCGTTCATGGAGTCGTGTCTCCCCAATCCACCAGGATTGGCTGTTGACGCAGGCGTGGGTGCCTCCTATAGTGAATACACCTAGCTAGACTCGGTGACTGATGTCGTTCTAGGAGTAGATGGCGTGCCTCTGCTCTTCCTACTGTGATTAAGTGTGTTATGAATTGAGCGTTGGACGGTGTCTCGCAACAAGGATGTCGGGGCGGCCGCCCCGGATGGTGGTACGCATAGTTTGCTCGTCGGCGGGCACTGGTGCTAGCTCTCCTTCCTGGTTGTGTGGGCGACGGGAGGTGTAGCGGTGGGTGGCTCCAGCGTGCTCTCTGTCCTGACGTGGGTGACGCCCTGATCCAGATCTGGGGATTTGACCTCGTTGCGCTCATCATGGCGGCCTCGTGGTGGCACGGAAGAGTTGCAGGGCGAAAGCTTCGCGCCGATGACGGTGACGCCCATGGGTGTCGCGCTCTTTTTAAATATGTCGTCGGGGATCTTCTATCAATGCCTGGGCTCCAAGTGAAGACTTTTGTCCGTTGTGGACTAGGCAGCGGCGACGCTCTGCGCCGTTCTCTCTCTTGAGGGCGTTCTCGTGGACCTTAGGTGAACTAGATCATACTGTGGCAGTTTGTTTAGATCTTGATGTGTTCTTTGTTGGTAGCGTAGTCTTGTGCGTTCTGCATGATCCAACTATCCTAGGATCGGATTTGTAAGAGATCAACCTCATCATCTTGTATCATTCGGCCGTGTTTTCTTCGTTTGTTGCTTTATATTATAAAGCAGGGCAAAAGCCTGTTTCGAGAGAAGAATCAATGTAGTAGCTAATGAATAAGCAGCGGCTAATTCTACGGAAAAACCACGTTGAACTCAATTAGTGGTTGCTGTTTATAGTGTTATCTTCGACTTATAGTTTTTTGATTAACTTGGTGTCCATAATATATTGAGTATTATAGCAAAGTTCAGTGCTCCACATTTATGTGTTCATGTTAGACATAACTAATGAAAAGAAAAAGCCAAAGTTAAAAATTAGTCTATAAGTTTATGATTTTGCATGACGAATCAAGGATGATCGACCTTCCGTTGTATGATAGCAAGGTTCTTACCAAAAATTTAATTTATTTTATGGATATGCTTGCCGAAGTATGTTTATATATAGGCGAACTAAGTGGGTATGAGTAACAGGTCTTAGAGTGTTAATAGCTCCCTACATTCCCTTATACAAGGCCACTTCATTTTTCATGTCAAACTTTGACTTATAATTTTACTCAACAAAATATGGATTTCATTTCATCAAAAATATATCATGAGAAAGTTCTTTGAAAGGTGCATCCAATGAAATACTTTTTGTGGCACAAAACTCACTTTTTGTTTGTAAAATTAATGGTCAAAGTTTGACATAAAAATATGAAGTGGTCTTCTATAAGGGAATGACGGGAGTAATACTCCCTCCGATCCATATTAATTCTCGCACACCCTTCAATCCATGTTAATTGTCGCACGCTTAGTGCAACTTTAGTACATTATACTTAATGTGTGACAATTAATATAGATCAAAGGGTGTATAAGAATACACTTCATGGAGCTAGTTTTGTGGGGTATCTTAAAGTTTATATCTTGAAAATTGTAGCCATGCAAATGCATACTAGATATTATAAGTCTAACAGTGTTACTAGTACTACCTCCGTCTCGGTGAATAAGTCATTCGTGTAGTTCTAGGTCGATGATTTAATATCTAAATATGTATTATATGTGACAAAAAATATATTTAGAAACTACATCCGTGTAGAAATCTAGTGATATACTTTTCATGACATATAACACATATTTAATTCCTCAAATCGATTACCTAGAACTACGTGAATGACTTATTCACCTAGACGGAGGTAGTAGAGCATTTATAGAGCGTGAGATTTCTCTCATGAAATGGCCGTACACGGGGAGTGGTCAGATCTCTCGGGGACATTTGTTGGGGGGGTGGGGGGGGGGGGGAGTGGTCAGACCAAGGACGGATTAAAGAAAAATAAGTGCATTTAGATAACTACTTTAGTAATCTAAGGCTACTCATAGTGGGGAGTATCATATACTAGTATCATGCATATGATACATAGTGCACAGTATCATAGGGTAGTATCATATAATATCTTATTTATTTCCATGCATAGCACAAATAGCATTGCACTTAATATGATACGTTATCTACCTATGTTACTCTAAACCTCTCTCTCTCTTCTTTAATTGTCTGCCACATCAGCGTGTATGGTATTCCTAAGTGCATGATACTACTCCTTCTAACCATCTATATAGTGCCTAATACACTTTTCGAGGCTAACTTTTATCACAGATTAGAGCAACAAAATATGAAATGTAAGTTACACAAAGCATACTGTTAAATTTGTACGTGAAAGGACCTTCCAATGAGATAATTTTCACATTATATATCTCATATACTATTAACCTTATCAATAGTCAAAGGTAATCTCAAAAAATGCATTAGGCCCTATATATATATATATATGGATGGAGGGAGTAGTTAAGATACCACCACTATGGTCAGCCTAAACGCTTTTATAGTTCTTTACAGGGGAGTAGCTGAGTACCGGATACATATGAGACATGATTTGGCAAGAATAGCAACAAAAGCTAGTACATTTTTTTGGATGGCCACAAATTTAAAGATACTTAATGGTATCTTGAAGGCAGTGAATTAATTAGCCACCAGTTGCGTTGCCGTTGGCAATAATTAGCAAAATGCCTCCATTTCACCAATCTTCTAACAAGAAATTAAATGATGTGGTCCTTCTATGGAAAAAAATGCACTATATGTTCAGTTCATACCCAGCTGTACCATATTCATATCCTCGGGTTGGAGGTGGACACGCCAGACGTCGTTCTTGTCCTGTATTGACATGAGAAAACTGTTGTGCTACCCCTTGATGCTGACAGTGGAATTAAATCCAAGCTCTTGGTTGGCACGTCACATAATCATTTGTTGCAAGAGCTGGAGTGTTTAAATGGTGACGGCGAGCCACTTAAATGCACATGGGGTCATATCCTATCTACTCTTTGTACCCGCACACTAAAACCCCTGGACTCATCTGCAAGGCGACATAGCACGTGTGGTTTTGTGAACGCCAGCATGGCCGTTTGCTGCCGGTGACCAGCCATCTTCGCCCGTACCTGATGATCTTCACTGGACCAGCATCACCAAGATATGTTCATTGGACATTTTGGCTGTGTTTATTGTGCTCTACAGAGGCCAGGCACTCGCTCAGTGCGATTGTGTCAATTCTATATATCATCAATTGAGAGAGGCAAGGTTTATTATTATTATTATTATTATTATTATTGAATATAGTCACAAGAGGGGAGCGGCCTTGAGTAAGACTTGCCGAGAGAAAAACAAGGAATCCAATGGACGTATAGGGCAATCAATGATGACACCTTTCTCAAATTTAATTACGAATAGCGACTCCGTTGGTGTTGTTGAAGCAATTAGGCAGGCGTTAAGCAAACAACGTGCTTGTATCAGGTCACCATCTCATTAAGAACATATGAATATGACTACTAATTGAATGAAAGGATATAGATAGGGTGGAGCATACTCCCTCCGTCCGTGAAAGAGTGTACATTCAACTTTGTTGGAGGGTCAAACTATCTCAAAGTTCGACCGAGTTTGTGCAAAAGTATATCAATATTTGTGAAACCAAATAGGTATATGATGAAAATAGATTTTATCATTAATCAAATGCTACTATTTTAAATGCATAAATGTTGGTGTATTATAAATACAGTTAAATATAAAAAGTTTGACATCCCAACAAAGTTGGAAGGACACTTTTTCAAGGATGGAGGGAGTACTTCTCTCCTGTTTTCACTTGACAGTGTACCCAAGTTGACCAATTGTTTCTACAGTCTCTGCACACAACTTTGAAGACCTTGAAATTTAAACCAATGTTTTTTTCTTGTGACAGCATGAATTTCATATTACTATCATATAATGCCCTTCTACCGGCAATATTTCATTTCCCAAACTGTAGAAACCGGCACATGTCACATATGTGCAAACTGAGGTCCAGAGGAAAAAGAGGTCCGGAGGAAAAACTCTTCATGGCCCACAAGGATGCCCGTTGCTACGTGGTGGTCACATGCATATGCTCTGCTCCTGAGACCTCAAGACCACACCTTTCCTGTTCTATGATGGACACATTCCTCGCCTGACTGTGCAGCGTCCTTCGAGCCAGGACAAGGGGGTAGGGTTCTTCAGCGAGGGTGTAGGGATTGTGGTTCCTATTTGGTTCTCTCAGGGCCGGCGGTCGGCGAGATAGTTATAGTCGGCTGGCATTGCCCTTGGTGTTCTTCTTCTCCGTCCATGTTCGAATCTGTAGGGTTTCTCATTTTGCAAGCAGTGCTTTTATTTCTCTATTTTGAGTTGCTTGTAAAGTGGGTTGTATTGTAAGTTGTGTGCCCAGCTCCCCTGTATCTTTGGGCCGCTGTTGTGTTTCTTTTCTTTGTTTGTGGTGTTGGGTGTTGTTTGGATGGCAGTGTTATAATGATGGCCTTGTGTAATCCCTGGCCGGTTGATGGCTTTGTTAATTCAAAGCCAGGCTCTTATCGAGCCTTCGTTCCAAAAAATGAAAAATTAACAAATATGCAAACTAATGGGTACATGTCAAAATAATAACTTTCACAGAGGGTATGGCTGCGAAGTGGTACATGATCGAACTCGTCATCATGGAATCGTCAAAGCAAAATTGACTAACTAGTGTGCATAATTAACAAAATGCTAATTATTTTATTAGTCTGGGTGAATAAAGAGTGATAACCTGTCTCAGGAGTCATGCAAGGCTGTTTTTTTATCAGTTCTGAAGTTCAGGGGAAGTGTATCTTGATCGTAGGAATATCTCCGGAGGTGGTGCTCTGGATTCTTGCAAGGAAAGAGGATCTCCAGTTGCGACCCTCTATGGGGAGGGGAG
The DNA here is from genome assembly GCA_021605145.1 of Aegilops bicornis. Lineage (NCBI taxonomy): Eukaryota > Viridiplantae > Streptophyta > Magnoliopsida > Poales > Poaceae > Aegilops > Aegilops bicornis. The sequence continues at coordinate 46,128,869 of CM038675.1, read as the reverse complement.
AGACCGCAACAAGAAAAAAGAAAAAACTCCTAAGAGTATCAATCATTAAAAGTTACTGTATGAATTTGGGCATTTTGCACAGAGCTTTGCTACATCCACGTAATGTTACGTGGTGAGGCGCTTACGTACAAGACATGGACGATTTTTACTGGTGATTAACAGGACGCGGGCCCACCTGAGAATCGGGGGGCTAATTGATTAGTTAAGAAAGGAAGTTTACGTACAGAACGTAAACATATTACGTAGGTGTAGCATTTTTGTTTTGCACACGGGCGCATGCAGCCGATACCTTGGCTTGGATCGCCAGGGGAAGACATGCAGCACGTTCCGTCGTTACCCCTACCGGATATCTTAGGCCGATCGGTCAGCGATGAGATCGATCACTAGCCAACGAGACGACGACGAGGATGTATATCTGGATGGCATGAGGCGTCGGTGTCCCGGCGTCAATCGCCTACTACAGTGCACAGGTAGTTGCGGGAGAGTGGTCGGGTCTATTAGTGCTGCTGCTGGATGTCGACATGCATCACGGTCCCTACACCCAAGCCGCTCAAGTCCCTCTCGATAAAGATGGGAGCAAGATAAAATCTCTTAGGACATGTACAATGGTTGATAAGACAATCTTATCTTAAGTCTTACATGTAATTTAGAGATGACAAAAAAGTATGTCTACAATGGGTTATATCTTAGCCTTATCTTCAATAACTAGCAATTCCTTAAAACATGGTGAGACAAATTGTGCTAAGAGATCATCTCTTGTCTTATCTTAAATAAGAGAAGACAAGTCTTTTCTTATGAGTTCTCTCTCCTCCACCTCACCATTTATCCTATGTGGCACTCCTAAGATAGCACCATTGTACATGCCCTTATGCGCGCGTGAGCTCACCGTCCGCAATGGAACCGCGTCTAATACAAACGTGACTGCATAGGTGGGCTGAGAGCGCGTCACTTGGCGCTCTCAGCCGCCGCCACGTGTCGCGCTCTGGGCGCTCTTCCCAATTTCTGGTTTTTTCACGTGTGTTTTTGGCTTTCTAGATGATTTTTTGATTTTTTTTTTACTTTTCGATTTTTCACTGGTCTTTCTTAACTTTTGGATCCAAAAAACTCACTTTTTTTTTTGTGAAAATCGCTTCTTCTTTTTTGCTTGCGTGAGAGGTGCGGATTTGCTTCCTAAGAGGCATGGATTTGCTTCCGCGGTCGTGCCTCTCGCTAACGGAAGTGTTTTTCTTTCCTTCTGTGACGCGCCGCTCATAAACGAAAAAAATGTGTCTTTTTCTTTTTTCGTGCCTCACGCTTACGGAAGTGTTTTTCTTCCCTTCACTGACGTGCCTCTCATAAATGAAAAATATGTATTTTCTTTTTCTTCTTCTTCCGCGAGAGGCACGGTCGTGCCTTTTTTGGAAAAGGAAAAACGTGATATCGATTCGGTTTTTTCGTTCATTATTTGTCTGGTTTTTTACGTGAAAAAATATCGTCAAAACCTATCAACATGGGATCTAATTTGAAAGATCTCGATGCGAGGAATCCAACAATGAAAATGGTTCGAGATTTGGATGCATGGTTTAAGAGATAAAACATTTTGAATAAACAGATCTACGAAAAAAGGGAAAACTCCCGGGTTACGACAAGTGTCGCACATGCAGCACGTCACTTGTCGCAACCTGGGAAGGTGGAAGTGATCTTTGAAAGGAGTACTTCTCAAATAGTGATTTCGAACCGATCAGGAACCTTCACCCAGAAAACGGATGTGTTGTACTATGTTGGGCCAGCCCGTTTACATCATTGATGTCCTTCTATGCGATTGGTCAACAAGAGACAAGACGATGAAGTAGGTACAAGCTAGGGCTACGTACCTATTCCCAAGCTCCCAAGTCTAATATACTCCATCTGCATGTAGCGCCTGAACATGTCAGGTTAGCTTTATTATTGCATGTACCAAATAATGCCAGAAACGTGCTCTAGTTCACGTTGCGGCTTTGTCTGAGTGGTAGTGTAGAATTGTTTCATGTAAAATTTGTTTCCTGTAAACGTGCGAGGACTTGGCCACAATTGCGTCCATCGAATGGAACAGAAGTAACACTTCTGACATGGTCGTTACTCGATTGAATAAAAGAGAATGCCGAAAAGCACGCAAGACATATGCGTCGCAAAAATCCGTCTATGTACGAGTCCGCTCTTCTTCCTCCTGCATGTGTTCGTCGTGATCGAGTCTCAGGCTCCCGGAGGCGGTGCATTGCGCAAGATATAGGAGTAGGGCCGGTCAGGAGATTGTGGCGGCCCGGGTGAAACTAAAACTCAGGGCCCTAAAAAATTTCTTCTAGCATTCGTCAACTCAAAGTCACTTATGATGGTGTCATCCTGGATCCCTCCTCCGGGTTGTAGGAAGGTGAACGTAGACGCGCTACGTGAGCTAGACAGCAAGGCTGCGACGGCGTCGTTCACAAGGAGCCATGTGGGTGATTTCATGGGAGCATCAAGTGTGATCTTTACTGGCATCCGGGACCTCATTCAATGGAATCGTTTTGGATGGCGACATACTTGCTCGTTCTTATTGTGAGAACCGTTAGTACTACCTCCGTGTCATCAATAACCCCAGCAATGGCTAGTGGCATGTGTAACCCATAGTCTACTTCAATAAATTAGATATGATTCTCAAAAAATAAAATTATGCCGGTCGAATCCAACAATTCAAACAAGGACGATAAAACAGAAGGATGAATATGCACATCAATTTTAGTAAGTACTAGATATTAAAATTTTACCAACTAATCACCAAAATCCCGGTGTTTCTTCCCTGCTTGAATATAATTTGGTAAATAGAATCACAAATCATGCCACACAAATGAGAGAGAGATACATAGATAGAGGGGAGAGAGAGAGAGAGAGAGAGAGAGAGAGAGAGAGAGGATAACCTAAGTGTACGCAGCCATCCACACCCGAAGATCAAGAAGGCTCTTAAGACGGTAGATCGTTAGGCCCTTCACCCTTGACTCCCATAATCCTCATCACAGTATTCGGAGTTGCATCTGCCATGAAGCAAAATTAGCAGGAAACTAAGATCTCGACAAACTATCAACATATAGACTGAAACAAGCAAGGATGGATCAATCTACCCGTTGTTTGGCCTCCAAGATATGCGAGGGCGTGGATGAATCGACCCCGGAGGCCGGACTTGGGTCGATGGGAAACGACCTGGACGAGGCCGGAGTCGCCAGCTTGCGACTCATGAACTAAGGGCAAATGAGTTAAAAGCAGAATACCACCACATTTGGGGGTTAGGTTTGCAGAAAAGTACCTACTCACTAAGTATTTTTGCAAAAGGCACGGCGGTTCTGGTAAACTTTTTGCAAATCCAACTAATCCCATACTATGCCACATTTGAGAGTGTTTGTTGTCGGCTGGTCAAAACCAACCGGTTGACCTGGTCGGCCAGACAGACACCGCGACCTCTCTCTCTCTCTCTCTGCCCGCCACCGCCGCCATGGTGCCGTGGAACGACGGCGACAGCAACGTGGACTCCGTTGCCCAGTACATCTTGTCCTTTGAATCCGCTATCAAGGTCAGTACTGCTAGCTAGGGTTTTGATTTAGGGTTTCTACTTGGGTATTTTGGGATTTGGGGTGTGTGCGACCTCGGCTCGATTTGAACTCATTTCTTTGGTTTGTCCAGATCCTAGCTACCATCGATGACCTAAACTAATGTGATGTTGTCGACAAGGTGATGGTGATGTGTGAGCATGGGCAGCCGGCGGAGAGGTATGTTGCATTCGTAGGGATTAGCACTAGGAGGAGGTTCATTGCCTGTGGCCTAACTGTATGTTAGCAAATATTTGGAATTTATCATTTCTAGGATTCACTCTGCTATGTTTTGTGCAAAATAGCAAAATAGTTCTAGGGTTCACTGTGCATTGTTCATGTTCACTATGCAATGTTCATCTTCGAAGGGATTAGCACCTATGGGTCGTGGTAGTTGCGGAAAGGACACGTCGCCCACTAAGAGGAACATCGAAGAGTGCACGGCTGCTGAGGTGACGATCGTGTCGCACACGCCAGCAAGGGCCAGCGGCGTCATGATCCAGTATCCCATGCTGGGCGACTCCAACTACGGTCTATGGACCATGAAGATGAAGGTTCTTCTCTTGCCACTTGGTGTGTGCTCGGCGTTGGAAGGGGCCGACGACTTCGACAAGGACAAAATGACAGGCGTGCTTGCCGCCCTCACCCCAGTCCGTGCCTGACTTAGTAAGATGGCCGTCGCCGATTGTGCTAGGAGCAAGAGGCCTGAGAGGCAATCCGCAACATGCGTGTCAGCGAGGACTGCGTCAAAAGGCATGGTTGAAATAGCTGAGAAGCCAGCTGGACCAGATGAAGATGGCAGACGACAAGTCGGTGTCGGCGTTCGCCCAGAATATGATGACCCTCGTTAGCGAATTTCGGTACCTCGACGAGAAGATCACCGAGGAGGCGGTGGTCTAGACCCTGTTCAATGTTATCCCTAGGCGGTTCAGTGACATTGCCAAATTGATCGAGCAATAGGGCGACCTCATGACGATGTCCATGGTCGAGGCAGTGGGTCATCTCATCGCCTTAGAGGAAAACTAGCGAGGCCATCATTGTCAGTCCGGCGAAAATGATGATCAGATCATGTTGACGACTCATGAACTGGAGCAACTGATGAAGTATGGGAAAATGACCCCAGGGGCCAGCAGAAGTGGGGGCGGCCGTGCTCGTGGTGGAGGCAGTGGGTGCGGTTGTGGGCGCAGTGAGCGCGCTGATATTGAGCAACCTGGACGTGGCAAGTGCAGTGACCTTGGCAAGAAGAAAAAGAACCGGAAATTTGACATCAGTAAGGTCAGGTTTTTCAATTGTAATGAGATGGGCCATTTTAAGTCGGATTGTCTAGGTCTAGAGCCACAGTGAAAAACTGCAAATATCGCGCGGGACACGCAAGACAATCCAATTCTTCTCATCTTGGAGGTGTGCGAGTTGGCACCAAAGGAAGAGGATCTGTCCGAGTAGGTGTTAGTCAGAAGTTTGGAAATTCGTACGGGTCAGTGTGTGGCAAAGTGCGTTTGGGAGATTGGTTTGCGGTGGACATATGTGGGCTGGTGCAGTGCTCATGCATTGTCTCACCGGTGAGCACCGCATATTTTTTGACGTGTACTTCATACCCAGGCTAAAGAACAACATCATAAACATGGGGTAGCTGGATGAGAACGGATGTAAGTACACAGGCCAGAACGGCGTCCTGACAGTTTGGGACACACGGAGAAATGTGCTTGCTCGAGTTCCAAGGACTCCCAATCAGATGTACGTACATCCTTAACATCTAGCCGTTCTGACCCAGTATGTCTGCTAGCACATGGAAAATAGGATGTGGTTGTGGCATATGTGGTTTGGGCACGTGAACTTCCCGACACTGCGTGCCCTGGCCACCAAGAACACGGTTGATGGAATGGCACACATTGAGCAGGTGGATTAGATCTATGATGCATGTATGATTGTGAAGCGGCGTGATGCCATGTCCAAGGAACACAGTGCAGGATAGCATCTTCGTGTAAGTATCCCAATAGTAAACGTTCCAACGAAGAGCAGAGGAGAGTATTTATGAGTATCGTTTCTATCACATACAAGTTGTCAGAGCTCTATTTGTGATTCTGCAGAAGCTATTAGTATTCCAAGAGTCAGATAAACCAGAATGGTGACTATGATGAATTGGTTGCAGCAATAATAATGATGATTGAAGGCGAAGAACATAACTAACACTGAAAGTAAAAAGCGTATTTCCTGCAATGGAGAGATTAGGCACGGAGAAACTTTGGATCATGGTATACATCAAGTGTGCTAGGGCGATGGTAATACCGGTTACCTTGTATAATGAGTTTAGTGTTTGATTTGTTTGTTCAGTAGGCGGATCACCCTAGGGTTATGGAAATCTTCCTCAGGGGATTATATTCATTACTATGGTCCTGCTTCGCCGTTGCCACAACGTGTTCGTCTCCACAATTAAGGTTGTTAAACAGGAACCATGCATTAAGTTCAATGAATCGCCATTATCTCATATTGTCTTTGGACCTCATAAATATCTCCATCTGTCATTTCACAAGTCAAAGATTTCCTAAACAATATGTGTTACCTGTGTCGGTCCTTAGATCATGTTGCTCGGGCCCTTAAATTGGACAACACGCATAGAGTTCACCACAGAATAACAACTTACGAGACAGATCATAAGACAACAAACATGAATGACGACATATAGAATATGCACAAATGAACCTTACCAGTCACGTACATCTCCAACACCTAGGGGGATAACCCACACATCGAAAGAGAATAACCAATCATCTCATAGAAGAAATCCATGAAAACCATATCAATAATACCGTAAAGATCCACAATAAGACAAATGATTAAAAAAGTCTCAATCCCCAGATGAGTATGAATAGAGTTTACCCTGATCTTACAACTTGAATTCCTCTTACAATACTGAAGGATGATTTAATATGAGTATGGAGGTGAAAGAACAAGACTAGAAGGATCTCCGTGGTTTTTCTTCTCCGGATCTCTTCTCTATCTGTTTTGGATCATGTGGCGGCGGCTAGGGTTCTCCAATTGTCTGATGTGACTTCACCAAAGTGTCTTCTATAGATGAGAGGGGTCTCCTCACAATTCATACGACCGGCCATCCGAGCGGATGTGCTCTTATGGAAGGCTGTCTTGTGTCCTGGTGTGCCAGATGACAAAACCCCCAACATGGAAGTTGCTCCATTTGGCTTGATTTGCAGTAATTCACTTTGGTTTCCTTCTATATATGCTCTTTCCTGCCAAATAATTGAAAGGCGAGTTTTCTTCTCTCTCGAAAGATTAGTGTTAGAAATAACCGAGAAATAATGGAAACCCGATGAAAACCAAATGAAAACTCCTTGTAAAAAGTCATAAATTCTCAAGCCATCAACTACCCCAAGCTTAAGACTTGCTCACCCTAGAGCAACTAAGAAATTAAAATAAAAAAAGGGAGTTTGACAATTGAGTAGAAATACGTGTACCAGCTCGTGAAGATATAATGTTTCCATTCTCACAAATCCTGCAATCTTAGTTTTGAGAATACTTGCATTTGAATGCTTGCACTTAAGCTCGCTGCGTAGCCACATCTAGTCTCACGTCACTAGTTCTAATTTCTCAAGTTAAATCTTCCATGGTTAATTAGGTGCTGAGCAAGCAAAAACTTTTTATTCTTTTAAGATCGGTTTGGAAACCGAGTGGGGGTTGAGTGCCGCGTGCATAACACACATGTCATGGCTAGACATGCCCCCAAGATGCTGCCTAACAAATATAGTATTACCAATGGATGTCATAAAGTAATGGTAGGGTTCTGGATGCTAGCTACCTTCGCACCACCGAACTGGTGCTTGCCCTTGACTAAGATGAGGTCCCACGTGTCATATGCCTCAGCGATGAGCACCCTCTTGGTGTGAGAAACCCTCGGTTCATGAACCCAGAGCTGTTGCACCACTCTTCGCGCGTCATCGAACATGGCACTCCTACCAGCGTGAAGGAGCACTTTGGCGGCACACTGGAGTCCTCGAGAGTGTCCTTGAAGCTGGCAATGAGCTTGAACGTGATGTTCTCGTACATCTGGTAGTGGAAGTTGCTGAAAACTCCAAGCCAGGAATTGTTGGCCATCCAGGAGAAGTCATCGAAAAGCCTTGCTCATGCAAGAATGAATTGGACTTCCACCTGGTGAGCACCATCTTCCATCTGCTCACATGCTCGTAGTCCTTGTTCACATACCCTCTCCTTCAGTATGTCCATGCTTAGAGCATTTGGACAAGGCCTTCCTGCTGGCCGCAATTGCCAGTTGCATCATGACCGGTGATGAAGGTGCACGGATCAAACGAACAATATCCCCTAAGAATCTAGGATTTGAGTAAAAAATATTAGGGTTCGAGGGAGAAAAGGAGAGAGGGGGGCCGCAAGGAGGAAGAAGGAGTTATTCCCTTTGCGCTGACGGCCTCATTATATGAGATTTGGCACCATACGAGCACCCATACAAACGTGTGGAACGCCGTCTCGTGTTCAAAACCTATGATCTAGGGTTATGAAAGGCCGTCTTGCACTCTGGAGGGTTGATGCGTTACAAAACAGGGGCAAACAAGCGCTCGTACGAGCGAGTACGCTCTTACATAACGCCATCTTGTGCTCTGTTACTCTGATGAGTTTCGGCCAACAGGTCATACGACCGCCCATACGAGCGCTTGCACTCGTATGATAGGTAGTCCTGGGCTTTGTTCCTTTTGTCGTTTGCTCATCCCTTCATGCGAGTGCTCATACGAGCGCATCTGCTCGTACGTTAGACCGTCTAAGGCGCTGCTGCTCCCCATGCTGTCTTTTTCTCTGGTTTTCTTCTTCCTCGGTAAATCTCCTGCAAAACAAAGTCAATATGGACTCCTTGGAGCTTTATTTAGTCAAATATTTGTACGAGAGCATTTTAACAAAGATTAAACTTTTTATTTATCAAAGAGATGATTGGTGGCCTCCCATTAAGCCCTGGTTTTTAGGTTGCTTAGCTCAACCTTTTTTTTGCCTTTTACCTTTTAGTACAATCTTAGGTCTCTGGTGACCTAAGTTTTTCTTTGCTTACCGCACATATTCGTTTCGGAGGTGGAATATATTTCTTCTCTTCGGGCTTCTTCGGGAAGTATCTCACGATTGTTTGGTCAGATATTATGGAAGTGACCTTCCCTTCAACACAGGGAAGCAAGCGGCAAATTCTTTCTTTCCGGTAGATAGATGCTAATGCTGCTACGGGCTGTTGCTTACGGACGGTTGAAGCGCGGCGCGACGTGGGTCGATCACATGGCGATGATCATCCGCTTCATCTCCGGGGTCCTCCTCGGGTCAGGGTCCGCAATGGCCCGCTCCGTCAGCACATGCTTGATCCGGCACATCGATCTCTTCAGCTGGAAGAAACAGTAGCGGGGCGAGTCAAGTGCCGCCTAAGGAACAGAGAAGATGAATTGGCAAAGATAAAACACTGCTGCTTCACTCTGGTAACAAGCTTTTCAATTCTGTTGACGCTTGCCATGAACCAAACAGAGGACACGGTATCCTATAAAGCAGGTCATATCTCTAGATTGAAAAGATCACCAACAATATATTGTTGACCAACTGTTCACCCAGTGCTAAACTGTGTCTTGAACAGAAAACAAGCCTTGGAAAAAATACGCTGATGACAAGAAATATCGAGTCACGTCGACACTGAGAAGAAAGAAATGGAAGGAATGATGTCCTATAAAGCAGGGCATATCTCCAGATTGAAAAGGTCATATTGTTGACTAACTGTTCGCTCATTATTTCTTGAAAAGTAAAAGTACCCAGTGCTGAACACAAAATAATACTATTAACACGTGGCCAAGTTTGCACCAATGTTGAATGCCACCAATAAATTATCAGTTTGGTAAACAAGAAAAATAGTTACTGTCCCCAGACACCCATGCATGGTTTCATAAATTAATCTCTAGTTCCGCAAAAAGTAATTGTTTTCCAGCACGTCCATGCTGCATAACTTACGAAAGCAGGAGAATTACCAGTGTTTTCTTTGCCGAAAAGAAACTTGTTCTGCAGCTTAGTCTATCACGAATGCCATTGATATTAATCCATCATGAGCATTTTGACTTTCGACCTCAAGGCACGCTTATCTGCTAACACCAGCAACCGCGGCACCACCGAATCTGGGATATCTTATTTGACGTATTTTGCGTCAAATAGGTGCCCTTTCACACAGGGCAGCGCTCGGGATAGACCGGCCCATTTTACCCAACTTAGCGCAGCTGGCTGTTAGGGTTTCTACTGGTTTTAGGAACATTCTAGATTCTTCCATTTTGTTTTATTTTTTTTGGTTTTCGTCTTTTTTTTCCTTTTTTTTTCTTATTATTTCTCACAAAATGTTCAGAATATTGATTTTTATTGGAAATTTCAAAAAAGTTCAGGATTCTCATAAAGATTAAAATATAAAATATATTTGGGAATTTTATAACATTCACAAATCAGAAAATGTTTGTGTTTTCAAAAGATGTTTTGGATTTTGAAAAATTATTAAGGAGATTTTAAAAGTTCAAGATTTTAAACTTTAATTTTCAAAATTTATCCATAAATTTATAAAATGTTCAGAAATTTCAAAAAAATCTCAGTTTCGAAAAATATTCATGTTTTGTTTAATGGCTAGAGTGTGATTGCTATAGTACCTTGTTGATGGGCCAGCCCACTCGGTGATGCTATATGCGATGGGCCAAGAACTTGACGTAAAGAGCGTCATATAGACAGTCCCCCAAATCTGAGCTTCCAGTCCTATAGGCACCCTGCTGTTTGGGAGCCACCATCAGCCTAAGAGCAACTCTTAGCAGATTGGTCGTATCGGCGATCCTCACATTGTATATAGAGGCCATGGTTGCTATGCGCAAATACAAATTCGCCACATATCAGCTTTTAAATCTTTTCATTTATTTGATTTATTTTTTATTATTTTCTTGAAAAATGCACGGGAAATTGAAGCTTAGATTAGGCATATCGGATGCTTGAATAAAACATGATGAATCTAGGGAAACTATAATATTGACCAAAATCCCTATACTATCTAAACTACTAGGTGGCCAGCACCATCTAGTGATCGTGCTCGACGTCAACCTCCTCCTCCGCAGGCAAGATCCACCATCCACGTGTAGGGGTCGGACTTACGACACTAGTAGAAAAAGGGGCTATCGTTGAGGCTTGTTTTGCCCATTAGTCCCGGTTCAATCCAGAACCGGGACTAATGCGAGCATTTATCCCGGTTCGTGAGCCCAGGGGGCGGCAGACCACGTGGGCCATTGGTCCCGGTTCGTCCGGACCTTTTGGTCCCGGTTGGTGGGACGAACCGGGACCAATGGTCCTGCTCTGCCCACCACTATTGGTCCCGGTTGGTGGCATGAACCGGGACCAAAGGCATCCCTTTAGTCCTGGTTTTTGGTCCCGGTTCATACCACCAACCGAGGCTAATGGTGCTGCCTATATATAGCCCCTCGCGCAAGAGCAGAGCACACAGCTCTGTTTTTTCTGGCCGAGGGGGAGAGGGCTTGGTGGTGCTCTAGCTCACCTCCTATGCACACAAGGTATTCGATGAAATGCCCGAGCCACACTACTTAAGCTTTCTCCTCTCCAAGCTCGACCTCTAACCTCCATTTTCCTCGATATTTGTCTAGGTTTAGCGGTCCGTCACGCCCGTCCCGTCTTCACCGCCGTCGATCACCATGGCGATCTCATCGCCAAAGACCACCGTGGTGAGCCTCTTGTTCTTATCTTCTTTACGAAAGGAAAAATATTCTTACTTGTATTATTTTCTTACTTTTATTATTGCATCTTATATAGTGCGATGGTTTTGGTATCCGCCCCGTCTGCCCTCGTCACATCTATGATTCAGATGTGGTATATATTATCTTTTCATAACTATTGGTTCATTTATTGTTTATGAAAATTAAGCCACCAACGTGACATAGATTTTATTTATCTAGGAGGTTGTTGAACCGGAAATTCCAACCGACCCTATTGTCGAGAGGTTAAATTTAGTTGAAGAAGAAAACAATTTCTTGAAGGAAAAAATAAAAAAACTTGAGTAGGAGAAGATGATATTGGAGTTGCATGTTGCGGATGTCGTCGATGATCACAAGATCAAGATGGATGCAATGCGCTTGAAGATGAGAAAGATTAGAAAATATGCCATTCATATCGAGGCTTGGTATCATTATGCCATTGGATCAGTTGTTACCTTGGTTGCGATTATGATCGTATTTGTTTTCACATTGAAATGTTTTACATAGTTTCAATGTATGGTTTAATTAATTTAGATGCTCTGCAGAGCTTTATGTTGTTAGATGAGAACTATGTATGTACTTTGGTTTTTATGTGATGATGAACTTCTATTAATTTGGTCATTTAATTATCTATTCATGATGTTCTGTAATGATTTTTGACACACTTAATTATATATAATGCACGCAGATGAACCGACAATGGATGTACGGTGACAGACACACCTCCGAGTACATTAAGGGCGTGCATGCTTTTCTCGAAGTGGCTGAGGCAAACAAGCAGAATGGTTTTATGTGTTGTCCATGCCCTATATGTGGGAATAGGAAGTCTTACTCTGACCGGAAAATCCTTCACACCCACCTGCTTTACAAGGGTTTCATGCCACACTATAATGTTTGGACGAGGCACGGAGAAATAGGGGTTATGATGGAAGACGGCGAGGAAGAAGAGTACGATGACAACTATGTGCCCCCTGAATACGGTGATGCTACTGAACATCAAGTTGCACTGACGATGTGCACGATGGTGCTGCAACGGGCGAAGCTGCTGAAGATCAAGATGAACCAGACGATGTTCCCCATGATGATGATCTCCGCCGGGTCATTGTCGATGCAAGGACACAATGCGAAAGTCAAAAGGAGAAGCTGAAGTTCGATCGCATGTTTGAGGATCACAAAAAAGGGTTGTACCCCAATTGCGAAGATGGCAACACAAAGCTCGGTACTGCATACTCGAATTGCTGCGTGGAAGGCAGAGAATGCTGTGCCTGATAAAGGATTTGAGAAGCTACTGAAAATAATGAAGAAGAAGCTTCCAGAGGATAACGAATTGCCCGACAGTACATACGCAGCAAAGAAGGTGGTATGCCCTCTAGGATTGGAGGTGGAGAAGATACATGCATACCCTAATGACTGCATCCTCTACCGTGGTGCCTACAAGGATCTGAACGCATGCCCGGTATGCGGTGCATTGCGTATAAGATCGAACGAGATGACCTCGGTGATGTTGACGGCGAGCCTCCCGGAAGAGGGTTCCTGCGAAGGTGATGTGGTATGCTCCTATAATACCACGGTTAAAACGCCTGCTCAGAAACGGAGAGCATGCCAAGTTGATGCGATGGCACAGTGAGGACCGTAAGAAAGATGGGAAGTTGAGAGCACCCGACGGGTCATGATGGAGAAAAATCGAGAGAAAGTACTGGGATGAGTTTGCAAAGGACCCAAGGAACGTATGGTTTGCTTTCAGCGCCGATGGCATTAATCCTTTCGGGGAGCAGAGAAGCAATCACAACACCTGGCCCGTGACTCTATGTATGTATAACCTTCCTCCTTGGATGTGCATGAAGCGGAAGTTCATTATGATGCCAGTTCTCATCCAAGGCCCTAAGCAACCCGGCAACGACATTGATGTGTACCTAAGGCCATTAGTTGAGGAACTTTTACAGCTGTGGAATGGAAACGGTGTACGACGTGGGATGAGCACAAAAGGAGGAATTTGACCTGAAGGCGTTGCTGTTCGTGACAATCAACGATTGGCCCGCTCTCGATAACCTTTCGTGACAGACAAACAAGGGATACCACGCATGCACGCACTGTTTACTTGACACCGATAGTATATACCGGGAAGCTGTAGGAAGAATGTGTACACAGGCCATCGTCGATTTCTTCCGACCAACCATCAATGTCGAAAGAAAGGCAAGCATTTCAAAAGCGAGGCAGATCACCGGAAGAAGCCCGCCATGCGCATCGGTGATCACGTACTTGCTATGGTCAATGATTTACACGTAATCTTTGGAAAGGGTCCCAGCGGACTAGCTGTTCCGAATGACGCTGAGAATCACGCACCCATGTGGAAGAAGAAATCTATATTTTGGGACGTACCCTACTAGAAAGACCTAGAGGTCCGCTCTTCGATCGACGTGATGCACGTGACGAAGAACCTTTGCGTGAACCTGCTAGGCTTCTTGGGCGTGTATGGGAAGACAAAAGATACACACGAGGCACGAGAGGACCTGCAACGCTTGCGAAAAAGAGGGCATGCCTCCAAGCAGCATGAAGGTCCTGCCAGCTACGCTCTTACGAAAGAAGAGAAAGAAATATTCTTTCAATGCCTGCTCAGTATGAAGGTCCCGACTGGCTTCTCGTTGAATATAAAGGGAATAATAAATATGTCAGAGAAAAAGTTCCAGAACCTAAAGTCTCATGACTGCCACGTGATTATGACGCAACTGCTTCCGGTTGCATTGAGAGGGCTTCTACCGGAAAACGTCCGATTAGCCATTGTGAAGCTATGTGCATTCCTCAATGCAATATCTCAGAAGGTGATCAATCCAGAAATCGTAGCAACGCTAAGGAGTGATTAGGCGCAATGTCTTGTCAGTTTCGAGCTGTTGTTCCCACCATCCTTCTTCAATATCATGACGCACGTCCTAGTTCATCTAGTCGACGAGATTGTCATTCTGGGGCCCGTATTTCTACACAATTTGTACCCCTTTGAGAGGTTCATGGGAGTCCTAATGAAATATGTTCGTAACCGCGCTAGGCCAGAAGGATGGATCTCCATGGGCCATCAAACAGAGGATGTCATCGGGTTTTGTGTTGACTTCATTCCTGGCCTTAATAAGATAGGTCTCCCTAAATCGCGGTATGAGGGGAGACTGACCGAAAAGGCACGCTTGGAAGAGACTGAATAATATGCAGGACGGATATTCTTGGTCTCAAGCACACTACACAGTTCTACAGAACTCTACCTTGGTGACCCCGTATGTCGATGAACACAAGAACAGTCTGCGCTCCAAACACCCGGAGCGGCGACGATCGGATTACATGTGAACACATCGGGACTTTCAGCAGTTGGTTGGAAACACGTCTCGAGGTGACAGCACTGTTTGTGATGAGTTGTACTTGTTGTCCAGGACCATCTTTGACTGTAATGATTTGGAAAGGATACTGAGATAAATGGGAATACATTTTACGATTGACCAAGATGAAAAGAGCACCAACCAAAACAGCGGTGTCCGCTTTGATGCAGCAACAACCGACAAGGGAAACGACACATATTATGGTTACATAGTAGACATATGGGAACTTGACTACGGAGTAGATTTTAAGGTCCCTTTGTTTAAGTGCAAGTGGGTCAATCTGTCGGGAGGCAGGTGCAGGTAGACCCACGATGACGGAATGACAACAATGATGGATCTGAAAAATCTTGGGTACACTGACGAACCGTTCGTCCTAGCCAATGATGTGGCACAGGTTATCTATGTGAAGGACATGTCTACCAACCGAGGAACAGAAAAGATAAGGAAGCGAATACATCATACAATGAGCCAAAGCGCCACATAGTTCTTTCGGGAAAAAGGGACATCCTCGGGAGTGGAGGGCAAGATGGACATGTCTCAAGAGTATGAAAAGTTTCATGATATTCCCCTTCAAAGTCAAGGCTGACCCAAGCATCCTGATAAATGATGAAGATTATCCATGGTTACGGTAGCAATAAGCAAGCGACACAAGCGAAGAAAAAGTGAAGACTTTCTCCGCAACTATTATGATGATACCATGCCAACTTTATAACACACGAGTATGATACCATTGTCCGTTTTGTTCATGAACATACTATGCCAACTTTGAGAACCTCGCCAACCGAAGGGCGCTCACACCGGTTTATAAGCCCGTCCCTCTACGCCTTGTTGAGCTCACAAACTTGTGATTCACACAAATTTCAAAGAATTCAAATTTTATAAAACTAATGGCACAAACAGAAAGTTTATAATTGTTCTAAAACAAATGGCACTAACAGAAAGTTTATAATTTTGCTGACCTAAAAGCAAAAAGAATTAAAAAATAAAGCAAAAACCAAAAGAAAATAAATAATGCAGGAAACAAAACAAAAAAACTTGAAAAAATAATAATAATAGCAACAATAAGCATTTTGTTGTAAGTAGAAACAAAATAAAATAAATAAAGCAACAAAGAAAACAAAAAAAGTGTTTTTGAATTTTAAAACTAATGGCACAAACAGAAAGTTTATATTTTTCTAAAACTAAAAGCACTAACAGAAAGTTTATAATTTTGCTGACCTAAAAGCAAAAAGAATTAAAAAATAAAGCAAAAAACCAAAAGAAAATAAATAATGCAGAAAACAAAACAAAAAAACTTGAAAAAATAAAAATAGCAACAATAAGTATTTTGTTGTAAGTAGAAACAAAATAAAATAAATAAAGAAACAAAGAAAACAAAAAGTGTTTTCAAATTTTAAAACTAATGGCACTAATAGAAAGTTTATATTTTTTCTAAAACTAAAAGCAAAAAGAAATAAAATATAAAGCAAAAAAACTACCACCTACTAGGCCCCCACGGCCTGAATACGACTAGAAACCCTACATGGGCCAGGATTCAGGCCCGCAGAGGCCCAATAGGCCCACAGGCAGTAGCATGATTAGGCCCGAAAGCCTGCATTTGAGAGGAGCTCGAAAGGGGACGCACACCAGCGCTTATAAACCAGTGTCGGCGCCCTTCAACTAGCGAGGTGGGACTAAACATTTGGCGCGGGGCAGCACAGGCCTTTGGTCCCGGTTGGTGGCACCAACCGAGACTAAAGGTGGGTTTAGTCCCGGGTCGTGGCACGGCCCGCGATTAATGCCCCTTTAGTCGGTTGGTGCCACCAACCGGACCAAAACGCCGCTTCCCGCCCTTTGGGCTGCTGAAATTTGGCCTTTGGTCCCGGTTGGTGGCACCAACCGGGAGTAAAGGGGGGCATTGGTCCTGGTTCGCGCCACGATCCGGGACCAATGCTCTGGGTATATAAGCAAGACTTGTCAAATATTTTCACATCTCCTCGCCTCCTAGCCAGTTGCCCCCGCCGCCAGCTGCCCAAATCGCGTGCTCCTCGCCGCCGCTGCGCCACGGCCGCCATCCCTGCCTCCCTGCGTTCTCCCCCCGCCGATCGAGCCCCACGCCGCCGCCGCCTGCCCCTCGCCTGCCCTCGAGCACGCACGGCCGCCCCCGCGCCCACGCCGGGCCGCAGCCCGTGCCCCTGCCCTCGAAAGACGCACGTCACGCGCCGCGCCCCACGCCGCCACGCCTGCCCTGCCTCTGCTCCACGAGCACGCACGGCCGCCGCCTGCCCCCCACGCCGGGCCGCCTGCGTGCCTCGCGCTCGCCCGCCCCACCTCGTCGCCGGGCGCCTCGCCCCCACCGCCTCGCCGACGCCGCCTCCTCCCGTTCGGTCCGGCTCCGTGACCCCCTTTCCTCCCTGTCCCTCGTCCTCTTCATAAAAAAAATTCATATAATTTTTTAGGCAGATTTATGTTCATGTATATATGTTCATTATATGAACATAATATGGATGATGTATGCATGCTTTTTATATGTTCATTATATATGTTCATTATATGGATGGATGGATGGATGGATAATTTTAGGCAGATTTTTAGATTTTTAGGCAGATTTTAGAATTTTTGTGTATGTATGTTATGTTTATATGTATGTATGTATGTTCATATGTATGTATGTTTATATGCAAAGCATATGCAAAGAAAATGTATGAATGGTCATATGCAAAGAAAAATGTATGTATGGTCATATGCAAAGAAAATGTATGTATGTATGTTCATATGAAAGAAAAATGTATGTATGTATGTTCATATGCATATGCAAATAAAAAGAAAAATGTATGTATGATATGTTCATATAAAAAGGAAAATAAGAAGAGGAAGAAAGGAGAAGAAGAGGAGAGGAAGAAGAGGAGAAATAAATAAGAAGAGGAAAAAAGAAGAAAAAGAAGAGGAGAAGAAGAAAGGAATAGAAGAGAATAAGAAAAAATAGAAAAAATTCTATTTTTTCTTCTTCTCTTCTATTCCTTTCTTCTTCTCTTCTATTCCTTTCTTCTTCTCCTCTTCTCTTCTATTTTCTTCTTTTTTTTCTTCTTCTTCTTCCTTCTTCCTATAGTGTCAAAGTATTGAAGAAATCCATAGCTTCATCATTAGCCGGAGTAACCATGGCATGATGGTGCGAAGTCCTCCAAAGTTGTTACGGAATGGAGTCCCGGATAGGATAATTTGCCTTTTGCTGAACTTTGTACCAAAAAGCGAATTATCCTATCTGGGACTGCTCCAAAACAACTTTGGAGAGCTTGCACCATCATGCACCTGCATTTTCGCCTAATGATGAAGACATGGTTTTGTTGAATCCTTTGACACTAGGCAACCTCCCGACCCTCGGCGATCTTCGACCCCTTGACCTCGACCGCTCGGCGATCCACGACCCTCTACCCTACTTGTGGGACATAGATGTACTGTTCAACGCCGACCCCTCCCGATAGCTTCAACACGTGGGGGGTCTATTACGTACCCCTCCTAGCTTGAAGCGTTCTCGAGGCCACCCCTAACCCTTGAAGCGTTGTCGAGGCCACCCCAAACCCTAGAGAAGCAGCGTCGAGGCCACTAATATGATTCCTTATTGTGATTAGCTAGCTAGTTCTACGTTGGCACTAATATATCCATATCTGTCATGTTTGAATAATAATTGCCATGTTGTAAATATTTGTAGAAACTATGGACACCCCCCGAGACGAAGCACAAGAAGCGTTGTTGAGGGACATAATCGCACACGGAAGTGATGCCGTCTCCTCGATGATGTTTCTCAACGTCGATAACGATGGTCTGGAAGGAGAGGGTGAAGAAGCAGCTGGCTATGATTTACATGGCTCCGATGACCCAATGCCGGTGCAAGAAGTAGACCGTGAGGACGGCTCAGGTGATCACCAAACCGAGTCGGCCAGGTATATATATTAGTTAAGCCTGTGCTGACTAGCTCTCGCCTTTGTTTTGGTATATATATATGTACACATATTAATTAACTCTCGTCTTTGTTCTTTTTCTAGCCCTCCGGATCGAGCACAACTTCGGTAAAGAGACGAGGCCCAAGAAAAGTTGAGCTCGGATGAAAAGTTTGAGATCATACAAATCGCAAGGCGACGGCCAACCGATTGAACCCTACCGGACAAAGAAGGCACTTGTTGCTCGGTCACGGGGTTACGGTTAGGGACAAGATCCCGATCAGCATCCACCAATGGTATAAGCCTAAGAACGAAGACCACGAGGTGTCTTATGTCAATGATATGCAGAAAAATGATCTTTGGACTGAGCTGAAGTCAAATTTTACCCTACCGCCAGAGGATGATCCGGAGAAGCCAGTAATAGAGCCATTAATCAAGTCTTTTGCTCTTAAGAAGATGGCAGAACTATTCAGGAATTGGAAGAAAGACCTCAATACGTATGTCGAAAAAAATGAGACACCAGAATTCACGGGCAAATATGAGAAGATCAGAGATGATCGCCCGCATTTGTGGCCTACAAGACATCGGAAAAGAGTAAAAAGATGTCAGCGACAAACAAGAGAAATGCTGCGAAGAAGAAGCTTCATCATCGCACGGGGTCGTGGCTACCTCATAGCCCGCCTAAGTGGTCCAAGGCTGAGAATGATCTCGCTTGATAAAGGGATCGAACCGAGACAATGAACTGGCGGACCGTTGCGGACTTGGTTCTTCGGGCGGCGGATCCTTGGACCCTATAACGGGAAGTGCATTTGGACGGACGAACAATTGGACATACCAGTCAAGAGGCTTAAGCATTATATCGAAGCAGCGCAGCAAGGGAAGTTCGTTCTGCATGGAAGAAGGACGAGCTCACAATGGCCCTCGGGAATCCACAGGCACCTCGGACGGACACGAGGCACGCCAGCTCCCTTTCGTGGAAGGCTGGATTTCGGACGCAGGGGTTACAAAACCCATGAGAGGAGGAAGAAACTGGAGCAGAGCCTAATGCAGGCGCTGCACGAAAGGGTAATGGGGCTAGAGGAACGAGAAGAGGAACGAGAAGCAGCCGATCACAACAAACGACCTGCCAAGCTTCCCCGGTTACCCCGCCATCTCGGCGGAGAAGCAGCGTGGCTTCCACCGAGCTGCTTCAGCCAGAGCAACATGCCTTGACGGCTCCTGCCAGCTATCCCGTGGATGCTATCACGGATGCTGAAAGTTGCCACCTTATGGCGCAATGGAGCAATTTAAAGGTCAAGGCGGCTGTTGGCTTTGTTTATCCCACTAAACCCGACTCAACTTTTCACTGCCGCCGATTCTGAAGGATATGCTAAGGTGATGGTCGATGAAATAACGGAGGGATTTGAGGAGCTCGGCTTGACCACCCTACCGGTGAAGGGAGTATCGGCTGGGTTCTCGCTCAAGACTCCATGCCTATGGCGGAAGGATCTCGATCAACCTTCCGAACTGGACGCCTCCACCTCCTCCTCCTCCTCCGCGAGCCAGGGCACTCCGCCTCCACCGCCTCCTCCTCCTCCTCCCGTGAGTCAGGGCACTCCGCCTCCTCCACCGCCTCCTCCTCCTCCTCCCGGCCGAGTCAGGGCACTCCGCCTCCTCCACCGCCTCCTCTTCCGGCGAGTGACGATCAGGGCACTCGGCCGGCTCCTTCTCCGGCGTGGCGGCACTCCGTCTCCTTCTCCGCCTGCACCGGGCGTCCGAGCAGCCAGCCTCCTCCTTCTCCGCCTCGCCAAGGGCGGAAGAGACCCGCCGCCCGCTCCGGCTGCTCCGGGCGTCGTAGTCCTTCTCCTCCGCCTCGTAAGCAAGGAAAGAAGACATCCGCCTGCTCGCTTCTGCCGGGCGTCTAGCAAGATTCGCCAAAGGCGGGAGGAGATACAGATTCGGTCCTTCTCTCAAGACTCTGCAGAAGTTACTGACGAGAGGAGCGAGGAGGAAAACGCGAAGATCGCGCAGATCAAGTGGATGACTGGTTTCAAGGGTTGAAAGCAAAGAGACATCCACCTCCGGAGGAGAAGGTAGATCCGTCAAAGCGAAGCGATTGGCTGCCCCGACAAAACCACCCAAGTCTCCGCCGAAAGGCAACTATGAGCGCATTATTGGAAAGGCATTTGCCGAGGCGGAGAGATCGGGAAGTACTGGTGATAAAAGGATGAAAGAACGACGAGCTGGGAAACAAATTGCCCAGCTCGGCGAACAATGAAGGAATCGTGCCCCCGCTCAAGGTGCCTGCTAGCGACATCGTCGATCCGAGGATGGTGCCCGTTATGGAAATCCTGAAGATTACTTGCCCGACGATGTACAATTTGATTTCTTGGAGGTGCAGATACAAAGATACGAGTACGGGAAGCCTCTCGTCAAAGATGAAAGCTCTCTAACAACGATGATGCGAAGATTGCATGATTGGTACATGAAAACCTGCAAAGAGTCTCGACGGAGGAATACTTTGTATTTGAGAGTTAAAAGGAGCATGACCTCCTTGGAATTGAACTGTTGCCTATTCCATTTGAGGAGTTCTATCAGTTTTTAATCAATTGGTCATCGATAAAGCAACGGTCACCTGCTACTGTCCGTAAGTAGTACTACTTCTGTCATTAAGTATCTCTATATAACTCAGCTCTTTCATTGCATGTATTTATAAATATCCTCACTATATTATGCAGATTGAAGATCGCAGAAATGAAGAAAAAACAAGTGGGTGATATTGGGCTCATTAACACATATCTCATCGATGCAAATGAGGTTAAATATCGTGCCAAGGAAACCGAGGCCAACTTGCTACGATCGTTGGAAATAAATGAACACAAAAATACAATACTCTTTCCTTACAACTACACGTGAGTGTTACTGTCTTGTGGCATATTCGGTTTCCCTTATTTAGTCCAGGTTATAGAAATGTAATATTGATGAGTTATGCATGCGCATGAGGTTCCACTATATTCTCCTAGAGATTAAGCTTGAGCAGGGAGTAGTAACTGTCTTAGACTCGAGACGAAAAGATCCCAAGGAGTATGCGGAAATGACTGAAATGCTCGAGAAGTAAGTTAAATCGATCATTATCCACCATATCAGCAACTTTGTTCATTTCTGATATCAAGTAATTGTTTTCTTTGTATGGCAGGGCTTGGGGAAAATTCACCAAAAAGCTCCGGGACTACCAAGAAGCTGCAATTTAGACACCAAAGTAAGTACTATATAGTAGCATATTCCACGCCAAGATCTCCTAGTGATTCAAGCGCTAGTTTCATCAATACCATTTAGCATGTGCTTGCTATATATAATTATCAGTTTGATTGACCTCTGTTTCTTGTAAAGTGGTTGTGGCAGACAAGGGAATGATTTCTGTGGATACTACGCTTATGCAGTCCATCCGCCACACGACCTGTGAGAGGGCTACTCCGACAAACAATTTGAAGTGCGTAAATAAAAATATTCACAATTTTATTTTATTACCATCATTTGTGTTGAGTTTCATTCATTCATATATATATATATATATATATATATATATATATATATATATATATTTATTTATTTATTTTATTACCATCATTTGTGTTGAGTTTCATTCATTCATATATATATATATATATATATATATATATATATATATATATATATATATATATATATATATATATATATATATATATATATATGTATTGACCCCTTTCTTAAAATTAGATGTTTCGCAGCAGGATGAACTCCTAGCACCAGATCGCATGCGAGCAATTCAAGAGGAATTGGCGGCATTCTTTCTTGACTATGTGATCGCTGAAGACGGGAATACCATGTGGACCACGCTATCCGTATTTTAAAAGATAATTATTGTATATATGTAGCCGGTTGCGTCGGATAGATATACGAGAACTTGTTGTTCGACCAATCTCTCGGAGAAGGAGAGGTGGTCGATATCACTTCTCTCTGTATGCATATATATGTTCATGACGATCTTCTGTTTGCTTAATTACTAGCTAGCTAGCATGTCTAGTTAGTCCTTTCTATACGTATGTATAGTACGTAGCGTCGACCAAGCACGGAAAAAAGAAATGACACTTTTCTCTATTAATTAGCTAGCTATAGCACAATATATGAAACACCTAAATTAACCCCCCAAAACCCCCCAAACCCCCCCCCCCTTTTAAAAAAAACAAAAACCAGAGCCAAAGAAATGCTGACGCATGGATGCCTATTGGTTCCGGTTGGTGCCGCCAACCGGGACCAAAGGCCCTCCTGCCTGGGCTCAACGGACAGGCCACGTGGAGGCCCATCTGTCCCGGTTCTGGATAGAACCGGGACTAAAGGGTGAGGGTATTAGTACCGACCCTTTAATCCCGGTTCACGAACCGGGACTAAAAGCCCTTATGAACCGGGACTATAGGCCCTTTTTCTACTAGTGCGAGCAGCAGTTGTCACTACTCCTCGCCAGTGAGTATTGGGTCGTACCCACGGATGATCCGCGCCTCACTTGAACTTGGAGGGAGGTGATATCGAGTATGACGTGGACCAGGTCTCTGGGAGCCGTCTAGGTCTCAAGCTTCGGCTGGGCAGCCATGGGGATTGTGTCGTTCACACAGACGATAAGGCGAGCTGGGCTGACGGGGACAACCTTCTCTTCCTCCTCCTTCTTCCCCCGGGTGAGGTGTCTGGTTCCCACGCAGCTGCCAGATCCGGCACCGCGTGAGTCGACGACACAAGACGCGCTAGGCCGCTGCCACGGCAGGAGCTGGCTGCCACCGGGGATAGTGCGCCGTGGGGAGAGTTCGCCCCACGGATGTGCAGCGTCTGTGATGGGACATTCCGCTATGCCTCTGCGTTCTGACGTGGCGACATAGTCACTAAGAGAGGAGGAGATGGGAGAGCGGGGGTGGTGGCTAGGGCTTTGGTAATGGGCCGCCTCGGCGGGCTTGTATAACCGAGGATGAAGCTGTGTGCCCATATGAACGTCCGCCTTGGGAATCATGGGAGTGATGGACACCATTTAATAGTCTGGTTGTTACCAGTCACACTGCCACAGTGGTCGGTGATTAATCTGAACTGGAGACGCGTGTACGGGTGACATGCTGATTTAAAGTTGGTAACTTTCCTCTCGCGCTAACGGTTGATTTATGGATTGCTCCATACTGGCCAGCCCTAGGCTCCAAATATGAAAGTTGTGAGGTCCTTTATGAAGTGAGCTCCATAAAATATGCTGATCGACAACCATGTGGCCACTCTGTTATAATGCTTTTCTTGTCCAAAATCACCATATTGGCAGTTATTATGACGATGGGGCCATATGAAGACTCTGGTAGAGTTACTCTAAGGCCATGTACAATGCAAGGTGCTTAGGAGAGGTGCTTGGAGTAATAAACCAGGCATTTATTAAGCACCGGTGCTTATTTGTACAGGATAGACGCTTAATTAGGCGTCTCCTCTGTAGAAATTGGCATCGGTGCTTCAGAAAAATCTGGTTAATTTTTCTAAACACCTCCCTAAACACCTAGCCTTGTACAAGGCCTAAGAGTATCTCCAACAGATGATGAAACAACATAGTTGAGCAAAAAAAATGTCATCTAGGGTACTTTGGGCAAAAAAACGTTGCTCAGATAGATGCCCTATTTGCAAATGGTGATGAATATTTTTCCCAGCCAATTTTTTTGGTTCCAATACATGCATATTTGCAGCACCGCTACTATCGCATCAAAAGCCGAAGTCACACGCGCGAAGCCAGAACCACCCGTGGAAGTGTCTCCAATTGTGACCCGTGTCGCCCGCCGCCAGCACCGGCGTCGATTCTGGACGTCCCACGCTCAACCGCTGCCCCTTCGGCCACCACTAGCCATCCTAACGCCCCGTCGGCCATTGTCATCCCTATTTTCATCTACCCCTAGGACATATCAACGTCGGCTGCTCGCAACAACCACTACCTTGTTGCCACCCAAATCTGGCCGCCACCATCCCCCGCTGTTACTGGATCCACCCCTGATTTGTTGATTCCCGCTATATTCAATCATAGAACTTAATCTTGAGGCCCTGAAGTCCATTTCTTTTGCTTCTTCTAGATGATACTATATTCATCGCTAGAACTCAATGATCTTGATAATATATTTTGATGCTGATAGTATTCATTATAAATCCGTTCAATCGCCAGTATTCAATGCATATCTTTATCTTGATGGGCTTCATCCTTCAGTTCATCCAATATTCACACAATGGTTACCATACGTGCATGTTACGGGACTTGCAAACCTCAACACAAGTATTTCTCAAATTCAAAATTACTCTACTAGCATGACTCTAATATCAACATCCTCATATCTCAAAATGATCATCAAGCATCAAACTTCTCATAGTATTCAATGCACTTTATCTTAAAGTTTTTATTATACCCATCTTGGATGCCCATTATATTAGGACTAGTTTTATAATCAAAGGAAATTACCATGCTGTTCTAAAAGGCTCTCAAAATAATATAAGTGAAGCATGAGAGATCAATAATTTCTATAAAATAAAACCACCACCGTGCTCTACAAAGATATAAGTGAAGTACTAGAGCAAAATTATCTAGCTCAAAAGATATAAGTGAAGCGCATAGAGTATTCTAATAAATTCCAATTCATGTGTGTCTCTCCCAAAAGGTGTGTACAGCAAGGATGATTGTGGAAAACTAAAAGCAAAGACTCAAATCATACAAGACGCTCCAGGCAAAACACATATCATGTGGTGAGTAAAAATATGGGCTCGGGTAAAGTTACCGATAGACGAAGACGAAAGAGGGGATGCCTTCCAGGGCATCCCCAAGCTTAGGTTTTTGGTTGTCCTTGAATTTTACCTTGGGGTGCCTTGGGCATCCCCAAGCTTAGGCTCTTGCCACTCCTTATTCCAAAATCCATCAAATCTTTACCCACTTCACAACACAAAACTTAACGGAAAATCAAATGAGCTCAGTTAGTGTAAGAAAACAAACCACAACTTTAAGGTACTGTAATGAACTCATTCTTTATTTATATTGGTGTTAAACCTACTGTATTCCAACTTATCTATGGTTCATACCCCCCGATACTACTCACAGATTCACAAAATAAGCAAACAACACACAAAAATAGAATCTGTCAAAAACAGAACAGTCTATAGCAATCTGTAACTTCCGAATACTTCTGTCACTCCAAAAATCCTGAAAAAATAGTCAGTCCTAAGAAATTTGTTTATTAATCTCCTGCAAAAATAATCAACTGAAAAGACATTCCTGTGATTTATGAAAATTATTCTCGTGTGCGCGAAAGTTTCTGTTTTTCAGCAAGATCAAATTAACTATCACCGGAAGTTATCCTAAAGGTTCTTCTTGGCACAAACACTAACTAAAACATAAAACCACATCTAACCAGAGACTAGATGAATTATTTATTACTAAAAAGGAACAAAAAGCAAAGAACAAAAATAAAATTGGGTTGCCTCCCAACAAGCGCTATCGTTTAACGCCCTACCTAGGCATAAAAACAAGAATAGATCTAGATATTATCATCTTTGGCATGCAATCCATAAGTGGCTCTCATAATAGATTCATAAGGTAATTTGATTTCTTTCTAAGAAAGTGTTCCATGCCTTTCCTTAACGGAAATTGGAATGTAATATTTCCTTCTTTCATGTCAATAATTGCACCAATCGTTCTAAGGAAAGGACTATTGCAACAATAAGAACATCATTAATCCTTCCCATAGGTTTCTTAATGCTGGAATCCGCAAGGTGCAAATTTAAAGAACAATCAGCAAATTCATGGAAACCTAACATATCACACAAAGTTTTTGGAATCGTGGAAACACTAGCACCCAAATCACACAAAGCATAGCATTCATAATCTTTAATCTTAATTTGAATAGTAGGTTCCCACTCATCATAAAGCTTTCTAGGAATAGAAACTTCTAGTTCAAGCTTTTCTTCATGAGATTGCATTAAGGCATCAACGATATGTTTAGTGAAAGCTTTATTTTGACTATAAGCATGACGAGAATTTAACACGGATTGCAACAAGGAAATACAATCTATCAAAGAGAAATTGTCATAATTAAATTCCTTGAAATCCAAAATAGTGGGTACATTGCTATGTAAAGTTTTGATCTCTTCAATCCCACTTTTATTTAATTTAGCACCAAGATCTAAAAACTCCGAATCATTGGGACGCCTTTTAACTAAAGTTGACTCATCTCTAGTCCCATCTTTATCAAGATTCATATTGAAAAACAAAGATTTAATAGGAGTCACATCAATCACTTTTAGATCTTCATCTTTATTATCTTCAAGATCTTCCGGTTTAGCGGCCATCTTATTAACTAAGGTTGCTTGCTTATCCGAAATTTGTCCTATTAAATTCTCAAGATGAGCAAACTGAGATTTCAAACCGTAAAATTCCTTAGACATATCATCAAGCTCTTTATTCATGTACTCCATAAAACGTTTTTGTTCTTTAAACTTGTTTCTGAAGAAATTATTATGCTCAAATTGCAGAGACATAAAGCTTCTAACGTTGTTTTCAATTTCTTCCAACCTTCTAAGGTGAGGATCAACGCTTTTTGTCAGAGCCATCAAAGCAAACAGGCACACAAACGCCTAAAAACACAAAGGAGAAGGTTTTCAACAATCGTTTTAGAAGGCAAAGGAGAAGGTTTTCAACAATCGTTTTAGAAGTGGGGGAGAGGAAAACGAGAGGCGAATGGCAAATAATGTAATGCGAGGGAGAAGAGTCTGTGATGGGTACTTGGTATGTCTTGACTTGAGCGTAGATCTCTGAGGGAGTCCTGGATTAAGGGGTCCTCGGACGTCCGGCCTATGTGACGTCAGCCGGACTGATGGGTTGTGAAGATACAAGACAGAAGACTCTCTCTCGTGTCCGGATGGGACTCTCCTTTGCGTGGATGGCAAGCCTGGCGTTCGGATTGAAGATTCCTTTCTCTGTAACCGACTTTGTACAACCCTAGTCCCCTCCAGTGTCTATATAAACCGGAGGGTTTAGTCCGTAGAGGTAATCATAATCATAATCATATAGGCTAGACTTCTAGGGTTTTAGCCATTATGATCTCGTGGTAGATCAAATCTTGTAATACTCATATTCATCAAGATTAATCAAGCAGGAAGTAGGGTATTACCTCCATAGAGAGGGCCCAAACCTGGGTAAACATCGTGTCCCCTGTCTCCTGTTACCATCGACCTTAGACGCACAGTTCGGGACCCCCTACCCAAGATCCGCCGGTTTTGACACCGACATTGGTGCTTTCATTGAGAGTTCTGCCGTGTCGTCGCTAGAAGGCTCGTTGGCTTCATCAATCATCTACAACAACGCTGCCTTGGGGGAGGTTTTCCTCCCCGGCCAGATCTTTGTGTTCGGCGGCTTCGCGCTGCGGGCCAACTCGCTTGGCCATCTAGAGCCGATCGACAGCTATGCCCCAGGTCACCAGATTAGTTTTGGGAATCTGGATTATGTCGCTGATATCCAAGGAGGCTTGCTCTTCCAAGGATTCGCGCCTCCAACCACCGCTCTGGCCTTAGATCTGGAGCGTATCGCCAAGTCCAAAGACATGCTCCCTGAGCTCGCCGGACTATCTACGGCCATTTGGCCCATTGAGGAGGAGCCGGAGGAAGTAGTGTCGCTGGCAGCCATCATGAAGCCGAACCCTTCTATGGACACTGGCTCTGAATCCTCGGAACCAACAACGTGTGAGTTCAGCCAGGGAGTTTCCCTCTTGCCGTACTCCACGGGCTCTCTTCTCTCGGGCCAAACCTCGCCTTTAAGCGAGGCTCTGGACTTAATGTGATCCCTTGTCATTGCAAAGGAGCAACGTCCGAACTATGCCCAGCCCGGACCAGGGGCTGAGAGTAGGGAACTTCACGTCCCACCCACCACCAACTTTATAGCCACTGTCGAGGACTTAACCGAGATGCTCGATTACGGCTCCGAATACATCAACGGTATGGACGATGATGCCGGAGAAGAACAGGCCCAAACCCCGCCGTTTACCGGACGCTGGACGGCCACCTCTTCATATGAAGTGTACATGGTGGATATACCCAAGGAGAATAGCGGCGATGACAAGGAAGATCCAGACGAGGACAAGCCTCCAGAGATACACCCAAAGCACCGACATCAGCGGTGCCGCTCTAAGCCACACCGCGGAAAAGACAGCAATACCGGCACAGGAGAAAACAATACTCTCAACGATGCCGAATACAATGGAGACCCCGTTAAACCAGCCAATCACACCAACAGAAGATGTTGGGTCTTTAAACAAGTCGGCAAGCTTAATGCCGAACACAAGGTGAAGGGGCCTCCCAGTGACAGCGATGATGAAGAGACTCGCCAACCGAACACCGGGGGTCAATAGCAATTTCCTCCCGAAGTAAAAACAGTGAACATGGTATACATGACGCACATCCCTACATGGAAGTGCAAGCGTGCACTACGGGACGCCGACGCCATCGAGCCAGTCGCCCCAAAATTAAGCCAATGGATGGCCTGCCCGATCACTTTGGATCACAAGGACCACCCAGCCAGTATCCATCACGAAGGTTTGGCAGCTCTCATCCTCGATCCAATTATCGATGAGTTCCATCTCATGAATGTCCTTATGGACAACGGCAGTAGCCTTAATCTACTCTACCAAGACACTGTCCGTAAAATGGGCATTGATCCTTCAAGAATCAAGCTCACCACAACTACCTTCAAAGGAACATTATCCGGCGTAGAAGCTCACTTCACGGGCTCAATTACATTGGCAGTCATTTCAGGCTCGCCGAACAACTTTTGAAGTGAAAGCTTGACCTTCAATATTGTCCCGCTCCGCAGTAGCTGCCATGCACTACTCGTGCGTACCGTTTTTGCTCATTTTAATGCGGTCCTACATTACGCCTATCTCCATCTTAAGATGCCCGTTCCACGCGGCGTCATCACGATAAACGGAAATACGGAATGCTCCCTCCGTACAAAGGAACATACTATGGCTACTGCGGCCGAAGTACAAAGCGGCATTATCAAGCCGCACATCTCGTCGGCCATCAAGCCGCTGGTCTCTATTAAACAGGACCGACCAATCTCAGAGCTGAATTAGCAGTTCGGCCTCGGTCGTCCGCCCCATATAGCCGCAAAGTTTGTACCACACATACATAATTTTGCACTTAAAATACCCTGGTCATCGGCGGAGGCACAATATGGACAGACCTACAATGCGGTCCACACTCTCATAGTCTTTTCTTTCTTTTTCTAACTATTTTTATCTTTTACCACAGGTGACTCAAAGCCTGGTCATCTTACGGACTCTTTCTGAGTTCGGCTTCGTATAAATAACCAAAGGCTATTCCTGCTAAGGAGTCCTTTCGCCGAGGCAAGGCAGCGCAGACGTGCGACAGGAGGTCCAAATGATTTTTGTAAGACCGCACTCTTCATTTCAAACCTGTAAAGTGCCTTTTTCCTCATGCTTCGACCCCGGCATGTCAAATAGCCCGGATAAGATTGCGTTTGACGTGTCAATCAGATTTCAGTGAATATAACCCGTATTCAGTATTCGCTTTTTCTACGAGCTGAATTTTGCTTCTTCGGTTGTTTCGCGCACGCACCTTGGCACAAATTGCCAGGGGCTCGATACGGCAACATATGAGTTGCCGACAAGTCCGAACAGCTTTTTAGCATACTTCGGCGTCACGAGTTTGGCCTTATATGCATCGGCTCTGAATCATGTCTTTGGTCAATAGTTGGGTTGCCCGGCTCCTGTGCTTACTACCTTACGTTCTGCCCTATCGGCTAGGGTAGTAAAGGAAGAACTACTATGATTGTGTTTCCGGTTCATCTGGTCAAGCACCTCAGTAGAGAAAGCCGAAAACTGACTGTCATAATGCAGCGAGAGGTGGTCAACCACTCGATGACTCATCGAAATCCTTCGCGATTCCTTCCGTATTACACGAAGGACCATTCTTCTGGTCACCCATGTAACGCACCGTATTCGGATAATCGCGTACATACCGGGGGCTATATCGTAGACCCACTATCAAACTCCTATGGCTAAGTGAAAGTGTTAAAGCCCTATAGTCTGTTTGCCTAGTTCACCGCATTAACACCTCCTTCACGGACCAAGACGTTGGGTCAAGAGTGATCAAGTGCTTTTCCGAACACCCCCGTATTATATGCAAGGGGGCCAAAGACGACAACTGGTAAACTTTCAGATTATACAAAAAACGGCCGCACAGGAGGAACCAAAACTTTCAGGCAAAAGTATAAAAAACATAGCCTTAATATATCATAATATTGTTTTTACAATTTCGGTACATTCACTCGAACATCATATCCTTCGAGCACTAACCCTCTATCAAGCGGGCACCCTCTAGGACATCCTCAAAATAATGCTCTGGCGTGTGATGGTCCTTGCCCTTGGGTGGACTCTTCGCTGCAATATCGGTGGCTTTCATCTTCGCCCAGTACGTCTTGACGCGGGCAAAGGCCATCCGTGCACCTTCAATGCACGTTGATCGCTTAACGGCGTCGATACGCGACACCACATCAACAAGTCGCTGCACCAAACCGAAATAACTATTCGGAATTGGCTCAGTTGGCTACAGCCGGACCACGACGTCCTCCATGGCAGATCCAGATATCTTGTGGAGCTCGGCCCACTGGGCCATCTGTTCGTTCAGCAACAACGGACGCTTTGGCATGCTGAATTGCGACCAGAAAAGCTTTTCCGTTGCATGTCCTTCTTGCGCTTGGAAAAACTGCGTCACATCGGAGACACTCTTCGGCAAGTCCAAAAATGCGTCTGGAGAACTCCACATTTGATTAAGCGGGGCATGCTTCAGATCGCCGAATTTAGTCTGTAATAAGAAGGGCTTACCGGCCGCGATATCCCCAGCTTGCCGGATCTCCTCCCGAGCCGCTCTAGACTCGGACCATGCTCTTCTCGCCTCTTGTAAGGCCTTGTTGAGATCAGCCGTTCTGGCTTTGTTATCCTTTTCGAGAAATTCGCATCGGATAGTGGCATCCATTAGCTCAAGCGCCATGGTAGATATTCTCTCCTCACACTAGCGCCGAGCAGCCTGTTCGGCCTTTAATTCAGCAGCTGCCTTCTCGGCAGCCGCATTACACATCCTGGCTTGCTCCTTGGCTCGGGCAAGCTCAGCCCGAAGGGTCTCAACTGCGGCAGCACTATCTACAGTTATGCATATCTCAGTATACAATTCTCAGCGTCATGCTCATATTATCGTATTTACATATACTGACTGCCCCAAGACATACCTTGCGCCTCGTCGAGCCGCCTGTTAATAAGCGTGATGTCGTCATCCGCCACATCAAGTTTCTGCTTCAGATCTGCAACCTCCGTGGATTGGGCAGTCGCCATGGATGTAACATCATGTGTTCCAATTAATTAGATTACTTCCTGGGTATATCTTTTCCGATCCTCTGATCGCCTCCCTTTGGATGCCAACCAGAGTCTCAGGGGCTACTATCTATATACAGGTGCATTTTCCACGTAGAAGTGCAATCGAAGATATTACATGGCATACCTTGAAGCCTCTTAGCAGGCCCATGAAGGCTTAATTCAATCCGCTTCTCGCGGACAGAATCCTCTCAACTACCGTACCCATTAAGGCGCGATGTTCCTCAGAGATGGACGCGGGAGTACGGACTCCCTTCGAAGGGATATGCTTACTCGACTCTAGAGTCGTCCCCAACTATAAACCGGATAGTCCAGTGCCTTTATTGTTGGTCCTCGTAGGGGCCGCACGCCCCGGACCCTGGACGGCCGAAGTATCACCTTCGAGCATAGTCTTCATTGTCCTTCGCACCACTTGTACGGGAGAGATCCTCCGGGACGACACCTCGGAGTCGTCTGCCCTATTGGGCGGGGAGGTCTGTGGAGGCGTCTCACTTTCCATCATATCAGGAAGTAGATCCCCCGAGGAGGAGGACTGTTGAGGAAGACTGCGTGTCGGACTGCAAACATATATTTTAGATGTTACCCTTGTAATCGGAAAAGAGCGGGATATGTTTAGGACACCCCTGTTCAATTACGATTCGGCTGAGGGCTTGTCCTTACGAAGGAACTGCGCGATAGCGTTGTCTTCCGAACCCGAACCACCTGATAGCGACATCTTCCCCCGCTTAGGAGACTTTACCTCCAAATCTTGAGAGGCGGTCCTCTTCTTCCCATGGGGAGGAGGGATGTCGGTTTCCCCTTCTCTTTTGTCTTCGGAAGAGGGAGTTCCAGTCTCCCCGGACATAGTGTATGGTGTACGTTTAGGATGGAGGCCACCTTTGGCCTTCTTGCTCTCCTCCTAGGCCTTAAAACCTGCCTGTTCCCAAGGAATCATGCCAACGGGACGGTTGGGTTGCCCACGCCCGTATTGATGAGAATCCCGAAATAAGGGGACACGATCTCTGCTTCGAGAAGAGTGCCAATAAAACCGCGTCTCGAAACATGGAGCGACATGCTAAAAAACGGTTCGAAATAATAACCGGGTGGAGACGTGATGTCACGCTACAAAAAGTTGTCAGCAGATTGGACTCGTGAAATATTATACTCTCTGCGGTTGTTTGTGGTATTTATTTTGCAGATCCGGACACGTTTTCTGTGTTTGAAGGATATTTTGGAGTATTCGGAGGAGCAATCCGCCTTGCAATGCCGAAGACAATCTGCGCGCCGGACACATCGTCATTGAAGCCTGGTTCAGGGGCTACTGAGGGAGTCCTGGATTAAGGAGTCCTCGGACGTCCGACATATGTGACGTGGGCCGGACTGATGGGCTGTGAAGATACAAGACAGAAGACTGTCTCCCGTGTCCGGATGGGACTCTCCTTGGCGTGGATGGCAAGCCTGGCGTTCAGATATGAAGATTCCTTTCTCTGTAACCAACTTTGTACAACCCTAGTCCCCTCCGGTGTCTATATAAACCGGAGGGTTTAGTCCATAGAGGTAATCATAATCATAATCATATAGGCTAGACTTCTAGGGTTTTAGCCATTACGATCTAGTGGTAGATCAACTCTTCTAATACTCATATTCATCAAGATCAATCAAGCAGGAAGTAGGGTATTACCTTCATAGAGAGGGCCCGAACCTGGGTAAACATCATGTCTTCCATCTCCTGTTACCATCGACCTTAGACGCACAGTTCAGGACCCCCTACCCGAGATCCGCCGGTTTTGACACCGACAATCTCCCCGGCAACGACGCCAGAAATCCTTCTTGCTACCTCTTGAGAATGCGTTGGTTTTCCCATGAAGAGGAAAGGGTGATGCAGCAAAGTAGCATAAGTATTTCCCTCAGTTTTGAGAACCAAGGTATCAATCCAGTAGGAGATAACACGAAAGTCACCTAGTACCTGCACAAACAATCAAGAACCTTGCAACCAACGCGATAAAGGGGTTGTCAATCCCTTCACGGTCACTCACAAAAGTGAGATCTGATAAATATAATAAAGTAAATATTTTTGGTATTTTTGTTGTATAGATTGGAAAGTAAAGATTGCAAAATAAAAGAACGGCAACAGAAATTGGCAAGTTGATGGAAACTAATATGATGTAAAATAGACCCGGGGGTCATAGGTTTCACTAGTGGCTTCTCTCGCTAAGCATGTATTACAGTGGGTGAACAAATTACTGCCGAGCAATTGATAGAAAAGCACATAATTATGAGAATATCTAACGCAATGATCATGAACATAGGCATCACGTTCGTGTCAAAGTAGACCAAAATGATTCTGCATCTACTACTATTACTCCACACATCAACCGCTATCCAGCATGCATCTAGAGTATTAAGTTCATAAGAACAGAGTAACGCATTAAGCAAGATGACATGATGTAGAGGGATAAACTCAAGCAATATGATATAAACCCATCTTTTTATCCTCGATGGCAACAATACAATATGTGCCTTGCTGCCCCTGCTGGCACTAGGAAAGGACACCGCAAGATTGAACCCAAAGCTAAGCACTTGTGTCCTATTGCAAGAAAGATCAATCTAGTAGGCCAAACTAAACCAATAATTCGAAGAGACTTGCAAAGATATCAAATCATGCATATAAGAATTCAGAGAAGAACCAAATATTATTCATAGATAGACTTAATCATAAATCCACAATTCATCGGATCTCGGCAAACACACTGCAAAAATATTACATCGAATAGATCTCCAAGAACACCAAGGAGAACTTTATATTGAGAATCAAAGATAGAGAAGAAGCCATCTATCTAACAACTATGGACCCGAAGGTCTGTGGTAAACCCTCCGTGATCGATTCCCCCTCCGGCGGAGCGCCGGAAAAGGCCCCAAGATGGGATCTCACGGGTACAGAAGGTTGCGGCGGTGGAAAAGTGGTTTCGCGGCTCTACCTGATGTTTCTAGGGTATAAGAGTATATATAGGCGGCAGAAATAGGTCGGTGGAGCTCCGTGGCTCTCCCGGAAAAGGCCGCAAGATGGGATCTCACGGGTACAGAAGGTTGCGGCGGTGGAAAAGTGGTTTCGTGGCTCTCCCTGATGTTTCTAGGGTATAAGAGTATATATAGGCGGCAGAAATAGGTCGGTGGAGCTCCGTGGGGCCCATGAGGGTGGGGGCGCGCCTACCCCCTGGGCGCGCCCTCCTGCCTCGTGGCCGCCTCGCGGAGTTCCAGACTTCAACTCCAAGTCTTCTGGATTGCGTTTGTTCCAAGAAAGATCATCGCGAAGGTTTCATTCCGTTTGGTATTCCTTTTCTGCAAAACACTGAAATAGGCAAAAAAACAGAAACTGGCACTGGGCCTTCGGTTAATAGGTTAGTCCCAAAAATAATATAAAAGAGCATATTAAAGCCCATTAAACATCCAAAATAGATAATATAATAGCATGGAACAATCAAAAATTATAGATACGTTGGAGACGTATTAGTGGTCGATAGAACTTGAGGGAATATTTGTTCCACCTTTAGCTCCTCGTTGGGTTCGACACTCTTACTTATTGAAAGAGGCTACAATTGATCCCCTATACTTGTGGGTTATCACCCGGTCACGCCCAGACATGCCCGGGCACCTCCCTCCACGTCATAGCCAGCCCATCTGACCCCACATGCATCCACAGAATCCTCGTCTCTTCGTTGGATGAATAAGAGAGCGACCGGCTCCGCCGGCCACGACCCAGGCGACAGAGGAAGCAGCTCGCGATGGCTTGCCAGAACCCGCGGCGACAACGGCATGGGCGGGGACCTCGCGGTTCACGCGGCTGACCTGGCCGCGTCGTGCGCACCAACGCGCGTGCTGGCCGCCGTGAACTGGCATCCGCGGGCGTGCTGGTCTGCGAGGCCGCCGGGCGTGCTGGCCTCCGCAGGAGCGCTGACCGCTGTGAACTGTCCTCTACGTGCTGACTGCATGGGCGCAGCCATTCGTGAGTAGCCATTGTTGGGCAATAAGCCGCGGCGATGCATCGAACGCGTTGGGTCCGCGGCGGGTCGAGTGTGTGCGTGCGTGTGGAGTGCATGGGCATGTCCGTGGGCCGGTATACCGTAGGTGTGTGTTTGTGTGTGTGTGTGTGTGTGTGTGTGTGTGTGTGTGTGTGTGTGTGTTGTCTTTTGGCGAGCGATGCGGGGCGATCGGGCACATTCTGTTGGAACTCACTGCGAGACGCGCACGTGTGCGAGCGCATAGCGGACGCGGCCAGAGCGTGCGGAGCGTGGAAGAGATCGCGGGCGAGTGGAGGCGTGGGTGCGTGCCAAGGGCGCCGGCTCGGGGCTATAAAGCCGTGTGGTGACGTTGTAACGCGTTGACATATCGAGTTCGTGCTCGAGGGAAAGGAAAGGGGCGTTCATGCACCGGAAATCTCCTGTGTCCATTGTCTCCTCTGTTCTTCTTCTTCCTCCTTCTTCTATCGTTCGTGCGCAGATAGTGAGAGAGCTAGAGAGAGAGAGAGAGAGAGAGCTAGGGTTTAGGGTTTTGGTTCCAACAATTGGCATCAGAGCCACATGGAGGGAGGAGTTCTCCGGCGATGTCCCTCGTCCCGTATGCCGGCGGATCGGGCAGCTCACTACCGCAGCCGGTGCCGATGCTCACCGGTGAGAACTACACCACGTGGGCAGTCAAAGTCGAGGCGAATCTCGATGCGGGTGGGCTGTGGGAGGTGGTGGTGGTGACGGAGGGCGTGGCGGCGGCGGTGATCGACAAGAAGGACAAGCTGGCACGGGCGTATCTGCTCGGGGCGCTGGAGGAGGATCTCCTGCTGCAGGTGGCGTCCAAGAAGACGCTGGCGGAGGTCTACGCCAGTCTAATGGCGCGGTTCGTCGGCGCGGATTGATTTCGGGCGGCGCGGCTGGGCACCGTCCGCGGGGAGTTCGAGCTGCTGCGCATGGCGAAGGGCGTCACGCTGGATGGGTTCGCCGGCAAGCTCGGTGGCATGGCGGCGCGCTTCGCGGGGCTCGGATCAACGCTGGAGGATGCCGCACTGGTGAAGAAACTGCTTGACTCCATGCCGGACCGCCTGTACCTAACGGTGGCTGGGATCAAGCAGTTTTGCGACGTGTCGACGATGGCATTCGAGGAAGCGCTGGGCCGTCTGAAGGTGTTCGATGAGTGGTTGCGACGGCATGGACAGGCCGGCGGCGAGTTAGCTGATGGCCAGCTCATGTACACGGCGGCGCAGTGGAGGGTGTGCAAGCGGCAACACGGTGGGGCTCGGGACGACGACGATGACGGCAGGATCGTGGCGTCAGGCAACGACGGCAACCGACACGGGCGTTGTTACAAGTGCGGCGAGCGTGGCCACTTCAAGAGGGAGTGCCCTCAGCTGTGGAAGGCGCCTGGCGGAGCATGCACTGTTGGTAGACGGCGATGTCGAGGACGCCGACGTGCTCTGAGCCGTAGCTTAGGAGGTGAAGTGTTTGGCAGTAGGCCGCGGCGATGCATCGATTGCGTCGGGCGCGTGTATGGGCGCGCGCCGGACGAGTTGGACGCGGCGGCTCCGCGGCGGGTCAAGTGTGTGCGTGCGTGTGGAGTGCACGAGCGTGTCCGTGGGCTGGTACACCGTAGGTGTGTGTTGTCTGTTGGCGAGCGATGCGGGGCGATCGGGCACGTTCTATTGGTGCTCACCGCAAGACGCGCGTTTGTGCGAGCGCATAGCGGACGCGGCCAGAGCGTGCGTAGCGTGGAAGAGATCGCGGGCGAGTGGAGGCGCGGGTGCGTGCCCAGGGTGCCGGCTCGGGGCTATAAAGCCGCGTTGTGACATTGTAACGGGTTGACACATCGAGTCCGTGCTCGAGGGAAAGGAAAGGGTCGTTCGTGCGCCGGAAATCTCCTGTGTCCACTGTCTCCTCTAATCTTCTTCTTCCTCCTTCTTTTGTCGTTCGCGCGCGGAGAGTGAGACAGCTACGCAGAGAGAGAGAGAGAGCTAGGGTTTAGGGTTTCGGTTCCAACAATTAGCATCAGAGCCACGTGGAGCGAGGAGTTCGCCGGCGATGTCCCTCGTCCCGTACGTCGGTGGATCGGGTAGCTCACTACCACAGCCGGTGCCGATGCTCGATCACCGGTGAGAACTACACCACGTGGGCAATCAAAGTCGAGGCCAATCTCAATGCGGCTGGGCTGTGGGAGGCGGAGGTGGTGCCGGAGGACGTGGCGGCTGAAGGAAATATTCCCAGGAGGCAATAATAAAGTTGTTATTTATATTTCCTTATATCATGATAAATATTTATTATTCATGCTAGAATGGTATTAACCAGAAACTTAGTACATGTGTGAATACATAGACAAACAGAGTGTCCTTAGTATGCCTCTACTTGACTAGCTCGTTAATCAAAGATGGTTAAGTTTCCTAGCCATAGACATGTGTTGTCATTTGATAAACAGCATCACATCATTAGAGAACGATGTGATGGACAAGACCATCCGTTAGCTTAGCACTATGATCGTTTAGTTTATTGCTATTGCTTTCTTCATGACTTATACATGTTCCTATGACTATGAGATTATGCAACTCCCAGATACCGGAGGAACACATAGTGTGCTATCAAACGTCACAACATAACTGGGTGATTATAAAGATGCTCTACAGGTGTCTCCCATGGTGTTTCTTGAGTTGGCATAGATCGAGATTAGGATTTGTCACTCCGAATGTCTGAGAGGTATCTCTGGGCCCTCTCGCTAATGCAATCACTATAAGCCTTGCAAGTAATGTGATTAATGAGTTATTTACGGGATGATGCATTATGGAACAAGTAAAGAGACTTGCCGGTAACGAGATTGAACTAGGTAAGGTGATACCGACGATCGAATATCGGGCAAGTAACATACCGATGACAAATGGAACAACGTATGTAGTTATGCGGTTTGACCGATAAAGATCTTCGTAGAATATGTAGGAGCCAATATGAGAATTCAGGTTCCGCTATTGGTTACTGAACGGAGGTGTGTCTCGGTCATGTCTACATAGTTCTCAAACCCGTACGGTCCGCACGCTTAACGTTTTTGTATTATGAGTTATGTTATTTGATGACCGACGGTTGTTTGAAGTCCCAGTTGAGATCACGGACATGACGAGGAGTCTCGAAATGGTCGAGACATTAAGATTGATATATCGGACCATGTTATTCGGACACCGGAAGTGTTCCGGATAGTTTCGGGTAAAATCGGAGTGCCGGAGGGGTTACCGGAACTCCCCGGGGGAACTAATGGGCCACCATGGGCCCTATTGGAGAGAGAGGAGGGCAGCCAGGGCAGGCTACCCCCCTCTTGGAGTCCTAATTGGACAAGGGAAGGCGGGGCGGCGCCCCCCTTTCTTACTCCCTCTCCCTCTCCTTCCTTCCCCCTCTCTCCCTGTTGGTGGAATCCTACTAGGACTTGGAGTCCTAGTAGGACTCCCCTCCTTGGGCACACCACCTAGGGCCGGCCGGCCTCCTCCTCCCTCCTTTATATACATGGGGAGGGGGGCACCCTAGAACACACAAGATGATCTTTTAGCTGTGTGCGGTGCCCCCCTCCACAAAAACACACCTCGGTCATATTGTCGTAGTGCTTAGGCGAAGCCCTGCACTGGTAACTTCATCATCACCGTCGCCACACCGTCGTGCTGACGGAACTCTCCCTCTTCCTAAACTGGATCAAGAGTACGAGGGACGTCATCGAGCTGAATGTGTGCTGAACACGGAGGTGCCGTACGTTCGGTGCTAGGATTGGTCGGATCGTTAAGACGTTCGACTACATCAACTGCGTTGAATAAACGCTTCCGCTTTCGGTCTACAAGGGTACGTGGACACACTCTCCCCGCTCGTTGCTATGCATCACATAGATAGATCTTGCGTGATCGTAGGTAAATTTTTTGAAATACTGCGTTCCCCAACAGTGGCATCCGAGCTAGGTCTATTCGTAGATGTTATATGCACGAGTAGAACACAAAGATTAGTGGGCAATAATTGTCATACTGCTTACCAGCATGTCATACTTTGATTCGACGGTATTGTTGGATGAAGCGGCCCAGACCGACATTACATGACCGCGTTCATGACACTGGTTCTACCGCCGTGCTTCGCACACAGGTGGCTAGTGGGTGTCTGTTTCTCCAACTTTACTTGAATCGAGTGTGACTACGCCCGGTCCTTGTTGAAGGTTAAAACAACACACTTGACGAAAAATCGTTGTGGTTTTGATGCGTAGGTAAAAACGGTTCTTGCTAAGCCCATAGCAGCCACGTAAAACTTGCAACAACAAAGTAGAGGTCGTCTAACTTATTTTTGCAGGGCATGTTGTGATGTGATATGGTCAAGACATGATGATATATAAATTGTTATATGAGATGATCATGTTTTGTAAAAGTTATCGGCAACTGGCAGGAGCCTTATGGTTGTGGCTTTATTGTATGAAATGCAATCGCCATGTAATTGCTTTACTTTATCACTATGCGGTAGCGATAATCGTAGAAGCAATAGTTGGCGAGACGACAACGATGCTTCGATGGAGATCAAGGTGTCAAGCCGGTGACGATGGTGATCATGACGGTGCTTTGGAGATGGAGATCAAAGGCACAAGATAATGATGGCCATATCATATCACTTATATTGATTGCATCTGATGTTTATCCTTTATGCATCTTATTTTACTTAGTTCGGCGGTAGCATTATAAGATGATTTCTCACTAAATTTCAAAGTATAAGTGTTCTCCCTGAGTATGCACCATTGCTATAGTTCGTCGTGTCGAGACACTACATGATGATCCGGTGCGATAAGCTCTATGTTCACATACAACGGGTGCAAGCCAGTTTTGCACACGCATAATACTCGGGTTAAACTTGACGAGCCTAGCATGTGCAGATATGGCCTCGGAACACTGAGACCGAAAGGTCGAGCATGAATCATATAGTAGATATGATCAACATAGTGATGTCCACCATTGAAAACTACTCCATCTCACGTGATGATCGGACATGGTTTAGTTGATTTGGATCACGTGATCACTTAGATGATTAGATGGATGTCTATCTAAGTGGGAGTTCTTAAGTAATATGATCAATTGAACTTTAATTTATCATGAACTTAGTACATGATAGTATTTTGCATGTCTATGTTTTTGTAGATCAATGTCCCGTGCTACTGTTCCTTTGAATTTTAATGCGTTCCTAGAGAAAGCTAAGTTGAAAGATGATGGTAGCAATTACACGGACTGGGTCCGTAACTTGAGGATTATCCTCATTGCTGCACACAAGAATTGCGTCCTGGAAGCACCGCTAGGTGCAAGACCCGCTGCAGGAGCAACACTGAACATTGTGAACGTCTGGCAGAGCAAAGCTGATGACTACTCGATAATTCAGTGTGCCATGCTTTACGGCTTAGAACCGGGACTTCAACGATGTTTTGAACGTCATGGAACATACGAGATGTTCCAGGAGTTGAAGTTAATATTTCAAGAAAATGCCCGGATTGAGAGATATGAAGTCTCCAATAAGTTCTACAGCTGCAAAATGGTGGAGAATAGTTCTGTCAGTAAATATATACTTAGAATGTCTGGGTACCACAACCACTTGACTCAACTGGGAGATAACCTTCCTGATGATAGTGTCATTGACAGAGTTCTTCAATCACTGCCACCAAGCTACAAAAGCTTCGTGATGAACTATAATATGCAAGGGATGAATAAGACAATTCCCGAGCTCTTCACGATGCTAAAGGCTGCGGAGGTAGAAATCAAGAAGGGGCATCAAGTGTTGATGGTTAACAAGACCACTAGTTTCAAGAAAATGGGCAAAGGGAAGAAGGGGAACTTCAAGAAGAACAGGAAGCAAGTTGCTGCTCAAGTGAAGAAGCCCAAGTCTGGACCTAAGCCTGAGACTGAGTGGTTCTACTGCAAAGGGACTGGTCACTGGAAGCGGAACTACCCCAAGTATTTGGTGGATAAGAAGGATGGCAAAGTGAAAGGTATATTGATATACATGTTATTGATGTGTACCTTACTAATGCTCGCAGTAGTGCATGTGTATTTGATACTGGTTTTGTTGCTCATATTTGCAACTCGAAATAGGGACTACGGATTAAATGAAGATTGGCTAAGGACGAGGTGACGATGCGCGTGGGAAATGGTTCCAAAGTCGATGTGATCGCCGTCGGCACGCTACCTCTACATCTACCTTCGGGATTAGTTTTAGACCTGAATAATTGTTATTTGGTGCCAGCATTAAGCATGAACATTATATCTGGATCTTGTTTGATGTGAGATGGTTATTCATTTAAATCGGAGAATAATGGATGTTCTATTTATATGAGTAATATCTTTTATGGGCATGCACCCTTTATGAGTGGTCTATTTTTGTTGAATCTCGACAGTAGTCACACACATCTTACATTCTTAAGAAGTTGATCCCCACTACTACCAATTCTCTCAACATGCACACTATCCACATCATCATCATGCCATGTCATCATTCAGTTTTGCAATCCATTCACTACCGGACTCGCGGTCTATGCCTACGGCCACGGGCCGTCGGCATAGGCCCAATAGCCGTCGGCATAGATCTGCGGCCGGTGCCGCCGCCGGCATATCCCGTCGGTGTAGATCACGCCAACAGATTTCTG
The DNA here is from genome assembly GCA_021605145.1 of Aegilops bicornis. Taxonomy (NCBI): domain Eukaryota; kingdom Viridiplantae; phylum Streptophyta; class Magnoliopsida; order Poales; family Poaceae; genus Aegilops; species Aegilops bicornis. The sequence goes on along the minus strand of CM038675.1, from coordinate 46,086,157 downwards.
CCGGACCGTCGGCATAAAAATGCCGCCGGCATAGGCGGCTATGCCGACGGGCTCGCATGCCTGCCGGCATAGATTAGCCGTCGGCGTAGTTTTCCGTCGGACGGCAGAACGGACGGCGCCAAAACTGCTGGCGGTTAGGGGCGACGCGTGGCGAAGATATGCCTACGGCAAAGCCGCCGGCATAGATTTATATCTATGCCGACGGCATAGCCGTAGGCATATCTTCGCCACGTGTCGCTCCCTGGTTTAACCTGGCGGCAGGGCTATGCCTACGGCCAAGCCATCGGCATAGATTTATATCTATGCCGACGGCTTTGCCGTAGGCATAGACCTGCCACGTGTCGCCTCCTGGTGGTCCTGGGCGTATCTATGCCGACGGCTTTGCCGTAGAGCATAGTTTTTTTTCCTGTTTTCTTTTCCAATTCATTTGACAACATTTCAAAACAGAATAATATGAAATATGACAGTCCATCAACATCATTTAAACATAGTCAAGATCATCACCGGCGGAAGTCCACGAACATAAGAATAGTGCAAGACATGAAACATCATAAAAGTTGAAACATGAAAGACATGCCACAACGGCCGCATACACCATCGACATCAAGCACCACCGAGTCCACCTCCGCCAAAACCACCACCACCACCGAGTCCACCTCCGCCAAAACCACCACCAAGTCCACCTCCGCCAAAACCGCCACCGCCAAGTCCTCCTCCGCTTAAATCGCCACCGCGACCACCATCACGGCCAGATCGGAGGATCGGGTCGACGGAGCAGGAGTCGAGCCACCGTCCCCTACATGTTTGAAAGAAGTTTCTAACGGTAAATATGACATGATAGTGTTGAATGAACGAGAACTAGTTTGTCATTAGTTAGGCAAATTTACTAACCGGAGTATCACCGCCTAGTGCCAGCCATTCCTCGAACGTGGGAAGGTGTGGGCGCCTCTCCAGGTGGTGGTGGGGGTCCAACTTGTGGTGGCTCCGTGCGGTTAGTCCAAGACGCCAAGATAGCCTGGATGTTAGTTAAACAAGTCCACTTAGAAACAAGCCGTGATCAACAAAGTCAGAAGGAATGAAAGTGCAAATTTGAGCTTGGTTTAAGAGGGCAAACCTAACCGCCATCGCTTGACGGCTGTAATCATCGTTTGCCTTCACTCGTTGCAAGTACTCCCTCACCTCAATATGCCTATGCTCGAGAAAGGCCTGATATGCCTACAAAATTGAGGTTGTTTCTAAGTGGGCAGTGATGAAAATAAACTAAGAAAGATAGAGACAAAGAAGATAAGGGAAGTACTTACAAAGACGTTGGCGGTCTAAGGGAGGTCATGAACGCCTGCATTCTCTAACGGGCTCGGGTTGGTAGCTCGAAGCCGTGTGTACGAGATCGACGGAGTGATCAAGCCATCGAAACACGGATACCGGCCATGGGACTTACCCTGGATGGCCACCACCGCCGTGTCGTTGATCTGAGACTGGGCGACCTCAGGAACGGGAACATCCGGATGCAACTTCTGATAGTTCTGAGTGTAAGACTCCAGGTGTTTCTCGGTGTTGCCGTAGTACTGGCTCTCGCCCTCCTTGCGGTCACTCCGCCATGGGCCAGCTTCCACGACTCCATGTCCGAGAGCGGCCTCGCAACTTGTCCTCCCGCAACGCCAAGCGAAGTTAGCCATACATAAGAACATGACGGTAAAGAAGAACTAAAATGCATCTTTCATATAGATATACCTTCATGGCCTTGAAGCCCCAAAGTGGTTCCTGTTTCCTTGGCCGTGTGTCCTGCCTTTTTCCACGGTTAGCCCGGCCTTGATGCTCTTGGCAACAAACTCGGATCGCCACCGACCCACCTATCCACCAAACACGCCCATCCGTCATGCCTTCCATAGCACCAACGAGGAACAACCTATGCAAATTTTGGAAGCATGACATGTGAGCAAGAAACATATAGTTGACTCCTTGAAACAATGAAAAGTCAAGAATAGTTACCATCATGAACTGCTCTCGCTCATGGTAATTTTGTCCCTCTGCTTGAGTTTTGGTCATCTTTTGTTGCAGGTAGATGTGGTAGTAATCCGTGAGACGGCAACCCAACGCACCTCGATCAAGAATCGACGAGCTTTCTTCTTTGCAGACGCAAGTAAGACCACGTCGACTCTGGCCTTGTGCTCGTCAAGAACTCTATAGAGTTGCTGCAATCATGCATAAACCAGAAGCAAACAAGGCATGAGTTGAGTGATTCAATGATAAACTATGAACGAAACTAAAGACAAGTGATTCAAAATGGAACTTACCCAAAATTTGGTGATCACGGCCTTAGCGGCCGTCCAGACTCAGCGTTACAGCAAGCCTCGTAGTGGGCCCAGCTTGTGGGCCAAAACACGCATTGTGGGTCCCCTGTCCGTCATGGGCAGAATAGGCCAGGCCAAAACTGCTTCAACAGGACGGTGAGAAGGCCGTTCGGTTTACGGCCCTTTCCGTGAAGGATCCGATTCATCGCAAAAGAATCAAAGGGTTGCCATGTGTACAATAAAAAATGTTGTCATGTGTTGAAAGTATGATTGAGATGCACTTACTCTGTCCTCAAGAGGTTCAATGAGCCACTTGTGCGCCTCGATAGAAGGTGGTGTAGGTACTCACGGCATTACCACGCAGCCACCCCTGCGGAGCACCCGGTGGCAAGTCACTCCACAACTCGGGTCAACCTCCCTCCACCCTCCTCGCCCTCCTCGGCCTCCTCCTCCTCGGCCTCCTCCTCCTCGGCCTCCTCCTCCGCGGCCTCCTCCTCCTCGGCCTCCTCCTCCTCGGCATCAGGAATATACTCCTCCTCCTCGGGACTCGAAGCTGCATCGGCATAGGGAGGGCATCGAAGAAGACCCTCCTATTTCGGACACGGCCCGGAGTTTTTTGGCACGGTTGCCTCTCCCCCACCTCCTCGTCCTCTAGGGGCTCTCCCCCCACCCCCTCCTCCTCTAGGGTCTCCTCCCCCGACCCCTCCACCTCCCTGTGAGGTGCCATCCTCGCGTAGTCGGGAGGGAACCTTGTGGGCTCGTCCACTCCGAGTAAGTCCTCCTTTGATTTTACTGAGGAAACTGGCACCGCTGGACTTGCCCATGATTAGCAAACCTGCATTGAGAAGAGAATAAACAATTAGTAAGGATATAAAAAACAAGCATACAGGAAAGACATTAATAACGGAAAAGAACATTATTAAAAGAACATACATTTTCTAGAACCCATATGAATCATCACTCTGTAATCTATTTGTCGACCGGTCTCATCATCACTATCCCGCATATCTTCTTCGTTTTCGGCGGAGGTGGAGGCTCTTCCTCATCGTTAGCGCCAAGCGTCTTCATTTAACTTTTCAAGCATAATTATGTCTCTTTGATTCACAATTGCCTCACCATCAATCCGGCAGCCGTCGTCGTTTGGGTCCAGGTCAACATAACCCAAGTCATCATCCTCCTTGTTTCGGACCACGTCATCATGTTCCTCTTGAAAAAACACTCCCTCGTATGTCATGGGGTTTATGTTGTAGTAATCATCATCGTTCGGGTCCGGTAGCTTACCATGTGGCGACACCTTGGACACAACTTCCCAACCCTTTAGGTACTCTTTCTGGCATGGGTAAGGCAGATAATATACTTGTGTGCCCTGGGTAGCGGCGATAAAGATATCAGCTCCGGCATAGACGGTTGATGGTTTAACTTCAACTAAACCAATAGAAGGCGTATGTCTCAGACCCTTTTTGGGGTCGAACCATCGGCATTTGAACACAGTGAGACTTAGGTGTTTACGGCCACATTTGAATGTAAGCTCGTATATTTTTCCTACCCTTCCGTAGTAATCTACATTATTATCTCCTTCGGTGAAGACTCCGGTATTTATGGTTTTGGGATCAGGCCGACTGCTCTGGTGCTCCTCTGTATGGAAGCGATACCCATTCACATCATACTTTTGGCATGTCATGACGGTAGGGTCAAAACCCATGGAAACCCATCTCAATTCTTCATCCATTGATTCGTTCGGAGAACAACAGGGAGGCGCCGCCGAAATCCTGTCTCGGAACGGGGTAGAGCATGAACAACGTACCCAATCTACACATCCTCGGGCTGTCCGTGGAAAGCGCTGGACAATCCGAAAGAGCTGCGGTGATAAATATGCAATTGAATGCATATTTATCGATGCAACCTTTCAGACGGGAGACCTAGGTTACGCGACTTGATGTGAAAATTCAATCTAGTGACATGGAAAAAGTGGACGAGGTCATGGAATTGTTGCTCACCCTCCAATGTAGTCGATCAAAGGAGAGGGACGATCCTGGACCAACACCTCCAACGTCGACGATCACTCCACGAAGATGGAACACCACAAATCCTGTTAATTACACCGAGTGAAAAAAAATTAGGTCATCACATCACATTAAGCATTGATACTTTTGACTATGAAAAAAAACATATTTTGTCAACTGTCAAATTTGGAAGCACTTATCATATCGCAATTTAGGTCATCACCTCACATTAAGCATTGACAAATCAATTTTTTTAGCAAGATCATCATGATGAAATAACCACTTATCGTATCCCAAATTTGAAGCACATCTCACATAGCTACTTAACAATATCACAAACTGAAAATAAAATCTTCGTTAACAATTTTATGAACTAAGTGACTCAAGTTGCTTTTTTAACTATGATAATCCATTTTGCCGCTAGCAAGCTAACCGTAGCAAAATAATTCCTTTTGCGGAGATTCCTCCATCCATCTAAGATACATACAACATTCATCCATTTAGCAACCTAAGAACATCCAACATCCATCCATGCATCCATTCATACATCCAACAATAGCTAAATAATGCAAAAAAATGAAAAAAAAGAGTGTTAGCTCACCGGGCAGAGAGGTGTCACGCTGGTGGAGTAGGAGGCAGGGGCCGGCGGTGCAGGTGAGGGGAGGGCCGGGGCGGAGCTGGGCCGGCCGGGGATGGCCGGGGCGGAGCTGGGGCGGCCGGGGATGGCCGGGACACGGCAGGGCGCGGGCCAAAGGGGCCGGGTCGGGTCGAGGAGGGAGGCGGGCCGGCTGAGCGGGCGTCCACGCACGGGCGGCCGGGTCGAGGAGGGAGGGGCGGAGCCGGCTGGAGCGAGGGCGGCCGAGCGAGCAGGGCGGCAGGGACGAGAGGTGGGGTGGGATGGGGTGGCGGCGACCCGGTGGGGGCGGCAGGCGAGAGAGGGCGGCAGCAGGGCGGGGGAGAATGCAGCGGCGCTGGTGGAGGAGGCGGGCGGCGACAGTGAGGGGGTCGATTTGCTATCGGCGTGAGTGGTGGAGGTGGCCGGTGAGGATAAGGGCAAGCTATGCGACGCTAAGCCGTCGGCATAGGTACCGATACGTGGCACCTATGCCGACGGCTTAGCCGTAGAGCATAGCTATATTTTATTTTTAATGCTTTTAATAGCTTATATTTTTTCTTCTTTCTGTTTTTTTTTTTCATATAAATTTTTGATGTTTTTATAGTCATCAGTTATATTTCTATACACAGAGGGAAAGTGAAGGCGCAACGTGGCATATTTTTTTTTTTTTGCAACAACTTTTATACATGTTTAACATTTAAAAAAAATATTATTAACTGTCTTCAAATATATTTTTAGTGTATATTATTTTCATACCATTGAAAAGTTTTGTTAACATATAAAATGAGGGACCGACGCGTCCGTTTCCCCCCTCCGGGTGCCGGCGGCGGCGCCGTTCGTGAGGGGGGCCACACACCGGAGACGCGTGCCGCCTCTTCGGACATGCCACAACACCACCCCGCATGTATGAGGGCCCGGTACGACGCTCCGGTGGCATTGCTATCCCCCAGGCCCCTGGCCCCGCCTAACCCTATAGCGTTTGACCACGGGATCTAGCCCTTTGACTTTGCACGGACGGGCTTTGACCAGCGGACCTCTCCACCCGGTTGTGTTAGGTCGGCCCATAGGAACACTTTGGAGCAACATCCGGGTCAGGCCCACAGCTACATCCACTCCGTGTAGACCCGACGCGTCCGTTTCCCCCCTCCAGGTGCCGGCGGCGGCGCCGTCCGTGAGGGGGGGGGGCACACCCCGGAGACGCGTGCTGGGCGTTTGCAACCGCCTCAACACTTCCAGATTTGTGACAGGCCGCCTACGCAAGATTTGACGGTATGCTAGCCCCGGAGGCCGCCGGCCATCGTCAGAGACGTGCGAAGAGCAATCCAGCGTAGATAGAAGTGTTCAGATACTTCTCCATCACAAAAATTACGAAAAATTACCATTAGTCCTATAGCACATGTGCCCACGTTGTGTAAAAACTCATGATTTTATCGCGCTCCAAGTATTTAATAATATTCACGCTGCATCGTTATCGCAGAACGTCTACTACCGCTTTCATTGCCGTCCGTGAGGGGGGCCACACACCGAGACGTGCCGCCTCTTCGGACATGCCACAACACCACCCGCATGTATGAGGGCCCAGACGACGCCTCCGGTGGCATTGCTACCCCCTGTGGCCCCGTCCGCCTAACCCTATAGCGTTTGACCACGGGATCTAGCCCTTTGACTTTGCAGACGGGCTTTGCCCAGCGGACCTCTCCACCCGGTTGTGTTAGGTCGGCCCATAGGAACACTTTGGAGCAACATCCGGGCCAGGCCCACAGCTACATCCACTCCGTGTAGACCCGACGCGTCCGTTTCCCCCCTCCAGGTGCCGGCGGCGGCGCCGTCCGTGAGGGGGGGGGGACACCCCGGAGACGCGTGCTGGGCGTTTGCAACCGCCTCAACACTTCCAGATTTCTGAGAGGCCGCCTACGCAAGATTTGACGGTATGCTAGCCCCCGGAGGCCGCCGGCCACAGTCGTAGACGTGCGAAGAGCAATCCGCGTAGAGGGAAGTGTTCAGATACTTCTCCATCACAAAAAATTACGAAAAATTACCATCAGTCCTATAGCACATGTGCCCACGTTGTGTAAAAACTCATGATTTTATCGCGCCCAAGTATTTAATAATATTCACGCTGCATCGTTATCGCAGAACGCCTACTACCGCTTTCATTGCCGTCCGTGAGGGGGCCACACACCGGAGACGCGTGCCGCCTCTTCCGGACATGCCACAACACCACCCCGCATGTATGAGGGCCTGCACGACGCCTCCGGTGGCATTGCTACCCCAGTGGCCCGGCCCCGCCTAACCTTGTAGCGTTTGACCACGGGATCTAGCCCTTTGACTTTGCAGACGGGCTTTGACCGATGGACCTCTCCACCCGGTTGTGTTAGGTCGGCCCATAGGAACACTTTGGAGCAACATCCGGGTCAGGCCCACAGCTACATCCACTCCGTGTAGACCCGACGCGTCTGTTTCCCCCCTCCAGTCTTTGGCCAAGGGCGGCCGTCCGTGAGGGGGGGGCACCGGAGACGCAGCGTCCGGGCGTTGCAACCGCCTCAACACTTCCAGATTTGTGAGAGGCCGCCACGCAAGATTTGATTGTATGCTAGCCCCGAGGTCAGCCGCCACAACAGAGCGTCATAAGAGCAATCCGCGTAGATGGAAGTGTTCGAGATACTTCTCCATCACAAAAATTATGAAAAATTACCATCAGTCCTATAGCACATGTGCCCACGTTGTGTAAAAACTCATGATTTTATCGCGCTCCAAGTATTTAATAATATTCACGCTGCATCGTTACCGCAGAACGTCTACTACCGCTTTCATTACCGTCCGTGAGGGGGGGCCACACACCGAGACGCTGCGTACGCCTCTTCGGACATGCCACAACACCACCCGCATGTATGAGGGCCCCAGACGACGCCTCCGGTGGCATTGCTACCCCAGGGCCCGTCCGCCAAACCTCAGAAGCGTTTGACCACGGGATCTAGCCGCTTTGACTTTGCAGACGGGCTTTAACCAGCGGACAACTCAACCCGGTTGTGTTCGGTCGGCCAATAGGAACACTTTTGAGCAACATCAGGGTCATGCCCACATCTACATCAACTCCGTGAAGACCCGACGCGTCTGCTTCTCCCCTCCGGTGCGGCGTGGCGCCGTCCGTGAGGGGGGCACCGGAGACGCTGCAGCGTCGGGCGTTGCAACCGCCTCAACACTTCCAGATTTGTGAGAGGCCGCCACGCAAGATTTGACGGTATGTTAGCTCGGAGGCCGCCGCCACAACAGAGACGTCAAGCGAAGAGCAATCCGCGTAGATGGAAGTGTTCGATACTTCTCCATCACAAAAATTACGAAAAATTACCATCAGTCCTATAGCACATGTGCCCACGTTGTGTAAAAACTCATGATTTTATCGCGCTCCAAGTATTTAATAATATTCACGCTGCATCGTTATCGCAGAACGTCTACTACCGCTTTCATTGCCGTCCGTGAGGGAGGGGCCACACACCGGAGACGCAGCGTCGCCTCTTCGGACATGCCACCACACCATCCCGCATGTATGAGGGCCTGGTACGACGCTCCGGTGGCATTGCTACACCCCGGGGCCCCGTCCCGCCTAACCTCAGAAGCGTTTGACCACGGGATCTAGCCCTTTGACTTTGCAGACGGGCTTTGACCAGTGGACCTCTCCACCCGGTTGTGTTAGGGTCGGCCCATAGGAACACTTTGGAGCAACATCCGGGTCAGGCCCACAGCTACATCCACTCCGTGTAGACCCGACGCTGCTTTCTCCAGGTGCCGGGCGGCGGCGCTGTCCGTGAGGGGGCACCTCGGAGACGCTGCTGGGCGTTGCAACCGCCTCAACACTTCCAGATTTAGAGAGGCCGCCACGCAAGATTTGACTGTATGTTAGCCCGGAGGCCGCGGCCACGGTCGTGAGACGCATGCGAAGAGCAATCCGCGTAGAGGGTAGTGTTCAGATACTTCTCCTTCACAGAAAAATTATGAAAAATTACCTTCAGTCCTATAGCTCATGTGCCCTCGTTGTGTAATAAACTCATGATTTTATCGCGCTCCAAGTATTTAATAATATTCCCGCTGCAACGTTATCGCAGAACGACTACTTCCGGTTCATTGCCGTCCGTGAGGGGGGCCACACACCGGAGACGCGTGCCGCCTCTTCGGACATGCCACAACACCACCCCGCATGTATGAGGGCCCGGTACGACGCTCCGGTGGCATTGCTACCCCCCCAGGGCCCCCGTCCCGCCAAACCCTGTAGCGTTTGACCACGGGATCTAGCCCTTTGACTTTGCACGGACGGGCTTTGACCAGTGGACCTCTCCACCCGGTTGTGTTAGGTCGGCCCATAGGAACACTTTGGAGCAACATCCGGGCCAGGCCCACATCTACATCCACTCCGTGTAGACCCGACGCGTCTGTTTCCCCCCTCCGGTGCGGCGGCGCCGTCCGTGAGGGGGCACCCCGAGACGCAGCGTCTGGGCGTTGCAACCGCCTCAACACTTCCAGATTTGTGAGAGGCCGCCACGCAAGATTTGACGGTATGCTAGGCCGGAGGCCGGCAATACGGTCAGAGACGTCGCGAAGAGCAATCCGCGTAGATGGAAGTGTTCAGATACTTCTCCATCACAAAAATTACGAAAAATTACCATCACCCTATAGCACATGTGCCCACGTTGTGTAAAAACTCATGATTTTATCGCGCTCCAAGTATTTAATAATATTCACGGTGCATCGTTATCGCATGAACGTCTACTACCGCTTTCATTGTCGTCCGTGAGGGGCCACACACCGGAGACGCGTGCGCCTCTTCGGACATGCCACAACACCACCCGCATGTATGAGGGCCTGCACGACGCCTCCCGTGGCATTGCTACCCCTGTGGCCCCGCCCGCCAAACCCTCAGAAGCGTTTGACCACGGGATCTAGCCCTTTGACTTTGCACGGACGGGCTTTGACCGGTGGTCCTCTCCACCCGGTTGTGTTAGGGTCGGCCCATAGGAACACTTTGGAGCAACATCCGGTCAGGCCCACAGCTACATCCACTCCGTGTAGACCCGACGCGTCTGCTTCCCCCCTCCAGTGCCGGCGGCGCCGTCCGTGAGGGGCACCCCTGAGACGCAGCGTGCTGGGCGCAATCGCCTCAACACTTCCAGATTTTTGAGAGGCCGCCTATGCAAGATTTGACGGTATGTTAGCCCGAGGTCAGCCGCCACAACAGAGACGCATGAAGAGCAATCCGCGTAGATGGAAGTGTTCAGATACTTCTCCATCACAAAAATTACGAAAAATTACCATCAGTCCTATAGCACATGTGCCCACGTTGTGTAAAAACTCATGATTTTATCGGCGCTCCAAGTATTTAATAATATTCACGGTGCATTGTTACCGCAGAAGCGTCTACTACCGCTTTCATTGCCGTCCGTGAGGGGGGCCACACACCGAGACGCGTGCGCCTCTTCGGACATGCCACAACACCACCCCGCATGTATGAGGGCCCAGACGATGCTCGGTGGCATTGCTACCCTGTGGCCCTGGCCCCGCCTAACCCTCGTAGCGTTTGACCACGGGATCTAGCCCTTTGACTTTGCACGGACGGGCTTTGACAAGTGGACCTCTCCACCCGGTTGTGTTAGGGTCGGCCCATAGGACCACTTTCGAGCAACATCCGGGCCAGTACCTCAGCTACTTCCACTCCGTGTAGACTCGTCGAGTCCGTTTCCCCCCTCGGTTTCCGGCGGCGGAGCCGTTCGTGAGGGGGGCCACGCACCGGAGACGCGTGCCGCCTCTTCGGACATGCCACAACACCACCCGCATGTATGACGGCCAAGACGACGCCTCCGGTGGCATTACTTCTGTGGCCCCCGTCCCCGCCTAACCTCAGAAGGCGTTTGACCACGGGACCTAGCCCTTTGACTTTGCAGACGGGCTTTGACCAGTGAACCTCTCCACCCGGTTGTGTCGGGTCGGCCGAGAGGGACACCGGGAGCAACATCCGGCCAAATCCACAGATACATCCACTCCGTAGACCCGACGCGTCTGCTTTCTCCGGTGCGGGCGGCGCCGTCCGTGAGGGGGGGGCACACGGAGAGGAGTCTTTGGCGTTGCAACCGCCTCAACACTTCCGGACTTGTGAGAGCCCGCCACGCAAGATTTGACGGTATGCTACCCCGAGGCCACGGCCACAACAGAGACGCGAAGAGCAATCCGTGAGAGGGAAGTGTTCAGATACTTCTCCATCACAAAAATTATGAAAAATTACCATCGGTCATTTAGCACATGTGCCCACGTTGTGTAAAAACTCATGATTTTATCGCGCTCCAAGTATTTAATAATATTCACGCTGCATCGTTATCGCAGAACGCCTACTACCGCTTTCATTGCCGTCCGTGAGGGGGCCACACACCGAGACGCGTGCGCCTCTTCTGACATGCCACAACACCACCCGCATGTATGAGGGCCTGCACGACGCCTCCCGTGGCATTGCTACCCCAGTGGCCCCGTCCCGCCTAACCTCAGAAGCGTTTGACCAGTGGATCTAGCCCTTTCACTTTGCACGGATGGGCTTTGACCAGTGGACCTCTCCACCCGGTTGTGTTAGGTCGGCCCATAGGAACACTTTGGAGCAACATCCGGGTCAGGCCCACAGCTACATCCACTCCGTGTAGACCCGACGCATCCGTTTCCCCCCTCCAGGTGCCGGCGGCGGCGCCGTCCGTGAGGGGGGGGGGCACCCCCCGGAGACGCGTGCTTGGCGTTTGCAACCGCCTCAGCACTTCCAGATTTGTGAGAGGACGCCTATGCAAGATTTGACGGTATGCTAGCCCTCGAGGCCGCCACATCGTAGACGTCACGAAGAGCAATCAGCGTAGATGGAAGTGTTCAGATACTTCTCCATCACAAAAATTACGAAAAATTACCATCACCCTATAGCACATGTGCCCACGTTGTGTAAAAACTCATGATTTTATCGCGCCCAAGTATTTAATAATATTCACGGTGCATCGTTACCGCAGAACGCGTCTACTACCGCTTTCATTGCCGTCCGTGAGGGGGGCCACACACGAGACGCGTGCCGCCTCTTCGGACATGCCACAACACCACCCCGCATGTATGAGGGCCAGACGATGCTCCGGTGGCATTGCTACCCCGGTGGCCCCTGGCCCCGCCTAACCACCGTAGCGTTTGACCACGGGATCTAGCCCTTTGACTTTGCAGACGGGCTTTGACAAGTGGACCTCTCCACCCGGTTGTGTTAGGTCGGCCCATAGGAACACTTTGGAGCAACATCCGGCCAGGCCCACAGCCTACATCCACTCCGTGTAGACTCGTGCGTCTGCTTTCCCCCCTCCGGGTGCGGGCGTGGCGCGCCGTGTCGTGAGGGGCCACGCCGGAGACGCTGCCGCCTCTTGGACATGCCACAACACCACCCCGCATGTATGAGGGCCGTGACGACGCTCCGGTGGCATTGCTACCCCAGGGCCCCGTCCGCCTAACCCTGTAGCGTTTGACCACGGGATCTAGCCCTTTGACTTTGCAGACGGGCTTTGACGGTGGACCTCTCCACCCAGTTGTGTCGGGTCGGCCGAGAGGGACACCGGGGAGCAACATCCGGGCCAAACCCACAGCTACATCCACTCCGTGTAGACCCGACGCGTCTGCTTTCCCCCCTCCGGTGCGGCGGGCGCCGTCCGTGAGGGGGGGGCACACCGGAGAGGAGTGCTGGGCGTTGCAACCGCCTCAACACTTCCAGACTTGTGAGAGGCCGCCACGCAAGATTTGACGGTATGCTACCCCGAGGTCAGCCGCCACGGTCGTGAGACGTGCGAAGAGCAATCCAGCGTAGAGGGAAGTGTTGAGATACTTCTCCATCACGAAAAATTATGAAAAATTACCATCAGTCCTATAGCACATGTGCCCACGCCAGTAAAAACTCATGATTTTATCGCTCCAAGTATTTAATAATATTCACGCTGCATCGTTATCATGAACGTCTACTACCGCTTTCATTGCCGTCCGTGAGGGGGGCCACAACCGAGAAGCTGCATCGCCTCTTGGACATGCCACAACACCACCCGCATGTATGAGGGCCCGACGACGCTCCGGTTGCATTGCTACCCCAGGGCCCCGTCCCGCCTAACCTCAGTAGCGTTTGACCACGGGATCTAGCCCTTTGACTTTGCAGACGGGCTTTGACGGTGGACCTCTCCACCCGGTTGTGTCGGGTCGGCCCAGAGGGACACCGGAAGCAACATCCGGGCCAAACCCACAGCTACATCCACTCCGTGTAGACCCGACGCGTCTGCTTCCCCCTTCCGGTGCGGCGTGGCGGCCGTCGTGGGGGGGGGTGGGGGCACGCACTGCAGACGCTGCCGCCTCTTCGGACATGCCACAACACCACCCCGCATGTATGAGGGCCCGACGACGCCTCGGTGGCATTGCTACCCCAGTGGCCCCGTCCCCGCCTAACCTCGGAGCGGTTGACCACGAGATCTAGCCTTTTGACTTCCCACGGACGGGCTTTGACGGTGGACCTCTCCACCCGGTTGTGTTAGGGTCGGCCCAGAGGGACACCCGGAGCAACATCCGGGCCAAAACCACAGCTACATCCACTCCGTGTAGACCCGACGCGTCCGTTTCCCCCCTCCAGGTGCCGGCGGCGGCGCCGTCCATGAGGGGGGGCACACCGCGGATGTGAGGGGGGTCACTCTCTGGAGACGGGTGTCGGGCGTTTGCAACTGCCACAAAACTTCTGTCGGCATAGCTGTTTTTTATTTTAATAAAATATAAGGATCTATATTTAAAAGAACATGACCGCACATTATTAACGTGCTCGAAAAAATACAAACTATATATATATTCATAATATATGAAAAAAAACAAACTACATATATATTCATATGTATGTTTATTTTTAACATGCTACATGTTAGTTGATATAATAATACAAAAAAAAGCATTAAAAATATGAACGAAAAAATATAGCTATGTCGACGGCTAGCCGTCATGATAGATCCGACCAGCGTGCGGATCGGCCGACGTGGCAGATATGCCGATGGCAGCCGTCGGCATAGGCTCGCATGGTGCGGCAGGATCGATGGCGTGGCCTTTGGACCTATGCCGACGGCCCCGCTTCGGCCGTCGGCATAGGTCCGACGCCGTTAGCTGTGGTGGCGGGCCCACGGGTATGCCGACGGCCGTTGTAAGTCGACGGCAGCTGCCGGCGAATATGCAGCTAGGCCGACGGCCATTCTATGCCGACGGGTGCCGTCGGCCTATCTTCTGGCAGAGTCTGGACCTTTTTACGCCGACGGCCAGAGCCAGGCTGTCGGCATATCTCCGAAGAAGCCGACGGGGGCCGTCGGCATTGTTTTGGCCGTCGGGGTATGGCCCTGTTCCGGTAGTGATTTCTCCTCATCCAGCCACGTCATCACTAATCCTCCGCCTGCATGATTTACTAATCGCTAATCCTCCCGCAGCTGCGAAGTTTAGTCGATAACCTGGGCCTATATAAAGGCTAATGGTTGTTGGAGTAGCCCAGCTCCTGCCCTAGCTGGCCGTAGCCCTACCTCTCCCTGGCTCTCTGCACTCTCGTCAAACGATCAGGGAAAGAAGAAGAAAAGGGACACAGGAAGTTTCCTGGCGCACGAACGCCACAGCCGCATTTAACGGCGTCCTTTTTATCTTGAGCACGAACTCAATTGCCAGCGCGATTACAACGTAACCATACAGCTTTATACCTGTGCAAGTGACCGGGCACGCACCCTCACTCCCTGCCTTCGCGCCCACGATCCGCGCGCCTCGCTCCGCTTACGACGCGTTCCAGCGCGCAGTTCGGCCAGCTCCAACGGACGCGGCGCGAGATCGCCGTCTAGTTGACTAACTGCCTGCCTTGTATTCCTACGCCTACTGCGCGAGTGCTTGGTCACCCCGTGCAACACACACACGCTCACACACGCACACCTAGCCCGTGAACCCGATGCACCCGACGTGCCCGGTGCGCGCCCATACACGTACCAGCCACGCCCAGTTCATCGCCACGGTTTTTATGTCCTAACAATCACCCCCGAAACCGTGGCCTAGAGAAGCCCGGCGTCCTCGACGTCGACCTCCCCATCGAGCTTCGCCCGGTGCGCCGCTTTCTCCCGCCTCGGACACTCCCTCTTGAAGTGGCCACGTTCATTGCGATGGTAGCAATGCCGCGACGATTCCCTCGGCGCCGACGCCACGCTCCCGCCGTCGTTGCGTCCCTCGTGACCGGGCGCGCCATCGCCGCTCCACAAGACGCCATTGTTCCGCTGTGAGCATCAGCTGGCCTTCCTCCCTTGCGCCACCTCCCTGTCCGCGTCGACGCAGCCGTTCGTCGAACGCCTTCAGGCGCCCCAGCGCTTCCTCGAAGGCCATGGTGGAGACGTCGCAGAACTGTTCGATTCCGGCCACCGCCGCGTACAGGCGGTCCGGCACGGAATCGAGCAGCTTCTTCACTAGCACGTCGTCCTCCAGCGTCGACCCGAGCCCCGCGAACCGCGCCGTCATGCCTCCGAGCTTCCCCGCGAACTAGTCCAGCGTCTCGTCCTCCTCCATACGCAATAGCTCGAACTCTCCCCGGAGAGTGCCCAGCCGCGCTGCCCGGACTCGGTCTGCTCCAACATACCGAGCCCTCAGACTGGCCCAGACCTCCGCCGCCGTCTTCTTGGGCGAGACCTGCAACAAGAGATCCTCCGCGAGCGCTGAGAGCAGATACGCCCGCGCCGGCTTGTCCTTTTTCGCGATCACCGCCGCCGCCGCGTCCTCCGGCGGCACGACCGCCTCCCACAGCCCGGCCGCGTCGAGGTTGGCCTCAACCTTGATCGCCCGGGTGGTGTAGTTGCCGCCGGTGAGCATCGGGACCGGCGTCGACAGCGAGGTCCCCGACCCACCGCCGTAGGGGACGAGCGCCATCGTCGGCGAGCTCCACGCGCCCTTCCCGAACCTGGTGCTCTGATACCAAGTGTTGGAGTAGCCCAGCTCCTGCCCTAGCTGGCCGTAGCCCTACCTCTCCCTGGCTCTCTGCACTCTCGTCAAACGATCAGGGAAAGAAGAAGAAAAGGGACACAGGAAGTTTCCTGGCGATTTAACGCCACAGCCGCATTTAACGGGCGTCCTTTTTATCTTGAGCACGAACTCAATTGCCAGCGCCAGTACAACGTAACCATACAGCTTTATACCCAGGCAAGTGACCGGGCACGCACCCTCACTCCCTGCCTTCTCGCCCACGATCCGCGCGCCTCGCTCCGCTACGACGCGTTCCAAGCGCAGTTCGCGGCCAGCTCCAACGGACGCGGCGCGAGATCGCCGTCTAGTTGACTAACTGCCTGCCTTGTATTCCTACGCCTACTGTGCGCGAGTGCTTGGTCACCCCGTGCAACACACACACGCTCACACGCGCACACCTAGCCCGTGAACCCGATGCACCCGACGTGCCCGGTGCGCGCCCATACACGTACCAGCCACGCCGAGTTCATCGCCACGGTTTTTATGTCCTAACAATGGTGTGGTACTTGAGCTATCTAGAGATGGGCTTGGTCGGTCATGCCAAGCCCATGTAACTGATCGATCTAGCTATCAAAGTTGGGGGCTGAAGGGTTCATCTTCCCCGCCGTTCTCTCTTCCACCCGGCGCCGCCACGACCAATGCGGCATGAAACGGCACCTACAAATGCACACGAAACGCCAGCATTCACAACCTCTCATTACCTCACCCTCCATTACCCCGTAAATACGGAGGAAATTGCTAGATTTAAATGAGCAGTCGTCGCCTCACATCTCATATTTTCAACAATTCTTATCAAACTGCAGCGGCGGGGATCGAGCTCCGGCGCACGCGACCCGTCATCATGGCAATATGGGGCTCGATGCCGAGCCTCCGCGCCCCGCCTGCACGGAACCGCCGGAAGCACCCAGCGGGTCGCCGTTGCGCTGCATTGGCTTCACTCGGCCGCTCGTAATGCATGAGTTCACTCGGCAGCAGCCCGCAGGTGCAGTCCACACCCCACCCCCACGCAGTCGTAGCACTACCAAGAATCTTGCCGCTGGCTGTCATGCAACCGCTCAGACCCTCCCCTACCTAGAGTGTGACGAGCCGGTCGGCGTGGAGCCGTGGAGTGATGTGCGAGAGGAATAAGGGGGGCTTTTCTGTACTTGCCTCTACCAACTCATTTCCTTACTAATATTCATGTTTCTTTTGTTTTTCTCAACGCCACTAGCACCACCAGAAGCCTGTGAAAATTTATTGCAATGTGCAAGTTGGACTCCTATCATTGGCGTCGATCTTTCGATCAGCAAGGGAAATGGGATTATGTAATCCATGTCTCTTTCAGTAATTCCTTTTAAAGTATCTGAAGGTCGTTGTTATTACTGATACATACTCCACTCAGTGTTCGATAAGCAATTGACCATTACATAATACGCTTGAATGATCCGTCCCGGTGCATTTCATTCAGATCTATCCATTGGCTTTTGTTCAGAGAAGTTCTGACCTATACTGTCAGCAGCAGTCCACTGGTTGATCTCTTCGTGTCTATTGTCTATCAATCAGCCAAATATTGTGTTTATTAAGGAGGAAAGAATAGATGAAGTAGAAGGTTAATTAAGTTCAGTAAAGGCATCCAAGATTACTCCCTTCACAGTAACGTTCCTTGCTGCATCCATGGTGATGGGTCATACATTCTAAGCTGGACACTTTCTGGTAAGAGAAAGATCAGTAACATATCAGTTGCATGATAGTGATTGAGTTCTTTTGTCCTGGATGGTTACCAATGCAGTCCATAGAGAGTAAATATATGTGATGCGGTCAGCTTATGTGTGACCACGTACAAAATTTATGGTAAGTAACAAATGAAATCTACAATATCATATCATAATTTTATCTGTTTGCGTAAATTAGTGTGCTCTTTTTATGAGTATTCTGCAGGGAGCTCCATTCTGAAGTTCACAACTTCGCCCTTGGTGGCTTCAAATGAAAGTCAGCGCTTAATTTAAAGTATTGTCAAAAGAATACCTTATATGATTATTGGTTAGTATGTTGATGTTACTGTCATTTTTACTAGCTACATGGGTAATAAGAATAATTGATCATGATTTTTTTATATATAGTACTCCCTCCGTCCGGAAATACTTGTCAGAGAAATGGATGTACCTAGATGTATTTTAGTTCTAGATACATTCATTTTGACGACAAGTAATTCCGGACGGAGGGAGTATAATTGTATGGCTACACGATGCTTTACAATATGTCCTGCTTCATAGTTGAAACATGCTTGAATAAGTTTTATTGTGAAAATATTGTATCACTTAGTTTTGTTATAGTACTTCCATATATTATTATATGATTGTTCTTATAAAGTAGATTCCAAATTTCTTTGTAAAAATTAGTTGCAAACTTATTTCTTTCGTTAAGCAGTTTCAAGTTAGTTGTGGTTGTTAGTGGTATCGATCCCAAGTTCCTACTACTATAGGTAACATGAAACTTTCACATTCGTAGGGTGGTTCTTCATCGAGAGTGTGACGGATCATGACAAATAGTAACATTGAGCCACATTTTACAAGTATTTGAACCACTTTTTTATCTGGATACTTGGTTCATTTCTTTGTACTTGAGACTTCTTATGCATGTGATTCATTATGCACCTGCGGCAATCCACGAGAAACCTAGCAAATGTTTTTCTTCATTATTGTATGTTTCAATATTTTATAACTTTTTATCTGTAAATCTATAGATGTATACCTCCACATTTCCGCAGCAACGCGCGGGGTGTCATTTAGTATTCACAGTGTTGAAGCCAAAAGATATAAGTGTAATAATGATAGTGCAACTTATTTGTGCCACTGCCGTTTAGGTCATATTGGTGTAAAGCGCATGAAGAAACTCCATGCTGATGGGCTTTTGGAATCACTTGATGCTTGCGAACCATGCTTCATGGACAGGACGACTAAGACTCTGTTCTCCAGAACAATGGAGCGAGCAACAGACTTGTTGGAAATAATACATACTGATGTATGCGGTCCGATGAGTGTTGAGGCTCGCGGCGGGTATCGTTATTTTCTGACCTTCACAGATGATTTGAGCAGATATGGGTATATCTACTTGATGAAACATAAGTCTGAAACATTTGAAAAGTTCAAAGAATTTTAGAGTGAAGTGGAAAATCATCGTAACAAGAAAGAGAGTTTCTATGATCTGATCGTGGAGGTGAATATTTGAGTTATGAGTTTGGTCTTCATTTGAAACAATGTGGAATAGTTTCGCAACTCACGCCACCCGGAACACCACAGCGTAATGGTGTGTCCGAACGTCGTAATCGCACTTTATTAGATATGGTAAGATCTATGATGTCTCTTACCGATTTACTGCTATCGTTTTGAGGTTATGCTTTAGAGACGGCTGCATTCACGTTGAATAGGGCATCAACTAAATCCGTTGAGACGACACCATATGAACTATGGTTTGGCAAGAAACCCAAGTTGTCGTTTCTTAAAGTTTGGGGCTGCGATGCTTATGTGAAAAAGCTTCAACTTAATAAGCTCGAACCCAAATCAGAGAAATGTGTCTTCATAGGATACCCAAAGGAGACTATTGGGTACACCTTCTATCACAGATCCGAATGCAAGATATTCGTTGCTAAGAATGGATCCTTTCTAGAGAAGGAGTTTCTCTCGAAAGAAGTGAGTGGGAGGAAAGTAGAACTTGATGAGGTAATTGTACCTGCTCCCGAATTGGAAAGTAGTTCATCACAGAAAAATTAGTTACAGTGATTCCTACACCAATTAGTGAGTAAGGTAATGATAATGATCATGAAACTTCAGATCAAGTTACTACCGAACCTCGTAGGTAAACCAGAGTACGTTCCGCACTAGAGTGGTACGGTAATCCTGTTCTGGAGTTCATGTTATTTGACCATGACGAACCTACGAGCTATGAGGAAGCGATGATGAGCCCAGATTCCATGAAATGGCTTGAGGCCATGAAACCTGAGATGGGATCCATGTATGAGAACAAAGTGTGGACTTTGGTTGAATTACCCGATGATCGGCAAGCCATAGAGAAATAAATGTATCTTCAAGAAGAAGACTGACGCTGACGGTAATGTTACTGTCTACAAAGCTCGACGTGTTGCCAAAGGTTTTCGACAAGCTCAAGGAGTTGACTACGATGAGACCTTCTCACCTGTAGCGATGCTTAAGTCTGTCCGTATCATTTTAGCAATTGGCGCATTTTAGGATTATGAAATTTGGGAAATGGATGTCAAAACAGCATTCCTGAATGGATTTCTAGAAGAAGAGTTGTATATGATGCAACCAGAAGGTTTTATCGATCCAAAGGATGCTAACAAAGTGTGCAAGCTCCAGCGATCCATTTATGGACTGGTGCAAGCCTCTCGGAGTTGGAATAAACGTTTTGATAGTGTGATCAAAGCATATGGTTTTATACAGACTTTTGGAGAAGCATGTATTTACAAGAAAGTGAGTGGGAGCTCTGTAGCATTTCTAATATTATATGTGGATGACATATTGTTGATTGGAAATGATATAGAATTTCTGGATAGCATAGAAGGATACTTGAATAAAAGTTTTTCTATGAAAGACCTCGGTGAAGCTGCTTACATATTGGGCATCAAGATCTATAGAGATATATCAAGACGCTTAATTGGACTTTGACAAAGCACATACCTTGATAAAGTTTTGAAGAAGTTCAAAATGGATCAAGCAAAGAAAGGGTTCTTGCCTGTGTTACAAGGTGTGAAGTTGAGTCAGACTCAATGCCCGACCACTTCAGAAGATAGAGAGAAAATAAGTCATTCCCTATGCTTCAGCCATAGGTTCTATCATGTATGCAATGTTGTGTACCAGACCTGATGTGCGCCTTGCTATTAGTTTAGCAGGGAGGTACCAAAGTTATCCAGGAGTGGATCACTGGACAGCGGTCAAGAACATCCTGAAATACCTGAAGAGGAATAAGAATATGATTCTCATTTATGGAGGTGACAAAGAGCTCATCGTAAATGGTTACGTCGATGCAAGATTTGACACTGATCCGGATGACTCTAAGTCACAAACCGAATACGTAATTATATTGAACTGTGGAGCTGTCAGTTGGTGCAGTTCTAAGCAAAGCGTCGTGGTGGGATCTACATGTGAAGCGGAGTACATAGCTACTTCAGAAGCAGCAAATGAAGGAGTCTGGATGAAGGAGGTCATATCCGATCTAGGTGTCATACCTAGTGCATCGGGTCCAATGAAAATCTTTTGTGACAATACTGGAGCAATAGCCTTGGCGAAGGAATCCTGATTTCACAAAAGAACCAAACACATCAAGAGACGCTTCAATTCCATCCGCGATCAAGTCAAGGAGGGAGACATAGAAATTTGCAAAATACATACGGATCTGAATGTTGCAGACCCGTTGACTAAACCTCTCTCACGAGCAAAACATGATCAACACCAAGACTCCATGGGTGTTAGAATCATTACTGTGTAATCTAGATTATTGACTCTAGTGCAAGTGGGAGACTGAAGGAATAAGCCCTAGAGGCAATAATAAAGTTGTTATTTATATTTCCTTATATCATGATAAATGTTTATTATTCATGCTAGAATTGTATTAACCGGCAACTTAGTACATGTGTGAATACATAGATAAACAGAGTGTCCCTGGTATGCCTCTACTTGACTAGCTCGTTAATCAAAGATGGTTAAGTTTCCTAGTCATAGACATGTGTTGTCATTTGATAAACGGGATCACATCATTAGAGAATGATATGATGGACAAGACCCATCCGTTCTTAGCACTATAATCGTTTAGTTTATTGTTATTGCTTTCTTTATGACTTACACATGTTCCTATGACTATGAGATTATGCAACTCCCGGATACCGGAGGAATAGTTAGTGTGCTATCAAACGTCACAACGTAACTGGGTGATTATAAAGATGCTCTACAGGTTTCTCCGATGGTGGTTGTTGAGTTGTCATAGATCGAGATTAGGATTTTTCACTCCGAATGTCGGAGAGGTATCTCTGGGCCCTCTCGGTAATGCACATCACTATAATCCTTGCAAGCAATGTGACTAATGAGTTAGTTACGGGATGATGCATTACGGAACGAGTAAAGAGACTTGCCGGTAACGAGATTGAACTAGGTATGGTGATACCGACAATCGAATCTCGGGAAAGTAACATACCGATGACAAAGGGAACAACATATGTAGTTATGCGGTTTAACCGATAAAGATCTTCGTAGAACATGTAGGAGCCAATACGAGCATCCAGGTTGCGCTATTGGTTATTGATACGTCTCCAACGTATCTATAATTTTTGATTGCTCCATGCTATATTATCTACTGTTTTGGACATTAATGGGCTTTATTATTCACTTTTATATTATTTTTGGGACTAACCTATTAACCGGAGTCCCAGCCCAGAATTGCTGTTTTTTGCCTATTTCAGAGTTTCGCAGAAAAGGAATATCAAACAGAGTCCAAACGGAATGAAACCTTCGGGAACGTGATTTTATCACCAAACATGATCCAGGAGACTTGGACCCTACGTCAAGGAAGCTTCCAGAAGGCCACGAGGTAGGGGAGCGCGCCCTCCCCCCCTCCCCCCCTCCCAAGCGCGCCCTCCGCCCTCTTGGGCCCCCAGTTGCTCCACCGACGTACTCCTTCCTCCTATAAATACCTACGTCCCCCAAACGATCAGATACGGAGCCAAAAACCTAATTCCACTGCCGCAACCTTCTCAGCTCCACGAGATCCCATCCTGGGGCCTGTTAGGAGCTCCGTCGGAGGGGCACCCATCACGGAGGGCTTCTACATCAACACCATAGCCTCTTCGATGAAGTGTGAGTAGTTTACTTCAGACCTTCGGGTCCATAGTTAGTAGCTAGATGGCTTCTTCTCTCTTTTGGATCTCAACACAATGTTCTCCCCCTCTCTCGTGGAGATCTATTCGATGTAATCTTCTTTTTGCGGTGTGTTTGTTGAGACCGATGAATTGCGGGTTTATGATCAAGATTATCTATGAACAATATTTGAATCTTCTCTGAATTATTTTATGTATGATTGGTTATCTTTTCAAGTCTCTTCGAATTATCAGTTTGGTTTGGCCTACTAGATTGATATTTCTTGCAATGGGAGAAGTGCTTAGCTTTGGGTTCAATCTTGCGGTGTCCTTTCCCGGTGTGATGAGGGGCAGCAAGGCACGTATTGTATTGTTGTCATCGAGGACAACAAGATGGGGTTTTTATCATATTGCATGAATTTATCCCTCTACATCACGTCATCTTGCTTAAGGCGTTACTCTGTTTCCATGAACTTAATACTCTAGATGCATGTTGGATAGCGGTCGATGAGTGGAGTAATAGTAGTAGATGCAGGCAGGAGTCTGTCTACTTGTCTTGGATGTGATGCCTATATACATGATCATACCTAGATATTCTCATAACTATGCTCAATTCTGTCAATTGCTCAACAGTAATTCGTTCACCCACCGTAAAATACTTATGCTCTTGAGAGAAGCCACTAGTGATATCTATGGCCCCCGGGTCTATCTTCATCATATTAACCTTCCAATACTTAGTTATTTCCTTTGCTTTTATTTTACTTTGCATCTTTATCACAAAAATACCAAAAATATTATCTTATCATCTCTATCAGATCTCACTCTCGTAAGTGCCGTGAAGGGATTGACAACCCCTTATCGCGTTAGTTGCGAGTGATGACTCACAAGTATAGGGGATCTATCATAGTCCTTTCGATAAGTAAGAGTGTCGAACCCAACGAGGAGCAGAAGGAAATTATAAGCAGTTTTCAGCAAGGTATTCTCTGCAAGTACTGAAATAAGTGGTAGCAGATAGTTTTGTGACAAGATAAATTGTAACGAGCAACAAATAACAAGAGTAAATAAAGTGCAGCAAGGTGGCCCAATCCTTTTTGTAGCAAAGGACAAGCCTGGACAAACTCTTATAATAGGAAAAGCGCTCCCGAGGACACATGGGAATATCGTCAAGCCAGTTTTCATCACACTCATATGATTCGCGTTCGGTACTTTGATAATTTGATATGTGGGTGGACCGGTGCTTGGGTGCTGTTCTTACTTGAACAAGCACCCCACTTATAATTAACCTCTATTGCAAGCATCATAACTACAACAAAAGTATTAAGGTAAACCTAACCATAGCATGAAACATATGGATCCAAATCAGCCCCTTCTGAAACAACGCATAAACTAGGGTTTAAGCTCGTCACTCTAGCAACCCATCATCTAATTATTACTTCCCAATGCCTTCCTCTAGACCCAAATAATGGTGAAGTGTTATGTAGTCGACGTTCACATAACACCATTAGAGGCTAGACAACATACATCTCATGAAAATATCGAACGAATACCAAATTCACATGAAACTGATAGCAAGACTTCTCCCTTGTCCTCAGGAACAAACGTAACTACTCACAAAGCATATTCATGTTCATAATCAGAGGGGTAATAAAATGCATAAAGGATCTGAACATATGATCTTCCACCAAATAAACCAACTAGCATCAACTACAAGGAGTAATCAACACTACTAGTAACCTACTAGCACCAATCCCGGACTTGGAGACAAGAATTGGATACAAGAGATGAACTAAGGTTTGGAGATGAGATGGTGCTGGTGAAGATGTTGATGGAGGTTGCCCTCTCCCGATGAGAGGAGCGTTGGTGATGATGATGACGATGATTTCCCCCTCCCGGAGTGAAGTGTCCCCGGCAGAACAGCTCTGCCGGAGCCCTAGATTGGTTCCGCCAAGGTTCCGCCTCATGGCGGCGAAGTCTCGTCCCGAAAGGTTGCTTAATGTTTTTTCTCATCGAAATTCATATAGGAGAAGATGGGCATCGGAGAGCCACCAGGGGGCCCACGAGGTGAGCGCGCCCCCACCCTCGTGAGCAGGGTGTGGGGCCCCTGGCCTTCATCTTTGGCGACGATTTTTCTTTATTTATTTTAAGATATTCCGTGGAGTTTCAGGACTTTTGGAGTTGCACAGAATAGGTCTCTAATATTTGCTCCTTTTCCAGCCCAGAATTCCAGCTGTCGGCATTCTCCCTTTTCATGTAAACCTTGTAAAATAAGAGAGAATAGCCATAAGTATTATAACATAATGTGAAATAACAACCCATAATGCGATAAATATCGATATAAAAGCATGATGCAAAATGGACGTATCAACTCTCCCAAGCTTAGACCTCGCTTGTCCTCAAGCGAAAAGCCGATAACAATAAATATGTCCTCATGTTTAGAGGTAGAGGCATCGATAAAAAAAATACGGACATGAAGGCATCATGATTATTCTCATAATAGCAACATATATAGATTTTGTCATATACTTATGTTCAAGTGATGATCTTTTCACAATGCAAAGGTATGAATCTGAAACCGTATTGGGCACCAACAAATTATAACCTCAGTCATTGAAGCAATTGCAATTTATCATAATGTCGGAAAGAGTCTATATCAGAGCTTAAAAGCAAGTCCACATACTCAACTATCACTTAGTCCTTCATAATTGCTAACACTCACGCAATACTTGTGGTTACGGAGTTTTAATCGGACACAGAGAAAGATAGGGGCTTATAGGTTTGCCCCACAACCTTTTACCTCAAGGGTAATGTCAACAATAATAATTCATGCTCCCCTACATCCAATTAGATATGTATATCATGTTCTTTCGAACATGCTGGGCTTGCCAAAGGATAAAATGAAAGAGGAAAGGTGAAGATCACCGTGACTCTTGCATAAGGTAGAGGATAATAATAAAAGATAGGCCCTTCGCAGAGGGAAGCAGAGGTTGCCATGCGCTTTTATGGTTGGATGCACAAAATCTCAATGCGAAAGAACGTCACTTTATATTGCCCCTTGTGATATGAACCTTTATTATGCAGTCTGTCGCTTTTCTTTCTTCCATATACAAGATCGTATAAAGCTTATTTCTCCCACACCAATCAATCATACATATTTAGAGCAATTTTTATTGTTTTGCACCGATGACAACTTACTTGAAGGATCTTACTCAATCCATAGGTAGATATGGTGGACTCTCATGGCAAAACTGGGTTAAGGGTATTTGGAAGCACAAGTAGTATCTCTACTTGGTGCTGAGAATTTGGCTAGCATGAGGGAAAAGGCAAGCTCAACATGTTAGAGGATCCATGACAACATACTTTATCTCAGATATAAGAAAACATAACTCATCACGTTGTCTTCCTTGTCCAACATCAACTCTTTAGCATGTTATATTTTAATGAGTGCTCCCAATCATAAAAGATGTCAATGATAATATATCTATATGTGAAACCTCTCTCTCCTTATTACTTCCTATTAATTGCAATGATGATCAAAGCTATATTTGCCAACTCCCAGCAACTTTTAATCATCATACTCTTTCTATGTGAAGTCATTACTCTCAATAAGATCAATATGAACTCTTTGTTTCTTTTTATTCTTTTTCTTTTATCCACCCAAGATCATGGCAAAACAATCAAGCCCTTGACTCAACACTAAACTTTATTATATATATAGCTCACGGACTCGATTACATAGAGAGATCATGAAGCAAAACTCAAAACTAGATCATGCCATAACTTTATTCTACTAAATCAAGATACTACTAATAGGATCGAACTAAGAAAAACGGTAAGGATAGGAGTTGTGATGGTGATACAATACCGGGGCACCTCCCCCAAGCTTGGCAGTTGCCAAGGGGAGTGCCCATACCCATGTGATTATATCTCCTTTGTCGGTGAAGGTGGAGGTGTTGTTGATGATGTAGGCTTGTCGTCCACCTTCCATGGCATAGGTTTACCATCATAGAAGGATGATCGAGTCTCCGGAATCCTCAAATCTGCAGCCAAACTCATCCTTTTGAATCTATATTCATAATCACAGTTTTGATTTTGCAGATCATAGATTTGGGCTTGGAGGTGCTCGATCTTCTCATGTAGCTTGAAGATGGCCTCCTCGGTGTTCTTGGCATCCGGCTCGTAGTTGTTGGTGAACTCTACGAGCATCTTGTGGCTAGCGTTAATTCCACGCTCCACCATCCCCTGGCACTTGAAAACTTGTTGCTCCATTGCTTCGAGCCTCGCCACCACGCTTCCGGTTCCCTTTGGTCCCTCAACATCGTGGACGTGCAGCAACCCATCACGCGTCTCAATGGTTTGAGGGTGTCGCAGCACCTCCGCGAGGTAAGGGTTGATCACCTTCTCGAAGAACTTGTCCTTGGAAGCACTTGGGGACGTCATGATGATCTAGATCTGTCAGAAAAACAGCTCGAAACAAGAACAGGAGATATTTGCGTGATACGAGAGTCAAAACCTTCGGGAGAATATATAATGAATTTTTACCGACCAAAATACGTATCGTGCAAGAAAACGGAGTCCGGAGGGCACACGAGGTGCTCACGCGGTAGGGGGGCGCGCCCACCACCCTCGTGGGGCCCTCGTGTCCTTCCTGAACTTCCACTTATTTTTCTATTTTTCTAAATATTCCAAAACGGAGAAATATTGCCTTAAAAATTGTTTTGGAGTCGGTTTACTTACCATACCACATACCTATTCCTTTTCGGAGTCTGAAACGGTTTGGAAAGTGTCCCTTACGTATTCCTCTGGTGTTACGGTTTCAATAATATTGGTTTCAACATTTATGGGATTACCTGAGATATAATGTTGGATCCTTTGACCGTTTACCACCTTCGGATTTGTGCCCTCGAAGTTGTTGATTTTTATGGCACCGGAACGATAGACCTCCTTGATAACGTAGGGACCTTCCCATTTAGAGAGAAGTTTTCCTGCAAAAAATCTTAAACGATAGTTGTATAGCAATACATAATCACCTACATTAAACTCACGCTTTTGTATCCTTTTTTCATGCCATCTTTTAACTTTTTCTTTAAACAGCTTAGCATTTTCATAAGCTTGGGTTCTCCATTCATCAAGTGAGCTAATATCAAATAACCTCTTCTCACCGGCAAGTTTGAAATCATAGTTGAGCTCTTTAATAGCCCAATATGCCTTATGTTCTAGTTCGAGAGGTAAGTGACATGCTTTTCCATAAACCATTTTATACGGAGACATACCCATAGGATTCTTATATGCAGTTCTATAGGCCCATAATGCATCATCAAGTTTCTTGGACCAATTCTTTCTAGACCTATTAACAGTCTTTTACAAAATTAATTTGAGCTCTCTATTACTCAATTCTAATTGACCATTAGACTGTGGGTGATATGGAGGTGCAATTCTATGATTAACATCATATTTAGCAAGCATTTTACGGAAAGCACCATGAATAAAGTGTGAACCACCATCAGTCATTAAATATCTAGGGACTCCAAACCTCGAAAAAATAACTTCCTTGAGCATTTCAATAGAAGTGTTATGATCAACACTACTAGTTGGAATAGCTTCTACCCACTTAGTAACGTAATCAACAGCAACTAAAATATGTGTATATCCATTAGAGGCACGAAAAGGTCCCATATAATCAAAGCCCCAAACATCATATGGTTCAATAACAAGTGAATAATTCATAGGCATTTCTTGACGTCTACTAATATTACCAATTCTTTGACATTCATCACAGGACAAAACAAACTTACGGGCATCTTTGAAGAGAGTGGGCCAATAAAACCCGGATTGCAATACCTTATGTGCAGTTCTATCTCCAGCGTGGTGCCCTCCATAAGCTTCGGAGTGACACTTGCGTAGGATCTGTTCCTGTTCATGCTCAGGCACACAACGTCTAATAACACCATCTACTCCTTCTTTATAAAGATGTGGGTCATCCCAAAAGTAATGTCGCAAATCATAGAAAAACTTTTTCTTTTGTTGGTATGTGAAGCTAGGTGGTATAAATTTAGCGACAATATAATTAGCATAATCAGCATACCATGGAGTGCTATGAGAAGTGCTTATGACATTTAATTGTTCGTCAGGAAAGCTATCATCAATAGGTAGTGGGTAATCAAGAACATTCTCTAACCTAGATAAGTTTTCTGCAACGGGGTTCTCAGCTCCTTTTCTATCAACAATATGCAAATCAAATTCTTGCAGCAAGAGAACCCATCTAATAAGTCTAGGTTTAGCATCTTTCTTTTCCATAAGATATTTAATAGCAGCATGATCAATGTGAATAGTTTCTTTAGAATCAACAATATAGGGTCTGAATTTATCACAAGCAAACACAACTGCTAAAAGTTCCTTTTCGGTAGTAGCATAGTTTCTTTGAGCATTGTCTAGAGTCTTACTAGCATAATGGATAACATTTAGTTTCTTATCAACTCTTTGCCCTAGAACAGCACCTACAGCATAATCACTAGCATCACACATAATTTCAAAGGGTAAATTCCAATCAGGTGGCTGAACAATAGGTGCAGAGACTAATGCTTTCTTAAGTATTTCAAATGCTTCTACACAATCATCATCAAAGACAAATGGTACATATTTTTGTAATAAATTAGTTAGAGGCCGGGAAATTTTTGAGAAGTCCTTAATGAACCTCCTATAAAATCTGGCGTGACCAAGGAAACTTCTTATACCTTTGATGTCCTTGGGACATGGCATCTTTTCAATAGCATCAACCTTGGCTTTATCAACTTCAATACCTCTTTAAAACTTTGTGCCCCAAGACAATACCTTCGTTAACCATAAAGTGGCACTTTTCCCAATTCAAGACAAGATTAGTTTCTTCACATCTCTGCATAACTCGATCACGATTGCTCAAGCAATCATTAAAAGAGAAACCATAGACGGAAAAGTCATCCATGAAAACCTCACAAATCTTTTCACAAAAGTCAGAGAATATAGCCATCATGCATCTTTGAAAGGTAGCAGGTGCATTACATAAACCAAAAGGCATACGTCTATAAGCAAAAGTACCAAAAGGGCATGTAAAGGTAGTCTTTGGTTGATCTTTAGCCGACACATGTATTTGAGAGAAACCAGAATAACCATCTAAAAAGAAATAATGTGTATGTTTGCATAATCTTTGTAGCATTTGATCAATAAAAGGTAAGGGGTAATGATCTTTCTTAGTAGCTTTATTTAATTTGCGGAAATCAATTACCATCCTATAACCTATAATAATTCTTTGCGGGATCAATTCATCTTTATCATTAGGGACAACAGTAATACCTCCCTTCTTAGGGACACAATGGACAGGACTTACCCACTGACTATCAGCAACGGGATAAATTATACCTGCCTCGACAAGCTTGAGTATTTCTTTTCTTACCACTTCTTTCATTTTAGGATTCAAGCGTCGTTGAGGATCACGAACTGGTTTGGAATCCGCTTCCAAATTTATTTTATGTTGACATAGAGTGGGACTAATGCCCTTAAGATCATCAAGAGTATATCCAATAGCGGCACGGTGCTTCTTCAGAGTTTTCAATAATCTTTCTTCTTCATGCTCTGAAAGGTTAGCACTAATAATAACATGATATATTTTCTTTTCATCAAGATAAGCATATTTAAGATTATCGGGAAACGGTTTAAGCTCAAACACGGGATCACCCTTGGGTGGAGGGGGATCCCTAGGATTTCAACAGGCAAATTGTGTTGCAGAATAGGTTCCTGTTTAAAGAATACTTCATCTATTTCCCTTCTTTCATTCATGAACATATCATTTTCATGGTCTAGCAAATAGTGTTCTAAAGGATCACTAGGAGAATGCGGCAATAGAAGCAAGACCAATAATTTCATCCTTACTAGGCAATTCTTCCTCACGATGTTGTTTACTAAATTTAGAGAAATTAAACTCATGAATCATATCATCCAAGCCAATAGTAACAACATTCTTTTCGCTATCTATCCTAGCATTAACAGTGTTAAAGAAAGGTCTACCAAATATAATGGGACAAAAGCTATCTTGTGGAGAACCAAGAACAAAAAAATCAGCGGGATATTTGGTTTTTCCACACAAGACTTCAACATCTCTAACAACTCCCATTGCAGATATAGTATCTCTATTGGCAAGTTTAATTGTAACATCAATATCTTCTAACTCAGTAGGTGCAATATCATGCATAATTTCTTTGGATAAGTCAATGGGTATTAAACTAGCACTAGCGCCCATATCACATAAGCCATGATAATAATGATCTCCTATTTTAACAGAAATAACAGGCACGCCTACCATAGGTTTATGTTTATCTTTAGCACACGGTTTAGCAATTCTAGCAGTTTCACCGCAGAATTGAATAACATGCCCATCAATATTATCAGACAAGAGATCTTTAACAATAGCAATATTAGGTTCTACTTTGACTTTCTCAGGAGGTGTATAAGTTCTAATATTGCTTTTACGAACAACAGTTGAAGTTTTAGCATGATCCTTTACTCTAACAGGGAAAGGTGGTTTCTCAACATAAGAGGTAGGAACAATAGGATCGTTATAAGTGACAGTCTTTTCTTCAACTTTAATAGGTGCAACTACTTTTATTTCTATGGGAGGATGATATTTAAACCACTTCTCCTTAGGGAGATCAATATAAGTAGCAAAAGATTCACATAAAGAAGCTACTATCTCAGAGTCAAGTCCATATTTAGTGCTAAACTTACGGAAAATATCGGTGTCCATAAAAGATTTAACACAATCAAACTTAGGTGTCATACCTGACTCCTTACCTTCGTCGAGGTCCCAATCTTCAGAGTTACATTTAATTATATCCAATAAATTCCATCTGAATTCAATAGTCTTCATCATAAAAGAGACAACACAAGAAGTATTGAGCATGGTGCGATTGTTATCAGAAAGCCGAGCATAAAAATTCTGAAGAATTGTCACTCTTGAGAGCTCATGATTGGGGCATGAGTATAACATTGATTTAAGCCTCCCCCAAGCTTGAGCGATGCTTTCTCCTTCGCAAGGCCAAAAATTATATATATAATTGCGATCACGATGAACAAGATGCATAGGGTAATATTTTTTATGAAATTCCAATTTCAATCTTTTATAGTTCCATGATCTCGTATCATCACATAGCCTATACCATGTCAATGTGTCTCCCTTCAAAGATAAAGGGAAGACCTTCTTCTTAACAAAATCATCGGGTATACCTGCAAGCTTAAATAGTCCACAAACTTCATCCACATAGAGTAGATGTTCATCAGGATGCTTTGTTCCATCTCCTGTAAAAGTATTAGCTAGCAGTTTTTCCATCATACCCGAAGGAATTTCAAAAGGAGATTCATTTTAAATAGGTTCAGTAGGTTCAGGAGCAACTCTTTGCACTACTGGACGGGGTGAAGATACCCCGAACAAGCCCCTCAGAGAATTACTTTCCATAGTAACAAGTGATAGTAAATTTCAGCACACTATATAAATTTTTCCTTACCAAATTCCACCTACCAAAGGCGCTACACTCCCCGTCAACGGCGCCAGAAAAGAGTCTTGATGACCCACAAGTATAGGGGATCTATCATAGTCCTTTCGATAAGTAAGAGTGTCGAACCCAACGAGGAGCAGAAGGAAATGATAAGCGGTTTTCAGCAAGGTATTCTCTGCAAGTACTGGAATAAGTGGTAACAGATAGTTTTGTGACAAGAGAAATTGTAACGAGCAACAAGTAACAAGAGTAAATAAAGTGCAGCAAGGTGGCCCAATCCTTTTTGTAGCAAAGGACAAGCCTGGACAAACTCTTATAATAGGAAAAGCGCTCTCAAGGACACATGGGAATATCGTCAAGCCAGTTTTAATCACGCTCATATGATTCGCGTTCGGTACTTTGATAATTTGATATGTGGGTGGACCGGTGCTTGGGTGCTGTTCTTACTTGAACAAGCATCCCACTTATGATTAACCTCTATTGCAAGCATCCGCAACTACAACAAAAGTATTAAGGTAAACCTAACCATATCATGAAACATATGGGTCCAAATCAGCCCTTACGAAGCAACGCATAAACTAGGGTTTAAGCTTACATCACTCTAGCAACCCATCATCTACTTATTACTTCCCAATGCCTTCCTCTAGGCCCAAATAATGGTGAAGTGTTATGTAGTCGACGTTCACTTAACACCACTAAAGGCTAGACAACATACATCTCATCAAAATATCGAACGAATACCAAATTCACATGACTACTGATAGCAAGACTTCTCCCTTGTAAATGGGAACAAACGTAACTACTCACAAAGCATATTCATGTTCATAATCAGGGGGGTAATAATATGCATAAAGGATCTGAACATATGATCTTCCACCAAATAAACCAACTAGCATCAACTACAAGGATTAATCAACACTACTAGCAACCTACTAGCACCAATTCTGGACTTGGAGACAAGAATAGGATACAAGAGATGAACTAGTGTTTGGAGATGAGATGGTGCTGGTGAAGATGTTGATGGAGATTGCCCTCTCCCGATGAGAGGAGCGTTGGTGATGATGATGACGATGATTTCCCCCTCCCGGAGGGAAGTGTCCCCGGCAGAACAGCTCCGCTGGAGCCCTAGATTGGTTCCGCCAAGGTTCCGCCTCGTGGCGGCGGAGTCTCGTCCCGAAAGGTTTCTTAATGTTTTTTCTCATCGAAAGACTTCATATAGGAGAAGATGGGCATCGGAGAGCCACCAGGGGGCCCACGAGGTAGGGGGTGTGCCCCAGGGGGGGGGGCGCCCCCACCCTCGTGAGCAGGGTGTGGTCCCCCTTGCCTTCATCTTTGGCGAAGATTTTTATTTATTTATTTTAAGATATTCCGTGGAGTTTCAGGACCTTTGGAGTTGCACAGAATAGGTCTCCAATATTTGCTCCTTTTCCAGCCCAGAATTCCAGCTGTCGGCATTCTCCCTCTTCATGTAAACCTTGTAAAATAAGAGAGAATAGCCATAAGTATTGTAACATAATGTGAAATAACAGCCCATAATGCGATAAATATTGATACAAAAGCATGATGCAAAATGGACTATCAGCAAGGAGTTATTTGCTTTGTGTAGGTACGAGGGACTCGCGCGTAGCCTCCTACTGGATTGATACCTTGGTTCTCAAAAACTGAGGGAAATAGTTACTCTACTGTGCTGCATCACCCTTTCCTCTTCAAGGAAATCCAACGCAGTGCTCAAGAGGTAGCAGAGAAGATTTCTGGCGCTGTTGCCGGGGAGTCTACACAAAAGTCAACATCCCTTATCTCCCGCATTACATCATTTGCCGTTCGCCTCTCGTCTTCCTCTCCCCCACTTCACCCTTGCCGTTTTATTCGCCCTCTCTTTTCCTTTTTTCCTTTTCCTCGTTTTCTTGGCGTCATGGCTAGTCCTCTATCTTCTCCGTTGTCTCCCGAGAATGAAATTCTTAATTTTAAGCAAAGGGAGTGAGAAAATTTAAAAGACGTTTGGTATAGAATTTGCAATGCTCAAAATAGATCTACCAGGAAGCAATCTACTTCTGTTCTTCTCCGCAATTTTTATGTAGGTTCTAATCCTTGGTATAGATATATCCTTGATACCATTACCGGAGGGAATTTCTTGGGTTGCCATACTTTTGATTCTTATAATGCTATGATAGATTTGTTTGGCTCACCCCATCTTTTGGTTAATGGAACTATGTTAACTTTGGAACATGTAATGCAAAGACTTGAAATTATTGAAAATAAAGTTGCTACCGTAGAGTTAATTGAAAATCTAGATAAAAAGATCCACGACCAAATTACACAATATGGATCTAAGGTAGGAGTAACTTTGAAAAATATTAAGGAGAAGGAACCCATAGTTAATGAGAGAATTAATCAAGATTCCACTAGAATCGATAAACTTGAGGGCATCATTACCAACTTGGGAACCGCTTTTTTTCTCGTAAAGAATACTCCAAGTCCTCCTACTAAAAATGCCAAGCTTATGTATGTTCCTAAAAATAAGGGTGAATCCTCTAGCAAGGAAACTGCAGATCTTAAATCTATAAGTATTCATCCCAATGTTTTTGCTATCATTAAGGAACCATTTGCTACGAATGAATTTTTCGATCTTGTGCCTAAAAGTGGGATAATTACTAAAAAGAAAGAAATACCTAAGGATGATAGATGTCTCATTGAATAATTTCCTACCAAAGATGGTAATACCTAGATCTATCCTTGCTTTTATGCCTAGGTAGGGGCGTTAAACGATAGCGCTTGTTGGGAGGCAACCCAATTTTATTTTAGTTTTTTTTTGCTTTTTGCTTATGTTTAGGAATAAATATTTGTTCTAGCCTCTGGTTAGATGTGTATTTATGTTTTATTTAGTGTTTGTGCCAAGTTAAACCTATAGGATCTTCCTGGATGATAGTTATTTGATCTTGCTGTGATTCCCAGAAACTTTCTGTTCAGGAAAACAATTGTTAAAAATCACCAGAACGTGATAAAATAGTGATTCCAATTGCTGCTGATCAATAAAAAAATTCCTAGGTCGTCCTATTTTGGATCATTTTTTGGAGTTCCAGAAGTTTGCGTTAGTTACAGATTACTACAGACTGTTCTGTTTTTGACAGATTCTATTTTTCGTGTGTTGTTTGCTTATTTTGATGAATCTATGGCTAGTAAAATAGTTTATAAACCATAGAGAAGTTGGAATACAGTAGGTTTAACACCAATATAAATAAAAAATGAGTTCATTACAATACCTTGAAGTGGTCTTTTGTTTTCTTTCGCTAACGGAGCTCACGAGATTTCTGTTGAGTTTTGTGTTGTGAAGTTTTCAAGTTTTGGGTGAAAGATTTTGATGGATTATGGAACAAGGAGTGGCAAGATACTAAGCTTGCGGATGCCCATGGCACCCCCTAGATAATCTAAGGACACCAAAAAGCTAAATCTTGGGGATGCCCCGGAAGGCATCCCCTCTTTCGTCTACTTCCATCAGTAACTTTACTTGGAGCTATATTTTTATTCACCACATGATATGTGTTTTGCTTGGAGCGTATTGTATGATTTGAGTCTTTGTTTTTAGTTTACCACAATCATCCTTGCTGTACACACCTTTTGAGAGAGCCATACATGATTTGGAATTTGTTAGAATACTCTATGTGCTTCGCTTATATCTTTTGAGTTATATAGTTTTGCTCTAGGGCTTCACTTATATCTTTTAGAGCACGGTGGTGGATTTGTTTTATAGAAACAATTGATCTCTCATGCTTCACTTAGATTATTTTGAGAGTCTTAAATAGCATGGTAATTTGGTTAAATAATCCTAATATGCTTGGTATTCAAGAATAGTAAAAACTTTCTTATGAGTGTGTTGAATATTATGAGAAGTTTGATGCTTGATAATTGTTTTGAGATATGAAGATGGTGATATTAGAGTCATGCTAGTTGAGTAGTTGTGAATTTGAGAAATACTTGTGTTAAAGTTTGTGATTCCCGTAGCATGCACGTATGGTGAACCATTATGTGATGAAGTCGGAGCATGATTTATTTATTGATTGTCTTCCTTATGAGTGGCGGTCGGGGAATGACGATGGTCTTTTCCTACCAATATATCCCCCTAGGAGCATGCGCGTAATACTTTTCTTTGATAACTTGTAGATTTTTGCAATAAGTACATGAGTTCTTTATGACTAATGTTGAGTCCATGGATTATACGCACTTTTCTTCCTTCCACCATTGATAGCCTCTCTAATACCGCGCAATTTTCGCCCGTATCATACACCCACCATATACCTTCCTCAAAAGAGCCACCATACCTACCTATCATGGCATTTCCATAGCCATTCCGAGATATATTGCCATGCAACTTTCCACCGTTCCGTTTATTATGACACGCTCCATCATTGTCATATTGCTTAGCATGATCATGTAGTTGACATCGTATTTGTGGCAAAGCCACCGTTCGTAATTATTTCATACATGTCACTCTTGATTCATTGCATATCCCGGTACACCGCCGGAGGCATTCATATAGAGTCATATTTTTTTTCTAAGTATCGAGTTGTAATTATTGAGTTGTAAGAAAATAAAAGTGTGATGATCTTAATTTTTAGAGCATTGTCCCAAGTGAGGAAAAGAATGATGGAGACTATGATTCCCCCACAAGTCGGGATGAGACTCCGGACGAAAATAAAATAAATAAAAAAAAGAGGCCATAAAAAAAGAGAAAAGGCCCAAATAAAAAAAAGAGAAAAAGAGAGAAGGGACAATGTTACTATCCTTTTACCACACTTGTGCTTCAAAGTAGCACCATGATCTTCATGATAGAGTCTCTCATTTTGTCCCTTTCATATACTAGTGGGAATTTTTCATTATAGAACTTGGCTTGCATATTCCAATGATGGGCTTCCTCAAAATGCCCTAGGTCTTCGTGAGCAAGCGAGTTGGATGCACACCCACTTAGTTTCTTTTGTTGAGCTTTCATATGCTTATAGCTCTAGTGCATCCGTTGCATGGCAATCCCTACTCACTCACATTGATATCTATTGATGGGCGTCTCCATAGCCTGTTTATACGCCTAGTTAATGTGAGACTATCTTCTCCCTTTTTGTCTTCTCCACAACCACCATTCTATTCCACATATAGTACTATATCCATGGCTCATGCTCATGTATTGCGTGAGGATTGAAAAAGTTTGAAAATGTCAAAAGTATGAAACAATTGCTTGGCTTTCCATCGGGGTTGTGCATGATTTAAATACTTTGTGTGGTGAAGATAGAGCATAGCCAGACTATATGATTTTGTCGGGATAACTTTCTTTGGCCATGTTATTTTGAGAAGACATGATTGCTTTGTTAGTATGCTTGAAGTATTATTATTTTTATGTCAATATTAAACTTTTGTCTTGAATCTTTCGGATCTGAATATTCATACCACAATTAAGAAGAATTACATTGAAATTATGCCAAGTAGCACTCCGCATCAAAAATTATCTTTTTATCATTTACCTACTCGAGGACGAGCAGGAATTAAGCTTGGGGATGCTTGATACGTCTCCAACGTATCTATAATTTTTGATTGCTCCATGCTATATTATCTACTGTTTTGGACATTAATGGGCTTTATTATTCACTTTTATATTGTTTTTTGGGACTAACCTATTAACCGGAGGCCCAGCCCAGAATTGCTGTTTTTTGCCTATTTCAGAGTTTTGCAGAAAAGGAATATCAAACAGAGTCCAAACGGAATGAAACCTTCGGGAACGTGATTTTCTCACCGAACGTGATCCAGGAGACTTGGACCCTACGTCAAGGAGCTCCCAGGAGGCCACTAGGTAGGGGGCGCGCCCTCCCCCCCCCCCCAAGCGCGCCCTCCACCCTCGTGGGCCCCCTGTTGCTCCACCGACGTACTCCTTCCTATATATACCTACGTAGCCCCCAAACGATCGAATCTGGAGCCAAAACCTAATTCCACCGCCACAACCTTACATACCCACGAGATCCCATCTTGGGGCCTGTTCGAGCTTCATGGGAGGGGGCATCCATCATGGAGGGCTTCTACATCAACACCATAGCCTCTCCGATGAAGTGTGAGTAGTTTACTTCAGATCTTCGGGTCCATAGTTAGTAGCTAGATGGCTTCTTTTCTCTTTTTGGATCTCAATACAATGTTCTCCTCCTCTCTCGTGGAGATCTATTCGATGTAATCTTCTTTTTGCGGTGTGTTTGTTGAGACCGATGAATTGTGGGTTTATGATCAAGATTATCTATGAACAATATTTGAATCTTCTCTGAATTCTTTTATGTATGATTGGTTATCTTTGCAAGTCTCTTCGAATTATCAGTTTGGTTTGGCCTACTAGATTGATCTTTCTTGCAATGGGAGAAGTGCTTAGGTTTGGGTTCAATCTTGCTGTGTAGGGGAAGCAAGGCACGTATTGTATTGTTGCCATCGAGGATAACAAGATGGGGTTTTTATCATATTGCATGAATTTATCCCTCTACATCATGTCATCTTGCTTAAGGCGTTACTCTGTTTCCATGAACTCAATACTCTAGATGCATGCTTTGGATAGCGGTCGATGAGTGGAGTAATAGTAGTAGATGCAGTGAGTCGGTCTACTTGTCTCGGACGTGATGCCTATATACATGATCATACCTAGATATTCTCATAACTATGCTCAATTCTGTCAATTGCTCAACAATAATTCGTTCACCCACCGTAAAATACTTATGCTCTTGAGAGAAGCCACTAGTGAAATCTATGGCCCCCGGGTCTATCTTCATCATCTTCCAATACTTAGTTATTTCCTTTGCTTTTTACTTTGCTTTTATTTTACTTTGCATCTTTATCACAAAAATACCAAAAATATTATCTTATCATCTCTATCAGATCTCACTCTCGTAAGTGACCATGAAGGGATTGACAACCCCTTATCGTGTTGGTTGCGAGCAGTTATTTGCTTTGTGTAGGTACGAGGGACTCGCGCGTAGCCTCCTACTGGATTGATACCTTGGTTCTCAAAAACTGAGGGAAATACTTATGCTAATGTGATGCATCACCCTTTCCGCTTCAAGGAAATCCAACGTAGTGCTCAAGAGGTAGCAGTTATTGACCGGAGGTGTGTCTCGGTGATGTCTGCATAGTTCTCAAACCCGTAGGGTCCGCACGCTTAACGTTCGATGACGATTTGTATTATGAGTTATGTGATTTGATGACCGAAGGTTGTTCAGAGTCCCGGATGAGATCACGGACATGACGAGGAGTCTCGAAATAGTCGAGACATAAAGATTGATATATTGGACCATGTTATTCGGACAACGGAAGTGTTCCGAATAGTTTCGGGTAATACTGGAGTGCCGAAGGGGTTACTAGAACCCCCAGGGGAACTAATGGGCCACCATGGGCCCTATTGGAGAGAGAGGAGGGCAGCCAGGGCAGCCCCCCCCCTGGAGTGCAAATTGGACAAGGGAAGGGGGGCGGCGCCCCCCTTTCCTACTCCCTCTCCCTCTCCTTCCTTCCCCTCTCTCCCTCTTGGTGGAATCCTACTACGACTTGGAGTCCTAGTAGGACTCCCCTCCTTGGGCACGCCCCCTAGGGCCAGCTGGCCTCCCCTCCCTCCTTTATGTATGTAGGGAGGGGGGCACCCTAGAACACACAAGTTGATCTTTTAGCCGTGTGCGGTGCCCCCCTCCACATAAACACACCTCGGTCATATTGTCGTAGTGCTTAGGCGAGCGCCGGTAACTTCATCATCACCGTCGCCACGCCGTCGTGCTGACGGAACTCTCCCTCGGCCTCAACTGGATCAAGAGTACGAGGGACGTCATTGAGTTGAACGTGTGCTGAACACGGACGTGTCGTACGTTCGGTGCTAGGATCGGTCAGATTGTGAAGACGTTCGACTACATCAACCGCGTTGATGAAACGCTTCCGCTTTCGGTCTACGAGGGTACGTGGACACACTCTCCCCGCTTGTTGCTATGCATCACATGGATAGATCTTGCGTGATCGTAGGTAAATTTTTTGAAATACTGTGTTCCCCATCAGCAGCGGCGGTGATCGTCAAGAAGGACAAGCCGGCGCGGGCGTATCTGCTCGGGGCGCTGGCAGAGGATCTCCTGCTGCAGGTGGCGTCCAAAAAGACGGCAACGGAGGTCAAGGCCAGTCTGAAGGCGCGGTTCGTCGGCGCGGATTGAGTTCGGATGGCGCGGCTGGGCACTCTCCGCGGGGAGTTCGAGCTGCTGCGCATGGCGGAGGGCGACACGCTGGATGGGTCCGCCAGCAAGCTCAGTGGCATGGCGGCGCGCTTCGCGGGGCTCGGATCAACGCTGGAGGACGCCGCGCTCGTGAAGAAACTGCTCGACTCCATGCCGGACCGCCTGTACGCGGCGGTGGCCGGGATCGAGCAGTTCTGCGACGTGTCGACGATGGCGTTCGAGGAAGCGCTGGGCCGTCTGAAGGCGTTCGATGAGCGGCTGCGACGGCGTGGACAGGCGGGCGGCGAGCGGGCTGATGGCCAGCTCATGTACACGGTGGCGCGGTGGCGGGCGCGGGAGCGGCAGCATGGCTGTGACGACCCGTGTCATTATTATTATAGATAATGACACTGGTCCTTGAATTATTTCTTGACAAAATCTTGTTTTGTCAAATAATAATCCATGTCAGAGATTTGCAACAGGGAATAGCTAGAGATGGTCATTTATATTACAACATCATGCCACGCAGGGCTAAAAGTCTTAGGTAGGCTTCTCACATGTTCACCAAATTATTACATCTCCTAACACTTGAGTTCCAACTAGCAGTACTGGTTATATATAGTGTTGAAATAGTTCCCGGATTACATAGCTAGCTCACAAGTTACTTATTCATCCCAGCCCCCATATGTGGCATCCAGATCGTACATAGCACTAGATGGATCCACATCTTGGTCCCCTGTGTAGTTGTAGCCATCACCATTGCTCTCCTCGCTTGGTCCAGTAGGATTCTCATACAAGCTTTGCTCTAAGAAAAAGATGATTACTAGCAAGAGTGAATACAAAGTACTCAGCAAGCTCAAATAGCAAAATGCAACACTCATGATAGCTCAATATAAATCAACAAGTCCTACCTCATCTCAACACCTTTCAAAATAACATTTGTTGTAGAAAGTTTATTTCAATTTATAAAAGCTATCAAACACTCGTATTGCGAGATAGACCACCAATAGGTTCTCATAGTCTCCAATCCAAGAGACCGGCATGAATTCATGTTTTTCTTTAACTCTGCAGAGTTTGTATCACTTTATCCATAGAGCTCGAAACCATTATTGCCATCTGCATTTCCTTAGTGCGAGACATGGTTCAGAACCAAAGCTTTTTTCCATTTGTATATTATATCTCCACATGGCTAGTGTCACTAGCCGTTGTGTCGGGTTTCGGAACCCGCACTCCACCAACGCTTAATATATAGCGCTTGCTAATGCACCCATCCGGCATTAGCGTGGGAACTCATCGCCCATCCTATTACTACTTACCCATGTGGAGTATAATAACTTGATGGTATTGGGCTAAACTCATCTTAGACGAGACCATGGTTGATACAGTTGTAGTACGACGCATAAAACGAGTGAAAGTTATTTAATCTTAATATACTAGCCATATGTAGAGGGCCCCACCTTCCATTATGTCCATCCAGGACACCCTCCACCCACCAAATAATTATAAAAAAAAATCAATGGATTAGCTGCTCCATCAGCTAACCCAACTCTTTGTCAACTCTCACTCCACACAATTTATCTCAAAACATTTTATGCAAGTTGATGATAAGATACAGTAAAGAATTTTTTTTCTGAAAATAGTTCTACTCAGCATGATCAAGAAGAGCTTGCTTGAGTTCTCGTACTCCGACCCGGACTCAGTTTGCTTCTGTAGCGCCTCCTTCTCCTGACTGTACTCGCTTCCTGCAGTTCGGCAAATATATATTTCGAGACTAAGTTGAGTGAATACTAGGGATATAAAAATATACACCGGTGCAGTGTGGTCATCCTACAGTCAAATATTACTCTTTTTT
Source organism: Aegilops bicornis (assembly GCA_021605145.1). Lineage (NCBI taxonomy): Eukaryota > Viridiplantae > Streptophyta > Magnoliopsida > Poales > Poaceae > Aegilops > Aegilops bicornis. The sequence continues at coordinate 46,043,792 of CM038675.1, read as the reverse complement.
TTCTAATGTTCTTTTACTAAGCTTGCATTAGTACGTGTACTAGGTGTGCACCTGGGTAAGTTACTAAGCTAATGTATCCTCCACGTGCCCTCTCCCTTTCTCTAAACTAAGCCTATCTCTCTCTTCCCTGTACTAGTTCTTTACCGAACAGAGCACCCACTAGTACTACTAGTCCAGCAAGAACACAAGTAATAATACGGACTGATGCTCCTCTGCTCCTTCCCCAGATCGGCGCCGCCGCCAGCGACGGGAAAGATGCCGCTGCTAGATCCTCCACACTCTCTCTCCCCTGATGTGAATCCCCATAATATCCCCATGAGTTTCAGCCTCAACTCTCCAATCCCCCTCTGTGTGTGTGTTCTTTTTGGCTTGCAGGTCAAACCCTATTGGGGATGTGATTTCCCTGCTCCAGATTGAAGTGCTCGGCGTTGGGCGCCGCCATGATGCTAGATGGTGCAGGTCAGAGCTCCAGTGCGTGGCCATGGAGCAGATCGAACATATGTGCAGGTTAGTGATGCCTTGTCCCCCTCCTATTTTTTTTTATGCTCAAGTTCTCAGATTTAGTAAATTAAATTGGCTCACATGTGTGTTGAACAAGTTCATCACTCCCTGTTCAAGATTATGTTGTGCTGAGCTGCTGATACTGTACAATAACCTGATCCATTTTATTTGAGCTATTTGAGGCTGTATCCCCTTTCTTCCTCATACTTTTATTTTCCTAAACTGAGATGTGATGCTACTGTGATTGCTTATCTTTTATGTGCATATGTGAAAATCCATTGAGGAATATTGTGTGTGCATCTGGGTTAGGCCTCTTTGTGTATGTGAGTACTAAGAACTGGCAGAAGAGGAAGAACTCACCTTTCTTCTTCTGCTCTCTCTGTTGGCCCTACTCTTGTTGCTCCTGCGCTCCAGACCCCAGTCCAGTAGGCTAGCTTCTTGCTCTAGCCTGTCCCCTTCAGTCTACTGATGATTTCTCATGTCACCATCTTCACTTATTGTTCTTGGATCTTTGTTGGGTTTGGACAGGGGAATGCTAGTGCTGCTGGGAAGAAGAGAGCTTGGTCTGGCTATTTTGGGTAGAGCTGAGACGAGTGAAACTTGGCAGTTGCTTACTCTGCTCTCCTTGCCATCTAAATATCTGATATCCACCTCCCTCGGCTGGTATGGCTGCCCATCCCCTTCTCCATTGTTCTCACAGGTGCTAGCTTCTAATTGGCTGAAGGTTGAAGCCCATACATAGACTATACTGTTGACCAATTGACTATTAATATGGTGCACGTGAGGGTGGTGGTCCATGTGTCTTGCTGTTCTGGTTGACCCAGAGATATTTTTGTGTTGGTCCAACTGTATAGCTTAGCATAGCATGGTCTCCCTATATTTTTTCCAAAGATTTGTAATACACTTTTACAGCTATACTGTCTGAGGTTTATGAATATAAATATATATACTTGAGTGGTTATGATGCTTGTTGAATAAATCTGATATGTATTTGCTTAATGGATTCTACTTAATTATCTAGTTAAGGATGGAATTACTATGTGAAGAAAAATACGGGTCGTTACAATGGCTGGGCTCGGGACGATGACGGCGACAGCAGGAGCGTGGCGTCAGGCAACGACGGCAACCGACGCGGGCGCTGTTACAAGTGCGGCGAGTGTGGCCACTTCAAGAGGGAGTGCCCTCAGTTGCGGAAGGCGCAGGCGGCGAAGCGCGCACTGCTGGTAGACGGCGACGCCGAGGACCCCGGCCTACTCTGAGCTGCGGCTTAGGAGGTGAAGTGTTGGGCAATAAGCCGCGGCGATGCATCGAATGCGTCGGGCGCGTGTATGGGCGCGCGCCGGACGAGTTGGACACGTGCGGCGGGTCCAGCATGTGCATGCGTGTGGAGTGCACGGGCGTGTCCGTGGGCTGGTACACCGTAGGTGTGTGTGCCCGTGAGTTGCAACGGGAGAAAAAACATCACTGGGAATTCTCATTATCCACAATATTCTTGTGACATGCAGAAGTTGAAAAGCTTATGAAAGCAATTAAATAATTGATTGGCTGCAAATTATAGTTTGCCCCCAAAAACTTAAAGAAACAACCAAGTATGAAGAATCATATGTTTATATAACAAAGAAAATAAGTAAACACTAGTGTTGGGATCTACGTAAACGATAAAAGAATTAGCATTTACATAATCTAATTTTTTTAAGGAACTTTTGAAAGACACAGGCCTTGCTACTCATTTGTATGTTGTGGTAATGGGAGGGGAAACTCGGAGACCTTAGATCCTACGGAAAGGCATGTCAGTTTCATGACAACACATGTCGACACTTAGGTCGAATATACAATAGAAGATTCATCTCACTGCGATCAATAATACGACCATACCGATATTAGTTCAAAAGAGTGTGGTTTTGTGTAGCTCGAACTACGTGGTACCCTTTTATCTTAGCCATCCATTTTTGCATCATTTAGAAATTTGAGATGAACATTGCAAATCCTATTTTTGATCCACATAATATTATGATATATCAAGTTTTCTCATATATATTTTTTGTTTTGAAAAGCTCCTAGTGCATAGGGGGCATGTTGAAATTCAGTGCGCATAGCCAGCGAAAGGAATCCACTCAATGAAGCATTTACAATATTTAGACTTGGGTCCCATATAATATGCAAAGCTGAAAACGCACTGACCATATATGCAGCGTGCAATATCAGTTATTGCAGGATTGAGAACATCGCTTATGTTCAGTAAAGGGGGGAGATATGGAATAGCAATACCCATTATGCCACTATATACAATTAAATTAGAGACGAATCACTAAATAGCTAAGCCTCTTGCATTGCAGATTGTTGTCTGTGCTCCAACACCAATAAGTAGGAAGAATTGAGTCAAATAATTCTCCAATTATATGTGCAGAAACAACGGTGAGGCGAAACAAAAAAATACAACTGGATGACCAATGGTGCTAGTTTTCAACTGAAGACCAAGGGTGCAGAAAAAAAATAGATGCAGGAGATCGAATTAAAGTAAGGGAAAATGGCAACAGCGCAGCAGCCACCAACTGCGCACATGCTCACAGACAGAGCAAACAACCCAGAGGACGTTGGATGGACGGGCACCACTCGAACTTATACCTCCCTTTCCCACTGGAAAGGCAGTTTATGGGCTGAAAATAGAAGAAAAGAGCATCAGAAAACATTAGCTGAATTTTGATAGAACCTGGTCCCTTTTTGAAGGCCAACTACTAAGGTAGCAGTGCACGAATCACAACATGGTTTCCATGGCTTTCTCAAAAGAGACACAACACTACGATAGGGTGGCTGTTTCTGTTCATCAAAATAAATTCCACCCAAAAAATGAGAAAGATGATGAATACCATGGCTGGTAACTTGAACACGCATCAAATATAGTATTGGTATAATTAAAAGCATAGTAAAGCTTGATAAATTTAAAATAGAACTTTGCTAACAGCATGCAAACTGAAGTACCATTTAAAATGAGTGACTTATTTGTAGATATGTATTTTGTAGGTACAAATATCTTTCTCGAAAATACATTCCATTATTGGGAGTTATCAAAGTGTGTACAACAATGGAGACACCCATAAAAATGCAGTAAAGATCGTGTATCATCTACCTTCAGGACTACAGAGAGTAAAAAAGAACAGGAGACTGAATCATGAAAGGTACTATTGGTTGTTCATATGCAGTATGCTCTCATAATAGAGAAAGAGAAGATGCAGAACACCCATCGGCAATGTCCTTGCAGTTTTTAGTCAATTTGTCCTTTCTTGTTAATCCAGAAATGAAGCATCAGTTGTTGGATCGTCACCGATGCAGAACAGCCCTCGGCAACAAAAAAGGATGATTACAAACTATATGCAGCCACATTGTTATAAAATCATCATTTTATTCAATAATATCCTTGAAGGAGTTACCCTTGAGGACACAAATTTGCAGCAGTAGAACATGTGAGAGCCATTCAGTCACCGGAAAGCCGTGCATAATCTAATTTCATGGTTTGCTGACATTCTCACAAATAGGTCATGCCCACAATCTCGTTCACAAAATACATTGGAAGTTGGAAGTAGGAAGTAGGGTTGGGGTGACCGGTGTCGAGGAGTTGGAGATATCAGCAATGAGCTCGTCGTTGCTCATTGCGGAATATGCTAACCATAAGAGGTCAACTGCAGATCAGGCCCATGCAGATGGACGTGGTGTATGTATTTTTCAAACAGTACTGGACCGTTGTTGCGGGCAGGGTGTTTTTTTTTAGAAAAGGAGGATGACCCCCGGCCTCTGCATCTGGGCGATGCATACGGCCACTTTATTAATTATTCTCGCAAGACCTTATAAAGTCATACAACAGTAAGACTAAAGCCGCCGTCTAAGCAACAAACTGTCGCTACACCTATCTAGTTGATGAAGGGGCGTAGATAGTCTGGGTCTAATACCAAACAGACATCGCAGCCAAGCCTAACATCTAAGACCTGAGACCCTAACCTAGCCACTTGCCGGGTCTGGGGCAGACACTGGTCCGGCGTGCTCTCAGAGGCCGCCGCGCCAACTGCCACCACTCCATCTTCAGAACTGTACTGATGCATCAACCTTGCTTGGTCTAGATATCATCGACGCCACCACGGCGCCCAACGGCACCTCCTCCCTGTGCGCAAACAGCTGTGCACGTCGCGGTCGCCACTGATACACCTCAACGCCATGCTGCCAAGTACCACCAACCGACACAGCTTGAAGTCCTTGAAAGATCTGTCGTGCGTAGCACCTGCCGACCAGGCATGACAAAGCGTAGCACCTGTCGGTCAGGCATGACTTGACATCTCCACCGAAGCTCCGTGCAAGACGAAGCCGCTCCACCTCCTGCCTCTGACTTCCAGCGCTGCTCCCCAAACGATGCTCCCAAGAGAGAAACGACACCGCAGTGCCGCCGTCGTCCGATCTGGAACACCAGATCCTAGGGTTTCCCCCGGAGCAGCACGAGTGGGTCGACAGTAGTTACCCGACGATGCCTCCATCAAGGTAACGGCGAGAACGCCGCCATCGCCTTCCTTAGGCTCGGTTTTCACCGGCAACCATTTCTCCCCTACTCGCAGCCGGGACTAGATGATGGATCTTGAGATCCGATCACCAAGCCTCTGGCCGGCCATCTCTGGAAGAAGATGACCACCACGTCCACCAGCGTCACCACGTCGGGCACGCGTCGCCGCCGGCACCCCCATGGTGCCTAGAGGCCGACAAGCCCCGACGAACACCACGCCTCGCCAGCCGCCATGGCCCAGACCCAAGCACCACCAGATCCAGATCGGATCGGGGTCAAGGGCCCCAAGCCGCAGCCGCCGCGGAGGCAGCACCACTGGACGGTGCCCTGCCCTCCACCCCGCCGTAGGACCGAGTCATCGCCGGAGCTCCGCACAGCAAGGCGCGCATAACGCTCCAGTATAGGTACTAGCCGTCGTTATTATCATAGGAGTCATAGTTTGGAGGCAAGTGACCCTCATTGCCAGGGGTTGGGATCCTCTGCAGTACTTTATGGTGCTGTAGTGCGGATGACATGTGGGGCCGGGTCCACCCGGCAGTGACCATACTGCATGATGGACTACTGTAGAGGATCCTAACCCCATTACCAAATTAGTATATAGCTTACTAAAGCTACCAGTCGTGGTCGGCCACGAAAGTCTGGTTGTAAGATGTCGAGGCCATCTCATGAACTACGAGCTTCTCGACAGTGATGGAGGAGCCGATGGCGTTGTTGAAAAGGTATACCCCCGCCGCCGTGTGGATGGCTTCCATCGGGTACACCCGCGACGTCGCCGTCAACCTCCCGCCCATCGCGAAGCTCTCCACGATCGAATGGTCCACGATCACCCTCACAGATAGAGCCTCGCCGTCGAGCACCGGCATGGTGCTACCCACCACGCGCTTCATGACATCATTCGCCTGGGACGACAGTAACTCGTCATGGCAGAAGTGGGTTCGGAGTGCCCCATCGAGGCCCCTCGACACATAGAAGTAAACCGCGAGTTGTTCGCTGCCACTGTTGCCGACAGCGTGGATGAGGAGGCCGAAGGGACCAACTGTGCCCATCGTTGAGGCTCCGCCACTGGTGCTGCAGTTGTAGTTGATGTTAGCCTCATTGCTGATGGCAATAGTGGAAGCGTCTAGGTGAAAGGAGGCCTCGATGTCAAGCTGAGTGGCTTGGTGGAGGCAGAGAGGGATGATGGATCCAGTGTGGATAGTGATGACCCCAAAATCGGTGCTGTTGAAGCGGAGGGTCTCAATCTCCTCTACCGGCCATTGGAGGAGGTTCGTCCGGGTCTTCTCATCCAACACTACCGCCCTCAGAATCGTCTGCACACATGTAAGATAGGCAAGTCCTCTGATTATGAATGCACATTGACACTAATAATTTAAGATAAGGGTATAAATTATTGGTAATAAAGGGTCTTGCAATCTCCATTCCATACAAAAAGTGACCACACAAACAAAATAGGAATGAATGAAGAAAGTCCTGATTGGTGTGTTTAGTTAGGACCGCAGAATTTAAGCTAACCCGTGCCTCAGTCACAACGGCCAGCATATTTATGCCGGGCACGTTTGGCATTGCCATGGATTATGTTAATCTAGCTTTCCAAGCAAATTCTTTTTCTGGTTAGTTAAACCGACTTTCTCTGTTTTTAAAGCTACTTTCCTACAACACATTATAAAAAGTTCAATACATGACAATTTGAGCCATAGGCTGATGGTTCCACATTAAGCTAAACTTAATTAGCCATCACACAAGGAAACGGACATTGATCAGGACTCACCAAAAGAAGATGCAAAAGGATGATGAAAGTGATGAATAAGTAAATAGTAATAATTTAGCATCAAGCACGTACTAGCATCTTAAGCAGGTTACATTGCACACCAGAGAAGACTGATTACACTCGTGTATAACAAAAGCATTTTAGTATCCAAGAGGAGATCCATGGTCTATCTACTCCATTTATCTAGCTTTGTAGGGCGAGCCCATGTTTTTTATTTTTTATTTTGACTAACAAATATGTGGCCTACAACGCTGAAAGTATATGTTTAGAAACTTCGTTCGAATTCCTGCAAAAAAAAGAAACTTCGTTCGAATACAAATCAACCTGGACCGAGGTATATAACACAAGCTTCGTTATAGTCTCTACTCCTAATGGAGCAGTTGGTAGTCTCCGCCGGTCAATTTTCGTCCCACCATAGACTGTTAATTTTCGTCCTCGATCCCACCTCCCACTACCCAGCGATTCCCTCCTTCCTCCCTCCAGACCGACAAAAAAAACGGCATACTACCACGAGCCCGTTGTGAAACACTACGGTTCATCGACAGAAAATCGTCTTAAAAAAATCTACAACGGTTAACCTACGAAAATTTGCCATACCCTCTCACCCGAATCCTCGTGCCCTCGATGCACTTGCCCACCGCCGCTTTCCTCTGCCCCAACCCCAACCCCGCCGCCGCCTCAATCCCGCCGCCGCCGGCCTCCTCCTCCTCTAGCGCCGCCGCTCCAGCCCCTCACCTTCTCAGCCTGGATCCGCGCGACAAGGTGTGGGGCTATGGGAGAGAAGGCTCCATATCGACATCGCCGTCCGGAGCTACATCATCGACGGCCTCAATGGGGGCTTTGGCGAGAGCTCCTGGTCTTTCGTCGCCGCCGCCGGGTCGGGACTACCGATCGGGACTCCGTCGGATCTGCTGTCGCCGACCCACGTCTCAGTCCTCTCCTTCCCCTCACAGTTCATGTAGGCCCTACATCCTCCCCTGATTCTCCAGGTTAGTCGCGAGGGACTCATAATCTGCAAGTTCCTGATTTTGAATTGGTTGCGTGTTGTTGTGCTGCAGGAGGCGACACCACATGAGGAGGCTAGAACAGCATGAGCAATCTCATCCGTGCCAGTCTGTGCGTCGCTTCTCACGCCAAGCCAAAGGTCATCTTGCTGCCCTGTTGGCAGGTTCATGTGTACAATATTAGTGTTCATATCAGTCTGACAGATTCATGTGTGTCTGTTCAGTATTCAAAGTTAAGGAATTCAAGTGATACATATATTGTTTGAAATATCATTGCTATTCCATGATCGGCTCCATTCATCCACCATTTAATGTTTTCATTTTTCTATGGAACTGTACTAACAAGATTATATTCAGTTAATGTCCAGATGCAAGTTCATGAATGACTGTTCATTTTACTTGAGAAGAACTAATTCACATGGTGAAGAACAACTGCTGGATTATAATTTTATAAGCCTTTGTACAGAATACAAGCATACTCATCGATTAATGTTAGATATGTAGTATCAAGTGAAGTAGTATAAATTTGCATCGCCACACCAGCCAACAGGAGCGGCAGCAATAGCAGGGTGTAGCAGATTGACCTGGAGGTTGTCCCGAGGGGCGCGACACTGCCAGTGGAGATGTACAGGTGAAGGAGGAGGACGTGGGGACTAAGGTGGTTGTATGGTAGATGGCGGAGGTGGACAAGATGAACATTTGGTTCGACAGGGTGGTGGTTGTCGTCAACGGCTGTGAGACGAAGCAACAAGATTGAGGTGGGTCTAGCTCAAGAAGAGCAAATGCATGTGTGCTTATTTTCATATTTTGCATTTCATTTTCTATTTAAAAATTCACTAAGCAATTATACTTGCTTTGAGAATAATTTGCATATTCTTATGTCTACAAGCAATTTAGCATCAGCTTTCCTTGCAATCAGAGAAAAACATGATTATTTAAATAATTTCAAGACAGAAAAGGAGTAAAGCCTAGCAAATCAACACAATAACTAAATTATAAAATATGTCTTGCAAGAATCACCACATTTATGAGACTAAGTAAATCTTTGACCATTGATGCAATTGTTCTATGTATGATTCGCGATGATTATTTGGCAAACAGTTTCTCCCCCCAAAGAAAATAAAAATCAAAAGGAAGTTCATCATCTGTTTGTTCTTGCTCTGAGAAAAGGCTTGAAAGGAACTAATTCACTTTGGAATTTGTCTCCCCTTGAGCTTAATTTGTGTCATGACTGCCTGCAATTCAGCACCATCTTTCATTTGCATTCTTCCATTAACTTTGTGTATAAAGGACATGTCTCTACATGTATATAGAATTTCATCGCAAATTTTTGGATCACCTTTTCACTAAAGCATGTGTTAATAATAATGTCTATACAAATACTAAGAGATGTAGTTTTCAAGATTTTAAGTATTTAATTTGTCTTTTGTATGTGAACTTTTGACCAGTGGAAGGTCCACCATAATGGTTCTGTACTAAAAATTAAGTTAAGACTTTTGATGCAAATTTTGGCATGATGATAGGTTCACTTTGAAATTTGTCTCATTGAAGGGATTTTGAATTCTACACCATGTTACGACTCATATTCCTGGAATTTGTGATCACAATGTTAGTGCTACCATTGTCATGCAGCTTAACCTGGGACCGAGCACGGATGCCACTGCGTATTGCTAAAATTTACAGGAAATACAGAAAAATAGAGTTACAACAATTGAGCAATGCACAGTTCCCAAAATGTGTGCCACATAGTTCTATGTTGAACATATAGAACTAGTTATGTTCCATATTCACCCTAAAACTTCTCTAAAGGTACACTGAACTTTCTCATGTTTTCCGAAGCTACCGTGTATCCCCTTGCCTAAAATTTGATTCATAGCCAGATGTGCCATTAACGACGGTGACGAGTTTGGAATGTGGAATGGAGATAGCGGTGAAGAAGATGAAGAAGAAGGGTGATTTATAACATGAAACAAAAGTTGACAATACCATTTAATGTGCATGAGGATCTTAGAGATATACATGTTGCACATGATATGTTATGCCCCGCTGCGGATCTGGGCACCCCCTCACCTTGACAAGATTTTACCTACACTCAATTGGATAATTAAGTACAATTTGATTAGTATGACAAGTCATGTCAGCATGATGAATATTTTCAAGGTTGATTATCTCCCAGGAAGACAAGTAGGAAGTATGTTTGCAAGTTTTCATGAATAAATTATACAATTATATAAATTGTGTGTTCTGCTTGAAGTTTGTCAGTTAAAATCATGTTGACTCGCCTACTGTTTAAAGGTTCTCTTTTGATATAATTGGGTTTACATCTTGACTCGCTTGATTTGATAAAGTCCATTCTTACCAAGGGTCATCATTTGTATATTTCCTCTTCGGAGGGTGATCTCGTCGCCCACGGAGAAGCAATCCAAGGAGAAGAGAGTAGGTTCTGCGCCCAACCTCGGCTCCATATCAAAGGAGGGGAAGTGGCTACGAGCATGCCATCAGCGTTGGGTCGATGGTGTTGTGCCTCGGCAGCTGGGATCATGCAAGGCAGATGGGAAGCAGCAGTGCCGCCTCTCCCCCCGTGCTCCAGATACATGATAGCAGCATCGAGGTGAGCAGTGGCAAAGGTTCCCACCTATACATATCGAGCCGTGACACCAGTACGGCCACAACCTCCAATACTACTACGACTGATGGCTATCCTCTACCCGTGAGTGTTATGCAAATTTGCGTAATTTAACTCCAGTGACGTGGACCTCATTATGTGGTAATTTTGTTTATGAAGAAATTGATGCGCTGGAATTAGTAAATCTGTTATCTTGTTTACAAGTGTGGTGATGCCGATTGTAGAAATTGGGCAATGTGGGATCTCCGATCCTCGTGCTGGTTTGATTTCGCTTTGTTCATCTGACTCAGGAATCATGAGGCTATTCATGTCCAACTGAACACAAGCCTTTTTAATACTTTTTTAATATATGCTACTTATGCTTATCTATGCTGAAACTGCATCTGCAAGGCACTATTTGTCCTGTGTTCTAGATCGATGCCGCTTTATTCATGGGTTGGGTTGCCAGTTTCAAGCCACTTAATTTTTGGGTTGCGTTTGTTGTTAGTTTTGTTGAATAGTACAAATCAATGATCCTGCATCTGTAGGTTCTGACCTGGTAGTATCATGTATGTACTCAACAAAACGTGAACTGTCTGCCATGGTAGTATTATGATTCCTGGCTATAGTATTAACTGTAGTGTTGGCCAGCATGTTTATTTCACAATTTTACAAATATATCTTTTCTTCGTTTTGTGTTGGAAAGTTAAGCATGAACCATTTAGAGAATTCAACAATATGACTCATGCTCATCTCCATGTCAATGCTATGAGGAGAAAAACTGCATTCAGAGGTTACGGAATGGCAATGGGTGGGTTACCTCCCAGGAGCAGATGACTAGCATGGTTAGTGATCACTAGGCCATGAATCTCATGGATCCCATGATACAGGTACATCAAGAAAATTGTAATAAGTTCATGGCACAACATATAATTTAACGTTAGCTTTCTACATTAAATATCAGGAAAAGTTTCTTGCAATTCATTTACATGATGGTCGGAAAATTCCTGTTAAATGAATCTTAACAACAAAGATATAGTCGTCTACATTTAGTTTGCTTTTCTATTGCTGGGTAATCTTCTTATGCCATCATTTTCATAGTATTTTTATGGTGCAGGTATCTGGTCCAGATCCGACGGAGACAAGCAAAATCGTGTTGCTGCTTCTTCTTTCGATTGTAAGTGAATCCTTTGATGACAGTGCTATTTTTTGTTGTATTAATACTGCATCTGATTCATACACTTCATCTATCCTTGTTTGAGAAATTGTGCATGTTTTTGCTTCATTGGTCCAAGAAAATCTAGGTGAAAACTTTCAGGAACTCAGGACGACACGCATTGATTATATTTCATTGTGATGGCCGTTGCCGACACATCTACTATGGGTACAAGCAACTTCTATTTTGCTCGCACCAGAAACCACCGCCCAGATCTATCTCTTCTCAACCATGCCGACGTGGTGGTCAGGGGCGCTTACAACTTGTGAGGGCCTGCGTTCTCGATGTTGATCCGTGATGGCATGGCCTCCCCACGCCCTAGCCGCGTTCTAGCTGATGGTTTGGGTCTGCCAGCGGAGGGAGAGGGGGACGACCTCTGTCGCTCCTTCTCTCTAGCCTCTTCATCTTGATGAAGCCGTAGGAGTAGAGGGGCACGCGCGTGATGGATCTGCTCCAAGCACCTCAAGCCACACATCTTCAAGGTGATCACTTCATCCACATTCAATCTCAGTTCCCGCGTTTACTTGAGGAGAGTTCAAAAGCAGCAAGAGCAGTTGTTCTACTGCTGGTCGGAGGGAGAGCTTGGCAAAGGGAGATAGAGGGAGCTCTACAACCACGATCTTGGCATACAACCCGATGGCATCATGCCCACGTAAGCTTCTTATATGTTCGAATTCTTGCACTTGATGGTCTTTTACTGTTAGAGCTTACGTAATCTTAGATGTTGCTGACAAAAGACCAAGATACACTATTTTGATTGCAGACTATATATTATTCAGCAAGTACGTTCGCAAAAAATTTTGGTCTCAGCAGGTTGATGTTCATGTACAGGTTGCCATATGAGAATATACTGCGTATTCGTCAAATCTCAGAACAAATGGCCCATTCTGATCATAACTATTCCAAAAGCATTGATAGGCTTTTTTAAACATCAAGATATCTGAATATTGATCTCAGTAGTGTCCAAAATCCAAATGGTTATGTTTGTTCAGATTTTCCTCATTTTTATGTTCTTTGAATTAAAGTAGTGCTTGAGGTTAATAATAAATGATTCTTGGTAACTTAACTAGCTCCTGAGAATAATTTGTGATATAGCTTGCTCCTATATGTGTCATGACAACGTTGCTTGTGGAGAGTAATAAGGATTTATCTAGCTCATGTATGTCTGAGCCTGAGATGGAGAGGACAACGGTTGTGGCTCCATTGATGATAGTGGTTGCGACGCATAGCCGTATGAATGGACAGCAGGCAAGCCAAGCACTCCCTGGAATCGCCATGATTCCGGAATGGGTGGCGGGTCCCTGCCCCTACCACCCATGAAGCTGACAACGATCACGTGGCCTCGTGCGGGGGCTGCGGAGGAGAGGGAGGCAGGCAGGGGGAGACTTGTAAGCGAGAACCCGCACGGAGGAGGAAGGAGACGCCTCAGGTGGAGATGATGACGGTGGCCGTGCCTCCATCGCTGGCGGCGGTCATGACGTGCAGCTGCATGACTAGACATCAGACAGGCGGAGTCGTTTCTGGGAGTTGCTTGCTTTGGTGGTGCTCTTGGGTTTACGATTTCAATATAATCCTATGGCGGAGTGGAAGGTTAATGTTATTTCTCTGATATCATAATGTATCTTCTTGGCTCAAGTATTGAGAAAGTAGCATTGTCGCAGATGTATTTACTTAGTTTGATAAGATGGTGAAAATATTTGTAATTCAGACATGACAGAGAGTCAAATTTAAAAGTAGCTTTTATAGTCATAGCTAGCTTACTTTCGTTTACTTGGTCCATGTAGAGCTGGAATCTCGGAGCTACACTTTCAACCGGCTTGCTTTGAAAATCAAGTAAAATTAAAAGAATAGAGGTTTCAATTGTAGCAATAGTTTAGTAGTGCTACAGATCTGTGGAGCGGGCAAGAATTATTGGTCAACCTTATAGCTTCTTATAGCTTCTATTTGTCATCTAGATGTTGTACATCAGGTACAGCCTCTTATAGCTTCTATTTGTCATCTAGATGTTTAAGATGTTTGGTCTGATGATCTCCCTTCACATTTGCTTGTTTAAACAAATAGGAATTAAAGTTTACGGAATGCGAGAAAAATAAATGCATAACTGGATCTGTGATTCGGTGATTTTTTGAATGTGAAGTTGCATTCTTACAAATTTTCTGCTCATGTTAGTTTAGCCCCTGGCTGCATTATCTGAACAACATATTTAGATACTTTTGACTATAAAGATCTCTGACATGATCATATTGTTATTTTCAGCTTTTGGATTTGCACATAATGCTGACACCACATGGACTCGGAAGGAAGTTGTGCTAACTGCTGAGCTTTCCCTGCTTTTCCAGCTTGTGTGTTTCATTGATGGAGAAGATATAAATCTGTTCCTTAAAGCGAGCAAATCAAAACAAAAACGCAGGAGGTACACTACCAGAAAAACTGGGGTTGCCGACGGCCATATCTATGCCGACGACCCCCGTCGGCATCTATGGACCTATGCCGACGGCCAAGGGTAGGCCGTAGGCGTAGAACAGCCGTCGGCATACATCCATCTATGCCGACGGGGGCCGTCGACATAGACTAGGCCGTCGGGACCGCCCGAGGTACGCCTATGGGGCCCGTCGGCATAGGACAGGCCGTCGGCATAGCCCGGCCCACACGCGGCCGTGACCATTTGACGGCGTTGATCCTACGTCGACGGGCAGTAACGGCGGTCGTCGGCATATCTGTGGCAGAGGGATCGCCAGCTGGAGCAGGCTTTTCAGGAAATGGCGGCCGGCAGGTGTCCTCGACAGCCAAAGACAATGCCCTCCAAAGACAACCAAAGTGTTGGCGACCTTTGAGGAGTTTGTGGCACAGAACTGGCCCCTCGCCGGTCAGTTCATCCCCAATCTGTTCACCCAAAGCATGTCATGCCTTTCAAAAAAGTCATATATTCCGTTAATATGTATTTTCAACATGCAGGGAACAGGTGGATCTACCGTTGGCGGTGGTCTTCGCAGCACTCCGGAGACACGGAGCCCGACCACTCCGATCCACGGAGGCGGAGGTGGAGGCGGTCTTGGCGGTAGCGCTGCCGCTAGCAGTGACGACCTGGGCTTCGGCGGTCTTGGCGGTGACGACCTCCGCGGTGCTCGACGTCCTGGCGCTTAAGCCATTCGGGGACTTGTGTGCTCATGCTTATGTTTCTTTAGATGACTTGTGTGTGGTGATGATCCTTTAGATGACTTGTGTGCTTCTCTATATGCTTATGCCTTATGATTGTGCTTATGCCTTATGATTGTGCTTATGCTTATGCATATATTGTTCGGATGGTGCTGGATGATATCCTGATATGTGCTAATATGTGTTGTATATGTGCTGTATATTTGAATTGAATTGATCTGAAAACAAACAGGAAAAAGAAAAAAAAAACAAATGCAAGATATGCCGACGGCTATGCCGTCGGCATAGGGCTAGCGTGAGCTCCCAGTTGCTGACACGTGGCATCTATGATGACGGCCTAGCCGTCGTCACAGTTTTTAAACTAATCCGACGGCCAGGCCGTCGGCATAGACGCCACGTGTCATCAACTGGAGCTCTTGAGGAAGGGATATGCCGACGGCCCAGGCCGGCTTAGGTTCAAACTATACCGACGGCTAGGCCGTCGGCATATCCCTGGCCCACGTAACGGCTGGACCCCACGGGGCATACCTATGCCGACGGCCCGGTCATCGACATACTTTGAAACTAAGCCGATGGCTATGCCGTCGGCATAGGTGTGCCACGTGGCGGCCAAGCATTGGTCATACTTGACGGTGGCCGCCGTTAGACCTGGACGTTGCCGACGGCCCTGGCCGTCGGCATAGATGTACGGCCCCCGTCGGGATATCATCTATGCCGACGGCCTTTCTATGCTGACGGCCTCCCAGGCTACGCCGACGTATATGTTGCCGACGGCCCTATGCCGACGGGGGCCGTCGGCATAGGCCTGTCCGACGGCTTTGTCGAGGGTATGCCGGCGGCCGTCGGCATAGGGGGCGATTCTGGTAGTGGTATCCGACAACACTGACGACCGCTACGACATTCCACTTAGACCTGAGGGCAACATCAAAGGATGCCACCGGCAGCAGAGATCAACAAGTTCTTCACCGTCGGGGAGAAGGTGGAGGTCGAATGTTTCACCGTCAAGTGCAAACTTATCGTTCATTCTGATCACTTGATTATCGCCACAGACACCGCAACACTAAGAATTGTGCAGCTGCTCTACTTTCATGTACAAAATTGGACTTCATGTGAGGTGTTATGCTCAACCCCAGCCAGTTCAAAGGCAACACTGGTGGTGGTCCTCTGAGTATGCAAATGACATAGAGTGGGCACTGCAAACAATACATGCTAATAGGTGCAGTTTCATCTCGGCAGACGAAAGAATCGCAATAGTACATGCTACTCTCGGCGACTACTAACGTGAAGTTGCACTCAGGCTCTCGCATATACTAAAGAGGTAATGTCGATAAGTATCACCATTTAGTTTTTTACAGTCTATAGATTTATTTATATGAACAATATTGATCTCAAGGATAACAATCGTAGATTCCTCTATTCATACGCTAATGTGTTGTAGCAACAATCGCTCCCATTCAAACTTTTTTTTAGGGAAACTACAACATGCATTTTGCTCACCTGAACATTAATTAAGGAATGCAGAAGGTTCGGGGCCTGTGCGAATTATGTTGGAAATATGCCCTAGAGGCAATAATAAATTAGTTATTATTATTATATTTCCTTGTTCATGATAATCGTTTATTATCCATGCTATAATTGTATTGATAGGAAACTCAAATACATGTGTGGATACATAGACAACACCATGTCCCTAGCAAGCCTCTATTGGCTAGCTCGTTGATCAATAGATGGTTACGGTTTCCTAACCATGGACATTGGATGTCATTGATAACGAGATCACATCATTAGTAGAATGATGTGATGGACAAAGACCCAATCCTAAGCCTAGCACAAAGATCGTAGTTCGTATGCTAAAGCTTTTCTAATGTCAAGTATCATTTCCTTAGACCATGAGATTGTGCAACTCCCGGATACCGTAGGAATGCTTTGGGTGTACCAAACGTCACAACGAATCGGGTGACTATAAAGGTGCACTACGGTATCTCCGAAAGTGTCATTGGGTTGGCACGAATCGAGATCGGGATTTGTCACTCCGTGTAAACGGAGAGGTATCTCTGGGCCCACTCGGTAGGACATCATCATAATGTGCACAGTGTGATTAAGGAGTTGATACGGGATGATGTGTTACGGAACGAGTAAAAGAGACTTGCCGTAACGAGATTGAACAAGGTATCGGGATACAAGCGATCGAATCTCGGGCAAGTACAATACCGCTAGACAAAGGGAATTGTATACGGGATCGATTGAGTCCTTGACATCGTGGGTTCATCCGATGAGATCATCGTGGAACATGTGGGATCCAACATGGGTATCCAGATCCCGCTGTTGGTTATTGACCGGAGAACGTCTCGGTCATATGCGCATGGTTCCCGAACCCGTAGGGTCTACACACTTAAGGTTCGATGGCGCTAGGGTTATATAGGAAGCTTGTATGTGGTTACCGAATGTTGTTCGAGTCCGGATGAGATCCCGGACGTCACGAGGAGTTCCGGAATGGTCCGGAGGTAAAGATTTATATATGGGAAGTGCTGTTTGACCATCGGGACAAGTTTGGGGTTATCGGTATTGTAATGGGACCACCGGAGGGGTCCCGGGGGCCCACCGGTGGGGCCACCTGCCCGGGGCCACATGGGCCCTAGGTAGTGCGCTTAGGCCTGCATGGGCCAAGGGAACCAGCCCCAAGAGGCCCATGCATGAAACACTTGGAGAGGAAGAGTCCATAGAGGGAAGGCACCTGAGGTGCCTTGGGGAGGATGGACTCCTCCCCTCTTGGCCGCACCCCTCCCTTGGAGGAGGGGGCAAGGCTGCGCCCTCCCCTCCTTGGCACCTATATAAAGGGGGAGGGAGGGGGCAGCAGCACCTGAGCCTGGCGCCTCCCTCTCCCTCTCCAACACCTCCTTCTCCTCCGTAGTGCTTGGCGAAGCCTGCAGGATTGCCACGCTCCTCCACCACCACCACGCCGTTGTGCTGCTGTTGGATGGAGTCTTCCTCAACCTCTCCCTCTCTCCTTGCTGGATCAAGGCGTGGGAGGCGTCACCCGGGCTGTACGTGTGTTGAACGCGGAGGTGCCGTCCGTTCGGCACTAGGATCATCGGTGATTTGAATCACGGCAGTACGACTCCATCAACCCCGTTCACTTGAACGCTTCGCTTAGCGATCTACAAGGGTATGTAGATGCACTCTCCTTCCCTCGTTGCTGGTTTCTCCATAGATTGATCTTGGTGACACGTAGGAAAATTTTGAATTTATGCTACGTTCCCCAACAAAGGCATCATGAGCTAGGTCTATTGCGTAGATTCTTTGCACGAGTAGAACACAAAGTAGTTGTGGGCGTTGATGTTGTTCAATATGCTTACCGTTACTAGTCCAATCTTGTTTCGACGGTATTGTGGGATGAAGCGGCCCGGACCGACCTTACACGTACTCTTACGTGAGACAGGTTCCACCGATAGACATGCACTTGGTGCATAAGGTGGCTAGCGGGTGCCGATCTCTCCCACTTTAGTCGGAACGGATTCGATGAAAAGGGTCCTTATGAAGGGTAAATAGCAATTGGCATATCACGTTGTGGTTTTGCGTAGGTAAGAAACGTTCTTACTAGAAACCCATAGCAGCCACGTAAAACATGCAACAACAATTAGAGGACGTCTAACTTGTTTTTGCAGGGTATGCTATGTGATATGATATGGCCAAGAAGAATGTGATGAATGATATGTGATGTATGAGATTGATCATGTTCTTGTAATAGGATTCACGACTTGCATGTCGATGAATATGACAACCGGCAGGAGCCATAGGAGTTGTCTTTATTTATTGTATGACCTGCGTGTCATTGAACAACGCCATGTAATTACTTTACTTTATTGCTAACGGTAGCCATAGTAGTAGAAGTAATAAGTTGGCGAGACAACTTCATAGGAGACACGATGATGGAGATCATGATGATGGAGATCATGGTGTCATGCCGGTGACAATAATGATCATGGAGCCCGAAGATGGAGATCAAAGGAGCAATATGATATTGGCCATATCATGTCACTACTATATAATTGCATGTGATGTTTATTATGTTTATGCATCTTGTTTACTTAGAACGACGGTAGTAAATAAGATGATCCCTTACAAATTTCAAGAAGTGTTCTCCCCTGTGCACCGTTGCTACAGTTCGTCGCTTCTAAGCACCACGTGATGATCGGGTGTGATGGATTCTTACGTTCACATACAACGGGTGTAAGACAGATTTACACAGCAAAAACACTTGGGGTTAACTTGACGAGCCTAGCATGTGCAGACATGGCCTCGGAACACAGAGACCGAAAGGTCGAGCATGAGTCGTATAGTAGATATGATCAACATGAAGATGTTCACCGATGTTGACTAGTCCGTCTCACGTGATGATCGGACACGGCCTAGTTGACTCGGATCATGTAATCACTTAGATGACCAGAGGGATGTCTATCTGAGTGGGAATCCATAAGATGAACTCAATTCTGTTGAACATAGTCAAAAGACCTTTTGCAAATTATGTCGAAGCTCGCGCTTTAGTTCCTTTGTTTAGATATGTTCCTAGAGAAAATATAGTTGAAAGTTGAAAGTAGCAATTATGCGATCGGTAGAAAGCTTATGTCCTTAATGCACCGCTTTCGATGTCTTTGAACCCCAAACGTCGTTTGTGGATGTTGCGAACATCGGACATACACGTTTTGATAACTACGTTATAGTTCAGTTGAACGGTTTAGAGTAGAGGCACCAAAGACGTTTATCTAAAAATCGCGGAACATATGAGATGTTTCGAGGGCTGAAATTGGGATTTCAGGCTCGTGCCCACGTCAAGAGGTATGAGACCTCCGGCGATTCTCTTAGCCTACAAACTAAGGGAGAAAAGCTCAATCGTTGAGCTTGTGCTCAGATTGTCTGAATACAACAATCACTTGAATCGAGTGGGAGTTAATCTTCCAGATGAGATAGTGATGTTTCTCCAAAGTCATTGCCACCAAGCTGCTAGAGCTTCGTGATGAACTATAACATATCAGGGATAGATATGATGATCCTTAAAGTGTTCGCGATGTTTGACACCGCGAAAGTAGAAATCAAGAAGGAGCATCAATTGTTGATGGTTGGTGAAACCACTAGTTTCAAGAAGGGCAAGGGCAAGAAGGGACACTTCATGAAACGGCAAATCAGTTGTTGCTCCAAAGTGAAGAAACCCAAGGTTGAACCCAAACCGAGACTAAGTGCTTACGTAATAAGGGAACAGCCATCGAGAGGAACCACCCTAGATACTTGGTAGATAAGAAGGCTGGCAAGGTCGATAGAAGTATATTGGATATACATTAAGTTATTGTGTATTTTACTAGTACTCCTAGTAGCACCAGGGTATTAGATACCGGTTCGGTTGCTAAGTGTTAGTAACTCGAAATAAAAGCTACGGAATAAACGGAGACTAACTAAAGGAGAGCTGACGAGATGTGTTGGAAGTGTTTCCAAGGTTGATATGATCAAGCATCACACGCTCCCTCTACCATCGAGATTGGTGTTAAACCTAAATAATTGTTATTTGGTGTTTGCGTTGAGCATAGACATGATTGGATTATGTCTATCACAATACGGTTATTCATTTAAGGAGAATAATGGTTATTCTAATTATTTGAATAATACCTTCAATGGTATTTTACCTAAAATGAATGGTTTATTGAATCTCGATCATAGTGATACACATGTTCATGCCAAAAGATATAAGATAGTAATGATAGTACCACCTGCTTGTGGCACTGCCATGTAAGTCATATTGGTATAAAACGCATGAAGAAGCTCCATGTTGATGGATCTTTGGACTCACTCGTTTTGAAAAGTTTGAGACATGCAAACCATGTCTATTGGTGTATACGCATGATGAAACTCCATTTAGATGGATCGTTTAGACTCACTTGATTTTGAATCACTTGAGATATGCAAATCATACCACATGGACAAAGATGACTGAAAAGCCTCGGTTTCAGTAAGATGGAACTAGATAGCAACTTGTTGGAAGTAACACATTTTGATGTGTGCAGTCCAATGAGTGCTGAGGCATGCAGTGAATATCGTTATGTTCTTACTTCACGGATGATTTAAGTAGATACTAAGTGTATTTACTTGATGAAACACAAGTCTGAATTATTGAATGGTTCAAGTAATTTCAGAGTGAAGTTGAAGATCTTCGTGACAAGAGGATAAAATGTCAGTGATGTGATCATAGAGATGAATATCTGAGTTACGAGTTTTGGCACACAATTAAGACATTGTGCAAATTGTTTCACAATTAATACCGCTGGAACACCATAGTGTGATGGTGTGTCCGAATATCATAGTTGCACTCTATTGGATATGGTGCGTAACATGATATCTCTTATCGAATTACCACTATCGTTCATGGGTTAGGCATTAGATACAACCACATTCACTTTAAATAGGGCACCATGTAATTCCGTTGAGATGACACCGTATGAACTATGGTTTAGAGAAACCTAAACTGTCATTTCTTAAAAGTTTGGGGCTATGACGCTTATATGAAAAAGTTTCAGGTTGATAAGCTCGAACCCAAAGCGGATAAAATGCATCTTCATAGGACACCCAAAACAGTTGGGTATACCTCCTAATTCAGATCCGAAAGCAATAGGGATTGTTTCTTGAATCGGGTCCTTTCTCGAGGAAAAGTTTGTCTCGAAAAGTTGAGTGGAAGGATGGTGGAGACTTGATGAGGTTATTGAACCATCACTTCAACTAGTGTGTAGCAGGGCACAGGAAGTTGTTCCCGTGGCACCTACACCAATTGAAGTAGAAGCTTATGATAGTGATCATGAAGTTTCGGATCAAGTCACTAATGTACCTCGTAGGGTGACAAGGATGCGTACTACTTCTGAGTGGTACAGTAATCCTGTCTTGAAGGTCATGTTGCTAGACAACAATGAACCTACGAGCTATGGAGAAGCAATGGTGGGCCCAAATTCCGACAAATGGTTGGAAGCCATAAAATCCGAGATAGGATCCATGTATCAGAACAAAGCATGGACTTTGGTGGACTTGCCCGATGATCGGCAAGCCATTGAAATAAATGGATCTTTAAGAAGAAGACGGACAAGGACGGTAATGTCACCGTCTATGAAGCTAGACTTGTGGCGAAGAGTTTTTCACAAGTTCAAGGAGTTGACTACGATGAGATTTTCTCATCCTAGCGATGCTTAAAGTCCGTCGGAATCATGTTAGCATTAGCTGCATTTATGAAATCTGGCAGATGGATGTCAAAATGAGTTTCCTTACCAGTTTTCGTAAGGAAAGGTTGTATGTGATACAATCAGAAAGTTTTGTCGATCCTAAGGATGCTAAAAGGTATGCTGGCTCCAGCGATCCTTTCTAAGGACTGGACTAAGCATCTCAGAGTTGGAATGTGCGCTTTGATGAGATGATCAAAGATTTTGGGTTTATACAAAGTTTATGAGAAACTTGTATTTCCAAAGAAGTGAGTGGGAGCACTATGGAATTTCTGATAACAATAT
Source organism: Aegilops bicornis (assembly GCA_021605145.1). Classification (NCBI taxonomy): domain Eukaryota; kingdom Viridiplantae; phylum Streptophyta; class Magnoliopsida; order Poales; family Poaceae; genus Aegilops; species Aegilops bicornis. The sequence continues at coordinate 46,021,464 of CM038675.1, read as the reverse complement.
GTTGTTGACATATTGATGATCAGAAATGATGTAGAATTTCTAGAAAGCATATAGGGATGTTTGAAAAGTGTTTTTCAATGGAAAACCTGGATTAAGCTACTTGAACATTGAGCATCAATATCTATAAGGATAGATCAAAAATGCTTAATGGTACTTTCAAATGAGCATATACCTTGACATGATCTTAAAAGTGTTCAAGATGGATCAGTCAAAGAAGGAGTTCTTGCCTGAGATGTAGGGTATGAAGTTAAGAGTTAAAGATCGACCACGGCAGAAAAGAGAGAAAGGACGAAGGTCGTCCCCTATGCTTCAGACATAGGCTCTATAGTATGCTATGCTGTGTACCTTAGGAAGTGTGCCTTGCCATGAGTCGGTCAAAGGGTACAAGAATGATCCAGGAATGGATCATTGGACAATGATCAAAATTGTCCTTGGAGTAAATAAGGACATGTTTCTCGATTATGGAGGTGATAAAGAGTTCGATGTAAAGGGTTACGTCAATGCAAGCTTTAACACCTATCCGAGTGACTCTGAGTAGCAAACCGGATACGTATAGTGGAGCAACCATTTGGAATAGCTTCAAGTGGAGCGTGGAAGCAGCATTTATAATATGACCTAGAAATTTGCAAAGCACACACGGATCTGAAAGGTTCAGACCCGTTGACTAAAACCCGTTGACTAAAACCTCTCTCACAAGCAAAACATGATCAAACCTCAGAACTCATTGAGTCTAAATCACATGATGATGTGAACTAGTTTACAGACACTAGTAAACTCTTTGGATGTTGGTCACATGGCGATGTGACCTATCACTGTTGGTCACATGGCGATGTGACCTATCAGCGTTAATCACATGATGATGTGAACTAGATTATTGACTCTAGTGCAAGTGGGAGACTGTTGGAAATATGCCCTAGAGGCAATAATAAATTAGTTATTATTATTATATTTCCTTGTTCATGATAATCGTTTATTATCCATGCTATAATTGTATTGATAGGAAACTCAAATACATGTGTGGATACATAGACAACACCATGTCCCTAGCAAGCCTCTATTGGCTAGCTCGTTGATCAATAGATGGTTACGGTTTCCTAACCATGGACATTGGATGTCATTGATAACGAGATCACATCATTAGTAGAATGATGTGATGGACAAAGACCCAATCCTAAGCCTAGCACAAAGATCGTAGTTCGTATGCTAAAGCTTTTCTAATGTCAAGTATCATTTCCTTAGACCATGAGATTGTGCAACTCCCGGATACCGTAGGAATGCTTTGGGTGTACCAAACGTCACAACGTAACTGGGTGACTATAAAGGTGCACTATAGGTATCTCCGAAAGTGTCGGTTGGGTTGGCACGAATCGAGACTGGGATTTGTCACTCCGTGTAAACGGAGAGGTATCTCTGGGCCCACTCGGTAGGACATCATCATAATGTGCACAGTGTGATTAAGGAGTTGATCACGGGATGATGTGTTACGGAACGAGTAAAAGAGACTTGCCGGTAACGAGATTGAACAAGGTATCGGGATACCGACGATCGAATCTCGGGCAAGTACAATACCGCTAGACAAAGGGAATTGTATACGGGATCGATTGAGTCCTTGACATCGTGGTTCATCCGATGAGATCATCGTGGAACATGTGGGATCCAACATGGGTATCCAGATCCCGCTGTTGGTTATTGACCGGAGAACGCCCTGGTCATGTCTCAAGATGGTTCCCGAACCCGTAGGGTCTACACACTTAAGGTCATGGCGACGCTTAGGGTTATATAGGAAGCTTGTATGTGGTTACCGAATGTTGTTCGAGTCCCGGATGAGATCCCGGACGTCACGAGGAGTTCCGGAATGGTCCGGAGGTAAAGATTTATATATGGGAAGTGCTGTTTGACCATCGGGACAAGTTTCGGGGTTATCGGTATTGTCTGGGACCACCGGAGGTCGAGGGCCCACTGGTGGGGCCACCTGCCCTGGGGCCACATGGGCCCTAGGTAGTGCGCCTAGGCCTGCATGGGCCAAGGGGAACCAGCCCCAAGAGGCCCATGCGCATGAAACACTTGGAGAGGAAGAGTCCATAGAGGAAGGCACCTCCGAGGTGCCTTGGGAGGATGGACTCCTCCCCTCTTGGCCGCACCCCTCCCTTGGAGGAGGGGCAAGGCTGCGCCCTCCCCTCCTTGGCACCTATATAAAGGGGGAGGGGAGGGGGCAGCAGCACCTGAGCCCCGCCTCCCTCTCCCTCTCCAACACCTCCTTCTCCTCCGTAGTGCTTGGCGAAGCCTGCAGGATTGCCACGCTCCTCCACCACCACCACGCCCGTTGTGCTGCTGTTGGATGGAGTCTTCCTCAACCACTCCCACTCTCCTTGCTGGATCAAGGCGTGGGAGACGTCACCGGGCTATACGTGTGTTGAACGCGGAGGTGCCGTCCGTTCGGCACTAGGATCATCGGTGATTTGAATCACGACGATGCGACTCCATCAACCCCGTTCACTTGAACGCTTCCGCTTAGCGATCTACAAGGGTATGTAGATGCACTCTCCTTCCCCTCGTTGCTGGTTTCTCCATAGATTGATCTTGGTGACACGTAGGAAAATTTTGAATTTATGCTACGTTCCCCAACAAATTATTCAAATTTTATATTTGTGCGAATGGAGAAACGCCTAAATTAGGCGGCAGAGTAGAATTTACGCTCGTTGTTGCAGTGCGGCTTTTGGACATCCTTAGCACGATAAGCCCAAACACGAAGATTAGACGCCACCTTGGATTTGTCTGGTTGTTAGCTTGTGGTCATTAAACACATATATATTGTGCTCTGTCCATATGCTCTAGAGCAAACAAGCAATGATAGTGGACTGCAGTTTCTGGGGTATCACGCCCATTTAAACTGATGGTGCAAGTTCAGGTCGGCCTTCCTTTTTTCATTCAGATCTTTCTGTTTTAAGTATTTTACTATTATAATTATACCATTATATATTTATTTTAGATACATGTTATTATTTTAGTTCACCCGAAAATACAAAGGATGTGGGAAAAATCACAATTTCTCTCTTTCCTGATATCATTGTCTGAATTTTTTTACCATGTTTTCTCTATTTCCTTCCTTACAGCAGTGTCATCAATGGAACAAATAAAGTCTTGATAACTAGAAGGCCATTCCGATTCCAGTATGGTAAATATTCGATGGATGACAAAGGGTCCTGAGGGAGCTCGTTTGTGTTGACAACACTCAGCATATTCTGCAAATATCCTATGAGTTCACCATCCATGAGCCGCAAGTCATGTTTTCTGGTGCTACAAGTATAAAAAGGTTCATATTTGTTTTATTAACCTTTTGTGGTGTTGTTCCAATACCTTTTGGAGTTTTGGCCTAAAAGGGCTCTCTGAAACACTGAGACAAACAAAGCTAAAATTTGGAGTATGATTAAGCAGTCCAGTCAGCGTTACTAATCCCCACTTGAGCTTGACTGTATTTCCTGGCTTAATGTTTGAGATTCTATGTATAGCAAAAATATGTATAGAATTTCATTTAAGTTTGAAAGCCAATCGATTCCATGCTTTGAGCTGAAAAGTGGTCCCTATTCTGAATTGGTATTTGGATCCCAAACATAACTCCCTATGAACATATAAGGAAATTTTAGTTGTGAAACGACACTTGTTGTACATGCCATATTGCTATGTGAGGGTGCTGCTATGTACATTTATAGATGCTTGCATTTGACTTCCGTTTTGATGTAACAATATACATGTAGTTTGTTGTCAATATTGTTGGGAGACCTTGTTAAAAGTTTATGTCCAACATTTAAAATTGGTTTTTTTTTCTACTGAATTATATACCCTTGTACATGTGAAACCCTACAATTTCTTTAGAGCATGGAGAAGTTCTTTGTGTTACAGACCCTCACCATATTTTACGAATATCGTCGAATTCACCATCCATGAGTGGCAAGTCATGTTTCCAATTTTCTGGTTTTATAAGTACAAAAATGTTCATATTCCATGGATGAGACCCTACAATGTATTTAGAACATCCGATCCACACATGTCTATAATTTTGAGCATGAAATTTTGAACATCCGATCCACACATGGATGAGACCCTACAATGCTGATTCAAAAAATGATCATGCATTTCAAAAAATGTTCATGAAATTAAAAAATGTTCGTTAAATCAAAAAAAAATGTTTGTAAATTTCAAAAATTGTTCCACCAATTTCCAAAACAACGTTCGTCCATTCTACAACTGTTCGCCGATTCAAGAAAATTGTTTACAAAATCACAAACTTATAAAAATGCAAATAGTATAAAATGTTGATGAATTCAAAAAATGCTCTTGATTTTAGAAAATGTCGAAAATTTTGTAGAAAGCGTCCATGAAATTGAAAAACGTCTGCGATTTGCCCAATACCGACAAGTGCTGCTCAAGCGAGGTCGTGGGCGCTGGATTCGCTGCAGAATTAATTTGCAGAAGGAAGCGAGGCCCCTTTCCCGCTCCAGGAGCAATCAGGAAATGCTGGCTCGGGATTTGTACTTTTGTAGTGCGTGATAGTGATGGAGATGCCCGTGCGGCTGGTGCCGGAAGGATTGCTCATGTACGTATTATTTACAAGACACAAGGACACAAGGACACATTTCCTGTCCTGCATTCACATGATTAAAAAAACATGAATTGCACGACTAAATGAATGAATGGCCGGCTGAAAACGAAGCTCTGGCCACGCAGAGCCAGAAATGAAACCAATGGACATCCATAACACATTGTGCAAACAAAAAGCCGGATGGTACTTTGCCACACACACACACACACACACAAAGAAAAAGGACGGTTGCGATTATTCCAACACAAGTCCATTGATGTTCGCCCATCCGCTGGGACTGTCGGGGGCGACGGCGCTCCACGGGCGTCTCAAGGATTGCTGGTCTTATGCATCTCACGGGAGGGAGGCATACAACACAAGAAGGGAAGCAAGCGGCAAATTCGTTCTTTCCAGTCGATAGATGCTAATGCTGCTACGGCTGCTGCTTACTGACAGTTGAAGCGCGGCGCGGCGTGGGTCGGTCACATGGCGTTGATCATCCGCTTCATCTCCGCGGTCCTCCTCGGATCAGGGTCCGCGATGGCCCGCTCCGTCAGCACGTGCTTGATCCGGCACATCGATCTCCTCACCTGAAACAAACAAACAAACAAACAATAGCGGGGCGAGTCAATAAGTGCTGCCGCCTAGGGAACAGAAAAGATGACCTGGAAATAAGACGGCACTGATGCGCGCGCTGGTAAGAAACTTCCAAGTCCTGTTGTTGACTCTTGGAAAAAACCAAATGGGGGCCGCGGCACCCTGTGAAGCAGGTCATATCGCCATACTGAAAAGATCACCAACAACATACTGTTGACTAACTGTTTACTCACTATTTTTCCTGAAAATCATGTACCCAGCGCTAAACAGAGCCCTAACAGAAAAGATGCCTTGAACAAAAATATATATATGCTCATGACAAGAAAGACCGGGTCACATCGACACTTGACAAGAACCACATGGAGGAAATGCTAGCCTATAAAGCAGGCCACAGACCCAGACTGAAAAGATCATAAACAAGACATTGTTGACCAACTCTTCACACATTATGTCATGAAAAGCAAGCACCCAGTGCTCAACGCAAAATAACATTAACAAGTGACCAAGCTGCACCAACATTTTGAACACTACCAATGAATTATCATTTTCAAGAAAAAAAATAGTTACCGTCCCCACGACACCATGGTTTCATAAATTTTCCCTAAAAATTCTGCATAAACAAATTGATTTCCAGCACGTCCATGCACCTTATTATTTCACTGATGCAAAACAGGTACTTCTGTGCTTCAGTTTATCACGAAGGCCAATGTTTGGGAGCAAAAAACACTAGGTGCAGACTACACGGCTTCTTTGGTTACACAGTTTGGTTGTCTGAACCAAGGATATTCAAGGACAATAAAGTTAAATGAAGACTCAAAAAGATAGCGATGGAGTAACTTAACAGGACCTGTAGAATAAGTGAATGACCAATGGTATCTCTGACTTTTAATCCATCATGAAACTAGAGCCACCAAATTGTAGTTCTATTAACTAGCAAAAAATGTGCAAGTATCATAAATATGTGATTAGATACAGATGGCAGGGACTCCGAAATACAACAATTTGACTTGCAGTGGGCATAGCTTGCCATCCACAGATGGAGTGAGCAAAATTCTTACAAAAAGTATGTCATACAATTATTTGATTAAATAAAAATTTGTTGCACGCGGACATGGTTATGTGGACTGAGAACCAAAATATGCAGTAACCAATGTTGAACACTATGACCAAGACACCCGTGATTTCATAAATTTTCTGCAATTCTGCAAAAATAAATTGTTTTCCAGTATGTCCATGCAGCTTAATTTACAAAACAGCCGAGATAAGAATAATACTGTTTGGCGCAAAAAATAGCAATTCTGTAGTTTAGTTTGTCACAAAGCCCATTGTTTCTACACACTAAGACAGTATCTTTGATGGCACGGTTTGGTTATCAGAACCAATGATATTCAAGGACAGCAAAGTTGATGAAGATTCGAGAATACAGCACAACTTATTTAGGTCACTCCATGGAGTAACTTGACAGGGCAAGTAGAATAGCCAGTGTTATCTCTGACTTTTAATTCATCATGAACCTAGAGCCAATTGCACTTCTATTAACTAGCAAAAAAATGTGCAAGTATCACAAATATGTGATTAAATAGAGATGTCAGAGGTTCAGAAATACACCAGTTTTATTTGGCACTGGGCATATATAGCTTGCCATCCACACATGGGGTGAACAGACATATTACAAAAAAGCAGGACAAAATTATTTGACTAAATCACAATTTGTTGCACGCGAAAATGGTTATGTTGACAGAGAACCAAAAATATGCAGTAACAAGCAGTTAACTGCTTGAGGAATGGTGTTAGGTTGTGGCAGCAGATGTACCTTGGAAATGCGCTCCGGGTTTGGGAAACGCATGCTCTCTGAAGCCAGCATCTGGCGTTGGGACATGAGCATGTTCTTCTCCTTTAGCAGGACGTACCACAGCTTATGAAGGTCGTCCCAGGACTTGAGGCGCAGTTCAGAAGCCTTCCAGCCACGACCTGCCAATTATTATATGAATCAAACAAAGGGGACGCTCATAAGCTTTGCTTGACAAGAATGATGCGTGACTATATCTGCTCGTAGCAGAAGACTTGACACCTGAGAAAAAAATGCAAAATCCTACAGCTATGGAGTGACCTTGCGCACCAAAAACATGACAAGAGTAAAATCCATGGCAAAGCACCAAACAACACGGTACAGTATGAGCTTTTGAGCATTGCCTTGTCGCAACCGAAGGCAGTCAAACCAACGCTACTAGATATGTAGAACCATCCGTGTGAAGCAACGCATTTGAGAATCCGCCAAGCCCGGCCGCTGACTAGATGGGATGGAAGCGGGGGCGAGCGGGCACACGTACCGTAGTGGGGCGCGGGCTGGTCGTCCTGGGTGCTCCGCTCGACCTCGAAGAACTCCTCGAGCGGGTTCTGCGGCTTCCTCGCCAGCGGCGTCGAGGCGGCGGCGGCGGCGCCCTCGGGCGCGGCGGCGGTGGAGAAGAGCCGCCTCGCGAGCGTCCTCGACAGGGAGAGCATCCTCGCGGCGGAGCCGGATCGAGGGATCGGGCGGTGACTCGGGCGGGTACGGGGGAGGAGAGAGCTGGCTTCGGTGAGTCGGGCGGCGGCGGCGGCGGCGGCGGCGAGCGGACGGGAGGGTAAACTGGGAAGGCAATGGGAAGAAAGAAGAGGGTTCGTCGCCCGCCAACGGGCCAACTGGGCCGGGCCTGTGTTGTGCTCAGCATGCACAAATCTAGATATTTTCTTTCTCTCTAAAAAAAAACACAAATCTAGAGATGCTCTTCTCTCTTTTTCTTTTCTTATTTTTTTTGCGGTTGAAATCTAGAGATGCTCTTATAGCTGTTGTCGATGTTTATTGTTTGTTGGTTGCTGGCGCAGACTGTTGCGATATAAAACCAAAAATATTTTATAATTACAAAGCGATGTCGGATCGAATGATTCGAAGAGTGAACCACACCGCGCCCATCTCGACGGGCCTGAAAGCTCCAAGATTACAACTTCTAAATTATATAATTACAAAGCATAGCTGTTGTTTTATTGCACTAACAATTAACCAAAGGATCTAGAGATTACAATTTATATTCTAAACATGAGCGTCGAGATTGACTCAATCTCGAGACAGCCGTGCGGTCGTAGCCGGGTGTGTTTCGCCGGAAAGCTCCTCGATTGTTATGTAGCTATTCTAGAGCGGTTGCTGCTCCCGCTGTCATAAAATACATACATACACTTTAAATCACTTTAATGATTGTTATTTTACCATTTTGGTAGAGCTGAACACCGGTGCTTACCTAACATTTTGTTGGAGAAACATGATTCTGCATAGTTAGTTGGTTCTTTTAATTTTGGAGCAAACTATAATTTGCAACCAGTCAATTATTTATTTGTTTTTGTAAGCTTTTCAACTTTTGCATATCACGAGAATATTGTGTATAATATGTTGGAATTTGGCTATCACTTTAGTCCTTAATATGTTGTCAATTATTGCAATTATGAAACACACACACACACACACACACAGGGAGAAGACCTGATGGCGTTGTGTTGTGTCTTGAGTGATGTTTAGGGGGGTGCGGTTTTTTTACAACAATCTACTATGTATTTGAAAGGGTTTGTATCAGTTTGGCCATTAAAAATATTCACATAATTGTGAAAATAGATAGAAACAAAAAAAAAGAAAACATGATAAAAGACATATAAAATAAAGATGGAAAAGCAAAAAAAGGTGAAAGTACATAAAATAATTAAAGGAAAGGAAAATAAAAAAAGATCAAATACAAACGTAAACAAAGATACAACCCTGTGCAGCTCGATCTTGCAATAAGCGAGATATATCCTTTGCGGAATGGAAAGAAGAATTTAGACGTGAAAGGATTTTTGCCAGGATTTGTGGAGATAAAACACTGAGCAACTATATCTTGCAACAAAAAGCGATATGATTGAGAAGTGGGGTTTGCGGGTCTGGGAAGAATGGTTTAGCGCGTTGTTGTGGTTTAGCGCGATGTTGAGCAACTATATCTTGCAATAATAAGCGATATGATTTCAACCACAGACTAGTACCCCTCCAAAAAAAAAAATTAACACACGAACCATAGAACACCACACCATCTCAGACGTGCAACAACCTATCAGAATCACAGAAAACTCAACACGCCATCTTCTCCCTTTGGAAGCAGAGAACAGGGCAGTTCTGTGCCATGGTTCCGCTCGTCGAAAAGCCATCCAGAATTTTCCTACCAAACCATATAATGAAACATCAGTCAAAAATTTTCGCTGCCAAACTTAAGGAAGCACTATCCTAACTCTTACGTAAAGCGCGGATACGGTTTTACATTCATCAGGGGATTACAAGGTGTGTGTCAGGATGTCCGTTGAATTTGGCCTCCGGATTTCAAGATCTCACGCCATCTTGGTGTTTTCGACAGCCGAAATGTCCCAGCGACCTTCGAGTGGGTCATGCAAACAGAGGGTGCTCAGTCCCTGCCCCTTCCTCTGCTCCTGCCCCCTCCCCTACCCCTACTCATACCCCTGCCCCTGCCTCTGCCTCCACCTCCACCCCCACCCCTGCCACCACCCCTGCCTCCAAACTCACTTCCGCCCCCAAACCCGCCCCCGAAATCACCACCACCTCCGCCTCTGCCTCCACCTCCTCTGCCACGACCGCCCCCGCCTCTCCTACCACGATCGCCTCTGCCGCGACCACCTCCACCCCCTCTACCTCCTCTGCCTCCGAATAAATAAAACTCGGCTTTGTTCTGCTTCAGCCCCAGGGACTGCACGCTTCTCCTCTTGTAGTCTTTCTGCTGCTCTTCTTCGCTGTGCTCGTCCTCTTCGGTGCGCCTTCTTGAGCTCCTAGGGTTGAAGGAGATCTCCCGCGAGCCACCGGGCCCGTACTTCACCTTGTCGAGTGCACGCGAGTTCTGTTTCCTTTCGAGTGCGGCTACCCTGTCCCCAATGGGCACAGCTTCCTCGTTGCCAAGGGAGACGCTGTTCAAAAATGCCTCGGCATGGCGTCCATCCTTCACTTCATACAACCTGTAAGATGAAAAGCCATTAGCATGTTTCTGGTGAGCAAGAAGAATTCAGCAAATAAGAGTATATGACAGACAGTACAGCCAATTTAGTAGGGATGGATTCAGACATACATTCTGGATGCTCTGAGGTAAACTAAAATTGATACTCCCAGAAGCTTTCAGCAAAAAGAAAAAAAGCTTACATACAACACAGTTCACCGTAACCTAAATGAGATGAGATGAGATCTCACCTTATACGCTTTGAATTATGCATGTCATTGTCACTGTCAGACTCTGCTGACGCATCAGATGAACCAGCATCTTGTTCTTCTTCGTCTTCACTAACACTCTCGAAATGTTCCTCGATTAGATGAGGTTCCTTTGTAGCCAGTTGAGGATGGATTGCTTGAAATTCTTTTGAATTTACATCAATTTCATAATCCTGAAATAAGATCGATGAATTAGAAAATCACACATGATTACCAATTTAGGAACAATTAGCTTAAAATGTGATTTGTAGTTAAAAAGCACAGACAGGACATGATTCATGCTGTGGAGCACTGGGCACTGTAAACAAGGTTATGATAATGTACTGGTTTCAGCTTCTTTTCTTAAACCATGTATTGGTTTTAGCTGAACCTCTCTTCTACACTCAGTTTCTCATACAGAGTACTGTGGATGAGGAACAATTGTGTACAGAATACACAAATCCAAGGATATTATGTTATCAACAATGCTAGCATTCATACAGATATACAAGCTTTCAGTTTCAAATGAAACAGTGACATAGCTGAAGAAGCATCAAGACAGTACAAGATCAGGAAAACATCAAGGTACAAACATTAAATGCATAATAGAGTTGACCTGATAAAACTTTGTCACTGCTTAGAATTACCACAAAAATATCACATTATCAGGGTACCATGAAAGGATGGAGTAGCAACAAAAGATCTGACATCTACATTGCCTAAGAAAAGAGTAATTTCTTTAAGATATACACACTACTACACGTTTAAGAATTTGTTCTGCAAAATTACACTTTTTTTGCAAAGATTGCAGACAGCCATACTAGATCTGATGGGATTAGGCTCTTTGACACGCTTGTAAGAAAATGGTATTTTGGCCAAAAAAAAGCAAGTGATACTGTCATGGTTTTGAAAGAGAACATTCGGGTATGAGAAATTTGATTCAAAAATCAAGTTGGAAACTGGAATGCATACCTTATTTTCAAACATTTTTTGGAAACGCGGATCAGTCAACAATGCCTTTTTCATATCTAGTTTCATTTTCTTCTTCCTGATGCTTGATTTACTAGCATTCTCCACATCAGCATCTATTTCCTCTTCCGCTGTCCGTATATCGTCCAAAAGTTGCCGGTTAGCCTTTGGTATTTTAACAACTTGCTGCACGAGTAAATTAATATTGGCACTCATTAGGTATGGTAAGGATCACACACTGACAGATGCCAGATGTAATACATACAAGGAATAGATGAGCAAACATTACCGTTATACGAGATTTCCTTAGGTCTGCTAGTTTCTTGGCCTTCATCTCATTTTGAAGAGTCTCATAATCAGCAATATGAAGTTTAGCCCTTTGCTGGAGAGAAATACAGATCGTAGTAAATAGCATGTATGAAGTGTTCTTTTCTTCGATCCATCCACCGACAACAAATAGATACAGGAAGTCCACATTTATGTTAAACTATGTTGTCAGACTTATACATAGAAACTATTTTTACAAAGACAAACTGTGTACGGAATAAAATGTCTTCATGTTGGAAATTCAGGTGGGTAGTCGACAGCAACCCTACCTAAACTGTTCAAGTAAATTGCAGCACCATGAATAGATGAACAGAAAAGTAACTACCTTCTTATATAAATCGTAGCGTATCACGTATCCATGTAAATGTGCTCTGACAGCATCACTGTTTTTGTACTCAGAGAGACCCAATCGCTCCATCTCTTCTTCAGTCAAAAACTTATAATCGTCATATAATGTGTTTTCTTGTTTCTCTTCCATTTCCTCCTGTTTTGAGTAATTGACACAAGGAAATGTTAAGGGCAAGGTTTACTACACTAGCCACAAAACTAATGGGGAGAATTCACTCACAGTTAAGTTATCAAGATGTGAGCACCACTTTGGAGCAGGGCCAAGTGCAGGAATGAAGTGGGCAGGTATCTGGCTGTTGTCCAGGGCTAATAGCATTAAACCACTATTCGGGAAGATGCAAACATCATTGATAGAGCCATTATCAGGTTCGATGCTAGTCATGTTGTTTCCCTAAAAAGAAAATAGTGAGATGAGGTCATCATCATCTAACAAAGAAGTCAATGCCACCCATGAAAAAATGAGGTCTGGCACTTTTCAGAGAAGGTTGGAACTCACTGTATTAGGATCCCAAACTCTCACTATATGCTTATCAGCAGTTATCAGTTTAGGTTCGGAGGAATTAAGTGTCTGGTGCCACTTGATATTCAAAATTGGACTGCCATACCTGCAATAAATAAAGAACACCTGTTACATGCTTAGTGAAGAGTACAATATCTAACAAAAGAATGATCAGCTATTTAGGATTTAGTCGAGCTTGATATCCCTCTGTATAAAGCCTATTCTGATCTGGAGTTGCAAGATTCCAATGAACACAGAATACACATTTAGAAGGCATAGAGGTGTATTTATATCAGCTCCAAGTGGTACTGTTCTGTATGACCGGGATAACATGATATTAGAAATATAAGGTCCCATTTGGAGTGAAGGATCACAGAGGAATCTCGTCAGGAACCCAACATGTAGTGAGAATGGATGTTTTCTTTCCTTTAATCTGATAAAATTCACACATTCCTAATGGAATCTAAGAAAAGAAAATGTTTGAAACTGATCATGCATAACAAGCAAAAATCTCTTCCCATAATAAAAATATACATCTTACATGTGATCCTTGACTCGCAGAGGCGAAGACATGCGTATGTCATATATAGATACCTGCAGGAAATCCAAACACAGCAAACAAATTGAATATCATAATTTTTAGAAATTAGATTATCAGCATTATTAGTTTGTTAGATAGGATAATCATTTCATCCAGCCAATGAGTACACAACAAAATCAGCAGTCATCACATGACTTAAGGGGGAAAATAAGAGGCTACCAAGCCACAATTACCATCAAATTAGTAGTAAGATAATCAATGGCAGATCATATTTTTTGAAATATAAGATACCAAGTACTCCCTCCGTCTGGAAATACTTGTCGGAAAAATGGATGTATCAAGAACTAAATATGTCTAGATACATCCATTTCTCCGACAAGTATTTCTGGATGGAGGGAGTAGCTATCAGAAGCAAGTGCACAATTTGAAGAAATATTACAGATGTTTAGCACAGAAACCTAAGACAAATGAAGTAAAACTACATGAATCATTCTAGAAATAGAAATAATGCCAAATTTGCTATGCATTGCAAATCAATGAGATCACTGCTTGTTAGTTCTGACTGGATAATGTCAGATGGAATAACAAAAACTTTAAATGTTTCCTGCAGTGAATATCAAATAATAAGAACATAGCAGATGATGAATCGAACCTTTCCTATGCTGCTCCCTACTGCCAGAAGGTACCCTTGATTTTCATCGAACTGCAAAGATGTGACCTCCTACAGTTTTGAAGCATAAGAACCATACACCAATATAATGTCAAGAAATTGTAGTATTGGTGTATTATTACTAGTAAGTCGCTGATAAGGTACAATAAGATACCTGATCAACATCTTCAGAAGAAGAAGCTGTATTAATTCTGCCAACAGAAGACTTCCTCCTCATATCAAAGCATTCAACCGCACCGTCCTCACCACCACAAGCAACAAGCCCATGGATCATACTGGGAGTACCACCAAAAACAATGATAGGTTAACAATACTAAATAAGAATTTCACTCCAAAGACACAAGTCCATAGAAAAGAACTACCTCCGTGTAACCACATTTATTGCTGGAGATTGGGAAGAAAGAGATGCGAGGAACCTTCCCTGCAAAACTTACAATTTTAAAATGTGTGCACGCTTATTCTAGAAAGACTGGAAGCATAACAAGAAAAGGCATCATTGCGGCTCTATGCACAGTGGCTTTATATTCACAATAACCTGCTTATACTTATTTAATATTAGTTGTGTACTAGCAGTGTCACGTAAATTATGTGAGAGACTACGGATGAGCAAATAACTCTATATTCAAGAATAATCAAGGACTCAAATCTGACCTGCTCTAAGTTGATTCTATACAGATCTGATGACGAAGCAGCACATAGCAAGTCGCAAGACCAGCAATCATAGGCCAAGTCCCTTCCCATTCTGTTAATATGGATAATAATATCAGTATGTAAATTTAATATTAGGACAAGCAAGGACTATATACAAACTCCTCATTGCCATGGTATCACTGGCTGTTATCATCCAACAAAGAACTTCTCTGTTCAAACCAAACAACACATACTTACAAAACTATTGGTGGATAAACCTTGACGAGCTCAAGTCAAAGACAACAGGCAAAAACTTACAAATGGAGGGAGTACTAGTAGTAGCATACAGCAAACAATATGTTGTAACTAAAAATGATATATAACAGGACAAACTATATATATCAGAAAAGCAATGAAATGAAAACCAGAAATATTAGGTGACAGGACAAACTAACCTTGGAATTCTCACGCTATAATGGCTTCCGTACTTCGCATGCAAGCATACAGAACGATCAGCACACAAGAACGCAAGTTTTGAGTAGTCATCACCAAGGACCTAAAGAAAGATACGATCAAGTTTGTTATGTCAAAAACATTAAAGCAGCTCAATAACGTGTGAGCTGTGTTTTCCAGAATAGAATATTAAAGAAGACTGCCCAGCAGTAGAGAAGACATATGCTTCACTATATTAAACTATAAGTACCTCAAAATCAATAATTTCTGAGATCATGTGCCTCTCAAACTTCATCGACAATTCCTTCAACTCAAAAACTTTCATTTGTGGGGGGTAAATACCTGGAAAATACGAGGCATGAGAATACAACCAATTTACAGTGCGTATAAGAAGTGCTAACACTTCAAACTCCAAACAGAAGATGAACATGAAGCAAGCAGTAAATTTCTAAAGCTGTAAGTTACAAAGAGTGAATTACAATATGGGTAATTCCCTTAACAACTTATGACTAGCACGACTATCCAGAGCTGGAATCGTTTTGCTTTCTGAGAAGAAAACAAATTTAACTCTTCCGACCGGCGACCCACACCAGCAAGTCTTGTATTTGAACCTCAGTTGGCTCTGCCGGGCTAACTCCTCCGGGTGAAGAGAGGACCAAAGCTCAATTTGCAGATGGTGGGTTGGGTGCTGGAGGCATGTCGCGTAAATAAAGATGCCCACAAACAATCTATGTTGAGTTGGCAGAGCAATTCCTTCAACGCTTGTTAGGCTAACGTGGCACCCTATTCATCAATGAGCTCCCTTCCTTCTGAATTACATTGCTTAGCGTTTTTTTTTCCTTCATGTTCATGTGAGGGCAACACTGACACCGACTGGAAACAAGGAGTGCTTTGGTTGCGTGTGTGTATATACCTGAGGCGATGACATAGTGGCCGTCGGGGGTGACCTTGATCCTGGTGGTGGCGGTCTCGAACCTGAGGTCATGGATGAGCTCCAGCCGCCGCTGGTACTCTGAGAGAAATCAAGCAGCAGCAGCAGCAGCAGCAACGGCACCATGAGTGAATCAGTAAAAAAAAGCAGAGAAACAAAGTGAAGAGGGGAATTTCTGAAGACGGGGGCGGTGGCGTGCCTGCGTCCTTGCGGAGGGAGCGCTTCTTCTTGGCGAGGACCCAGGGGGCGACGTAGTTCTTGCCGGTGACGGAGTAGAGCTTGACGCCGTTGATGGAGGTGGACTTGAGCGTCCCCACCCCGCCCTTGGCGGCCATGCTCTGGTCGTCGACGGCGGGAAGTGGGTGGGGTTTGGGGAGGCTTGCAGGGGGCGGGGGTGCTGGAGGAAGGGAGGCGCGACGGAGAGGGGGTGGCGGCGACGGCTGTGAGGAGGAGGAGGAGGAGGGGGAGATGGGCTGGGCCTAGGGTTTAGGTGCGGTTGCGGCGGCTGTAGGCGCGAGAGCGCTCGCAGGCTCGGCTCGGCTCTCCTCTCTGTCGGCTGGCTGGGCCTAGGGTTTCGGTTCTTCTCTACATATGCTGTTTTTGTTTTTCCTTTTCCTTTAGGCAACATAAATTGCTTTTCTTTTCTTTTTTCTCGTCCCCTCAAAAAAATTGATTTTCTCAAATGATAAGTGTCACGTCTGTGACACGAAGCAATCACATTTTTTATTAGAACTAAAGTTGCCATCCGGAAAAAAAAATTGAATCTTGTCATATCATACAAAAAGAAAGTTGTCATGTTTGATAACTATATATAAAGTTGTCATCCTCGTGTCACTAAAATTGCTATTGAAAACGTTCAAAGCTGCGAACCAACCTGTGGTTGGATGGTTACATGGACAGTGGTATCCCCAGCCCTCCGGGGTTCTAAGTGCTGGTGTTCGTACTTATCCTAAATTTATTTCAGGGTTTTCCGGTGATGCGTGTTCAGTGGGAGGAGAAGTTCCCGTCGACCACTACGAGGTGCCTACGGTGACTTCGTAAACTCTCAAGATGATATGTCAGCTCATTCTCTCGGAGGTGCTTATAAGGGTAGGGTGTGTATGCGCGCGTTCATAGGGTTGAGTGTATGCACGTATAAATAAGCGTTTGTGTCTATACTGTGTTAAAAAAAACATTTAGAGTTGACATGTGTTCGTGCTCGGTTATAAAGCTAGCGCTATTGCTATGTAGCTAGTTGTAGCGCGGGAAACAACGCTAGTACTAATGTTCACCTGCAGCGCTGTGTTTTACAACACGTTACTGGTAAGTAGCAGCAGTAGCGTGACCCACTTACCCCGCGCCACTGTTAAGTGTCTGCCTATAGATTTTTCCTAGTAGTGATATACTGAAGGAAATATACCCTAAAGGCAATAATAAAGTTATTATTTATTTCCTTATTTCATGATAAATGTTTATTATTCATGCTAGAATTGTATTAACCGGAAACATAATACATGTGTGAATACATAGACAAACATAGTGTCACTAGTATGCCTCTATTTGACTAGCTCGTTGATCAAAGATGATTATGTTTCCTAGCCATAGACATGAGTTGTCATTTGATTAACGGGATCACATCATTAGGAGAATGATGTAATTGACTTGACCCATTCCGTTAGCTTAGCACTTGATCGTTTAGTATGTTGCTATTGCTTTCTTCATGACTTATACATGTTCCTATGACTATGAGATTATGCAACTCCCGTTTACCGGAGCAACACTTTGTTTGCTACCAGACGTCACAACGAATCGGGTGATTATAAAGGTGCTCTACAAGTGTCTCCAAAGGTACTTGTTGGGTTGGCGTATTTCGAGATTAGGATTTGTCACTCCGATTATCGGAGAGGTATCTCTGGGCCCACTCAAGAATGTCGCATCACTATAAGCCTTGCAAGCATTGCAACTAATGAGTTAGTTGCGGGATGATGTATTATGGAGCGAGTAAAGAGACTTGCCGTATGAGATTAAACTAGGTATTGAGATACCGACGATCGAATCTCGGGCAAGTAACATACCGATGACAAAGAGAACAACGTATGTTGTTATGCGGTTTAGTGATAAAGATCTTCGTAGAATATGTGGGAGCCAATATGAACATCCAGGTTCCGCTATTGGTTATTGACCGGAGACGTGTCTCAGTCATGTCTACATAGTTCTCGAACCCGTAGGGTCCGCACGCTTAAAGTTCGATGACGGTTATATTATGAGTTTATATGTTTTGATGTACCTAAGGTAGTTCGGAGTCCCGGATGTGATCACGGACATGACGATGAGTCTCGAAATGGTCGAGACATGAAGATTAATATATTGGACCACTATATTCGGACACCGGAATGGTTCCGGGGGTTATCGGATATATACCGGAGTACCGGGGGGTTACCGGAACCCCCCCCCCGCCCGGGAGGCAATTGGGCCGCATGGGCCCAACTGGGGGAACAGGAGAGGCGGCCAAGGGCAGCCGCCTCCCCCCCAAGTCCGAATTGGACAAGGAGGCGGCGCCCTTTCCTTTCCTCTCTCCTCCTTCCCCTTCTCCTAATCCAACAAGGAAGGGAGGAGTCCTACTCTGGTGGGAGTAGGACTCCTCTGGCCGCCCCCACTGGCCGGCCGCCTCTCCCCTTGCTCCTTTATATACAGGGGCAGGGGGCACCCTAGAGACACAACAATTGATCATTGATCTTTTAGCCGTGTGCGGTGCCCCCCTCCACCATAGTCCACCTCGATAATAGTGTAGCGGTGCTTAGGCGAAGCCCTACGTCGGTAGAACATCATCGTCGTCACCACGCCGTCGTGCTGACGAAACTCTCCCTCAACACTCGGCTGGATTGGAGTTCGAGGGACGTCATCGGGCTGAACGTGTGCTGAACTCGGAGGTGCCGTGCGTTCGGTACTAGATCGGTCGGATCGTGAAGACGTACGACTACATCAACCGCGTTGTGCTAACGCTTTCACTTTCGGTCTACATGGGTACGTAGACAACACTCTCCCCTCTCGTTGCTATGCATCACCATGATCTTGCGTGTGCGTAGGAATTTTTTTAAAATTACTACGTTCCCCAACAGTGGCATCCGAGCCAGGTTTTATGCGTTGATGTTATATGCACGAGTAGAACACAAGTGAGTTGTGGGCGATACAAGTCATACTGCTTACCAAAGATGTGATACTTTGGTTGGCGGTATTGTTGGATGAAGCGGCCCGGACCGACATTACGCAGACGCTTACGCGAGACTGGTTCTACCAACGTGCTTTGCACAATTGGCTGGCGGGTGTCGGTTTCTCCAACTTTAGTTGAACCGAGTGTGTCTACGCCGGTCCTTGAGAAGGTTAAAACAACACTAACTTGACGAACTATCGTTGTGGTTTTGATGTGTAGGTAAGAACGGTTCTTGCTCAGCCCGTAGCAGCCACGTAAAACTTGCAACAACAAAGTAGAGGACGTCTAACTTGTTTTTGCAGGGCATGTTGTGATGTGATATGGTCAAGGCATGATGCTAAATTTTATTGTATGAGATGATCATGTTTTGTAACCGAGTTATCGGCAACTGGCAGGAGCCATATGGTTGTCGCTTTATTGTATGCAATGCGATCGCCCTGTAATGCTTTACTTTATCACTAAGCGGTAGCGATAGTCGTAGAAGCATAAAATTGGTGAGATGACAACGATGCTACGATGGAGATCAAGGTGTCGCACCGGTGACGATGGTGATCATGACGGTGCTTCGAAGATGGAGATCACAAGCACAAGATGATGATGGCCATATCATATCACTTATATTGATTGCATGTGATGTTTATCTTTTATGCATCTTATCTTGCTTTGATTGACGATAGCATTATAAGATGATCTCTCACTAAATTATCAAGGTATAAGTGTTCTCCCTGAGTATGCACCGTTGCGAAAGTTCTTCGTGCTGAGACACCACGTGATGATCGGGTGTGATAGTCTCTACGTTCAAATACAACGGTTGCAAAACAGTTGCACACACGGAATACTCGGGTTAAACTTGACGAGCCTAGCATATAACAGATATGGCCTCGGAACAAGGAGACCGAAAGGTCGAGCGTGAATCATATAGTAGATATGATCAACATAGTGATGTTCACCATTGAAGCTACTCCATCTCACGTGATGATCGGACATGGTTTAGTTGATTTGGAGCACGTGATCACTTAGAGGATTAGAGGGATGTCTATCTAAGTGGGAGTTCTTAAATAATATGATTAATGAACTTTAATTTATCATGAACTTAGTCCTGGTAGTATTAGCATATCTATGTTGTAGATCAATAGCTCGCGTTTAGCTCCCCTGTTTTATTTTTGATATGTTCCTAGAGAAAAATAAGTTGAAAGATGTTAGTAGCTGATGACCCACAAGTATAGGGGATCGATCGTAGTCCTTTCGATAAGTAAGAGTGTCGAACCCAACGAGGAGCAGAAGGAAATGACAAGCGGTTTCCAGTAAGGTATTCTCTGCAAGCACTGAAATAATAGGTAACAGATAGTTTTGTGATAAGATAATTGGTAACGAGCAACAAGTAATAAAAGTAAATAAGGTGCAGCAAGGTGGCCCAATCCTTTTTATAGCAAAGGACAAGCCTGGACAATTTCTTATATAAAGGAAAACGCTCCCGAGGACACATGGGAATTATCATCAAGCTAGTTTCATCACGTTCATATGATTCGCGTTCGGTACTTTGATAATTTGATATGTGGGTGGACCGGTGCTTGGGTGCTGTTATTACTTGAACAAGCATGCCACTTATGATTAACCTCTATTGCAAGCATCCGCAACTACAACAAAAGTATTAAGGTAAACCTAACCATAGCATGAAACATATGGATCCAAATCAACCCCTTTAAGCAACGCATAAACTAGGGTTTAAGCTTACATCACTCTAGCAACCCATCATCTACTTATTACTTCCCAATGCCTTCATCTAGGACCAAATAATGTTGAAGTTTTATTTAGTAGAAGTTCACATAACACCACTACAGGATAGACAACATACATCTCATAATAATATCGATCGAATACCAAATTCACATGACTACTAATAGCAAGACTTCTCCCATGTCCTCAGGAACAAACGTAACTACTCACAAATCATATTCATGTTCATAATCAGAGGGGTATTAATATGCATATAGGATCTGAACATATAATCTTTCACCAAATAAATCAACTAGCATCAACTACAAGGAGTAGTCAACACTACTAGCAACCTACTAGTACCAATCCCGGACTTGGAGACAAGAATTGGATACAAGAGATGAACTAGGGTTTTGAGAGGAGATGGTGCTGGTGAAGATGTTGACGGAGATTGCCCTCTCCCGATGAGAGGAGCGTTGGTGATGACGATGGCGATGATTTCCCCCTCCCGGAGGGAAGTTTCCCCGGCAGAACAGCTTTGCCGGAGCCCTAGATTGGTTCCGCCAAGGTTCCGCCTCGTGGCGGCGGAGTCTCGTCCCAAAAGCTTGCTTATGATTTTTTCTCGGACGAAAGACTTCATATAGCAGAAGATGGGCACCGGAGGGCCAACAGGGGGGCCCACGAGGCGGGCGCCTGGGAGGGCGCCCCCACCCTCGTGGCTAGGGTGTGGGCCCCCTCTGGTACTTTCTTCATCCACTATTTTTTATATTTTCCAAAAATAACTTCCGTGGAGTTTCAGGACTTTTGGAGTTGCGCAGAATAGGTCTCTAGTATTTGCTCCTTTTCCAGCCCAGAATTCCAGCTGCCGGCATTCTCCCTCTTCATGTAAACCTTGTAAAATAAGGGAGAAAAGGCATAAGTATTGTAACATAAAGTGTAATAACAGCCCATAATGCGATAAATATCAATATCAAAGCATGATGCAGAATGGACGTATTAGTAGCAAAGATGCGGACTAGCTCCATGATCTGAGGATTATCCTCATTGCTGCACAGAAGTATTCTGTCCTTGATGCACCGCTAGGTGACAGAACTATTGCAGGAGCAGATGCAGACATTATGAACGTTTTTGACAAAAGCTCGGTATGATGACTACTTGATAGTTTAGTGCACCATGCTTTACGGCTTAGAACCGGGACTTCAAAAATGTTTTGAACGCCACGGAGCATATAAGATGTTCCAAGAGTTGAAATTGGTATTTCATACTCATGCCCGTGTCGAGAGGTATGAGGCCTCTGACAAGATTTCTTGCCTACAATATGGAGGAGAATAGCTCAACCCGGTGAGCATGTGCTCAGATTGTCTAAGTACTACAATTGCTTGAATCAAGTGGGAGTTAATCTTCCAGATAAGATAGTAATTGACAAAGTCCTCTAGTCACTATCACCAAGTTACTAGAACTTCGTGATGAACTATAATATGCAAGGGATGATGAAAACAATTCTCAAGCCCTTCGTGATGCTAAAATCAGCGAAGGTAGAAATCAAAGAAAAACATCAAAGTGTTGATGGTTGACAAGATCACTAGTTTCAAGAAAAAGGGCAAAGGGAAGATGGGGAACTTCAAGAAGAACGGCAAGCAAGTTGCTGCTCAATTGAAGAAGCCCAAGTGTGGACCTAAGCCTGAGACTAAGTGCTTCTACTGCAAAGGGACTGGTCACTGGAAGCGGAACTACCCCAAGTATTTGGCGGATAAGAAAGATGGCAAAGTGAACAAAGGTATATTTGATATACATGAAGGAAATATGCCCTAGAGGCAATAATAAAGTTATTATTTATTTCCTTATATCATGATAAATGTTTATTATTCATGCTAGAATTGTATTAACCGGAAACATAATACATGTGTGAATACATAGACAAACAGAGTGTCACTAGTATGCCTCTACTTGACTAGCTCGTTAATCGAAGATGGTTATGTTTCCTAACCATAGACATGAGTTGTCATTTGATTAACGGGATCACATCATTAGGAGAATGATCTGATTGACATGACCCATTCCGTTAGCACGGCACTTGATCGCTTAGTATGTTGCTATTGCTTTCTTCATGACTTATACATGTTCCCGTAACTATGAGATTATGCAACTCCGTTTACGGAGGAACACTTTGGTACTACCAAACGTCACAACGTAATCGGGTGATTATAAAGGAGTACTACAGGTGTCTCCAAAGGTACATGTTGGGTTGGCGTATTTCGAGATTAGGTTTTGTCACTCCGATTGCTCGGAGAGGTATCTCTGGGCCTTCTCGGTAATACACATCATATAAGCCTTGCAAGCATTGCAACTAATAAGTTAGTTGCGAGATGATGTATTACGGAACGAGTAAAGAGACTTGCCGGTAACGAGATTGAACTAGGTATTGGATACCGACGATCGAATCTCGGGCAAGTAACATACCGATGACATAGGGAACAAAGTATGTTGTTATGCGGTTTGACCGATAAAGATCTTCGTAGAATATGTAGGAGCCAATATGGGCATCCAGGTTCCGCTTATTGGTTATTGACCAAGAATAGTTCTAGGTCATGTCTACATAGTTCTCGAACCCGTAGGGTCCGTGACGCTTAAGGTTTCATGATGCTTATATTATGAGTTTATGAGTTTTGATGTACCGAAGGAGTTCGGAGTCCCGGATGAGATCGGGGACATGACGAGGAGTCTCGAAATGGTCGAGACGTAAAGATCGATATATTGGACGACTATATTCGGAGTTCGGAAAGGTTCCGAATGATTCGGGTATTTTTCGGAGTACCGGAGAGTTACGGGAATTCGCCGGGGAGTATATGGGCCTTATTGGGCCATACGGGAATAGAGGAGAAAGGCCAAAGGGAGGAGGCCTGCCCCCTCAGGTCCGAATTGGACAAGGCGCAGCCCCCTTTCCTTCTCCTTCTCCCCTCTTTCCCCTCTCCTACTCCAACAAGGGAGGTGGAATCCTACTAGGACTAGGGAGTCCTAGTAGGACTCCACACCATGGCGCGCCTCCTAAGGGCCGGCCTCCTCCTCCCTCCTTTATATACGGGGCAGGGGCACCCCATGGACACACAAGTTGATCTACGGATCGTTCCTTAGCCGTGTGCGGTGCCCCCTCCACCATATTCCACTTGGTCATATCGTCATGAGCTTAAGCGAAGCCCCGCGCCGGAGAAGTCATATCGTCATGGAGCTTAGGCGAAGCCTGCGTCGGTGGAGCATCATCATCGTCCACCACGCCGTCGCCGACGGAACTCATCCCCGACACTTTGCTGGATCGGAGTCCGGGATCGCCATCGAGTTGAACGTGTGCAGAACTCGGAGGTGCCGTGACGTTCGGTGCTCGGATCGGTCGGATCGTGAAGACGTACGACTACATCAACCGTGTTGTTATAACGCTTCCGCTTTCGGTCTACGAGGGTACGTGGACAGACACTCTCCCCTCTCGTTGCTATGCCATCACCATGGTCCTGTGTGTGCGTAGGGAAATTTTTGAAATTACTACGTTCCCCAACAATACATGTTATTGATGTATACTTTACTAGTGTTTATAGCAACCCCTCGGTATTTGATACTAGTTCAGTTGCTAAGAGTAGTAACTCGAAACGGGAATTGCAGAATGAACAGAGACTAGTTAAGGGTGAAGTGACGATGTATGTTGGAAGTAGTTCCAAGATTGATATGATCATCATCGCACACTCCCTATACTTTCGGGATTAGTGTTGAACCTAAATAAGTGTTATTTGGTGTTTGCGTTAAGCATGAATATGATTTGATCATGTTTATTGCAATACGGTTATTCATTTAAATTAGAGAATAATTGTTGTTCTGTTTACATGAATAAAGCCTTCTATGGTCATACACCCAATGAAAATGGTTTGTTGGATCTCGATCGTAGTGATACACATATTCATAATATTGAAGCCAAAAGATGCAAAGTTAATAATGATAGTGCAACTTATTTGTGGCACTGCCGTTTAGGTCATATTGGTGTAAAGCGCATGAAGAAACTCCATGTTGATGGGCTTTTGGAATCACGTGATTATGAATCACTTGATGCTTGCGAACCATGCCTCATGGGCAAGATGACTAGAACTCCTTTCTCCGGAACAATGGAGCGAGCAACTGACTTGTTGGAAATAATACATACTGATGTATGCAGTCCGATGAGTGTTGAGCCTCGCGGCCGGTATCGTTATTTTCTGATCTTCACAGATGATTTGAGCAGATATGGGTATATCTACTTGATGAAATACAAGTCTGAAACATTTGAAAAGTTCAAAGAATTTCAGAGTGAAGTGGAGATGATCGTAACAAGAAAATAAAAGTTTCTACGATATGATCGCAGAAATAAAATATTTGACTTAACGAGTTTGGCCTTCAGTTAAAACAATGTGAAATAGTTTCACTACTCACGCCACCTGGAACACCACAGTGTAATGGTGTGTCCGAACGTCATAACCGTACTTTATTAGATATGGTGCGATCTATGATGTCTCTTACCGATCTATCACTATCGTTTTGGGGTTATGCATTAGAGACAGCTACATTCACGTTAAATAGGGCACCATCTAAATCCGTGGAGATGACACCGTATGAATTGTGGTTTGGCGAGAAACCTAAGTTGTCGTTTCTTAAAGTTTGGGACTGTGATGCTTATGTGAAAAAGTTTCAACATGATAAGCTTGAACCCAAATCGGAGAAGTAAATCTTCATAGGATACCCAAAAGAAACTGTTGGGTCCACCTTCTATCACAGATCCGAAGGCAAGATATTCGTTGCTGAGAATGGGTTTCTCTCGAAAGAAGTGAGTGGGAGGAAAGTAGAACTTGATGAGGTAACTGTACCTGCTCCCTTATTGGAAACTAGTTTATCACAGAAATTTGTTCCTGTGACTCTACACCAATTAGTGAGGAAGCTAATGATGATGATCATGTAACTTCAGATCAAGTTACTACCGAACCTCGTAGGTAAATCAGAGTGAGATCCGCACCAGAGTGGTACGGTAATACTGTTTTGGAAGTCATGTTACTTGACCATGACGAACCTATGAACTATGAGGAAGCGATGATGAGCCCAGATCCCGCAAAATGGCTTGAGGCCATGAAATCTGAGATGGGATCCATGTATGAGAACAAAGTATGGACTTTGATTGACTTGCCCGATTATCGGCAAGCAATAGAGAATAAATGGATCTTCAAGAGGAAGGCGAATGACGATAGTAGTGTTACTATCTACAAAGCTAGACTTGTCAAAAAGGTTTTGACAAAGTTCAAGGTGTTGACTACGATGAGATTTTCTCACTCATAGCGATGCTTAAGTCTGTCCGAATCATGTTAGCAAATCGCCACATTTTATGAAATCTGGCAAATGGATGTCAAAAACTACATTCCTTAATGGATTTCTTAAGGAAGAGTTGTATATGATGCAACCAGAAGGTTTTGTCAATCCTAAAGGTGCTAACAAAATGTGCAAGCTACAGCGATCCATCTGTGGACTGGTGCAAGCATCTCAGAGTTGGAATATATGCTTTGATGAGTTAATTAAAGCATATAGTTTTATCTGAACTTCATGTGAAGCCTGTATTTACAAGAAAGTGAGTGGGAGCACTACATCATTTCTGATAAATATATGTGAATGACATATTGTTGATCGGAAATAATGTAGAATTTTCTGGAAAGCATAAAGGAGTATTTGAAAGGAGTTTTTCAAAGAAATACCTCGGTGAAGCTGCTTATGTATTGAGCATCAAGATCTATAGAGATAGATCAAGATGCTTGATAAGATCTTCAGTGAGTATGTACCTTGACAAGATTTTGAATTAGTTCAAAATGGAACAGTCAAAGAAAGAGTTCTTGCCTGTGTTGCAAGGTGTGAAGTTGAGTAAGACTCAAAGCCTGACCACAGCAGAAGATAGAAAGAGAATGAAGTCATTCCCTATGCCTCAGCCATAGGTTCTATAAAGTATGCCATGCTGTGTACCAAATCTATTGTATACCCTACACTGAGTTTAGCAAGGGAGTACAATAGTGATCTAGGAGTAGATCACTGGACATCGGTCAAAATTATCCTTAGTGGAATAAGGATATATTTCTCGATTATGGAGGTGACAAAAGGTTCGTCGTAAAGGGTTACGTCGATGCAAATTTTGACATTGATCCAGATGAGTCTAAGTCTCAATCTGGATGCATATTGAAAATGGGAGTAATTAGCTAGAGTAGCTCCGTGCAGAGCAATGTTGACATAGAAATTTGCAAAATACATACGGATCTGAATGTGGCAGACCCGTTGACTAAACTTATCTCGCAAGCAAAACATGATCACACCTAAGTACTCTTTGGGTGTTAATCACACAGCGATGTGAACTAGATTATTGACTCTAGTAAATCCTTTGGGTGTTGGTCACATGACGATGTGAACTATGGGTGTTAATCACATGGTGATGTGCACTATTGATGTTAAATCACATGGCGATGTGATCTAGATTACTGACTCTAGTGCAAGTGGGAGACTGAAGGAAATATACCCTAGAGGCAATAATAAAGTTATTATTTATTTCCTTATTTCATGATAAATGTTTATTATTCATGCTAGAATTGTATTAACCGGAAACATAATACATGTGTGAATACATAGACAAACATAGTGTCACTAGTATGCCTCTACTTGACTAGCTCGTTGATCAAAGATGGTTATGTTTCCTAGCCATAGACATGAGTTGTCATTTGATTAACGGTATCACATCATTAGGAGAATGATGTGATTGATTTGACCCATTCCGTTAGCTTAGCACTTGATCATTTAGTATGTTGCTATTGCTTTCTTCATGACTTATATATGTTCCTATGACTATGAGATTATGCAACTCCGTTTACGGAGGAACACTTTGTGTGCTACCAAATGTCACAACGTAATCGGGTGATTATAAAGGTGCTCTATAGGTGTCTACGTCGTCTCCAACGTATCTATAATTTTTGATTGCTCCATGCTACTTTATCTATTGTTTTGGACTATAATGGGCTTTATTTTCCACTTTTATATTACTTTTGGGACTAACCTATTAACCGGAGGCCCGCCCGTAATTGCTGTTTTTTTGCCTATTTCAGTGTTTTGAAGAAAGCGGAATATCAAACGGAGTCCAAACGGAATGAAACCTTGGGAACGTGATTTTCTCACCGAGCGTGATCCGGAGACTTGGACCCTACTCCAAGAAGTGGGAGGCGGTCACGAGGTGGGGGCGCGCCCCCACAGGCGCCTGCCTCGTGGGCCCCCGACGCTCCACCGACGTACTCCTTCCTCCTATATATACCTACGCACCCGGACAGATCGACACGGAGCCAAAAGCCTAATTCCACCGCCGCAACTTCCTGTATCCACGAGATCCCATCTTGGGACCTGTTCTGGAGCTCCGACGGAGGGGGCATCCACCATGGAGGGCTTCTACATCAACACCATAGCCCCTCCGATGAAGTGTGAGTAGTTTACTTCAGACCTTCGGGTCCATAGCTAGTAGCTAGATGGCTTCTTCTCTCTTTTTGGATCTCAATACAATGTTCTCCCCCTCTCTTGTGGAGATCTATTCGATGCAATCTTCTTTTTGCGGTGTGTTTGTTGAGACCGATGAATTGTGGGTTTACGATCCAACTTATCTATGGAAAATATTTGATTCTTCTCTGAATTCTTTTATCTATGATTGAGTCATCTTTGCAAGTCTCTTCGAATTATCCGTTTGGTTTGGCCAACTAGATTGGTAGTTCTTGCAATGGGAGAAGTGCTTAGCTTTGGGTTCAATCTTGCGGTGTCCTTACCTAGTGATGAAGGGTTGCAAGGCACGTATTGTATTGTTGCCATCGAGGATAACAAGATGGGGTATTTATCATATTGCATGAATTTATTCCTCTACATCATGTCATCTTGCTTAAGGCGTTACTCTGTTTTTAACTTAATACTCTAGATGCATGCTGGATAGCGGTCGATGAGTGGAGTAATAGTAGTAGATGCAGAATCGTGTCGGTCTACTTGTCTCGGACGTGATGCCTATATACATGATCATTGCCTAGATATACTCATAACTATGCTCAATTCTGTCAATTGCTCAACAGTAATTTGTTCACCCACCGTAGAATATCTATGCTCTTGAGAGAAGCCACTAGTGAAACCTATGGCCCCCGGGTCTATTCTCATCATATCAATCTCCATCACTTTATTTACTTGCTTTGCTTTTACTTTTACTTTGCATCTTTATACCAAAAATATTATCTCTATCAGATCTCACTCTCGTAAGTGACCTGAAGGGATTGACAACCCCTAATCGCGTTGGTTGCGAGTAGCTATCGTTTTGTGCAGGTACGAGGGACTTGCACGTGGCCTCCATGGATTGATACCTTGGTTCTCAAAAACTGAGGGAAATACTTACGCTCTTGTGCTGCATCATCCTCTCCTCTCCGGGGAAAACCAACGCAAGCTCAAGACGTAGCAAGAAGGATTTCTGGCGCCGTTGCCAGGGAGGTCTACGCAAAAGTCAACATACCAAGTACCCATCACAATCCCTATCTCTCGCATTACATTATTTGCCATTTGCCTCTCGTTTTCCTCTCCCCTCTTCACCCTTGCCGTTTTATTCACCCTCTCTTTTTCGTTCTCCTTCTTCCGGTATGTATCTTTGTTTGTGTTTCCTTGTGCCTTCTTTATGCTTGCATCTTCGCTTGCTGAAAATCTATTGATATGGATCCACTTAAAGTGTTCTACTTGGATCATCTTCGATCCTTATGCGCTCGTGCTGAAACCCCAACTAGCCTAGTTGATGGGAAATCTTTAGATGAGCATGCTCATTATAATAAATCCTTGTTTATGCGAAAAAGGGAGACTCTTATGGAGTCAAATAAACAGATTGCTGTGTTATGCTTGGAATCTTTGTGAAATTTATGATTTTACTTGTTGCTCTAAGAACCCTAAAAAAACCTTCCTTACCTATGTGAGTTTAATGAAAATGAAATCTTATCTTCTTATGCAAAGGGTGTTTATAGTTACTATGATATCGAACAAATTGAAGAATTTGTTGCTTTTAAGGATGCTTATGAAGTTGCTTCTTTGATTGAAAAGTATGATATTACTCTCTACGAATCTGAAAATTTTGACATACTTAAATATTGCTATGAAAACTATGCTCATAATGTCTATGTCAAAGAATTTATTGAGAGAATGACCATTGCTTTGGAAGGAAATAATGATGTGCATGAATCTATAGGTAATGATGATTCCGATGATTTGATTGAAATATCCCTTGATGAACATGATGCTTGCTATTCTTGTGGCCATGATGCCAATATTTATGAAGATGAATTTGCTATAGTTCCTTATGTTAAACATGAGATCGTTGCTATTGCACCCATACTTGGTAGTTCCTTCAATGAAAAGCATGATTGCAATGATTTTACTATAAATTCTCTTGATGTCAATCATGCTAATAATATGCAAAACCCTAAGCTTGGGGATGCTAGTTTTGCTATGTCTACTACTTGTTGCAATGATCATGATTGGGGTGATTCTTCTTTCGATCTTGAAAATTTATTTAATCCCCATGATGAATATGAGATTGATAATAGTGTTTGCAATAATATTGAAAGTGGGTTTGAAAGAGTGTCAACTTTAGATCCCACATATTTGGATAATGTTCAATCTTATGAAGTTTTTGATAAAAGTGGGTTTGGAGAGGTCATGACTTTAGTTAATATTAATCCCACTATTTCGGAAGAGCGTCAACTTCGCATGCATGTGGATCGTGTTGAGAATATGTTATGTGATAGCTATATTGTTGAATTTTCTTATGATCCTACATGTAATTATTATGAGAGAGGAAAATATGGTTATAGAAATTTTCATGTTACTAAATTACCTCTCGTTATGTTAAGATTGCTATTGTTCCTTTCCGCTTCCTTGCATATGCTAGTTTTTGCTTGCTACGATAATTTGTTTGCCTATAATATGCCTATGCATAGGAAGTATGTTAGACTTAAGTGTGTTTGCCACATGTTTTATGATGCTCTCTTTGTGCCTCAATTCTTGTCTTTCTTGTGAGCATCATTGAATCTCAATGCCTAGCTAGGGGCGTTAAACGATAGCGCTTGTTGGGAGGCAACCCAATTTTATTTTTAGTTTTTGTTTTTGCTTCTGCTTAGGAATAAATAATCCATCTAGCCTCTGTTTAGATGTGGTTTTATCTTTTAATTAGTGTTTGTGCCAAGTTGGACCTATTGGATCTTCTTGGATGATAGTTATTGAAGGAAATATGCCCTAGAGGCAATAATAAAGTTATTATTTATTTCCTTATATCATGATAAATGTTTATTATTCATGCTAGAATTGTATTAACCGGAAACATAATACATGTGTGAATATATAGACAAAACAGTATGTCACTGGTATGCCTCTACTTGACTAGCTTGTTAATCAAAGATGGTTATGTTTCCTAACCATGAACAAGGAGTTGTTATTTGATTAACAAGGTCACATCATTAGTTGAATGATCTGATTGACATGACCCATTCCGTTAGCTTAACACTTGATCGTTTAGTATGTTAATGCTTTCTTCATGACACATACATGTTCCTGTAACTATGAGATTATGCAACTCCGTTTACGGAGGAACACTTTGGGTGCTACCAAGCGTCACAACGTAATCGGGTGATTATAAAGGAGTACTACAGGTGTCTCCAAAGGTACTTGTTGGGTTGGCGTATTTCGAGATTAGGTTTTGTCACTCCGATTGCTCGGAGAGGTATCTCTAGGCCTTCTCGGTAATACACATCACTTAAGCCTTGCAAGCATTACAACTAATGAGTTAGTTGTGAGATGATGTATTACGGAACGAGTAAAGAGACTTACCGTAACGAGATTGAACTAGGTATTGGATACCGACGATCGAATCTCGGGTAAGTAACATACCGATGACAAAGGGAACAACATATGTCGTTATGCGGTTTGACCGATAAAGATCTTCGTAGAATATGTAGGAACCAATATGGGCATCCAGGTTCCGCTATTGGTTATTGACCGAGAATGGTTCTAGGTCATGTCTACATAGTTCTCGAACCCGTAGGGTCCGCACGCTTAACGCTTCGATGACAGTTCATAATGAGTTTATAAGTATTGATGCACGAAGGTTGTTCGAGTCCCGGATGTGATCACGGACATGACGAGGAGTCTCGAAATGGTCGAGACATAAAGATTGATATATTGGAAGCCTACATTTGGACATCGGAAGTGTTCGGGTGAAATCGGGATTTTACCGAGTACCGGAGGTTACCGGAACCCCCGGGAGGTCCATGGGCCTTAATGGGCCATAGGAGAAGAGGAAGGGCAGGCCAAGGTGGGCTGCGCCCCCTCCCCTCTAGTCCGAATAGGACAAGGAAGGGGCGGCGCCCTTCCCCTTTCCTCCTCCAATCCTAGTCCAACTAGGAGAGGGGGGAGTCTCCGGTGGGAGTAGGACTCCTCCTTGCGCGCCTCCCCTAGGGCCGGCCACCTCCCCTTGGCTCCTTTATATCTCAGGGGCAGGGGCACCCCAAAACACACAAGTTGATCTACGGATCTTTCCTTAGCCGTGCAGCGGTGCCCCTTCCACCATATTCCACTTCGGTCATATCGTCGCGGAGCTTAAGCGAAGCCTGCGCGGAGAAGTCATATCGTCAGCGGAGCTTAGGCGAAGCCCTGCGTCGGTGGAGCATCATCATCGTCACCACGACGTCGTTGACGGAACTCATCCCGACACTTTGCTGGATCGGAGTCCGGGATCGTCATCGAGCTGAGCGATGTGCGTAACTCGGAGGTGCCGTGACGTTCGGTGCTTGGATCGGTCGGATCGTGAAGACGTACGACTACATCAACCGCGTTGTTATAACGCTTCCGCTTTCGGTCTACGAGGGTACGTGGACGGACACTCTTCCCTCTCGTTGCTATGCCATCACCATGGTCTTGCGTGATCGTAGGAATTTTTTGAAATTACTACGTTCCCACAACGATGCATCCGAGCCTGGTTTTATGCGTTGATGTCATATGCACGAGTAGAACACAAGTGAGTTGTGGGCGATACAAGTCATACCGCCTACCGGCATGTCATACTTTGGTTCAGCGGTATTGTGAGATGAAGCGGCCCGGACCGACATTACGCGTACGCTTACGCGAGACTGGTTTCACCGCTCCGAGCACTCGTTGCTTAAAGGTGACCGGCGGGTGTCTGTTTCTCTCACTTTAGTTGAACCGAGTGTGGCTACGCCCGGTCCTTGAGAAGGTTAAAACGGAGTCTATTTGACGAAGTATCGTTGTGGTTTTGATGCGTAGGTAAGAACGGTTCTTGCTCAGCCCGTAGCAGCCACGTAAAACTTGCAACAACAAAGTAGAGGACGTCTAACTTGTTTTTGCAGGGCATGTTGTGATGTGATATGGTCAAGACGTGATGCTATATTTTATTGTATGAGATGATCATGTTTTGTAACCGAGTTATCGACAATGGCAGAGCCATATGGTTGTCGCTTTATTGTATGAAATACAAGCGCCATGTAATTGCTTTACTTTATCACTAAGGAGTAGCGATAGTCGTAG
Source organism: Aegilops bicornis (assembly GCA_021605145.1). Lineage (NCBI taxonomy): Eukaryota > Viridiplantae > Streptophyta > Magnoliopsida > Poales > Poaceae > Aegilops > Aegilops bicornis. The sequence continues at coordinate 45,988,142 of CM038675.1, read as the reverse complement.
AAGCAATAGTTGGCGAGACGACAACGATGCTACGATGGAGATCAAGGTGTCGCGCCCGGTGGCGATGGTGATCATGACGGTGCTTGGCGATGGAGATCACAAGCACAAGATGATGATGGCCATATCATATCACTTATATAGATTGCATGTGATGTTTATCCTTTATGCATCTTATCTTGCTTTGATTGACGGTAGCATTATAAGATGATCTCTCACTAAAAATTATCAAGAAGTGTTATACATGAGTATGCACCGTTGCAAAAGTTCTTTGTCTTTGAGACACCACGTGATGATCGGGTGTGATAAGCTCTACGTTCAAATACAACGGGTGCAAACCAGTTGCACACGCGCAATACACAGGTTAAACTTGACGAGCCTAGCATATAACAGATATGGCCTCGGAACACGGAGACCGAAAGGTCGAACGTGAATCATATAGTAGATATGATCAACATAGTGATGTTCACCATTGAAACTACTCCGTCTCACGTGATGATCGGACACGGTTTAGTTGATATGGATCACGTGATCACTTAGATGACTAGAGAGATGTCTGCATCTAAGTGGGAGTTTGTTAATATGATTAATTGAACTTAAATTTATCATGAACTTAGTACTGATAGTATTTTGCTTGTCTATGTTTCTTGTAGATAGATGGCTCGTCTTTGTTGTTCCGTTGAATTTTAAACGCGTTCCTTGAGAAAGCAAAGTTGAAAGATGATGGTAGCAATTACACGGATCGGGTCCGTAATTTGAGGATTATCCTCATTGCTGCACAGAAAAATTACGCCTGGAAGCACATTGGGTAGCGAGGCCTGCTGCAGATGTTGAGCGAGAAGTTGTGAACGCCCCGCAAAGCAGAGTGATGACTACTCTATAGTTCGGTGTGCCATGCTTTACGGCTTAGAACCGGGTCTTCAACGACGTTTTGAGCGTCATGGAGCATATGAGATGTTCCAGGAGTTGAAGTTAATATTTCAAGCAAATGCCGGATTGAGAGATATGAAGTCTCCAATAAGTTCTATAGCTGCAAGATGGAGGAGAATAGTTACATCGGTGAGCACATACTCAAAATGTCTGGGTATAACAATCACTTAATTCAGCTGGGAGTTAATCTTCCGGATGATAGTGTCATTGATGAAATTCTCCAATCATCGCCACCAAGCTACAAGAGCTTCGTGATGAACTATAATATGCAAGGGATGACTAAGATGATTCACGAGCTCTTCGCGATGCTAAAAGTCATGGAGGTAGAAATCAAGAAGGAGCATCAAGTGTTGATGGTCAACAAAACCACTAGTTTCAAGAAAAAGGGTAAAGGGAAGAAGAAGGAAACTTCAAAAGAACAGCAAGAAAGTTGCTGATCATGAGAAGAAACCCAAGTCTGGACCTAAGCCTGAAACTGAGTGTTTTTACTGCAAGCAGACCGGACACTGGAAGCGGAACTGCCCCAAGTATTTGGCGGATAAAAAGGATGGCAAGGTGAACAAAGGTATATATGATATACATGTTATTGATGTGTACCTTACTAATACTCGCAGTAGTACACAGGTATTTGATACTGGTTACATTGCTAATAATATTTGCAACTCAAAGCAGGAACTACGGATTGCGAAGATTGGCTAAGGACGAGGTGACTATGCGTTGGAAATGGTTCCAAAGTCGATGTGATCGCGGTCGGCACGCTACCTCTACATCTACCTTCGGATTAGTTTTAGACCTAAATAATTGTTATTTGGTGCCGCGTTGAGCATGAACATTATATCTGGATCTTGTTTAATGCGAGACGGTTATTCATTTAAATCAGAGAATAATGGTTGTTCTATTTATATGAGTAATATCTTTTATGGTCATGCACCCTTGAAGAATGGTCTATTCTTGTTGAATCTCGGCGGTAGTGATACACATATTCATAATGTTGAAGCCAAAAGATGCAGAGTTGATAATGATAGTGCAACTTATTTGTGGCACTGCCGTTTAGGTCATATCGGTGTAAAACGCATGAAGAAACTCCATCTTGATGGGCTTACGGAATCACTTGATTATGAATCACTTGGTACTTGCGTAACCGTGCCTCATGGGCAAGATGACAAAAACGCCGTTCTCCGGAACTATGGAGCGAGCAACTAATTTATTGGAAATCATACATACTGATGTTTGTGGTCCAATGAATGTTGAGGCCTTGTGGCCGGGTATCGTTATTTTCTCACCTTCACAGATGATTTGAGCAGATATGGGTATATCTACTTGATGAAACACAAATCTGGAACATTTGAAAAGTTCAAAGAATTTCAGAGTGAAGTGGAAAATCATCGTAACAAGAAAATAAAATTTCTACGATCTGATCGTGGAGGAGAATATTTGAGTTACGAGTTTGGTTTACATTTGAAACAATGTGGAATAGTTTACGCAACTCACGCCACCCGAACACCACAGAGAAATGGTGTGTCCGAACGTCGTAATCGTACTTTACTAGATATGGTGCGATCTATGATGTCTATTTCCGATTTACCGCTATCGTTTTGGGGTTATGCTTTAGAGGCGGCCGCATTCACGTTGAATAGGACACCGTCAAAATCCGTTGAGACGACACCTTATGAACTATGGTTTGGCAAGAAACCAAAGTTGTCGCTTTCTTAAAGTTTGGGGCTGCGATGCTTATGTAAAGAAACTTCAACCAGATAAGCTCGAACCCAAATCGGAAAATGTGTCTTCATAGGATACCCAAAGGAAACTGTTGGGTACACCTTCTATCACAGATCTGAAGGCAAGATTTTCGTTGCTAAATTCGGATCCTTTCTAGAGAAGGAGTTTCTCTCGAAAGAAGTGAGTGGGAGGAAAGTAGAAGTTGATGAGATAAATGTATCTGCTCCCTTATTGGAAAGTAGTTCATCACAAGAAATGGTTCATGTGACAACTACACCAATTAGTGAAGAAACTAATGATGATGATCATGAAGCTTCAGATCAAGTTACTCTTGAACCTCGTAGGTCGACCCAGAGTAAAATACGCACCAGAGTGGTACGGTAATCCTATTCTGGAAGTCATGTTACTTGACCATGGCGAACCTACAAACTATGAAGAAGCGATGGTGAGCCCAGATTCCGCAAAATGGCTAGAAGCCATGAAATCTGAGATAGGATCCATGTATGAGAACAAAGTATGGACTTTGGTTGACTTGCCCGATGATCGGCAAGCCATTGAAAATAAATGGATCTTTAAGAAGAAGACTGACGCTGACGGTAATATAACTGTCTACAAAGCTCGACTTGTTGCGAAAGGTTTTCGACAAGTTCAAGGGGTTGACTACGATGAGACTTTCTCACCCGTAGCGATGCTTAAGTCTGTCCGAATCATGTTAGCAATTGCCGCATTTTATGATTATGAAATTTGGCAAATGGATGTAAAAACTGCATTCTTGAATGGATTTCTAGAAGAAGAGTTGTATATGATGCAACCAGAAGGTTTTGTCGATCCAAAGGGTGCTAACAAAGTGTGCAAGCTCCAACGATCAATTTATGGTGCAGTGCAAGCCTCTCGGAGTTGGAATAAGCGCTTTGATAGTGTGATCAAAGCATATGGGTTTGTACAGACTTTTGGAGAAGCCTGTATTTACAAGAAAGTGAGTGGGAGCTCTGTAGCATTTACGATATTATATGTGGACGACATATTGTTAATTGGAAATGATATAGAATTTCTGGATAGCATAAAAGGATACTTGAATAAAAGTTTTTCAATGAAAGACCTCGGTGAAGCTGCTTACATATTGGGCATCAAGATCTATAGAGATAGATCAAGACGCTTAATTGGACTTTCACAAAGCACATACCTTGATAAAGTTTTGAAAAAGTTCAAAATGGATCAAGCAAAGAAAGGTTTTTTGCCTGTGTTACAAGGTGTAAGATTGAGTCAGACTCAATGCCCGACCACAATGAGAAGATAGAGAGAAAATGAAAGATGTTCCCTATGCTTCAGCCATAGGCTCTATCATGTATGCAATGCTGTGTACGGACACTGACGTATGCTTAGCTGTAAGCTTGGCAGGAAGGTACCAAAGTAATCCAGGAATGGATCATCGGACAGCGGTCAAGAACATCTGAAATACGAAAAGGACTAAGGATATGTTTCTCGTATATGGAGGTGACAAAGAGCTAGTCGTAAATGGTTACGTCGATGCAAGCTTTGACACTGATCCGGACGATTCTAAATCGCAAACTGGATACGTGTTTTTATTAAGCGGTGGAGCTGTCAGTTGGTGCAGTTCTAAACAAAGCGTCGTGGCGGGATCTACATGTGAAGCGGAGTACATAGCTGCTTGAAGCAGCAAATGAAGGAGTCTGGATGAAAGAGTTCATCTCGATCTAGGTGTCATACCTAGTGCATCGGGACCAATGAAGATCTTACGTGACAATCTTGGTGCAATTGCCTTGGCAAAGGAATCCAGATTTCACAAGAGGACCAAGCATATCAAGAGACGCTTCAATTCCATTCGGGACCAAGTCCAAGTGGGAGACATAGAGATTTGCAAAATACATACGGATCTGAATGTTGCAGACCCGTTGACTAAGCCTCTTCCACGAGCAAAACATGATCAGCACCAAGACTCCATGGGTGTTAGGATCATTACTTTGTAATCTAGATTATTGACTCTAGTGCAAGTGGGAGACTGAAGGAAATATGCCCTAGAGGCAATAATAAAGTTATTATTTATTTCCTTATATCATGATAAATGTTTATTATTCATGCTAGAATTGTATTAACCGGAAACATAATACATGTGTGAATATATAGACAAAACAGTATGTCAACTGGTATGCCTCTACTTGACTAGCTTGTTAATCAAAGATGGTTATGTTTCCTAACCATGAACAAGGAGTTGTTATTTGATTAACAAGGTCACATCATTAGTTGAATGATCTGATTGACATGACCCATTCCGTTAGCTTAACACTTGATCGTTTAGTATGTTAATGCTTTCTTCATGACACATACATGTTCCTGTAACTATGAGATTATGCAACTCCGTTTACGGAGGAACACTTTGGGTGCTACCAAGCGTCACAACGAATCGGGTGATTATAAAGGAGTACTACAGGTGTCTCCAAAGGTACTTGTTGGGTTGGCGTATTTCGAGATTAGGTTTTGTCACTCCGATTGTCGGAGAGGTATCTCTAGGCCTTCTCGGTAATACACATCACTTAAGCCTTGCAAGCATTACAACTAATGAGTTAGTTGTGAGATGATGTATTACGAACGAGTAAAGAGACTTACCGTAACGAGATTGAACTAGGTATTGGATACCGACGATCGAATCTCGGGTAAGTAACATACCGATGACAAAGGGAACAACATATGTCGTTATGCGGTTTGACCGATAAAGATCTTCGTAGAATATGTAGGAACCAATATGGGCATCCAGGTTCCGCTATTGGTTATTGACCGAGAATGGTTCTAGGTCATGTCTACATAGTTCTCGAACCCGTAGGGTCCGCACGCTAACGCTTCGATGACAGTTCATAATGAGTTTATAAGTATTGATGCAATCGAAGGTTGTTCGGAGTCCCGGATGTGATCACGGACATGACGAGGAGTCTCGAAATGGTCGAGACATAAAGATTGATATATTGGAAGCCTACATTTGGACATCGGAAGTGTTCCAGGTGAAATCGGGATTTTACCGGAGTACCGGGAGGTTACCGGAACCCCCCGGGAGGTCCATGGGCCTTAATGGGCCATGGGAGAAGAGGAAGGGCAGGCCAAGGTGGGCTGCGCGCCCCCCTTCCCCCTTTCCCCTCCTCCAATCCTAGTCCAACTAGGAGAGAGTCCTACTCCCGGTGGGAGTAGGACTCCTCCTTGCGCGCCTCCCCTAGGGCCGGCCACCTCCCCTTGGCTCCTTTATATCACGGGGCAGGGGGCACCCAAAACACACAAGTTGATCTACGGATCTTTCCTTAGCCATGTGCGGTGCCCCTTCCACCATATTCCACTTCGGTCATATCGTCGGAGCTTAGGCGAAGCCTGCGCCGGAGAAGTCATATCGTCATGAGCTAAGGCGAAGCCCTGCGTCGGTGGAGCATCATCATCGTCACCACGACGTCGTGCACACGGAACTCATCCACGACTCTTTGATGGATCGGAGACCGGGGATCATCATCGAGATGAACGTGTGCAGAACAAGGAGGTGCCGTACGTTCGGTGCTTGGATCGGTCGGATCGTGAAGGCGCACGACTACATCAACCGCGTTGTTATAATGCTTCCGCTTTCGGTCTACGAGGGTACGTGGACGGACACTCTTCCCTCTCGTTGCTATGCCATCACCATGGTCTTGCGTGATCGTAGGAAATTTTTTGAAATTACTACGTTCCCCAACAGTTATTTGATCTTGCTGTAATTTCCAGAATCTTTGCGCTCAGTGCCCGAATTGTTAAAAATCACCAGAACGTGATAAAATAGTGATACCAATTGCTGCTGATCAATAAACAAATTTTCCAGGTCGTCTAATTTTGGTAGAAGTTTTTGGGTTCCAGAAGTTTGCGTTAGTTACAGATTACTACAGACTGTTCTGTTTTTGACAGATTCTGTTTTGCGTGTGTTGTTTGCTTATTTTGATGAATCTATGGTTAGTAAAATAGTTTACAATCCATAGAGAAGTTGGAATACAGTAGGTTTAACCCCAATATAAATAAAGAATGAGTTCATTACAGTACTTTAAAGTAGTATTTTGTTTTTTTCTCTAACGGAGCTCACGAGATTTCTATTGAGTTTTGTGTTGTGAAGTTTTCAAGTTTTGGGTGAATTCTTTTGTTGGATTATGGAACAAGGAGTGGCAAGAGCCTAAGCTTGGGGATGCCCATGGCACCCCAAGATAATCCAAGGACACCAAAAAGTCAAAGCTTGGGTATGCCCCGGAAGGCATCCCCTCTTTCGTCCACTTCCATCGGTAATTTACTTGGAGCTATATTTTTATTCACCAACATGATATGTGTTTTGCTTGGAGCGTCTTGTATCATCTGGGTCTTTGCTTGTTAGTTTACAACAATCATCCTTGCTGTACACACCTTTTTGAGAGAGCCATACATGAATTGAAATTTGATAGAATACTCTATGTGCTTCACTTATATCTTTTGAGCTTGATAGTTTGCTCATAGTGCTTCACTTATATCTTTTGAGCTTGATAGTTTGCTCATAGTGCCTCACTTATATCTTTTTGAGCGTGATAATTTTTGCTCTAGTGCTTCACTTAGATCTTTCAGAGCACGGTGGTGGATTTGTTTTAAAGAAACTTGATCTCTCATGCTTCACTTAGATTATTTTGAGAGTCGTTAATAGCACGGTAATTTGCTTAATGTTAATATACTTGGTATTCAAGATATGTGAAACTTTCTTTTGAGTGCGTTGGATACTAAGATAAGTTTGATGCTTGATAATTGTTTTGAGATATGGAGGTGATAATATCAAAGTCATGCTAGTTAAGTAGTTGTGAATTTGAGAAATGCTTGTGTTGAAGTTAGCAAATCCCGTAGCATGCACGTATGGTTCAAGTTATGTAACAAATTTGAAACATGAAGTGTACCTGGCTTGTGCATCCTTATGAGTGGCGGTCGGGGACGGCGATGGTCTTTTTCCTACCAATCTATCCCCTAGGAGCATGTGCGTAGTACTTGATTTTGATGACTTCTAAATTTTTGCAATAAGTATATGAGTTCTTTTGACTAATGTTGAGTCCATGGATTATACGCACTTTTATTTTCCGCCATTGCTAGCCTCTTCGATGCCGTGCATTGCCCTTTCACACATTGAGAGTTGGTGCAAACTTGGCGGTGCATCCAAACCCCGTGATACGACACGCTCTATCACACATAAACCTCCTTATATCTTCCTCAAAACAGCCACCATACCTACCTATTATGGCATTTCCATAGCCATTCCGAGATATATTGCCATGCAACTTCCACCATCATCATCATGACATACTTTACTTTTGTCATATTGCCATTGCATGATCATGTAGTTGACATCGTATTTGTGGCAAAGCCACCATGCATTATTTTTCATACATGTCACTCTTGATTCATTGCACCATCCCGGTACACCGCCGGAGGCATTCATATAGAGTCATATCTTGTTCTAGTTTCGAGTTGTAATCCTTATGTTGTAATCAATAAAAGTGTGATGATCATCATTATTAGAGCATTGCCCAAACAAAAAAAAAAAGAGAAAGGCCCAAAAAAAAAGAAAGGCCCAAAAAAAGGGCAATGCTACTATCTCTTTTTCCACACTTGTGCTTCAAAATAGCACCATGTTCTTCATGTAGTAGGTCTCATATTTTGTGCTTCAAAGTAGCACCTTGTTCTTCATGTAGTGAGTCTCATATATTGTGCTTCAAAGTAGCACCATGTTTTTCATATAGTGAGTCTCATAAGTTGTCTTTCTATACTAGTGGGAATTTTTCGTTATAGAACTTGGCTTGTATATTCCTACGATGGGTTTCCTCAAATGCCCTAGGTCTTCATGAACAAGCAAGTTGGATGCACACCCACTAGTTTTGTTTTGTTGAGCATTCATAGCTCTAGTGCATCAGTTGCATGGCAATCCCTACTCCTCAAGTTGACATCAATTGATGGGCATCTCCATAGCCCGTTGATTATCCTCGTCAATGTGGGACTTTATCCTTTTTTGTCTTCTCCACACAATCCCCATCATCATATTCTATTCCACCAATAGTGCTATATCCATGGCTCACGCTCATGTATTGCGTGAAGGTTGAAAAAGTTTGAGATTATTTAAGTATGAAACAATTGCTTGGCTTGTCATCGGGGGTATAGAAGTTGGGAACATCTTTGGGTGACAAAAATGAAGCGTAGCCTAACTATATGCTTTTGTAGGGATGAACTTTCTTTGGCCATGTTATTTTGAGATGACATAATTATTTTGATTAGTATGCTTGAAGTATTATTATTTTTTATGTCAATATGAACTTTTGTCTTGAATCTTTCGAATCTGAATATTCATATCACAATTAAGAAGATTTACATTGAAATTATGCCAAAGTACCACTCCGCATCAAAAATTCTCTTTTTATCATTTACCTACTCGAGGACGAGCAGGAATTAAGCTTGGGGATGCCTGATACGTCTCCAATGTATCTATAATTTTTGATTGCTCCATGCTACTTTATCTATTGTTTTGGACTATAATGGGCTTTATTTTCCACTTTTATATTACTTTTGGGACTAACCTATTAACCGGAGGCCCAGCCCAGAATTGCTGTTTTTTGCCTATTTCAGTGTTTCGAAGAAACGGAATATCAAACGGAGTCCAAACAGAATGAAACCTTCGGGAACGTGATTTTCTCACCGAACGTGATCCAGGAGACTTGGACCCTACTCCAAGAAGTGCGGAGGAGGTCACGAGGGTGGGGCGCGCCTCCCGGGCGCGCCCCCGCCTCGTGGGCCCCGATGCTCCACCAACGCATTCTTCCTCCTATATATACCTCGCATTCTCGGCAGATCAGATACGGAGCCAAAAACCTAATTCCACCGGCGCAACTTCCTGTATCCACGAGATTCCATCTTGGGGCCTGTTCCGGAGCTCCGCCGGAGGGGACATCCACCACGGAGGGCTCCTACATCAACACCATAGCCCCTCCGATGAAGTGTGAGTAGTTTACTTCAGACCTTCGGGTCCATAGCTAGTAGCTAGATGGCTTCTTCTCTCTTTTTGGATCTCAATACAATGTTCTCCCCCTCTCTTGTGGAGATCTATTCAATGTAATCTTCTTTTTGTGTGTTTGTTGAGACCGATGAATTGTGGGTTTACTATCCAACTTATCTATGGAAAATATTTGATTCTTCTCTGAATTCTTTTATGTATGATTGAGTTATCTTTGCAAGTCTCTTCGAATTATCCGTTTGGTTTGGCCAACTAGATTGGTAGTTCTTGCAATGGGAGAAGTGTTTAGCTTTGGGTTCAATCTTCCGGTGTCCTTACCCAGTGACAGAAGGGTTGCAAGGCATGTATTGTATTGTTGCCATCGAGGATAACAAGATGGGGTATTTATCATATTCCATGAATTTATTCCTCTACATCATGTCATCTTGCTTAAGGCGTTACTGCTTTTAACTTAATACTCTAGATGCATGCTTTGGATAGCGGTCGATGAGTGGAGTAATAGTAGTAGATGCAGAATCGTTTCGGTCTACTTGTCTCGGACGTGATGCCTATATACATGATCATTGCCTAGATATACTCATAACTATGCTCAATTATCAATTGCTCAACAGTAATTTGTTCACCCACCGTAGAATATCTATGCTCTTGAGAGAAGCCACTAGTGAAACCTATGGCCCCCGGGTCTATTCTCATCATATCAATCTCCATCACTTTATTTACTTGCTTTGATTTTACTTTTTACTTTGCATCTTTATACCAAAAATACCAAATATATTATCTCTATCAGATCTCACTCTGTAAGTGACCGTGAAGGGATTGACAACCCCTAATCGCGTTGGTTGTGAGTAGCTATCGTTTTGTGCGGTCACGAGGGACTTGGCGTGGCCTCCTACTGGATTGAGACCTTGGTTCTCAAAAACTGAGGGAAATACTTACGCTACTGTGCTGCATCATCCTCTCCTCTTCGGGGAAAACCAACGCAAGCTCAAGACGTAGCAGTCTCCAAAGGTACTTGTTGGCTTGGCGTATTTCGAGATTAGGATTTGTCAGTCCAATTGTCGGAGAGGTATCTCTGGGCCCACTCAGTAATGCACATCACTATAAGCCTTGCAAGCATTGCAACTAATGAGTTAGTTGCGGGATGATGTATTACGGAACGAGTAAAGAGACTTGCCGGTAACGAGATTAAACTAGGTATTGAGATACCGACGATCGAATCTCGGGCAAGTAACATACCGATGACAAAGAGAACAACGTATGTTGTTATGCGGTTTGACCGATAAAGATCTTCGTAGAATATGTGGGAGCCAATATGAACATCCAGGTTCCGCTATTGGTTATTGACCGGAGACGTGTCTCGGTCATGTCTACATAGTTCTCGAACTCGTAGGGTCCGCACGCTTAAAGTTCGATGACGGTTATATTATGAGTTTATATGTTTTGATGTACCAAAGGTAGTTCGGAGTCCCGGATGTGATCACGGACATGACGATGAGTCTCGAAATGGTCGAGACATAAAGATTGATATATTGGACGACTATATTCGGACACCGGAATGGTTCCGGGGGTTATCGGATATATACCGGAGTACCGGGGGTTACGGAACCCCGGAGGCTATTGGGCCTCATGGGCCCAACTGGTGGAAGAGGAGAGGCGGCCAAGGGGCAGTCGCGCGCCCCTCCCCTCCCAAGTCCGAATTGGACAAGGAGGGGGGGCGGCATCCCCCCCCCTTCCTTTCCCCCTCTCTCCTCCTTCCCCCTTCTCCTAATCCAACAAGGAAAGGGAGGGAGTCCTACTCCCGGTGGGAGTAGGACTCCTCCTGGCGCGCCCCCTCCTGGCCGGCCGCCTCTCCCCCCTTGCTCCTTTATATACGGGGGCAGGGGGGCACCCTAGAGACACAACAATTGATCATTGATCTTTTAGCCGTGTGCGGTGCCCCCCTCCACCATAGTCCACCTCGATAATACTGTAGCGGTGCTTAGGCGAAGCCCTGCGTCGGTAGAACATCATCATCGTCACAATGCCGCCGTGCTGACGAAACTCTCTGTCAACACTCGGCTGGATCGGAGTTCGAGGGACGTCATCGGACTGAACGTGTGCTGAACTCGGAGGTGCCATGCGTTCGGTACTTGATCGGTCGGATCGTGAAGACGTACGACTACATCAACTGCGGTGTGCTAACACTTCCGCTTTCGGTCTACGAGGATACGTAGACAACACTCTCCCCTCTGGTTGCTATGCATCACCATGATCTTGCGTGTGCGTAGGAATTTTTTTGAAATTACTACGTTCCCCAACAATATGCTCAACCAAATTATTTTGAAGTCGAACGTGAGTTGTCCAATCACTAATTTCTTGATGAAAATGGGTGAAGTATGCAAACGTTGCCGCTCCATACTCAGGCTCAATATTTTCACCCTGAAATCCCACCCTTGGTTGAAGAGGTTGTCATCATGCTCATTCTCTACGATCATCTCGTGCATGATCACACAAACAGTCATCACCTCTGACATCTTCTAAGTGCTCCATGTTCTAGCAGGGTGCCGAACAATAGCCCATCTAGATTGGAGCACTCCAAAAGCATGCTCCACAAACCTAGCGCTCTTCTCTCCTACCGGCTTTGAGATTGTCTTCACAATAGTTGACCACTTAGGATTTATACCATCAGCTAGGTATAGTATCCCCTGTTGAATTGGTAGCCATTGACCTCAAAATTGACCTCTGTGGAGTTTTCTTCTGAATGCCTTGCAAACACCAGAGACTGTTGAAGCGCATTGATGTCATCGTGAGAACATGTCATGCCGAGAAAAGAGTGTCAAATCAAGAAATCTTGTGATGCCACAGCTTCAAACATGATCGTGCAAGCTTTAACGTGGCCCTTATAATGCCATGCCAAGCAAATGGACAGTTTTCCACGCCCAATGCATACAATCTATGCTACAAAACATTCCTGAAAAGCCTCTCGATTCATTGATCGCCAATAGCCGGGTTGTATCCGCAACATTTGGTTCTCTCAAGTACTCTAGGCCAAACATTGCAATCATTGCTTTGCAGAACTTGCACAATGATGCAAGGCATGTGGACCTTGATGGATGCGGTGCCAGTAGGGAAGTTGGTGGATGCGGTGGCGACGTTTGGGTAGTGGCACCACCTGGACTTCTCCATGTCGAACCCCGACGGGTTCGAGGCCGAGTTAAAGACCTACGGCACAAACTTATTCACGAAGACGCAGTCGGATGGCCGCGCGCGCCAGGTGTTCTTACGCGTCGGGACGGTAAGGTATTCGTTCTTCCATGATGTTTATCTTCATTGGATTCCTATTTTCTCGAAATTAATTTCAGAGTTCTGACTGCTTGCCCTTTAGTTCTTGTCATGTACTGTATCATGCATGTGAAAGTCTATTACATCTCTGGTATTTGATTCATTAGTCTTGGAGAGCACGCATAGCAGCTAGCACACTGAAAGCATAAGGAGAAGAATCCTTACGATTTTCCAAGGATAGGTTGGACACGGACAATTGATATAAGAAATGCCCAAGTACTAAACTTTTTCTCTTGTGCAATTATACGTTTTTGGGAATAAAATTTTCAACGGAGGAAGATGGCCTCAGCTTTCTTGGTTGCTATTGCATCTCTAGTGGATTACAGATTTGGCATCAATGAATAAGAGATTGTAGGAATTAAATTTGGAGATTGTCATTTTCCCATTAATGAATACTTTCTTGGCTGTAGGGTGCAATTTCAAGTTTCGGGGAATCTTTTAAATGCTTGCTTCAGCGTGTAGGCATCACTTTCCATTCTTTCTGATTATAGGAAGCTAAGAAGTAAGCCTAATATGAAAATTATCCACTAACTCAATCAATTGAACAAAACACTCGAAAGAAACCGTATCCTTTTCAGTATAAAAATACTATTGAGTACTTTCTTAGGTCAACTCTGGCTAGTGGCTTAAACTCTGGCTAGTGGTTCACTGCTCAGGACACATGCTCTCATTTAGCTTGTGCCCTCTTTTATAACTTTGTTTCTTTCGGAGCGGTGGGAGACATGTATGTAGTTTTTTTTTGAAACGGACGCAAAAGATTTGCCTCATCGATTAATTAAGTAGAAGAGAATTGCCCAGTTAATTAACGAAAAATCGGGCGAAAACCAATACAGACCAATCACACGTGAACTACTCACAGAGCATGCAACTCCCTAAGCACATGATCGCCTGACAACCAAACCCAACACCTAACGTCCACCAACCCCACACTGCTACATCGCAAAGACACCCCAACGAGGGTAACTCGGCCGAAGACCACAGGCACCACCAAATCTACAAAGACAAGCCAGACCATAAGGACAACCCAAGAGACTGATAACCATCCATCAAGCAGCTGCGGACGCCTTTCCTGTGGCGTCACTCTTCTTTCCTTTGCTCCTGAGAGCCTCCTCCACAGTCGCCTTGCCAGATCCAGGGCTCACCCTCTTCAAACGTTTGAGCAAGCTGTGAAGCTCTAAATCGAAGAGAATGTCATTGACCTTGTCATGCACAGAAACCTGCCCAACGGTCACGTGCGAGTGGGTGACTGCAACATCAGAACCTCCATGCTCCACAGAGACGAGCGGCTGGTTAGGCTCCGAAGGATCAGGCGGCAACGTACCAACCGCCTCAACATCATCAGTCACAGATACCACTGACACGATGGACTCAGGCGTCTCCAGTTGCTCACATAATAGAGCCTCGGAGTTAGGCACCAACACACCTGTCTCATCAACCTCGCCACTCAAAGACGACCCATGCCCAATGGCCATAGATGAGGCAGTGACAGAACCAACCAAGTCTCCACAGTCCGCAAAGGCGGGCGGCTGGCAGGACTCTGACCATGCATGTAGTAGTAACACATAATAAAAAGATTTCACAAGTGTAATACATGTGTTAGTTCTATGTAGAAAGCAACAATCACAAGGAATGGGAATGGTATCCGAATGCTTTAGGCTGGTTATATTGCACGTGAGCATCTTTCCCTCACATATTTGAGAGGGTGATGTAAGAAAATTTATCTCCCCACTATGGCAAAAGTTACATCTAATCAATTCTTAATAGCACTCCAGGTCCCTGTACTTGCATAGCATGTGATCGTTTAGTCCTTGTACTTGTAAAAGTGTACTAGACAGTCCTTAAACTTGCAGCACATGAGCAAATTTAGTCCAGGGCCAATCATGTGCAGCCAAGTGTATGAGTTGGTCAGTGTCAGACTTTTTGCAATTAGGCCCCTACTGTTTTCCGGAATCAACCCGCAGTGCACCACCAGCTGAAATAAAAAACACTACTCTGCATCAGAAAATCTTGCATGCATGATCTCCTCCTCTTGCAAGATGTGTTTTCACTACTCTGCATCAGAGTCTGTACAAGCACACAAACTGTGCATGCATGTTCATGCATGGACCTTTCCAAGATTGGATTTTCTGAGGTTTCTTGAAGCAATCAATCTTGATTTGATCGTCACTCCCAGAGGAAAAATTAATCAAGAATCTAGATGTGTGCATGCATGCGTGGCTGCGTTTTGCCTTGGGCCTACTGCGTGAAGACCTAGTTGAACATCCATCATGTCACACATCAAACAATTATTCCTTTTCTTATCTTTTGCTAACCAATCCACATGCATTGTAGATTCCACGGAACATTTAACCCCGTTTTATGTACATCTGAACTAGGGTAAGTAACAAGGTTAGGCGATTCCACACAGAACATCTTCTTTACTTGCTCATGAACAACCAACTAGTGTTCTTTCCTTGAATTTCCTTGTTCTTACAGTAGTACCACTTGTCCAGATGTCATCTGAGGTTGGTACAAAAGTTTCTGAGAGATTATATTAGTACAGATAAAGTTGTGTACAGATTGCAGAACAATAGATGTATAAATCGAAGTGATAGACTCCTTTGTGCAGCTATTGCTCTAAGTGATGGCCCCAAAACAATTGAACATATACAACCAAAACGAAGGGTGTTTGTTAATAGAAATCTCAAATCCATAACTGCAGAAATGGATATGTATAGAATCCACGGATCTGCTACACTACAAAATGCTGCTGGCTGCGGGGCACTCTGTTTCTCCCCTAATTTTTTGACGCCTAATTGTATCTACATGTATAGTAAGCTACAGTTGAGCAATACATCAATACTTTTCCATTTTATAACCGAAATAGTGGAGCATCCAAAATGATGCGATCACCCTAGGTAATATTGTTGTTCCACCATTGGTGCTAAATAAGATACCTTCCAAACGAGACACTAATAGTGAGGAAAATACATCAAAATATATTGTGCCTGCTTTACGTCAAAGGAAGGTGTTGCATTCAACAAATCAAAGAGGTATATTAGGCTCCATGCCTTGCTCACGAAATATCCAAGTAAAAAACAAGACACTTTATTCAGGGCTCACAAAACATGTCTTGTTTCTCATCTACTACTGCTAGTTCGTTTTCTCCATCCTGCTAATTACTCCGGCATCTATACTAGTACTACTACTACCACGTACATCTTCCAGCCGCTGTTCATCTCTACAATCCATCCATCCATCCATCTAGTCTGCTAATAGTCTCTGTCACGTACACATCCACAGTCTCCTCCGATTCCAACAAGATCCATTGCGTTTTCTTCTTATTGCAAGATTTCTTCTGCTAGTACAATTGTTGACGCATGGTGAAAGATCAGGGCAACCCAAAAATCGTCTCAACGCAACTTGAGCCGTAACACAAAAGGTGGGCTTTCTTCATACTATTAAAATGCTGAACTATAGCACGTCTGGATAAACAAAACCAAAGCTAATATGAGAACCGTTATGCCATTGTTAAGTGGTTAGCATGACCGTCCTGATTTATAATTAATGCAGGTGTTTTTTATTTCAGCTGGTGGTGCACTGTGGGTAGATACATGGAAACTGTAGGGGCTTAATTGCAAAAAGTCCGACACTGACCAACTCATCCACTTGGCTGCACATGACTGGCCCTGGACTAAATTTGCTCATGTGCTGCAAGTTTAAGGACAGTCCAGTCCACTTTTGCAAGTACAAGGACTAAATCATCACATGCTATGCAAGTACAGGGACCTGGGGTGCTGTTACCTCCCTAATCAATTCTTACTAGTGATTGGGGCGCCACAGGCTTGAGAGGAAGCTGTGTGCACGTTTTCATTAAAAAACGTAAAGTCCTCGCCTCCGTCTAAAAAAGCATCTAAAAAAAATCCTCATCTTCATCTAAAAAAAAGGTAAAAAGAAAAAAAGAAAAATTACCACACCAGCCTACCAGCGAGTGCCACTTTGCTTAACCCTCCATTTAAAAAATACCAGAGGTCCTCATCTCCATCTAAAAAAATATATTTAAAAAATAATCCACACGTCATCTAAAAAAATTGTAAAAGATTTCTCCACACGCCATCTAAAAAAAATTGCAAAAGATTTCTCACTGCGGCCAACCAGCTTGCGGCACGTGGCATAGATGGTTGGCCGCCCTTCATGCGTAGTTTAATGGTTTTAATTGCTAGTGTAGTGATGATGCATGCTATGTGAAAGTGTTCAAATGACTATTCAGTTTACAGTTTTGTTCCTGCTAGCCAAATGTATTGTTGATGCATATTAATTTGATTAGTTCAAAGTATTTTTTTGAAAATATAAATGTACGGCACTAGCATGGTCTTTGTGCTCAAACTGAATCGTACTTGTTTGGTGTGGTCTTTTCAACACATGAAGCTCGATGAGCAAGAAGCACTAGAACTGGAGGCAGAGTTTGTGTAGCAATGGTTGTTCAACGGTGATATGTATGTATGTCTATTGTATGCCCAAGATGCTGTATATTGACAAGTGCTCAAATTTTGTGCCCGGGATTGACATGTACTCAAATTTGTACATGAGATTGCTTAGTTTGACATGTACCCAAGTATTTGTTCCTAGGATATGGTCTAGCTTGACATGTACTCAAATATCTGTGCCCGGGACGGTCTAGTTTGAGATGTACTTAAGGGTACGGCTCAATTTTTCTCACGTACACAATATTTGCGATATACATTGTGGCTTACCAGGAATGATGTGATCTTTAATAACAAATGTGTCTCATCTCTTATGCAGGTTATTCATGTTTGTACACGATGGCTCCGTACTTGGTCTATACTGCAGAGGCCGGAGGACAGGGACCTTTTTATGATGGCGTCTACACGGCTGGAGCGTTCGGCCAGGGAGGTTTTCTACCCCCATGGATGGCGGTGTGATCTGCGGATAGGATCTACCGCACCTTAGCCTCGACATGATTTATTTGCTTCGATTTGTGCGAATTATTTTTATGTTTAGGGCACTCTTGACTTTTTGGCTGTGTGCATCTAGCTATGCAGAGGCCGGGCTTTCTTTCGATGCGATTGTATCACCTCGATATATCTATTCAATGAAATGTCCTTTATCGAAAAAAAGACATTGTGATACTTTTTGTTGACCAATGTGTTCAGTTTTCTTGTATAATTGGTGATGTAGTAGAAGCTACTAGGATATATGCATAGAGGAGGCATCAACGCTGTGAGAATTTGAAGATTAGTTCTATTTTTAAAGGACAAAATGATGGGATATGAGAAAGGTGAGGTGGTTACTGTGAAAGTCAAGTTCTATGCCTAACCAGTTCCAGGTTTCTTTTCCCCATAAGATATGCATTAAGTGGTCTCGGATGCCTCCATTAGAACTAGATCGGGTTCGCGCCCTGGCGCGAGGGTGCCGGTCTCAACATTTTACCGAAGCATGTAACAACATATAAGTAGAAACCTAAGTATAGCATTTGTACTTATACATGATGATAATTAAGTAAAGAAACATTCAATTGCGACAGAAGTAAAACACAATGGATCTTAAGATCAACATCAGATTAGAAAACAGGATCAAGCTCGATGCGTTCATCCGACCACAAAAGACGGGCAATGAACACGAAGTTCGGTACCAAAAGCGGGAACACATACGAAGAGTCAACTACGAAGCCATAATCGCTAAGCATACTAAGTGGCGTAATTCATCTGCCTTATCGATTTACTTCATAGTGACCGCCTCACACGAACTTGATACAAACAAATTGTGAGATACATAGAGCATATTGAGTTCTCCACCCAAGCATCTTGAAAGTGCAATATATGTATGGCAAGACGAAATCACCTTGATAGGCATAGGAGCAGCTGTGAATTTGAAGAGGTGCCATCTAATAGCGTGACCTTTTATCCAGATGTCCTTCCAAGCGAATGCTTGTGTCTTCTATAGTGCCAGGAAGATCTCCAACAGAGTAGTCCATGGCAACAACATTTCTAATCTGCACAAGAAAGTAATGCATGTATCTCACGGCATGAAGCCAACCTCTAGCAAGAATCATGTTATTGGTCCTTGACTTCTTTAACCGCTCCCGGAAGCGCTCTGACACGACCTGAATAGATCCAAGAAATTCCTGAGATGCAGGCACATATGCAGGGCTCAGAAAGAGCAATAACCATGTGATGTGCGTAGGTGAGGTCTGACCTGGTTACCGGAGCTGAGATGCGTAGCGACGACCGAAGAGGAGCCTGGTGAGCGATGAACCTGGAGCTCATCGTCAGCCATCGCAACCTGAATAGATCCAAGAACCTGGAGCTCATCATCAGCCTTGGCGCGAGGGTGCCGGTCCCAATATTTTCGTCAAACAGGTATTGCTAAGTTGTATTAACCCAGGTTTAGCATATGCAATCATACAGGATAACATGCAGTGAAGAATATGATAGGAGCGAGATATAGATGTGCAGACACTTCTTAAATTGAACGAACATTTTTTAAACATGTGAACAAATTTCAAAATTACAGTAACATTTTAAAAATATGTTAACACTTCTTAAGTTACACGGAAAAAGGCTATAATAGTCAACAAATCCACCAAGTGCTCTGTAGTAGAAATATCAGTCAAAATATGCACTACTGATTATCTGAACAGGAGCATCACATTCTGAACAAGAAACAGGAATATATTTAATAGACAACGTACTGAACTTGATTCACAGGACATGACATTCCTTATGAATGAACCTTGTAAAAATAAAAGATGTATTTACTATATCATCTATCATTCTAGCATAGCGAGTACAACCTTAAGATAAAAAGACGATTCATAATGGAGTTGACAGATGGCATGAGGACGATCAAGAGTACATAATCAGTTGGGCTAAAAAGCAGCTGAGCAAGTCTGTGAATAGACTGTACATGCCGCTTTCATATTTACAAAGGGAAGAATCCTGTCACAAAGACTTTGTGACCCTGACAAAGAACAGACAAATGGATGGGCTTCATCTGTGGATAAAAGAAACCATATTCAAATAAACATCAGGAAAACAGGCTACAAGACACTATCTAATGACATAGGATAACAATGCACAATGGAAATCTAATGATCATAGAGAATAACAATAAAACCTGAAGTATCCTAAAGTAATTTCTTAAAACATGAAGAGAAAGAATGTACCACATCACATATATGTGCAGAAGAATAGCAATAAAATTCAGTAGCCAAAGGGAAAAGAAAAAAATGTATCCGAGGATATACTGTGAAAGACAATACAACGCAGGGTACTACTAATTATTATAGGGCCGTGTCGATAAACTTAAAAGGGATTTCTACTAATTATTACTACTAAAGACAATACAACATATGCTACTAATAATTATTATAGTTGAGGCATAAACCTTGGGGAAAAATGTTCTGAGTCTCCATACATTTTCCATCTTTATCTTTCATAAGTAATTTTAGGGATTTTTTTGATATGACCCGCGACACTACAACATACAACTGTCCATGGATAGAACATGATATTTCAGATATAAATTCTGACAAAGGACAATGTCTAGCCCTGGTTCATATTTATTGTCGTGGAATAACATAGTCGGACATGAAATTGTCGTCTTTTCAAAGTGAAAGGCCCTTTGGTTTTCTAAAGCATCAATTATATTTGGTACGCAAACAACCTCTCCTATAAGAGAACACATCATAATAATAGCTTGAATGTACAATCGGCATTTATCTAACCCAAGAATAAAATAAGGACCAAAGCTGACCTTTTCAAAGGTATGTGGATTAAAATGTAGGACGACCCACACAACCCTCCCAAGAGGGCGAGGGGCAAGCCAGCAGGAGACACGGCGGTGACCAGCATGCCAAGTCAATGGGAGGAGAGGCAGTCAGAGAGAGAGAGAGAGAGAGAGAGAGAGAGAGAGAGAGAGAGAGAGAGAGAGAGAGAGAGAGAGAGAGAGAGAGAGAGAGAGAGAGAAACAACAGACACCGACCTGCAATAGCTCAGAGTTAGAAAGTAAATACCATCTGCCATTCCGAGGAAAATAAGAAATGAGCAATCAAATAAGGTCCAAAGCTGACCTTCTCAAAGTTTTATGGATTCCAATCTAGAACGATCTTCTCATGCCAATTCAGAGCGAGGTGTGAAGAGTGTACATCATCATCGAAATAAAATCTCACCATAGGTGTGTCTCGCCATCATAATAAATAAATCCACAACCCAAATGGACCAACAAAGTGCAACTTACTCTTTACCGGATTAAATTAAGAACCAACAACAAACAATAAATATCAAGAATAACTTATATGCAGTGAAGATATGAGAGAGAAGAAATCTTTACATAAGATGGCTATAAACACTGGAGCATAAATAAGTAACACCTTTAAATACAAATAAAAAGGGTTCAGGGTTCATTGCATAGTGGGCTCAGATTAACCTTTCCTCGATCATATAACCTGCCCCCGTCATCTCTTATCACCAGCTCAGTCTGTTTATACAGTAGAGCTGCCCTGGTTATCACTCAACAAGAATGACCATCCAAGGACAACAACAAGCATCACATGATCAAAAAGGATTCTAGAGACAAGAGGGAGGATCCAACTTGATACCCACAGGTGCCTCGATTGCTCAAAGGCACACTACTTTCAGCCAAGGTAATCATCATCGCCCATTTTGTTGCCATTGGAATTTTATCCGACGGCTCACAACGATCTGGTAAATATCTGACGCCTCACGTGAGCCGAGCCTGAGATCCGACGCCCGAAAACACATCAGGAAAACGATCGGACGGCCGAGAAGCGCTAAACTCTCCCAGCGCCCGGTGAGACTGCAGATTCTTGTTTCTAGATTCTGGATAAGCAACACCTTTAAATACAAATAGAAAGGATTCAAGGTTCATTGCATAGTGGGCTCAGATTCGCCTTTCCTCGATCATATAACCTACCCCTGTCATCTCTAGCTCACCAGATCAATCTGTTCATACAGTAGAGCTGCCCTGGTTATCACTCAACAATAATGGCCATTGAGAGAGTCCTGGATTAAGGGGTCCTCGGACAGCCGGACTATATACTTTAGCCGGACTGTTGGACTATGAAGATACAAGATTGAAGACTTCGTCCCGTGTCCGGGTGGGACTCTCCTTTGCATGGAAGCCAAGCTTGGCAATTTGGATATGTAGATCTCCTTCTCTGTAACCGACTCTGTGTAACCCTAGCCCCTCCGGTGTCTATATAAACCGGAGATTTAGTCCGTAGGACAACAACAATCATAATCATAGGCTAGCTTCTAGGGTTTAGCCTCTACGATCTCGTGGTGGATCAACTCTTGTAATACTCATATCATCAAGATCAATCAAGCAGGAAGTAGGGTATTACCTCCATCGAGAGGGCCCGAACCTGGGTAAACATTGTGTCCCCCGCCTCCTGTTACCATTAGCCTCAGACGCGCAGTTCGGGACCCCCTACCCGAGATCCGCCAGTTTTGACGCCGACATTGGTGCTTTCAGTGAGAGTTCCACTGTGCCGTCACGATAAGGCTTGATGGCTCCCTCAATCATCTGCAACGATGCGATCCAGGGTGAGGTTTTCCTTCCCTGACAAATCTTCGTATTCGGCGGCTTCGTACTGCGGGCCAACTCGCTTGGCCATCTGGAGCAGATTGATAGCTACGCCCCTGGCCATCAGGTCAGGTTTGGAAACTTGAACTACACTGCCGACATCCGTGGAGACTTGATCTTCGACGGATTCGAGCCCATGTCAGGTGCGCCGAACAGCCACGACGAGCATGACTTAGATCTGCCATCGGACGGTGTTCGGGAGATCACACCTGCGGCTGCCCCGGCCCTTAATCTGGAGCAGATCGTGCCATCCGAGGACGGGTGGATAGACCCCGCCCCGGAGACCGCACACTCATCGGCGATAGAGCCGAACACAGACTTCGACTCCAAAGAGGTCTGTGTCATCGGGCCCTCGGACTCATCCCCGATCATAGGCTCCGAACCGCGCACGTCCGTGCCTGTCGAATCCGATTGGGCACCGATCATGGAGTTTACCTCTGCGGATATCTTTCAGCACTCGCCTTTGGGCGATGTGATAAATTCATTGAGGTCTCTCTCTCTGTCAGGGGACTCCTGGCCGAACTATGTCCGGCTTGAGTGGGAAGCGGACGACGAAGAAATTCGTTCCCCACCCACCACCAACTTAATAGCCACTGTCGATGACTTAACCGACATGCTTGACTTCGACTCCGAAGACATCGACGGTATGGACGACGATGCAGGAGAAGAACAGGAACCACCGCCCACAGGGCGCTGGACAGCCACCTCATCATACGATATATACATGGTGGACACCCCCAAAGAAGGCGACGGCGATGAGGCAACGGAGGATAATCCCCTCGAAAAGCAATCTAAGCACCGGCGTCATAGGCGCCGCTCTAAGCCCCGCCATAGCAAAAATAACGATACCGACACAAGAGATGATAGCAATCCGGATGGTGCCGAAGACGAAAACAATCCTGCCCAGCCAGGCTTCGAGCAGGCCGAACAGGAGGATGGGCAAGCTAGCCCTAAGGAACAGGCAACGGATGGAGAATCAAAGGATGACAATTACATGCCCCTCTTCGAAGACGAAGTGAGCCTTGGCGACGAAGAATTCATCGTGCCTGAGGATCCCGTCAGGCAGGAGCGCTTCAAGCGCCGGCTTATAGCCACTGCAAAAGCACGAAGAAAAGCAAGAAGCAGCTTCAAGCTGATCAAGATCGCTAAGCGATAGATGGTGAGGTCACGCAACCGAGGAATACGGACTCGAGCGCCCAACCAAATCTTACCCAAAGCACAGGTTGCTACCTCAACTCGAGGAGGGGGCATTAAAGCCTACACTACCAGCGCACGATGCGGCTGACCAGCCACCTCGTGGTTGAGACAAAGTGGCATATCAGCCCGAAGTCCAGCCCGCACCCCGGCGCCAAGCAAGCAAAAACACGAAGGTCGGGGGCTCCACGCATGACCTGTGAGACAAATTGAAAAACAAAGCAGGACAGTCAAGATCGATCTACGGATCACGGGGGCGTGCCACAACGCGTGACGATGACCGTCATGCCGGATATACTAAAAGCAAGTCCGGCCGGGCCGAATACAAGAGACCAGACTCATTTTAACTGCGTCATGATGTAGCCCGGCATAGAGGCGCCGCGCACCCCCTCTGCTTCACTGACGAAGTAATGGATCATGAATTCCCAGAAGGGTTTAAGCCTGTAAATATCGAGCCTTATGACGGGACTACAGACCCCGCGGTATGGATAGAAGATTTCTTTCTCCACATTCACATGGCCCGCGGGGATGATCTACATGCCATCAAGTATCTCCCACTAAACCTTAAGGGACCGGCTCGGCATTGGCTGAATAGCTTGCCGGCAAAATCCATCTGAAGCTGGGAGGACCTAGCAGATGCATTCCTGGATAACTTCCAGGGCACGTATGTGCGACCACCGGATGCTGACGATTTAAGTCACATAACCCAACAGCCCGGAGAGTCAGCTAGGAAATACTGGACTCGGTTCCTAACTAAAAAGAACCAAATTGTCGAATGTCCGGATGCCGAAGCCCTAGCAGCCTTTAAGCATAATATTCGTGACGAGTGGCTTACCCGACATCTCGGCCAAGAAAAATCGAAGTCCATGGCAGCCCTCACGACACTCATGACCCGCTTTTGTGCGGGCAAGGATAGCTGGCTGGCTCGTAGCAACAACACAACAAGCAATCCTGGCACATCAGAGGCCAGGGATAGCAACGGCAAGCCCCGACGCAACAAACATAAGCGTCACAAAAATGGGGATAACGCCGAAGACACGACAGTCAATGCCGGATTCAGTGGCTCTAAGTCCGGTCAGCGGAAAAAGCCATTCAGAAATAACAATTCGGGCCCGTCCAGTCTGGACAGCATACTCGACCGTCCATGCCAAATTCATGGCACCCCAGGAACACCAGCCAATCATACCAACAGAGAATGCTGGGTCTTCAAACAAGGAGAAGGGGTCTCAAAGCGACGATGGCGACGAGGAGCCCCGATCACCAAATAAAGCAGGGCAAAGGAGATTTCCCCCGCAAATCAAAACGGTGAACATGATAAACGTCATCTGCATCCCCAAACGGGAACGGACGTGCACTTTTAGGGATGTCGACTTAACGGAGCCAGTCGCCCCAGAATATAAACTATGGCCGATCACTTTCGACAATATGGATCGTCCAGCCAACACCAATCAGGGTAATTCAGCCGCACTTGTCCTCGACCCAATAATTAACGGGTTCACCTCACACGAGTCCTCATGGACGGAGGCGGCAGTCTAAACCTGCTGTATTAGGACACAGTGCGCAAGATGGGTATTGATCATTCGATGATCAAACCCACTAAAACCACCTTTAAAGGTGTTATACCAGGTGTGGAGGCCAGCTGTACAAGCTCCATCACTCTGGAGGTAGTCTTCGGATCACCAAACTATTACCGTACCGAAGAGTTAGTCTTCGACATCGTCCCTTTCCGCAGTAATTATCATGCACTGCTTGGACGAACCGCGTTTGCTCTATTCAACGCGGTGCCACATTATGCCTACCGTAAGCTCAAGATGCCCGGTCAGCGCGACATCATCATGGTTAATGGCAGAACCGAACTCCCCCTCGGTGCCGAAGGGTATACCGACGCTTTAACAGCAGAAGCAACAAGTGGCATCTTTCAATCGAACCTCGAGTCCACTGCCAAGCTCCCGGACACCGTTAAAAGAGTTCGAACTACTTCACGGCAGGATAGCCCGGCTCGTCCGGAGCTCAATTAAATACTTCGGCAAAAGCCAGGACAGGCCACATACCGCGGCTTAACCGCTCTGTGGCACACAACCATTTCTCGCATTTTCTTTGCAGGTTCACCTTTGCGTAGGGCAGGACTGGCGACATGGAAACAGCTCGAACGAGTAAGGGAATATTTAGATATTCCCCTCAAGGATCATCCGACTACACTTCGGATCCGCACACAGCTTCCTCCCACCTGGTCTCAGCAGGTTCCACAGTCATATTTCTTTTTATCACATTACCTGTACCCATACGCATCGACCTATTACTCAACTACAACATGTGGTTTTATATGACGTTTATCTGCTGTTGTTTCTCACTGACACTTTTCGTCAAAATGGCATCTGAACATCGTGATATGCCTTAATATGCCACGGGCTTCTTCGTACCCATAATAACGGCAATAAAGTCCGAACACCTTCGCGGACGTTCGGCACCCCGAACTTATAGCATTATATGCATCAGCTCCGAATCATGTCTTGGGTCAATAGTTGGGTTTGCCCGGCTCCCATGTTTGGGTACCTTACGTTCCGCTATATCGGCTAAGGTAGCACAGGGAGAACTACTGCGATTGTGTCCCGGTTCTTACAGACGAGCACCTCAGTAGAGAAAGCCAAAAACTGACTGTCATGATACGGCGAGAGCTGGTCAGCTGTTCTAGAGGTTGTAAAATCTTTAAGGATTTCTTCCGCATAATGCCATAACTAGTGCAGCGTGCGATGGATCAGCTTTTCTTCCGCTCAGGTGCTTACAGAGCCCCTCGTGCGGCCTTCCGAACACCAGGGGCTACGCCTACCTTCCTTTTGTCAAACTCCTATGGCTAAGTGACAGTGATAAAGCCCTATAGTCCGATTGCCTGGTTCGTTGTGCTGAACACCTCCTTCAAGGACCCAACACTGGGATAAAGAATGCTCAGGTTTATCCTGAACACCCCCGTACTTACTACGTGGGGGCAAAAGCCGACGACTGGCCAACTCTCAGGATTAATATATAAAACGGCCGCACAAGAGGAAAACTTTCAAATAACAGGCAATAAATAATAGAAATGACCTTGTTCAACATTACAAAGGACAACATGAATGTATTCATGGAAAGATAATGTCCTTGGTGCATTGCTCCGCCGCAAGGCGGGCTCCTTTCAAGACACTATCATAATATAATTCGGGCTTGCGGTGCTCCTTCCCCTCCGGCGGTCCCTCGGTCATCAGCTTTTCCGCATCCATCTTCCCCCAGTGCACCTTCGCGCGGGCGAAGGCCATTCGCGCACCCTCCATACAGACCGATCGCTTGATGACTTCGAGTCGAGGGCAGGCACTCACAAACCACTTCACGAGCCCGAAGTAACTGCTTGGAATCGGCTCGGCGGGCCATAGCCGGATAATTAAATCCTTCATGGCTAGTTCGGCTGCCTTATGCAGTTCGATCAGCTGCTTCAACTGATCGACAAATGGCACCGGATAATTCGGCGCCAAATACTGCAACCAGAAGAGCTTCTCTGCAGTACTCTTTTTCTCGGCTCGGTAGAATTGGGCGGCATCAGATATGCTGCGTGGCAGCTCCGCAAACACCCCTGGAGAAATCAGAATTCAAATTATCAACTTGATTTTCTCCTTTCAAATACCTGCTTTGAATAGAAAAAGCCTTACCAGCCGCAATCTTCCTCGCCTCCTGGATTTCCTTCAGCGCACCTCGGGCTTCCCCCCGGGCGTCACTTGCGGCTTGGCAAGCTTGGGAGAGTTTGGATTCTTTCCCTAATAAACTCTGCTCCAACGTCTCGCATTTCTTCACGGCCTCCTGAAGCTCTCGCTCAGCTTCAATAAGCCTGGCCTTGTGCTTCTTGCGGAGAGCCTGCTAAGCGGCTGCCTTCTTCTCGGCTTCGGCCACAGCCTTCTTAAGAGACTCAATTTCGGCCGTCGCCCCTAGAGCACGTCATAAAAATATTTTCATCATGCACACTTATTCATTTGTGCTAAATGAACAAGGTTTCTGCATACCTTGGTTATCCTCCAACTGCTTCTTCACTCGGCCAAGTTCTCCTTCGGCCCGCTCTAGACTCTGCCTCAGTCTGGATACTTCCGCAGTATGATAGGCGGCAGTCGCTACAGACGCCTGCTTATAAAAGAAGAGAGATAGATGTTATCAAGTGAGTCTCCCGCGAACATAAATTTGATCGTCTATCCGGTTATTTCTTTCACTGAACAGTGTATCAGACGGCTACTATCTATACTATGACACTCTTCGAAACCTCATAAAACATACCTCAAAGCCTCTTATAAGGCTGATACAGGATTCATTCAGTCACTCTCAGCGGACTGAATCTTCTCAATCACCGCACCCATAAGGGCACGGTGTTCATCGATGATGGAGACGCTTTTCAGCGCCGCCGATAAAGCATCCGGCACCTCTGGTTGGACAGAGATTGGCGGTGGAACAGGCACACCCCCTCCAGCCGAGGGAGGCCGCCTACCTGATTCTGGAGCCGCGTTGGCCTCCGGGATTGCGTCCGGCTGGGGTCCGATTTCAAGATCGCTCCCGCCGTCGACTCCATGGGAGCCTAATGTCTACTACGCAACCTTCTTCTTGTAGACGTTGATGGCCCTCCAAGTGCATAGGTTTGTAGGACAGTAGCAAATTTCCCTCAAGTGGATGACCTAAGGTTTATCAATCCGTGGGAGGCGTAGGATGAAGATGGTCTCTCTCAAGCAACCCTGCAACCAAATAACAAAGAGTCTCTTGTGTCCCCAACACACCCAATACAATGGTAAATTGTATAGGTGCACTAGTTCGGCGAAGAGATGGTGATACAAGTGCAATATGGATGGTAGATATAGGTTTTTGTAATATGAAAATATAAAAACAGCAAGGTAACAAGTGGTAAAAGTGAGCGTAAACGGTATTGCAATGCTAGGAAACAAGGCCTAGGGTTCATACTTTCACTACTGCAAGTTCTCTCAACAATAATAACATAATTGGATCACATAACTATCCCTCAACATGCAACAAAGAGTCACTCCATTCTTCAAAAAAAAACAAAGAGTCACTCCAAAGTCACTAATAGCGAAGAACAAACGAAGAGATTATGGTAGGGTACGAAACCACCTCAAAGTTATTCTTTCCAATCAATCCGTTGGGCTATTCCTATAAGTGTCACAAACAGCCCTAGAGTTCGTACTAGAATAACACCTTAAGACACAAATCAACCAAAACCCTAATGTCACCTAGATACTCCAATGTCACCTCAAGTATCCGTGGGTATGATTATACGATATGCATCACACAATCTCAGATTCATCTATTCAACCAACACATAGAACCTCAAAGAGTGCCCCAAAGTTTCTACCGGAGAATCACGACGAAAAACGCAGCCAACCCCTATGCATAGGTTCATGGGCGGAACCCGCAAGTTGATCACCAAAACATAAATCAAGTGAATCACATGATATCCCAATGTCACCACAGATACGCACGGCAAGACATACATCAAGTGTTCTCAAATCTTTAAAGACTCAATCTGATAAGATAACTTCAAAGGGAAAACTCAATCCGTTACAAGAGAGAAGAGGGGGAGAAGAAACATAGGATCCAACTATAATATCAAAGCTCACGATACATCAAGATCGTGCCAAATCAAGAACAGGAGAGAGAGATCAAACACATAGCTACTAGTACATACCCTCAGCCCCGAGGGTGAACTACTCCCTCCTCGTCATGGAGAGCGCCGGGATGATGAAGATGGCCACGGTGAGGATCCCCCTCCGAGGGTGCCGGAACAGGGTCCCGATTGGTTTTTGGTGGCTCTGGAGGTTTTGCGGCGGCGGAACTCCCGATCTATCTTCTGTTCTGGAAGTTTTACGATACGTAGGTATATATGGGTGCAGGGGGTACGTCGGTGGAGCTTCGGGGGCCCCACGAGGCAGGGGGCGCGCCCCAGGGTGGGGGGCGCGCCCCCCACCCTCGTGAGCACCTCCCTCATCTCCTGACGTAGGGTCCAAGTCTATCCGGTAGGTTTCCTTCCAAAAATAACTTCTCCAGTTGATTTCGTTCCGTTTCGACTCCGTTTGATATTCCTTTTCCTCGAAACACTGAAATAGGCATAAAACAGCAAATCTGGGCTGGGCCTCCGGTTAATAGGTTAGTCCCAAAAGTAATATAAAAGTGGAAAATAAAGCCCAATATTGCCCAAAATAGTAGATAATATAGCATGGAGCAATAAAAAAATTATAGATACGTTGGAGACGTATCAAGCATCCCCAAGCTTAATTCCTGCTCGTCCTCGAGTAGGTAAATGATAAAAAGATAATTTTTGATGCGGAGTGCTACTTGGCATAATTTCAATGTAATTCTTCTTACTTGTGATATGGATATTCAGATTCGAAAGATTCAAGACAAAAGTTTAATATTGACATAAAAATAATAATACTTCAAGCATACTAGAAAAGCAATCATGTCTTCTCAAAATATCATGGCCAAAGCAAGCTATCCCTACAAAATCATATAGTCTGGCTATGCTCTATCTTCACCACACAAAGTATTTAAATCATGCACAACCCCAATGACAAGCCAAGCAATTGTTTCATACTTTTGACATTCTCAAAACTTTTTCAATCTTCACGCAATACATGAGCGTGAGCCATGGACATAGCACTATAGGTGGAATAAAATGGTGGTTGTGGAGAAGACAAAAAGGAGAAGATAGTCTCACATCAACTAGGCGTATCAACGGGCTATGGAGATGCCCATCAATAGATATCAATGTGAGTGAGTAGGGATTGCCATGCAACAGATGCACTAGAGCTATAAGTATATGAAAGCTCAACAAAAGAAACTAAGTGGGTGTGCATCCAACTCGCTTGCTCATGAAGACCTAGGGCATTTTGAGGAAGCCCATCATTGGAATATACAAGCCAAGTTCTATAATGAAAAATGCCCACTAGTATATGAAAGTGACAACATAGGAGACTCTCTATCATGAAGAACATGGTGCTACTTTGAAGCACACGTGTGGTAAAAGGATAGTAGCATTGTCCCTTCTCTCTTTTTCTCTCATTTTTTTATTTTATTTTTTTATTTGGGCCTTTTCTCTTTTTTTACGGCCTCTTTTTTTTTCGTCCGGAGTCTCATCCCGACTTGTGGGGGAATCATAGTCTCCATCATCCTTTCCTCACTTGGACAATGCTCTAATAATGTTGATCATCACACTTTTATTTTCTTACAACTCAACAATTACAACTCAATACTTAGAACAAAATATGACTCTATATGAATGCCTCCGTGATGTACCGGGATATGCAATGAATCAAGAGTGACATGTATGAAAGAATTATGAACGGTGGCTTTGCCACAAATATGATGTCAACTACATGATCATGCTAAGCAATATGACAATGATGGAGCGTGTCATAATAAATGGAACGGCGGAAAGTTGCATGACAATATATCTCGGAATGGCTATGGAAATGCCATGATAGGTAGGTATGGTGGCTGTTTTGAGGAAGGATATGGTGGGTGTATGATACCGGCGAACGGTGCGTGGTATTAGAGAGGCTAGCAATGGTGGAAGGAAGGAAAAGTGCGTATAATCCATGGACTCAACATTAGTCATAAAGAACTCATATACTTATTGCAAAAATCTACAAGTTATCAAAGAAAAGTATTACACGCATGCTCCTAGGGGATAGATTGGTAGGAAAAGACCATCGCCGTCCCGACCGCCACTCATAAGGAAGACAATCAATAAATAAATCATGCTCCGACTTCATCACATAACAGTTCACCATACGTGCATGCTACGGGAATCACAAACTTTAACACAAGTATCTCTCAAATTCACAACTACTCAACTAGCATGACTCTAATATCACCATCTTTATATCTCAAAACAATTATCAAGCATCAAACTTCTCATAGTATTCAATACACTTATAAGAATTCTTACAAATCTTGTATGCTTAGCATATTAGGATTATTTAAGCAAATTACCATGCTATTTAAGACTCTCAAAATAATATAAGTGAAGCATGAGACTTCATATATTTCTTCAAAATAAAACTACCACCATGCTGTAAAAGATATAAGTGAAGCACTAGAGCAAACAACAAACTACTCCGAATGATATGAGTGAAGATCAATGAGTAGTCGGATAATTATGCAACTATGTGAAGACTCTCCCATTTAAGAATTTCAGATCTTGGTATTTTATTCAAACAGCAAGCAAAGCTAAAGAAAATAATACTTCAAGGATAGCACAAATCATGTGAAGAAGCAAAAACTTAGGTTCAACCGATACTAACCGATAATTGAAGAAGAAAGGTGGGATGCCTACGGGGCATCCCCAAGCTTAGATGCTTGAGACTTCTTGAAATATTATCTTGGGGTGCCTTGGGCATCCCCAAGCTTGAGCTTTGTGTCTCCTTAATTCCTCTCATATCACGGTTTCCTAAATCTCAAAAGCTTCATCCACACCAAACTCAACAAGAACTCGTGAGATAAGTTAGTATAAACCAATGCAAAAACCTTATCATATTATACTGTAGCAAATCACTAAAATTTAATTCAACATTGCATACTAAGTGCCTCTTCATATTTAGAACTCCCATCATCAAATGGAATCATTAAATAAGAAAAAATATGCAAACAATGCAAACATAATAGCAATCTGCCTAAACAGGACAGTCTGTAAAGAATGCAGCAAAATTCATACTTCCCTAGCTCCAAAAATTATGAAATAAAATTCCCACTGTAGATAATTTATCAGAGCTCATTATGCAAAAGGTTTCAACATTTAATAACACTCTGAATTTTCTGTGGAATTTTTGCAACAGAGGTAAACTTTCTGTTTTGAAACAGCAACATGCATACTTGCAAAATAAGCATGGCTAAAGCTATCCTTGACATTTTATTGAAACTAAAGGATGAAAAACATTAATCTAAATAACAGCAAGAAAATACTAACAAAAATAAAATGACGCTCCAAGCAAAACACATATCATGTGGTGAATAAAAATATAGCTCCAAGTAAAGTTACCGATGGACGAAGACGAAAGAGGGGATGCCTTCCGGGGCATCCCCAAGCTTAGGCTCTTGGTTGTCCTTGAATATTACCTTGGGGTGCCTTGGGAATCTCCAAGCTTAGGCTCTTGCCACTCCTTATTCCATACTCCATCGAATCTTTACCCAAAACTTGAAAACTTCACAACACAAAACTTAACAGAAAACTCGTAAGCTCCGTTAGCGAAAGAAAACAAAACACCACTTCAAGGTACTGTAATTAACTCATTCTTTATTTATATTGGTGTTAAACCTACTGTATTCTAACTTCTCTATGATTTATAAACTATTTTACTAGCCATAGAGTCATCAAAATAAGCAAACAACACAATGAAAACAGAATCTGTCAAAAACAGAACAGTCTGTAGTAATCTGTAAGTAACGCAAACTTCTGGGACTCCAAAAATTCTAAAATAAATTGGTGGACCTGAGGAATTTGTCTAGTAATCATCTACAAAAAGAATCAACTAAATAACACTCTCCAGTAAAAAGTTGAAGCTAATCTCGTGAGCGCTAAAGTTTCTATTTTTTTACAGCATGATCATAAAGACTTCACCCAAGTCTTCCCAAAGGTTCTACTTGGCACAAACACTAATTAAAACATGAAAACACATCTAACCAGAAGCTAGATGGATTATTTATTACTAAACAGAACCAAAAAGCAAGAAACTAAAATAAAATTGGGTTTCCTCCCAACAAGCGCAATCGTTTAACGCCCCTAGCTAGGCGTTATGATTTCAATGATGCTCACATAAAAGATAAGAATTGAAACATAAAGAGAGCATCATGAAGAATATGACTAACACGTTTAAGTCTAACCCACTTTCTATGCATAGGGATTTTGTGAGCAAACAACTTATGGGAACAATAATCAACTAGCATAGGAGGGCAAAACAAGCATAACTTCAAGATTTTAAACACATAGAGAGGAAACTTGATATTATTGCAATTCCTACAAGCATATATTCCTCCCTCATAATAATTTTCAGTAGCATCATGAATGAATTCAAAAATATAACCAGCACCTAAAGCATTTTTTTCATGATCTACTAGCATAGAAAATTTATTACTCTCCACATAAGCAAAATTCTTCTCATTCGGAATAGTGGGAGTATTATAAGAGACTTGAATACTATAAATTGTTTCCACATTAAAAGAGTAAAGTTCAGAGAAAGGGTACTCATAATCATGACAAGTTTTATAAATATAGTCATCACTACTTTTTATACCATAAGTTTCATCACAATAATCATCATAAGTAGCAACTTTGTTCTCATCATAATCGATTGAAACCTCTTCCAAGATAGTGGAATCATTACTAAGTAAAGTCATGACCTCTCCAAATCCACTTTCATAAATATTATAAGATTCAACATCCTCAAAAATAGTGGGATCACTACTTCCTAAAGTTGACACTCTTCCAAACCCACATTCATGAATATAATCATCATAAGTAGAAGGCATGCTATCATCATAACTACTTTGTATATCAAAACTTGAGAGGCTAAAAATATCATATTCATTAAACATAGCATCCCCAAGCTTGGGACAAACATTAATTGCAGCAAATATATTCTAAAATATGTCATCCCCATCAAACATAGCTTCCCCAAGCTTGGGCCTTTTCATATCATAAGCATAATCACTTTCATCATTAATAGTATGGATAGCACCAATAGTATAGCAATTATTATATTCTTCCAAGCAAGTGCCAAAAAGATTTTCAAGATCATAAGAAGTATCATTATATTCCCAATCATAATCATCACAACAAGCAATAGGCATAACGAGATCATCATCAAGTGTATCATCTTCATTTTCATGAGGCACAACAATAATAGGAGCAACTTTATTTGGGAGAGATACCTTTTACCTCTCTTCCTTTTTCTTTTCTTCTTCTTCACCACATCATGTGTGGGTTCAATCTTATTTTTGGAGCTCCTTATTAATGAGATGGGTTGAATAGATGGCTCCTCCTCGTTACCTGATTCATCATAAGAAACAATAGCAGGATATTGGGAAGTCTCTTCCCTTTCATTAGTATTCTCTTCATCCTCTATTTGTTTTCTTTTCTTTATGTAATTGGCAATATAAGGATTTTCAATACAATTCACCGCACAATACATATAAGTTTTCGCTAGATCAAAATCAAGAATTCTATCAAGATTAAATTTTGGAATACCCTCAGTTATACGTTTCATTTCTTCATACCCCAAAAGAAGGCTAAGCTCTTTATGATGCTCAAGGGTAATCAAATTATCACAATATTTTGTCACAACTTGTTCATGAAACAAATAGCATTGGAGCTTTAAATGACCCTGTTCATTGCAAAGTTCACAAGGGGCGCGAAAAATATTTAATCTTTCAGCGCAATCATCAAGCTTTCTTGCAACAATTTAGTTTTTAAGTACTTATGCCTCTTGCAATATCTATCTTCCCTATTTGGTGTGTACTTGCAAACCCAATGCACTCCACAAAATTGACATATTTATAGGAGGCATTTTCATCATAACTAGTGCAATCATCATTAGTACTATGGATATTCAAGGAATTCATACTAACAACATTGCAATCATGCTCATCATTCAAAGATTTAGTGCCAAACAATTTAATGCATTCTTCTTCTAACACTTCGGCACAATTTTCCTTTCCATCATACTCACGAAAGATATTAAAAAGATGAAGTGTATGAGACAAACTCAATTCCATTTTTTTATTTTTCTTTTATAAAATAAACTAGTGCTAAAACAAGAAACAAAAATATTCGATTGCAAGATCTAAAGACATACCTTCACTTACCTAGCCTCCCCGGCAACGGCGCCAGAAAAAAGCTTGATGTCTACTACGCAACCTTCTTCTTGTAGACATTGTTGGGCCTCCAAGTGCAGAGGTTTGTAGGACAGTAGCAAATTTCCCTCAAGTGGATGACCTAAGGTTTATCAATCCGTGGGAGGCGTAGGATGAAGATGGTCTCTCTCAAGCAACCCTGCAACCAAATAACAAAGAGTCTCTTGTGCCCCCAACACACCCAATACAATGGTAAATTGTATAGGTGCACTAGTTCGGCGAAGAGATGGTGATACAAGTGCAATATGGATGGTAGATATAGGTTTTTGTAATCTGAAAATATAAAAACAGCAAGGTAACAAGTGGTAAAAGTGAGCGTAAACGGTATTGCAATGCTAGGAAACAAGGCCTAGGGTTCATACTTTCACTACAGCAAGTTCTCTCAACAATAATAACATAATTGGATCACATAACTATCCCTCAACATGCAACAAAGAGTCACTCCAAAGTCACTAATAGCGGAGAACAAACGAAGAGATTATGGTAGGATGCGAAACCACCTCAAAGTTATTCTTTCCAATCAATCCGTTGGGCTATTCCTATAAGTGTCACAAACAGCCCTAGAGTTCGTACTAGAATAACACCTTAAGACACAAATCAACCAAAACCCTAATGTCACCTAGATACTCCAATGTCACCTCAAGTATCCGTGGGTATGATTATACGATATGCATCACACAATCTCAGATTCATCTATTCAACCAACACATAGAACCTCAAAGAGTGCCCCAAAGTTTCTACCGGAGAATCACGACGAAAACGTGTGCCAACCCCTATGCATAGGTTCATGGGCGGAACCCGCAAGTTGATCACCAAAACATACATCAAGTGAATCACGTCACCACAGATACGCACGGCAAGACATACATCAAGTGTTCTCAAATCTTTAAAGACTCAATCCGATAAGTTAACTTCAAAGGGGAAACTCAATCCATTACAATAGAGAAGAGGGGGAGAAGAAACATAGGATCCAACTATAATAGCAAAGCTCGCGATACATCGAGATCGTGCCAAATCAAGAACACGAGAGAGAGAGATCAAACACATAGCTACTGGTACATACCCTCAGCCCCGAGGGTGAACTACTCCCTCCTCGTCATGGAGAGTGCCGGGATGATGAAGATGGCCACAGATGAGGGTCCCCCCCTCCGGCAGGGTGCCGGAACAGGGTCCCGATTGGTTTTTGGTGGCTCTGGAGGTTTTGTGGCGGCGGAACTCCCGATCTATCTTCTGTTCTGGAAGTTTTTCGATACGTAGGTATATATGGGTGCAGGGGGTACGTCGGTGGAGATACGGGGGCCCCACGAGGAAGGGGGCGCGCCCCTACCCTCGTGAGCTCCTCCCTCATCTTCTGACGTAGGGTCCAAGTCTATCCGGTAGGTTTCCTTCCAAAAATAACTTCTCCGATTGATTTCGTTCCGTTTCGACTCGCTTTGATATTCCTTTTCCTCCAAACACTTTGAAATAGGCATAAAACAACAAATGGGCTGGGCCTCCGGTTAATAGGTTAGTCCCAAAAGTAATATAAAAGTGGAAAATAAAGCCCAATATTGCCCAAAACAGTAGATAATATAGCATGGAGCAATAAAAAATTATAGATACGTTGGAGACGTATCAGAGCCTTCTCTCCCATGTTTCCGGCCCCCGAAGTTTGACCTCCTGGCGCCGCCTTTACGATCTCCCCCCCCCCTCCTTGGCCTGGGTCCTCCTAGGACGAAACCTCGGTGTCATTCACATGTTTGGGGGAAGGGGCCCTCGAGGGTTGATGACCCACAAGTGTAGGGGATCTATCGTAGTCCTTTCGATAAGTAAGAGTGTCGAACCCAACGAGGAGCAGAAGGAAATGATAAGCGGTTTTCAGTAAGGTTTTCTCTGCAAGCACTGAAATTATAGGTAACAGATAGTTTTGTGATAAGATAAATAGTAATGAGTAACAAGTAAATAAAGTAAATAAAGTGCAGCAAGGTGGCCCAATCCATTATGTAACAAAGGATAAGCCTGGACAATTTCTAATAATGAGAAAGGAGCTCCCGAGGACACATGGGAATTATCGTCAAGCTAGTTTTCATCACGTTCATATGATTCAAGCGTTGAACTTTGATAATTTGATATGTGGGTGGACGGTGCTTGGGTACTGCCCTTACTTGGACAAGCATCCCACTTATGATTAACCCCTATTGCAAGCGTCCGCAACTACAAAAGAAGTATTAAGGTAAACCTAACCACAACATTAAACATATGGATCCAAATCAGCCCCTAACGAAGCAACGCATAAACTAGGGTTTAAGCTTTTGTCACTCTAGAACCCATCATCTACTTATTACTTCCCAATGTCTTCCTCTAGGCCCAAATAATGGTGAAGTGTCATGTAGTCGACGTTCACATAACACCACTAGAGGAAAAGACAACATACATCTCATCAAAATATCGAACGAATACCAAATTCACATGACTACTAATAGCAAGACTTCACCCATGCCGTTAGGAATAAACGTAACTACTCACAAAGCATATTCACGTTCATAATCAGAGGGGTAATAATATGCATAAAGGATCTGAACATATGATCTTCCACCAAATAAACCAATTAGCATCAACTACAAGGAGTAATCAACACTACTAGCAACCCACAGGTACCAATTTGTGGTTTTGATACAAGATTGGATACAAGAGATGAACTAGGGTTTTGAGAGGAGATGGTGCTGGTGAAGATGTTGATGGAGATTGACCCCCTCCTGATGAGAGGATCGTTGGTGATGACGTTGGTGATGATTTCCCCCTCCCGGAGGGAAGTGTCCCCGACAGAACAGGAGATGCTACAAAACTTCTTGATAATATTATGGCTAATTATTCTCAATGGCACACCGAAAGATCTTCTAGTAAAAAAGTGCACGCTATAGAAGAAATCAATGTTTTGAGTGGAAAGATGGATGAACTTATGAAATTGTTTGCTACTAAAAATACTCCTCTTGATCCCAATGATATGCCTTTGTCTACTTTGATTGAGAATTATAATGAATCTATGGATGTGAATTTTGTTGGTAGGAATAGTTTTGGAAACAATGCTTATAGAGGAAACTTTAATGCTAGACCGTTCCCTAGTAATTCCTCTAATAATTATGGTAATTCCTATAATAATTCTTATGGTAATTTTAATAAGATGCCCTCTGATTTTGAGAATAGTGTGAAAGAATTTATGATTTCCCAAAAGAATTTTAATGCTTTGCTTGAAGAAAAATTGCTCAAAGTTGATGATTTGGCTAGGAACGTTGATAGACTTTCGCTTGATGTTGATTCTCTTAAACTGTAGCGACCCGACCCAAAATCGGTCAAGTCTCTGTGTCTGTACCATCCCAAGATCATGCTGGCACACACAGTACATTGATGAAATAATCAAAGTTCAATCACACCTGAATTTATTACACGATTCTCATATCGAGTCTTTATTACAATAGAATAAATTCGGCCGAAGGCCAACTCATGAGAAATAAACTAAATAAAGCTGCAAGGCGTAGAAGAATAGCGAGTCCATCCGACTCCAAAGGGCAATCGCCAAGCGTGGATCGTAGCCTCACTCTGATCGAATACTCCTCTCGCAACATAAGACGTTGCAGCCGTGTAGGTCAGCATTTTGAATATGCCGCAAGTCATGAAGAGAGAATAACAATAGAAATTACTAACACTATATGCAATTTGGCTGTGGGGCTCTAAGTTTCATTGTTTTGCAAAAGCAGTTTTTCCTACAATAAGGACTTGTTTGCAATTACTACAAAATGTTGGTAATTATTGAGATGGTTCCACCAACCAATGTCTCATTCCCAATTATTAAATAATCCCTCAATTAATTCATTAAGTTCGGTGTTGAGATATCCAAATACTTCCAAGTTCCAGAGGCTCAAATTGTCCAGAATCGGGACACGGCTAACCGATTAGATCTTCACTGCAGAGGTTTATGACTTTACCTGCAAGAATCGTTCCCTCCTTTTAAGTCTTCGCACTTCATGGTGTTTGAAGACGGACGAACGTAAACAGGGTCTTCAGAAGAGTTCCTCGGCCACTTTGCCGGGTACCCATCCAATCCTACCGTTCTTCTACATCTCGTAGTACCGTCCAGCCAGAGTCACACCTAGGGTTGACCAAGCCAGAGCCCATAATGGCTTGCGGCTGCACAGGTAAGCTTCCGGTCAATTGGGGTATACATCCTTCTCTTTGTGACTGGGTGAAGCTTTCCGCAAGATGTCATGGCGCTTCTCCATGCATCCCGGCCAACCACTGGGTTCTCCAGGGTGCCCGTCAACCGTCCTCCACCCAGTAGTGAATTTTGAAGTCCATCTTGTTGCTTGAAGTCATGGGGTTGTCATCATCTTGACTCTCACATCTCCCTTATGATTCACTCAACCAGCCTCGTCTACGAGCATAGCAAAATAAACCACTTCGTCCCGGGCAATGGTAACAAGGGGAATTGGGTTCATCCTACCTCATGATACTACTCAAGAACATAACTTCAAATTCACCTACTGCATGCATGGTGGGGAGGTATAATTCTAATGCAATAAAATCATAGGTATAGTAAGGAAAATATGATCAATGACTTGCCTTGCTGACGATCTTCGAAAGCTAGGGACTCGTGGTAGCAAGCTTCGCACTCCGGAAATTCTACCGAGGCAAATAACAATCATAATAAGCATACAGCATATGATCACTTAACATAATAGCATGCTAACATAACACACAAAGCAATTGAACCAAAGCCCAAAGAAAGTTCGAAGAAATCAAATCAATGCTTTTGCCACACCAAACAACAACCATGAAATAGTTTACACAACAAAATTTTTCTTAACAGAACCTAAGCATGGGTTTTAGCTAACTAACAGAAGAGAAGTCATCATGCAACTAGGAGTAAAAAGAATCACATTAAAAGCTATTATAAAACTCCTATTATGCCTAAAACAATCCTAGCAAGTAAAAATAAAATAAAAGTTTTATTTATTATAAATAAAAGTTCATGTTCTAAAGTTACAGAAACTAACCTAGAATAAACTATCACATAGGAAAAATAAAATTATTTACTAAATAGAACAATGGGAAAACAGTAGCTAGTTAAATAATTAGGAATAACATGATTCTGATTAAAACTATTTTTTTATTAAATATAAAATACCTAAATGAATTCCTACGGTTAGGCAATGTCAAAACAAAGTAGTGGCAAAAAGAATCACTGAAAAATAATATTCCTAACTCCTTTTATGGCAGAATTACTAATCTGTCTAAAACTAAAATAAAACAATTTTAAATAATTTTAACATGACTAAACATATTTTCTACAGAAACTACAACAAATTTGCAAACCAACAAAAAAAGAATCAATTAAAAATATTAAGTAGATTAAAAGATATGAATTTTACAAAACTGAAACTATTCTGTTAAAAACAGAAACGAAAAAATATTAACTAAAAAGAAAAACTGGCTAATGGGCCTATCTAACGCTTCGGGCGTTAAATAACTAAAATACGCACGCGGTTAACAGAAAACAAACCGCGTCGGCCGGTCTGATAAAAACCGTAACTTAAAACCAACTAAACCGGAACTAAAACCCGGTTTTATAAAACTAAAACCTACCGCTTCGGGATCTAATCTAGAACGTCGATCTAGATCTAACGGTGGGGGTTGATCTCCGGCGACTCATCAGCGGGAAGGCGCTGACGGTCGGCGGCTCAGCCCGGCGTTAGTGCTGAAACTCCGGTGCTCGAGGGACGGCGGGGACCTCCGTAGTCTTGGTGAAGCAAGGGGATCTCGGGGGTGGTGTTGGGCGAGCTCGAGGGGTGCTCGAGGTGTTCGGGGTAGGGCAATGGCGCGGCGGCGGCGGTGGACTCAATGGGCGATTCTTGAGAGCGAGGGTCGGCGAGGAAAAATGAGGAAAGGACCGAGGGGGGAGTCGGGTTTATCGCGGGGGTCGACTGGGGTGAGGGGAAAGATCGGGGAAGGCAATCCCGAGAAGATCGGGATTCCGGCGGGCGGCGGCGGGGGTTGGCGTGGGCGCGGGGAAGAAGGCGCGGTGGGGCCCGGGTGTCGGGGAGAGAGAGGGAGAGGCGGTGCGGTTGGGCGACCGGTGCAGAGGGATTCGGCGCGGGGGGGCTCGGTCGGCTCAGCCGGGCCGGGTTGGCTGGCTCACTGGCTAGGCCGCCTGTGGTGGGCCGCCTGGTGGGTGCCTCGGCGCTGGCTGGGCCGGTTGGCTGGGCGCTGGGTCCCTTTTTTTTCCTTTTTCTAATATTTTTTTTTGAATTAGAGAGAGAGAGAAAAATACTTTAATATAAATATTTTATATAGGACATATGTATATCAAAATGATCAGGGGAATATTCCCTATAATTTGAACATTTTTCCAGGGGCAAAACACAAACTTTATAAAAAATCATTTTTCTAAAATTTCAAATAGAATTTAGATTTGAATTCAAATTTTTGGCAATGTTTCTTGACATATTTGGAGTGTCATGTTACTCCTCTCATACTTTTTCTCAAGTATTTGTCAGGCATGGTTTTTGAAATAATTTTCAACTGCCAAACTTTGAATTCAAATTCCAACAACTCAAAAACTTCTGAAACTTCAAATGCCACTCAAATTCAAACAATATGCATAGATTCTTAGCTATAATTGTAAAACATTCCAAATAGGAAATTTGGGATGTTACAAACCTACCCACCTTAAGATGAATCTCGCCCTCGAGATTCGGGTTGGCTAGCAAATAGGTGCGGGTGGTCTCGAAGGAGGTCTTCTTCTCGCTCCCAGGTGGCTTCCTCCTCGAAATGATGACTCCACAGCACCTTGCAATACTTGATGATCTTGCTGCGGGTGACTCTGTTCGCAGTCTCAAGAATTCGGACGGGTTTCTCCTTATAAGTCAGATCACTGTCGAGCTGTATGGCCTCTAGGGGCACTGTATCTCTCAACGGAATATCGGCCATGTCGGCATGGCATTTCTTCAGCTGAGAAACATGGAAAACATCATGAACTCCGGACAATCCTTCCGGCAATTACAACTTGTAAGCAACTTCTCCACGACGTTCGAGGATTTTGTAGGGGCCGATGAATCGGGGTGCTAACTTTCCTTTAACACCGAACCTCTTGATTCCACGAAGTGGGGACACATGAAGATATGCCCGGTCTCCGCCGTAAGTTACTTCCTTATGCGTTCTTGTCGGCATAACTCTTCCGCCTCGATCGAGCTACCTTGAGTCTATCTCGAATCAGCTTGACTTTCTCTTCGGAATCTCTGATAAGATCGGAACCGAAAAGTCTTCGATCTCCAACACCATCCCACAGCAATGGTGTTCTGCACCTCCTTCCGTATAGAGCTTCGAAAGGGGCCATCTTCAGATTGGTCTGATAACTCTTGTTGTATGAGAACTTCGCGTATGGCAAATTATCATCCCAGCTAGACCCATAGTCTAGCGCACAAGCTCTCAACATGTCCTCCAGAATCTGGTTGACTCTCTCGGTCTGTCCATCTGTCTGCGGATGAAAAGCCATCTTGAACTCCAGCCTCGCACTCCAAAGTTTCATGCAACCGATTCCAAAACTTTGAGGTAAATTGTGTTCCTCTATCCGACACGATACTCCTCGGAACTCCATGCGGATATACGATCCTGGTCATGTATATCTTGGCTAACTTAGCACTGGTATAGGTAGTCTTCACGGGAATGAAG
This sequence comes from Aegilops bicornis, assembly GCA_021605145.1. Classification (NCBI taxonomy): domain Eukaryota; kingdom Viridiplantae; phylum Streptophyta; class Magnoliopsida; order Poales; family Poaceae; genus Aegilops; species Aegilops bicornis. The sequence continues at coordinate 45,944,719 of CM038675.1, read as the reverse complement.
TGAGCTACCTTGGTTAATCGATCAACCACTACCCAGATGGAATCATAACCTGAACGGGTCCTGGGTAATCCTATGATAAAATCCATTCCGAGTTTTTCCCATTTCCACTCGAGAATCGGCAAAGGTTGAAGTAACCCTGCGGGCTTCTGATGTTCCGCCTTTACTCGTTGGCAAATATCGCATACTGCTACGTACTCGGCAATATCCTTCTTCATACCTGTCCACCAGAAACTTTCCTTCAAATCCAGGTACATCTTGGTGTTACCGGGGTGAATCGAGTACGGTGAATCATGAGCCTCCTGAAGAATTAGCTTCTGAGTTCGGGATCATTGGGTACATAAATACGATCCTCGAACCATATAGCTCCGTATTCATCCTTACGAAACCCTTTAGCTTTTCCTTCATTCATCTTTTTCTTTATCTCATCAATTTCCTTGTACGACTTCTGGGCTTCACGAATTCTTTCGGCCAAAGTGGACTGAACTTCCAGAGTTGCAACATATCCTATGGGAACTATCTCCAGTCGGAGATCTCTGAGGTCATCGACTAACTCCTGGGGTAATCCTCCCGCTATAAGCGTATTCACATAACTCTTATGGCTCAAAGCATCTGCTACAACATTAGCCTTTCCTGGGTGGTAATGCAATCTCATGTCATAGTCCTTGATTAACTCTAGCCATCTCCTCTGCCTGAGGTTCAACTTTTTCTGCGTGAAAATATACTTCAAGCTCTTGTGATCTGTGTAAACATCACAACGGTTTCCGATAAGGAAATGTCTCCAGGTCTTGAGTGCATGTACTACTGCTGCTAACTCCAAATCATGGGTGGCATAATTCATCTCGTGTGGTCGTAGCTGTCTGTTGGTATAAGCTACAACTTTTCCTTCCTGCATGAGTACTCCTCCGAGTCCCTGACGAGAAGCGTCACAATATACCTGGTAATCCTTGTGTATGTCCGGCAAAATCAATCGGGCTGTGACCAAACGTTTCTTCAATTCCTGGAAACTGGCTTCACAATCCTCGGTCCAAATGTACTTGGCTTCCTTCTTCAACAGCTCAGTCATGGGCTTGGCAATCTTCGAAAAATTCTCAATAAACCTCCGATAATATCCTGCGAGTCCGAGAAAACTACGGATCTCCTTGATCGAGGTGGGTGATCGCCAATCGGTGGTGATACAACCTTGGCGGGTCAACTGCTATTCCTTCTCCTGAAATAACATGTCCGAGGAATCCGACTTCCTTCAGCCAAAATTCACATTTGCTGAACTTGGCATACAATCGATGTTCTCGAGTTTCTCGAACTAGACGCAAATGTTCCTTATGCTCTTCCTCGCTCTTGGAGAAAATCAGTATATCATCGATGAACACCACGACAAACTTGTCCAGATATTCCATAAATACCTTGTTCATTAAATTCATGAAGTATGCAGGGCATTAGTCAATCCGAATGACATGACGGTATACTCATATAAACCATACCGGTGGTAAATGCTGTTTTGGGTATATCCTTTTCACGGATCTTCAATCGATGATACCACGATCGAAGATCGATCTTGGAGAATACCTTGGCTCCAACTAGCTGATCAAATAGATCATTAATCATCGGCAGAGGGTACTTGTTCTTGATGGTCACGTCGTTCAACGAACGATAATCCACAACCATCCTCAGGGTTCCATCCTTCTTCTCTACCAGAAGAGCTGGGGCTCCCCAAGGTGACGAGCTTGGCCGAATATATCCTTTCTCCAATAGCTCATTAATTTGATTCTTGATCTCTTTCAAATCGTTCGGGGGCATCCGATAGGGTCTCTTGGATATTGGGGCTGTGCCGGGCAAAGAACTCAATCAGAAATTCAATGTCTCTCGTCCGGTGGCATTCTCGGTAATTCCTCAGGAAACACATCGGGAAAATCTTGCACTCTGGCACTTCCTCTGAACAACTCCCGTGAGGGAATTTACCTGATTCTTCATCTAGCTACGCCACGGATACATACTTGATCCTCTTACGCTCCGGGGTGGTGAGCGAGAATCGACTTCTTGAGCACGATCTATGTTTCCTTCAAACTTTGTCAACCAATCCATGCCTAGGATTACATCCAAGGTCTGGGTTTCCAATACTATGAGGTCTCATGGGAAATTTATGGTTCCCGATGTTGAGGGTTGCATGACAGCCTAAGCACGCCATCATTTCTCCTCTGCGAACCGACGTGAAGAGGGCTTCTAAGGGTTCTAGTGGGCAACCCGTACTTTTCCACAACTACCCTTGATATGAATGAATGCGTTGCACCGTAATCAAAGAGTACCAATACTGAACGTGAATTCAATAAAACTTACCAACCACGATGTCCGGCTGATCATAGACGCGTCCTCACGTCAATGTGGTTCACCCGAGCACGAGGAAAAGGGTTGGGCTTCTTTGCTGAGCTTCCATTGCCGTTTCCATTCCTCCGCTTGGCCTCCGGGCAGTCGGTGGCATAGTGCCCTGTTTTACGGCACTTGAAGCAGTGATGTGACTCGAGATCCTTCGAACCGGGGCAGACGATCTGGTTGCCATTGCCGCTTCCATTGCCATTTCCATTGCCCGACTTGTTGTCCCGGTTGCGGTTGTTCCCATTTCCTCCATGGTTATGTCCTCCATGATTATGATGGGTATGCCCTCGAGTATGGGGCATAACGGGCTTCACCGAGATCGAGTTGTACTTCCCCGGCCATACTTCCGCTATGCTATCAATCTGCTCTTGCTTGCCTTCAAGTATGGTGGCCTTGTCTACCAACTCTGGTAGTTGTTGAAGGTAGCCACCATTAGCTGCATACCCAGCTCGTCATTGAGTCCCTCGAGAAACTTTTCCTGCTGCGGCATCTGTGGCCACATCATCCAGGGCATAGCGAGCTAACTTGCTGAACTCATCCACATCTTGCCCCACAAAGACGGTTTCCTGGCGTAATTTGGAACTCACGCTTCTTCAGACTCATGGCTCCAGCTGAGACATGAGCGGTGCAGAAAGCCTGCTGGAACTGATCCCATGTCATGGTGGCGACCGGATAAGTGGCGGTGTAGTTCTCCCACCAAGAGGCTGCAGGTCCATCAAGTTGATGTGCGGCAAAGCGCACCTTCTCTGCATCTGTGCATCCAGCAGTGGCTAACTCCCTTCCGACCTTGCGGAGCCAATCATCGCCACAATCGGCTCGGTCTTTGCTAGAGAACACTGGCGGATTCAGCCTTAGGAAGCGGGTCAAGTTGTCAACAGGGGGTGGTGGCGGTGGATTGTTGTTGTTGTTGTTGTTGTTCTGGTTTTGGATGAGCATCTGCATGAGGGCATTCTGCTGCTGAATCAGCTGGGTGAGCTCCGGCGGAAAGTTGAGACCGGGGTCACGTCTCGGAGGCATCTGGTGTTTTGGAGTGGATGAGAAAATTAGAATAGAACAAGGGTCTAATGAGAAAATATCACTACCCATATGAATGCACAATCATAATCACACCAATCATTTATTCAATCCACTCAAACATGGTTCAATCTTGATTACAAATATCACGACTAATCGAAAGTAACGGCCTAACTGATCGACGGAAAAATAAAATAACATGGCGGTCGACTAAATGTCTTCATCAATTATCCTTGCGTCCTCTGGTGCGGCGTCCTCCGGTGTGGCGCCTCCTCTTGCGGCTTTCTTCGATGGAGCTCTCTTCATAATCCTGGTCATTGCTCACGAGAGGTCCGTCATCTCCACTCGGAAAAAGGTCCTCTCCCAAGTCCATCTTCTCCTCTAATGCGGCAACATTCATCTTCAGATTGTCGACTCTCTCCATGAAATCCGCGATTTCTTCTTCATGGTCAAGGAAGTCTGCGTGTGCTTTCTCCTCCAGTTCCAGTTCACGGAACAACAGCCTCCTGTGTACCTTCAAGTTCTGGCGAGTCCGGATCTCCTGCTTCTCGAGGAGATACTCCAAGTCTTGGACATATGAGAGAATGGAGTCGTCCTTCACAAAGACGGATGATATCTCCATTCCTAGCTCTGCGAGAAATCATGGCGAGGTCTGATGGGTCGAGCTCGGCCCTGTACTCTTCTCGGAGATGTCCAAGTGCACGATAAATCGCCATGTCTCTTCCGATGATCCAGTTGAAATCGGTAAACTCAAAGTCAATAGGCTCTGAATGTCCTCCCTGGAATATGCACCTCAATTCTGTAGCGGATATCCGTCGGAAGTGCATTGGTAGGCTTCCCGGTGATTGAGGGCAGAGCAATCTTCAGTTTCTTCACGATCTGGACCAGCTTCTTGCCGAAAGGCATCGTCTCATCTGGCTGGCAAAACTCCGTAGCAAACCGGGTGAACTTCGCGCCATCTCGAATGTTGAAAATCGGAGAGAAGTCGAAATGAACAGGGAGAATTACGGAATGATAAGGACATAAAATATATAGTCTCTTCCTATTGCTTTCCGATCCTAGGGGTTACGTCCTACGGTCAGTTTGCTTTCGATACCATCTCTGTAGCGACCCGACCCAAAATCGGTCAAGTCTCGTGTCCGTACCATCCCAAGATCATCTTTGGCACACACGATTACATTGATGAAATAATCAAAGTTCAATCACACCTGAATTTATTACACGATTCTCATATCGAGTCTTTATTACAATAGAATAAATTCGGCCGAAGGCCAACTCATGAGAAATAAACTAAATAAAGCTGCGGAAGCGTAGAAGAATAGCGACTCCATCCGACTCCAAAGGGCAATCGCCAAGCGTGGATCGTAGCCTCACTCCTGATCGGAATACTCCTCTGCAACATAAGACGTTGCAGCCGTGTAGGTCAGCATTTTGAATATGCCGGCAAGTCATGAAGAGAGAATAACAATAGAAATTACTAACACTATATGCAATTTGGCTGTGGGGCTCTAAGTTTCATTGTTTTGCGAAAAGCCAGTTTTTCCCTACAATAAGGACTTGTTTGCAATTACTACAAAATGTTGGTAATTATTGAGATGGTTCCACCAACCAATGTCTCATTCCCAATTATTAAATAATCCCCTCAATTAATTCATTAAGTTCGGTGTTGAGATATCCGAAATACTTCCAAGTTCCAGAGGCTCAAATTGTCCGTAACCGGGGACACGGCTAACCGATTAGATCTTCACTCTGCAGAGGTTTGCGCACTTTACCATAAGAATCGTTCCCTCCTTTTAAGTCTTCGCACTTCATGGTGTTTGAAGACGGGATGAACGTAAACAGGGTCTTCCGAAGAGTTCCTTCCGCCACCGGTACCCATCCAATCCTACCGTTCTTCTACATCTCGTAGTACCGGCCCAGCCAGAGTCACACCTAGGGTTGACCAAGCCAGAGCCCATAATGGCTTGCGGCTGCACAGGTAAGCTTCCGGTCAATTGGGGTATACATCCGTCTCTTTGTGGCTGGGTGAAGCTTTCCGCAAGATGTCATGGCGCTTCTCCATGCATCCCGGCCAACCACTGGGTTCTCCAGGGTGCCCGTCAACCGTCCTCCACCCAGTAGTGAATTTTGAAGTCCATCTTGTTGCTTGAAGTCATGGGGTTGTCATCATCTTGACTCTCACATCTCCCTTATGATTCACTCAACCTGCCCCTGCCTACGAGCATAGCAAAATAAACTACTTCGCCCCGGCAATGGTAACAAGGGGAATTGGGTTCATCCTACCTCATGATACTACTCAAGAACATAACTTCAAATTCACCTACTGCATGCATGGTGGGGAGGTATAATTCTAATGCAATAAAATCATAGGTATAGTAAGGAAAATATGATCAATGACTTGCCTTGCTGACGATCTTCGAAAGCTAGGGACTCGTGGTAGCAAGCTTCGCACTCCGGAAATTCTACCGAGGCAAATAATAATCATAATAAGCATACAACATATGATCACTTAACATAATAGCATGCTAACATAACACACAAAGCAATTGAACCAAAGCCCAAAGAAAGTTCGAAGAAATCCAAATCAATGCTTTTGCCACACCAAACAACAACCATGAAATAGTTTTACACAACAAAATTTTTCTTAACAGAACCTAAGCATGGGTTTTAGCTAACTAACAGAAGAGAAGTCATCATGCAACTAGGAGTAAAAAGAATCACATTAAAAGCTATTATAAAACTCCTATTATGCCTAAAACAATCCTAGCAAGTAAAAATAAAATAAAAGTTTTATTTATTATAAATAAAAGTTCATGTTCTAAAGTTACAGAAACTAACCTAGAATAAACTATCACATAAGAAAAATAAAATTATTTGCTAAATAGAACAATGGGAAAACAGTAGCTAGTTAAATAATTAGGAATAACATGATTCTGATTAAAACTATTTTTATTAAATATAAAATACCTAAATGAATTCCTACGGTTAGGCAATGTCAAAACAAAGTAGTGACAAAAAGAATCACTGAAAAATAATATTCCTAACTCCTTTTATGGCAGAATTACTAATCTGTCTAAAACTAAAATAAAACAATTTTAAATAATTTTAACATGACTAAACATATTTTCTACAGAAACTACAACAAATTTGCAAACCAACAAAAAAAGAATCAATTAAAAATATTAAGTAGATTAAAAGATATGGATTTTACAAAACTGAAACTATTCTGTTAAAAACAGAAACGAAAAATATTAACTAAAAAGAAAAACCGGCTAATGGGCCTATCTAACGCTTGGCGTTAAATAACTAAAATACGCACGCGGTTAACAGAAAACAAACCGCGTCGGCCGGTCGATAAAACCGTAACTTAAAACCAACTAAACCGGAACTAAAACCCGGTTTTATAAAACTAAAACCTACCGCTTCGGGATCTAATCTAGAACGTCGATCTAGATCTAACGGTGGGGGTTGATCTCCGGCGACTCACCGCGGGGAAGACGCCGGCGACGGTCGACGGCGGCTCAGCCGACGTTGGTGCGGGGGCTCCGGTGCTCGAGGACGACGGCGGGGACCTCCGGCGGGTGCGGCGAAGCAAGGGGATCTCGGGGGTGGTGTTGGGCGAGCTCGAGGGGTGCTCGAGGTGTTCGGGGTAGGGCAATGGCGCGGCGGCGGCGGTGGACTCCGGCGGGCGATTGCGGGCGAGAGCGAGGGTCGGGCGAGGGGAAAAAATGAGGGAAAGGACCGAGGGGGGAGTCGGGTTTATATAGGGGGTCGACTTGGGTGAGGGGAAAGATCGGGGAAGGCAATCCCGAGAAGATCGGGATTCCGGCGGGCGGCGGCGGGGGTTGGCGTGGGCGAGGGGAAGAAGGAGAGGTGGGGCCCGGGTGTTGGGGAGAGAGAGGGAGAGGCGTTGCGGTCGGGCGACCGGTGCGGAGGGATTCGGCGCGGGGGGCTCGGTCATTTCGGCTGGTGGGCCGGGTTGGCCTGGCCCGATGGGTGGGCCGCCTGTGGGTGGGCCGCCTGGTGGGTGCCTCGTCGCTGGCTGGGCCGGTTGGCCTGGCTGGCGCCTGGGTCCCCTTTTTTTTTCTTTTTCTAATATTTTTTTTTGAATTAGAGAGAGAGAGAAAAATACTTTAATATAAATATTTTATATAGGACATATATATATATCAAAATGATCAGGGGAATGTTCCCTATAATTTGAACATTTTTCCAGGGGCAAAACACAAACTTTATAAAAAATCATTTTTCTAAAATTTCAAATAGAATTCAGATTTGAATTCAAATTTTTGGCAATGTTTCTTGACATATTTGGAGTGTCATGTTACTCCTCTCATACTTTTTCTCAAGTATTTGTCAGGCATGGTTTTTGAAATAATTTTCAACTGCCAAACTTTGAATTCAAATTCCAACAACTCAAAAACTTCTGAAACTTCAAATGCCACTCAAATTCAAACAATATGCATAGATGCTTAGCTATAATTGTAAAACATTCCAAATAGGAAATTTGGGATGTTACATAAACTTAGATCTTCTTCTCCTAAGCATGATATCAATGAGTCTCTCAAAGCAATGAGAATTTCCATTGATGAGTGCAAGGAAAGAACCGCTAGATTGCGTGCAAAGAAATATTGCTTTATAAAAGCGTGTTCTTCTAGTTTCCATGAAAATAATGATGAAGATCTTAAAGTTATTGATGCGTCTCCTATTAGATCTTTGTTTTGCAATATGAATCTTGATAATTATGGGACTGATGATGAGTCAACTTTGCCTAGAAGGCGTCCCAAGAATTCGGAGTTTTTAGATCTTGATGCTAAATTTGGTAAAAGTGGGATTGGAGAGGTCATGACTTTAAATAGCTTTGAACCCACTATCTCGGATTTCAAGGAATTTGATTATGATAATTGTTCTTTAGAAGGTTGTATTTCCTAGTTGCAATTCGTTGTTAATTCTCCTCATGCTTATAGTCAAAATAAAGCTTTTACCAAACATATCGTTGATGCCTTGATGCAATCTTATGATGAAAAACTTAATTTGGAAGTTTCTATACCTAGAAAACTTAATGATGAGTTGGAACCTACTATAAAGATTAGAATTAAAGATCATGAGTGTTTTGCTTTTTGTGATTTAGGTGCTAGTGTTTCCACGATTCCGAAAACTTTATGTGATATTCTAGGTTTCCATGATCTTGATGATTGCTCTTTAAATTTGCACCTTGCGGATTCCACCATTAAAAAGCCAATGGGAAGGATCAATGATGTTCTCATTGTTGCAAATAGAAATTTGGTGCCCGTAGATTTTATCGTTTTTTATATAGATTGCAATCTTTCTTGCCCTATTATTCTTGGTAGACCTTTCCTTAGAACGATTGGTGCGATTATTGATATGAAGGAAGGGAATATTAGATTCCAATTTCCATTAAAGAAAGGCATGGAGCACTTTCCAAGAAAGAAAGTCAAATTACCTTATGAATCTATCACGCGAGCTACTTATGAATTGAGTGCCAAAGATGGCACTACTTAGATCTATCTTCGCTTTTATGCCTAGCTAGGGGAGTTAAACGATAGCGCTAGTTGGGAGGCAACCCAATTTTCTTTGTGTTTTTTGTTTTTGTTCCAGTTTAGCAATAAATCTTGCATCTACCTTCTGTTTAGATGTGTTTTTATCTATTAATTAGTGTTTGTGCCAAGTAGAACCTATAGGATAACCTATGATGTTAGTTGATTTGATTCTGCTGAAAAACAGAAACTTTGCGTGCACGAATTTAGTTCTGTTAAATCACAGAAACGTGCTTTTGCTGTAGCGACCTGACCCAAAATTGGTCATATCTCTGTGTCTGTACCATCCCAAGATCATGCTGGTACTCACAGTACATCAATAAAGTAATCAAAGTTCAATCACACCTGAATATCATTAAACGATTCTCATATAGAGTCTTTATTACAAGGGAATAAATTCGGCTCAAGGCCAACTCATGAGAAATAAACTACTAATGCTGCGGAAGCGTCGAGGTAAAGCGAGTCCATCCGACTCCAAAGGGCAATCGCCAAGCGTGAGCGTAGCCTCACTCGATCGGAATATATCTACGCAACATAATACGTTGCAGCCATGTAGGTCAGCGTTTGGAATAAGCGGGCAAGTCATGAAGAATAACAATAATAAAGTTACTATCACTATATGCATTTTGGCTGTGGAGCTCTAAGTTTCATCATTTTGCGTAAAGCCAATTTTATCCTACTACAGTGGACTTATTTGCAAATTACTACAATTGTTGGTGGTTATCGAGATGGTTCCGCCAACCAAAATCTCGTTCCCAATTATTAAGTCATAAACCCCTCAAATTATTTCATTAGTTTTAGTGTTGAGATATCCGAATACTTCCAAGGTCCAGAGGCTCAAATGTCCGTAACCGGGGACACGGCTAATCGATTAGGTTATAACCCTCTGCAGAGGTTTGCGCACTTTCCTCGCAAGAATCATTCCCTCCTTTAGAGTCTACGCACTTCATGGTGTTTGAAGACGGACGAATGAAACAGGGTCTTCCAAAGAGTTCTTGACCCTGCCGGTACCCATCCAATCCTACCGCTCGTCTACTTCTCATAGTACCGCCCAGCCAGCGTCACTACTAGGGTCAACCCAGCCAGAGCCCATAATGGCTTGCGGCTGCCTGAGTAAGCTTCCGGTCATGGGGCATCCATCCTTCTCTTTGTGGCTGGGTGAAGCTTTCCGCAGGATGTCATGGCGCTTCTCCATGCATCCCGCCACCACTGGGTGCTCCAGGTGCCCGCCAACCGCCCCTCCACCCAAGAGTGATTTTTCCAAGTCCATCTTGATCATTGTAGTTCATGGGGTTATCATCATCATTGACTCTCACATCTTGCTTATGAATATCACTCATACCAAATCCGTCTACGAGCATAGCAAAATAACTACTACGTCCCCGGGTCATGGTAACAAGGATTGGTTCATCCTACCACATGATACTACTCAAGTTCAATGACTTCAAGATTTCACTACTGCATGCATGGTGGGGTGGTGACAACTACTAATGCACAAAAACATAGGTATAGAAATAACATGATCAAAACTTGCCTTGCTGATGATCCTCGTAAGCTAAAGAGTCGTAGTAGCAAGCTTCGCACTCCGGAAACTCTACCGAGACAAACAATAACTCAATAAGCACAAAGCAATAGGATCACACAAGATAACAAAGTAACATAGCACAACAAGGCAATCAAAACCAAATCCAAAAGAAAAACTCAAAGAAACCAATTCAAAGTTTTTCCCTATTCTAAACAATAACTAAAATAGTTTTTATATAACAAAAAATCCTTAATACAACCTAATCATGGTTTTAGGTTAACTTAACAGAAAAGGTTTCACTAAGCAACTAGGAGCAAAAAGAAATAATTAAAAAGCTATTATAAAACTCATTTTAGGCCTAATCCAATTTCTATTAAGAAAATAATTTAAAAACTTTTATTAATTATAAATAAAAGTTCATCTACTAGAATGACATAAACTAACTTAGAATAACTAATCACAAGTTAAAAATAAATTAATTTACTAATTAATTTAATAGGAAAACAGGAACTAGTTAATTAATTAGGATTAATAGGATTCTGTCTAAAACTAATTATTTATTAATCCTAAAATTACCCAAGTTAATTTCTAGGGTTTGGCAATGTCAAAATAAAGTGATGACAAAAAGAATCATGCAAAAATAATTTTTTCTAACTAAAGTTATAGCGGATTTACTATTCTGACCAAAACTAAAATAAAGCAATTTTAATTATTTTTAACATAGCTAAATATATATTCTACAGAAACTACACAAAATTTGCAATCCAACAAAAAAAGAATCATCTAAAAATATTAAACAGAATAAAAGATATACATTTTTGAAAACAGAAACTATTCGGCTAAAACAGAAAATCAAAATAAAAAGAAAAAAGGCCTAATGGGCCTATACTGTGCCCTGCGCGTAACTTAGTCTAAACGGGCCCTAGGGTTAACTAAAACGAACCGGCCTAAAAAAAATAAACCTAAACTAAAACTAAACCGATCGGAACCGGCCGGTTTTCTAACTAAAACCTAACCCTTCGGGATTCTAATCCTAGCCCTAGATCTAGGATCGGACGGGGGAGGGCGATGCCGGGCTTACTGACGGACCGGCGGGCGGGCGGCGGCGAAAGTGCGTCAGGCGTCAAGGCGTCATGAGCTTGACTCGTCGGGAGATGCGGGGAGCACGGGGGGTGGTTCGGTGGTGTTGGGGGGGGGGGGCGGGGTGGACTAGAGCGTCGTCGGCGGCGACTTTGGCGGCGGTGGCGAGCTCGGGGCTCCGGTGAGCGCAAACGGGAGGGGGAGGGGGTGCGGCGAGCTCTCGGGGGGGGGGGGGGAATGGGGTGCGGCGCCTCTGGCTTTTATAGCCAGGGGGTCGGGGTGGCTTCGGAAGGGCATCGGGGCGGTCGGGGGATCCCGGATCCTTCGGGATCCGGTGGATCTCCGGCGAGCTCGTGGCGTGGGCGAGGGGGGAAGGAGACGGGGCGGGTCCCACGGGTCAGCGGGAGAGAGAGAGGGGCGAGGGGGTCGGGTGGCCGAGGCCTAAGGGAATCGGGCGAGGGGCGAGGCCGGTCGGTGGAGCTGGGCTGCCTCGGTCACTGGCTGCCTGGGCTGGGCAGCTCGGCTGGCTCGGGCTGGGCCGAGGAGGGGCGCTGGCTGGGCACTGGGTGCTGGTGGCGCCTGGGAGTTTTTCTTTATTTTTTTAAATAAAACAAAAACAAAAATAAAACCAAATCCATAAATATTTTATATAGGGTATATATATACCAAAATGACCAGGGGAATATTCCCTTTCATTTGAACATTTTTCCAGAGGCAAAATCCAAACTTTATAAAAATCTATTTTTTTCAAATTCAAATAAATTTCAGATTTGAATCCAAATCTTTTGGCAATGTTTTCCTCTGATATTTTTGGAGTGTCATGTTTGCTCCTCTCATACTTTTGATCAAGTATTTATCAGCTTAGTTTTTGAAATGTTTCCCACATGCCAAAGTTTGAAATTCAAATTCAAAACTCAAACTTCTCTAGAACTTCAAATGGCATTCAAATTCAAACAGGATGCATAGGATGCTTAGCTATAATTGTAAAACATTCCAAATAGGAAATTTGGGATGTTACAAACCTACCCACCTTAAGATGAATCTCGCCCTCGAGATTCGGGTTGGCTAGCAAATAGGTGCGAATGGTCTCGAAGAAGATCTTCTTCGCGTTCCCAGGTGGCTTCTTCCTCGGTGTGGTGACTCCACAACACCTTGCAAAACTTGATGACCTTGCTGCGGGTGACTCTGCTTGCAGTCTCAAGAATTCTGATGGGTTTCTCCTTGTAAGTCAAATCACTGTCAAGCTGTATGGCCTCTAGGGGCACTGTGTCTCTCAACGGAACATCGGCCATGTCGGCATGACACTTCTTCAGCTGAGAAACATGGAAGACATCATGAACTCCGGACAACCCTTCCGCAATTCCAATTTGTAAGCAACTTCTCCACGACGCTCGAGGATTTTGTAGGGCCAATGAATCGGGTGCTAACTTTCCCTTGACACCAAACCTCTTGATTCCACGAAGTGGAGACACACGAAGGTATGCTCGGTCTCCCACTTCGTAAGTCACCTCCTTGCGCCATCTTGTTGGCATAACTCTTCTGTCTTGACTGTGCTATCTTGAGCCTGTCTCGAATCAGCTTGACTTTCTCTTCGGAATCCTTGATAAGGTCGGAACCGAAAAGTGATCGATCTCCAACACTATCCCACAGCAATGGTGTTCTACACCTCCTTCCGTATAGAGCTTCGAAAGGGGCCATCTTCAAACTGGATTGATAACTGTTGTTGTAGGAGAACTCACAGACGGACAAATTATCATCCCAGCTTGACCCATAGTCTAGCACACAAGCTCTCAACATGTCCTCCGTAATCTGGTTGACTCTCTCGGTCTGTCCCATCCGTCTGCGGGTGAAAAGTCATCTTGAATTCCAGCCTTGCACCCAAAGTTTCATGCAATTGCTTCCAAAACTTTGAGGTAAACTGCGTTCCTCTATCTGACACGATTTTCCTCGGAACTCCATGCAGACATACGATCCTGGTCATGTATATCTTGGCCAACTTGGCACTGGTATAGGTAGTCTTCACGGGAATGAAGTGAGCTACCTTAGTCAAACGATCAACCACTACCTAGATAGAATCAAAACCTGAACGGGTCCTGGGTAATCCTGTGATGAAATCCATACCAAGTTTCTCCCATTTCCAATCGGGAATCGGCAAAGGTTGAAGTAACCCTGCTGGCTTCTGATGTTCTGCCTTTACACGTTGACAAACATCGCATACGGCTACGTGCTCGGCAATATCTTTCTTCATACCTGTCCACCAGAAACTTTGCTTCAAATCCAGGTACATCTTGGTGTTGCCGGGGTGAATCGAGTACGGTGAATCGTGAGCCTCCTGAAGAATTAGCTTCCTGAGCTCGGGATCATTGGGCACATAAATACGATCCTCAAACCATATAGTTCCATGTTCATCCTTACGGAACCCTTTAGCTTTTCCTTCATCCATCTTTTGCTTAATATCATCAATTTCCTTGTCCGACTTATGGGCTTCACGAATTCTTTCGGTCAAGGTGGACTGAACTTCCAGAGTTGCAACAAATCCTCTCGGAACTATCTCCAGTCGGAGATCTCTGAGGTCATCGACTAACTCCTGGGGTAATCCTCCTGCCGTGAGAGTATTCACATAACTCTTACAACTCAAAGCATCTGCTACAACATTAGCTTTACCGGGGTGGTAATGCAATCTCATGTCATAGTCCTTTATCAATTCTAGCCATCTCCTCTGCCTGAGGTTCAATTCCTTCTGCGTGAAAATATACTTCAAGCTCTTGTGATCTGTGTAGACATCACAACGATTTCCGATGAGGAAATGTCTCTGTGTCTTGAGTGCATGCACTACGGTTGCTAACTCCAAATCATGCGTGGCATAATTCATCTCATGAGGCCGTAGCTGTCTGGAGGCATAAGCTACAACCTTGCCTTCCTGCATCAATACTCCTCCGAGTCCTTGACGAGAAGCGTCACAATACACCTGGTATTCCTTATGTATGTCTGGCAATATCAACACTGGAGCGGTGACCAACCGTTTCTTCAATTCCTGAAAACTGGCTTCACATTCCTCGGTCCAAACATACTTGACTTCCTTCTTCAACAACTCAGTCATGGGCTTGGCAATCTTCGAGAAGTTCTCAATAAACCTCCGATAATATCCTGCGAGTCCGAGGAAACTGCGGATCTCCTTGACTGAGGTGGGTGACTGCCAATCAGTGACTGATTCAACCTTGGCGGGATCGACTGCTATTCCTTCTCCTGAAATAACATGTCCGAGGAATCCAACTTCCTTCAACCAAAATTCACATTTGCTGAACTTGGCATACAATCGATGTTCTCGAAGTTTCTCCGTAACTAGACGCAAATGTTCCTTATGCTCTTACTCGCTCTTGGAGAAAATCAATATATCATCGATGAACACCACGACAAACTTGTCCAGATATTCCATGAACACCTTGTTCATCAAATTCATGAAGTATGCAGGAGCATTAGTCAATCCAAATGACATGACGGTATACTCATATAAACCATACCTGGTGGTGAATGCTGTTTTGGGTATATCCTTTTCACGAATTTTCAACTGATGATACCCTGATCGAAGATCGATCTTAGAGAATACCTTGGCTCCAACTAGCTGATCAAACAAATCGTTAATCATCGGCAGAGGGTACTTGTTCTTGATGGTGACCTCGTTCAACGCACGATAATCCACAACCATCCTCAAGCTTCCATCCTTCTTCTCTACCAAAAGAACTGGGGCTCCCCAAGGTGACGAGCTTGGACGAATATATCCTTTCTCCAACAACTCATTAATTTGATCCTTGATCTCTTTCAACTCATTCGGTGGCATCCGATAAGGTCTCTTGGATATTGGGGCTGTGCCGGGCAATAGCTCAATCAGAAACTCAATGTCCCTCGTCCGTGGCATTCCCGTAATTCCTCCGAAACACATCGGGAAATTCTTGCACCATCGGCACTTCCTCTGAACAACTCCCGTGAGGGAATGCACTGATTCTTCATCTGGCTGTGCCTAGCTACATACTTAATCCTCTTACGCCCGGGTGGTGAGCTGAATAGACTTATGGCACAGCCTATGTTCCTTCAAACTTTGACAACCAATCCATGCCTAGGATTACATCCAAGGTCCGGGTTTCCAACACTATGAGGTCCACGGAAATTTGTGGTTCCCGATGTTGAGGGTTGCAGGACAGCCTACACCGCCATCATTTCTCCTCCCGCGGAATCGACGCGAAGAGGGCTTCTAAGGGTTCTAGTGCGCAACCTGCATTTCTTTTCCACAACTACCCTTGATATGAATGAATGCGTTGCACCGTAATCAAAGAGTACCAAAACTGAACGTGAATTCAATAAAAACTTACCAACCACAAAGGTTCCGGTTGATCATAGACGCCCTCCACGCCGATGTGGTTCACCGAGCACGAGGGAACGGATTTGGCTTCTTCATCGAGCCTCCATTGCCATTTCCATTCCTCTCGCTTGGCCTCCGGGCAGTCGGTGGCGTAGTGTCCTCGTCTTACGGCACTTGAAGCGGTGATGTGGCTCAGATCCTTCGGATCCGGGGCGTAACGATCTTGGTTGCCATTACCATTTCCATTTCCATTTCCATGGCACGACTTGTTGTCCTCGGCTGCGGTTGTTCCCATTTCCTCCATGGTTATGACCTCCATGGTTATGATGGATGTGCCCTCCGAGTATGGTGTATAACGGGGCTTCGCTGAGCTCCCGAGTTGTGCTTCCCCGGCTGTACTTCCGCTTATGGATTTCGACCGCCGCTGCTTGCCTTCAAGTATGATGGCCTTGTCTACCAGTCCTCGGTAGTTGGCGAAGGTGGCTACCATCACCTGCATGCCCGGTTCATCATTGAGACCCTCAAGGAACTTCTCCTGCTGCGGCATCTGTGGCCACATCATCAGGGCATAGCGATCGAGCCATCGAATTCATCCACGCATTGTGCCACAAAGACAGTTCCCTGGCGCAAGTTGCGGAACTCACGCTTCTTGAGACTCATGGCTCCACCGAGACATGAGCGGTCGGAAGGCCTCTCGAATTGATCCCATGTGATGGCACCAATGGGATAAGTGGCGGTGTAGTTCTCCCACCAAGAAGCTGCAGGTCCATCAAGTTGATAGCGGCAAAGCGCACCTTCTCAAAGATCAGTGCATCCAACGGTGACTAGCTCTCTTCCGATTTTATGGAGCCAATCATCAGCCACAATCGGCTCGGTGCTACTAGAGAACATCATGGATTCAACCTCGTAAATCGAGTCAAGTTGTCCACAGTGGGTGGTGGCGGTGGCGGTGGATTGTTGGTGTTGTTCGATTACGAATAAGGAGCTGCATCGGTGCATTACGCTGCTGGAGCAAGGGTGAGCTCCGGCGGGAAACCAGTGTCACGTCTCGGAGGCATCTGGTGTTTTGGAGTGGGTGAGAAAATTAGAATAGAACAAGGGTCTATGAGAAATAACACTACCCATATGAATGCACAAACAAAACACACCAATCATTTATTCATTCCACTCAAACATGGTTCAAACTCGATTACAAAAGCTCATGACTAATCGAAGGAAAAACATCGGCCTAACTGATCGACGAAAAAGTAAAAGATAACATGGTGGTCAACTAAAAAGTCTTCATCAGTGGCGCCTCTTCTTGGGGTTTCCTTCAGTGGTACTCCCTTCAAAATCCTGATCGTTGCTCACGAGGGGTCCCTCATCTCCGCTGGGATAAAGGTCCTCTCCCAAGTCCATCTTTTCCTCTATTGCAGCAAGCTTCATCTTCGTGTCGTCGACTTTCTCCATGAAGTCCGTGATTTCTTCCTCATGGCCAAGGAAGTCTGCGCGTGCCTTCTCCTCCAGCCCAGTTCTCGAAACAAAGCCTCGGTGTGTCTTCGAAGTTACGGTAGTCTGAACCTCCCGCTTCACGAGAAGACACTCCAAGTCCTGAACATAAGAGAGAATGGAATCGCCCTCGACGGCACGGATGATATCTCCATTCCTTGCCTGCGAGAAACCATGGCGAGGTGCGAGGGATCGAGCTCGGCCCTGTACTCCTCTCAAGATGTCCAAGTGCTCGATAGATCGCCACGTCCCTTCCGATGATCCAGTTGAACTCGGTGAACTCAAAGTCAATAGGCTCCGTGTGTCCTCCGAAGGTTCTCCACAGGATATGCACCTCAATCTCAGTAGCGGTGTCCGTCGGAAGTGCATTGGTTGGCTTCCCGGTGATCGAGGGCAGAGCTATCTTCAGCTTCTTCACCATCTGGACCAGCTTCCTTCCGAAGGGCATCGTCTCATCGGGCTGGCAAAACTCCGGTAGCAAAACTGGGGTGAACTCGGCGGCCATCTAGAATGTTGCAAAGGGAGAAGAGTCAGAATAGATCAGGGAAGAATTATAGAATGAAAAGGGGTTCAAAGTAAATGGTCTCTGCTAATGGCTTTCCGATCCTAGGGTTACGATCCTACGGTCAGCGTGTGCTCTGATACCATCTCTGTAGCGACCTGACCCAAAATTGGTCAAATCTCTGTGTCTGTACCATCCCAAGATCATCTTTGGTACTCACAAGACATCGATAAAGTAATCAAAGTTCAATCACACGAATATCATTAAACGATTCTCATATAGAGTCTTTATTACAAGGGAATAAATTCGCTCAAGGCCAACTCATGAGAAATAAACTACTAATGCTGGAAGCTGCCGAGGTAAAGCGAGTCCATCCGACTCCAAAGGGCAATCGCCAAGCGGAGCGTAGCCTCACTCCTGATCGGAATATATCTCTGCAACATAATACGTTGCAGCCATGTAGGTCAGCTTTTGGAATAAGCTGGCAAGTCATGAAGAATAACAATAATAAAGTTACTATCACTATATGCATTTTGGCTGTGGAGCTCTAAGTTTCATCATTTTGCGTAAAGCCAATTTTATCCTACTACAGTGGACTTATTTGCAAATTACTACAATTGTTGGTGGTTATTGAGATGGTTCCGCCAACCAAAATCTCGTTCCAATTATTAAGTCATAAACCCCTCAAATTATTTCATTAGTTTTAGTGTTGAGATATCCGAATACTTCCAAGGTCCAGAGGCTCAAATGTCCGTAACCGGGGACACGGCTAATCGATTAGGTTATAACCCTCTGCAGAGGTTTATGACTTTCCCGCAAGAATCATTCCCTCCTTTAGAGTCTTCGCACTTCATGGTGTTTGAAGACGGACTAATGAAACAGGTCTTCCAAAGAGTTCTTCCCGACCAACGCCGGTACCCATCCAATCCTACCGTTCGTCTACTTCTCGTAGTACCGCCCAGCCAGCGTCACTACTAGGGTCAACCCAGCCAGAGCCCATAATGGCTTGCGGCTGCACAGTAAGCTTCGGTCATGGGGCATCCATCCTTCTCTTTGTGGCTGGGTGAAGCTTTCCGCAGGATGTCATGGCGCTTCTCCATGCATCCCGCCACCACTGGTGCTCCAGGTGCCCGGCCAATCGTCCTCCACCCAGAGTGATTTTCCGAAGTCCATCTTGATCATTGTAGTTCATGGGGTTATCATCATCATTGACTCTCACATCTTGCTTATGAATATCACTCATACCAAATCCGTCTCTGAGCATAGCAAAAGAACTACTACGTCCCGGGGTCATGGTAACAAGGGGATTGGTTCATCCTACCACATGATACTACTCAAGTTCAATGACTTCAAGATTTCACTACTGCATGCATGGTGGGGTGGTGACAACTACTAATGCACAAAAACATAGGTATAGAAATAACATGATCAAAACTTGCCTTGTCGATGATCCTCGTAAGCTAAAGAGTCGTAGTAGCAAGCTTCAAGACCGGAAACTCTACCGAAACAAACAATAACTCAATAAGCACAAAGCAATAGGATCACACAAGATAACAAAGTAACATAGCACAACAAGGCAATCAAAACCAAATCCAAAAGAAAAACTCAAAGAAACCAATTCAAAGTTTTTCCCTATTCTAAACAATAACTAAAATAGTTTTTATATAACAAAAATCCTTAATACAACCTAATCATGGTTTTAGGTTAACTTAACAGAAAAGGTTTCACTAAGCAACTAGGAGCAAAAAGAAATAATTAAAAAGCTATTATAAAACTCATTTTAGGCCTAATCCAATTTCTATTAAGAAAATAATTTAAAAACTTTTATTAATTATAAATAAAAGTTCATCTACTAGAATGACAGAAACTAACCTAGAATAACTAATCACAAGTTAAAAATAAATTAATTTACTAATTAATTTAATAGGAAAACAGGAACTAGTTAATTAATTAGGATTAATAGGATTCTGTCTAAAACTAATTATTTATTAATCCTAAAATTACCCAAGTTAATTTCTAGGGTTTGGCAATGTCAAAATAAAGTGATGACAAAAAGAATCATGCAAAAATAATTTTTTCTAACTAAAGTTATAGCGGATTTACTATTCTGACCAAAACTAAAATAAAGCAATTTTAATTATTTTTAACATAGCTAAATATATATTCTACAGAAACTACACAAAATTTGCAATCCAACAAAAAAAGAATCATCTAAAAATATTAAACAGAATAAAACATATACATTTTTGAAAACAGAAACTATTCGGGTAAAACAGAAAATCAAAATAAAAGAAAAAGGCCTAATGGGCCTATACTGTGCACTAGGCGTAACTTAGTCTAAACGGGCCCTAGGGTTAACTAAAAAGAACCGGGCCTAAAATAAAAAAAACCTAACTAAAACTAAACCGATCGGAACCGGCCGGTTTTCTAACTAAAACCTAACCCTTCGGGGTTTCTAATCCTAGCCCTAGATCTACGATCGGACGGTGGAGGGGGATGCCGGGGGGCTTACCGGACTCCGGCGACGGCGGCGGCGGCGGGCGAAAAGGCGTCAGGCGTCAGGCGTCGGCGAGCCGGCTGACTCGTCGGGAGATGCGGGGAGCACGGGGTGGTTCGGTGGTGTGGGGGGTCGGGGTGGACTAGAGCGTCGTCGTGGCGACTTTGGCGGCGGTGGCGAGCCTGGGCTCAGTGAGCGCATAAGCGGGAGGGAGGGGTGCGGCGAGCTCTCGGGGAATGGGGTGCGGCGCCTCTGGCTTTTATAGCCGGGGTAACCGGAAGGGCATCGGGGCGGTCGGGGATCCCGGATCCTTCGGGATCCGGTGGATCTCCCATGAGCTCGTGGCGCGTAGGGGGGAAGGAGACGGGGCGGGTCCCACGGGTCAGCGGGAGAGAGAGAGGGGCGAGGGCGTCGGGTGGCCGAGGCCTAAGGGAATCGGGCGAGGGGCGAGGCCGGTCGGTGGAGCTGGGCCGGCTCGGTCGGCTGGGCTGGCCCTGGGTTGGGCTGGCCGGGCTGGCGCGGGCCGAGGAGGGGCGCCTGGCTGGGCTGGGTGGCTCGGTGGCGCCCGGGAGTTTTACTTTATTTTTTTAAATAAAACAAAAACAAAAATAAAACCAAATCCATAAATATTTTATATAGGGTATATATATACCAAAATGACCAGGGGAATATTCCCTTTCATTTGAACATTTTTCCAGAGGCAAAATCCAAACTTTATAAAAATCTATTTTTTTCAAATTCAAATAAATTTCAGATTTGAATCCAAATCTTTTGGCAATGTTTTCCTCTGATATTTTTTGGAGTGTCATGTTTGCTCCTCTCATACTTTTGATCAAGTATTTATCAGGCTTAGTTTTTGAAATGTTTCCCACATGCCAAAGTTTGAAATTCAAATTCAAAACTCAAACTTCTCTAGAACTTCAAATGGCATTCAAATTCAAACAGGATGCATAGGATGCTTAGCTATAATTGTAAAACATTCCAAATAGGAAATTTGGGATGTTACATTTGCGTTGATTCTTTTTGCTGCTGATCAATAGACAAATTGTCCGGGACTTCCTATTTTGGTAGGAATTTTAGAGTTCCAGAAGTTTTCTTTAGTTACATATTTCTACAGACTGCTCTGTTTTTGACAGATTCTGTTTTTCGTGTGTTGTTTGCTTATTTTGATGCATCTATGGCTAATAAAATAGTTTATAAACCATATGGAAGTTGGAATACAGTAGGTTGAACACCAAAATAAATAAAGAATGAGTTCATTACAATACCTTATGTGGTGGTTTTGTTTTCTTTCACTAACGGAGCTTATAAGATTTCCTGTTGAGTTTTGTGTTGTGAAGTTTTCAAGTTTTGGGTAAAGCTTTTATGGACTATGGAATAAGGAGTGGCAAGAGCCTAAGATTGGGGATGCTCATGGTACCCCAAGATATACAAGGATATCCAAAAGCCTAAGCTTGGGGATTCCCCGGGAAGGCATCCCCTCTTTCGTCTTCGTTCATTGGTAACTTTACTTGGAGCTATATTTTTATTCGCCACATGATATGTGTTTTGCTTGGAGCGTCGTGTATTATATTAGTCTTTGCTTTTTAGTTTACCACAATCATCCTTGCTGTACACACCTTTTGGGAGAAGTCTACTTGATTAGAATTTGCTAGAATACTCTATGTGCTTCACTTATATCTTTTGAGCTTGATAGTTTTTGCTCTAGTGCTTCACTTATATTTTTTTTAGAGCACGGTGGTGACTTAATTTTGAAGAAATTGCTAGTCTCTCCTGCTTCACGTATATCTTTTTGAGAGTCTTTTAGAACAGCATGGTATTTGCTATGGTACAAATTTGGTCCTAGAATGATGAGCATCCAAGTTGGGTATAATAAAAACTATCATAGAAAGTGAATTGGATGCTATGATCAATTTGATGCTTGATAATTGTTTTGAGATATGGAGGTAGTGATATTAAAGTCATGCTAGTTGAGGTGATTATGAAAAATACTTGTGTTGGGGTTTGTGATTCCCGTAGCATGCACGTATGGTGAACCGCTTTGTGATAAAGTTGGAGCACAATTTTATTTATTGATTGTCTTCCTTATGAGTGGCGGTCGGGGACGAGCGATGGTCTTTTCCTACCAATCTATCCCCCTAGGAGCATGCGCGTAGTGCTTTGGTTTTTGATGACTGATAACCCACAAGTATAGGGGATCGCAACAGTTTTCTATAAGTAAGAGTGTCGAACCCAACGAGGAGCTAAAGGTCGAACAAATATTCCCTCAAGTTCTATCGACCACCGATACAACTCTACGCACGCTTGACGTTCGCTTTACCTAGAACAAGTATGAAACTAGAAGTACTTTGTAGGTGCTTTTGGATAAGCTTGCAAGAAAGTAAAGACACGAAAATAAAACTAGGGGCTGTTTAGATAAAGACGCAACTAAAGTAAATATAGAGAGTGTGGAAAAGTGGTGGTATGAGTTGTGGAATTTTCCCTAGGCAACTGACTATGTTACTAGACCGGTAATCACTATTGCAATTCTATTTGAGGGAGAGGCATAAGCTAACATACTTTCTCTACTTGGATCATATGCACTTATGATTGGAACTCTAGCAAGCATCCGCAACTACTAAAGATTCATTAAGGTAAAACCCAACCATAGCATTAAAGCATCAAGTCCCCTTTATCCCATAGGCATTACTTTTGTCATATTGCTTTTTGCATGATCATGTAGTTGACATCGTATTTGTGGCAAGGCCACCTTCATAATTTTCATACATGTCGCTCTTGATTCATTGCATATCCGGTACATCACGGAGGAATTCATATAGAGTCATATCTTGTTCTAGCTTTGAGTTGTAATTCTTGAGTTGTAAATCCATAAAAGTGTGATCATCTTCATTATTAGAGCATTGTCCTAGTGAGGAAAGGATGATGAAGACTATGATTCCCCCACAAGTCGGGATGAGACTTCGCACTTTACAAAAAGAAAAAAAAAGAATAAAAAAGAGGAAGGCCAAAAAAAGAAAGGTCAAAGAAGAAAAAAATAAAAAAAAGAAAAAGAAAAAGAAAAAATAAAATGAGAGAAAAAGAGAGAAGGGACAATGCTACTATCTCTTTTTCCACACTTGTGCTTCAAAGTAGCACCATGATCTTCATGATAGAGAGTCTCATATGTTGTCACTTTCATATACTAGTGGGAATTTTTCATTATAGAACTTGGCTTGTATATTCCAATGATGGGCTTCCTCAAAATGCACTAGGTCTTCGTGAGCAACCAAGTTGGATGCACACCCACTTAGTTTCTTTTGTTGAGATTTCATATATTTATAGCTCTAGTGCATCCATTGCATGGCAATCCCTACTCACTCACATTGATATCTATTAATGAGCATCTTCATAGCCCGTTGATACGCCTAGTTGATGTGAGACTATCTTCTCCTTTTTGTCTTCTCCACAACCACCATTCTATTCCACATATAGTGCTATGTCCATGGCTCACGCTCATGTATTGCGTGAAAGTCGAAAGAGTTTGAGATTATTAAAGTATGAAACAATTGCTTGGCTTGTCATCGGGGTTGTGCATGATTAAATACTTTGTGTGATGAAGATAGAGCAACAGTCAGACTATATGATTTTGTAGGGATAACTTTCTTTGGCCATGTTATTTTGAGAAGACATGATTACTTTGATTAGTATGCTTGAAGTATCAGCATTTTCATGTTAATATGAACTTTTATTTTGTATCATTTGGATCTGAATATTCATGCCACAATAAAGAAAATTACATTGAGAATTATGCTAGGTAGCATTCCACATCAAAAATTCCTTTTTTATCATTTACCTACTCGAGGACGAGCAGGAATTAAGCTTGGGGATGCTTGATACGTCTCCAACGTATCTATAATTTTTGATTGTTCCATGCTATTATACTACCCCCTTTGGATGTTTATGGGCTTTATTTTACACATTTATATCATTTTTGGGACTAACCTACTAACTGGAGGCCCAGTATTGCTGTTTTTTTTTTTTTGCCTATTTCAGTATTTCGAAGAAAAGGAATATCAAACGGAGTCCAAACGGAGTGAAACCTTCGGGAGCGTGATTTTTGGAACGAACGTGATCCAGAGGACTTGGAGTGCAAGTCAAGAAGCAGCCGAGGCGGCCACGAGAGGGTAGGGCCCCCCCCCCTATAGGGCGCGCCCCCTGTCTCGTGGGCCCCACGGGCGGCCACCGACGTACTTCTTCCTCCTATATAAGCTTCACGCCTCGAAAACATCCAGGGAGCCACCGAAACACAATTTCCACCGCCGTAACCTTCTGTATCTGCGAGATCCCATCTTGGAGCCTTCGCCGGTGCTCCGCCAGAGGGGGAATCGACCACGGAGGGCTTCTACATCAACACCATAGCCCCTCCGATGAGTTGTGAGTAGTTTACCATAGACCTTCAGGTCCATAGTTATTAGCTAGATGGCTTCTTCTCTTTTTTTGGATCTCAATACAATGTTCTCCCACTCTCTTGTGGAGATCTATTCGATGTAAATGTTGGAAATATGCCCTAGAGGCAATAATAAAATGGTTATTATTATATTTCTTTGTTCATGATAATAGTCTATTATTCATGCTATAATTGTGTTATCCGGAAATCGTAATACACGTGTGAATACATAGACCACAACGTGTCCCTAGTGAGCCTCTAGTTGACTAGCTCGTTAATCAACAGATAGTCATGATTTCCTGACTATGGACATTGGATGTCATTGATAACGGGATCACATCATTGGGAGAATGATGTGATGGACAAGACCCAATCCTAAGCATAGCTCAAAGATCGTGTAGTTCGTTTAGCTAGAGCTTTTCCAAATGTCAAGTATCATTTCCTTAGACCATGAGATTGTGCAACTCCCGGATACCGTAGGGAGTGCTTTGGGTGTGCCAAACGTCACAACGTAATCGGGTGACTATAAAGGTGCACTACGGGTATCTCCGAAAGTGACTGTTGGGTTGGTACGAATCGAGACTGGATTTGTCACTCCGTATGACGGAGAGGTATCTCTGGGCCCACTCGATAATGCATCATCATAATGAGCTCAATGTGACCAAGTGTCTGGTCACGGGATCATGCATTACGGTACGAGTAAAGTGACTTGCGGTAACGAGATTAAACGAGGTATTGGGATACCGACGATCGAATCTCGGGCATGTAACGTACCGATTGACAAAGGGAATTGTATACGGGATTGATTGAATCCTTGACATCGTGGTTCATCCGATGAGATCATCGAGGAGCATGTGGGAGCCAACATGGGTATCCAGATCCCGCTGTTGGTTATTAACCGGAGAGGTGTCTCACCATGTCGCAGATGTCTCCCGAACCCGTAGGGTCTACACACTTAAGGTTCGGTGGACGCTTAGGGTTGTAGAGATATGAGTATGCAGTAACCTGAAAGTTGTTCGGAGTCCCGGATGAGATCCCGGACGTCACGAGGAGATCCGGAATGGTCCGGAGGTAAAGAATTATATATAGGAAGTCAGGTTTCGGCCATCGGGAAAGTTTCGGGGGTCACCGGTATTGTACCGGGACCACCGGAAGGGTCCTGGGGGTCCACCGGGTGGGGCCACCTATCCCGGAGGGAACCAGCCCCTGGTGGGCTGGTGCGCCCCCCTTGGGCCCCCCTGCGCCTAGGGTTGGGAAACCCTAGGGGTGGGGGCGCCTCCACACTGCAGGGGGCAAGCCACCGGCCGCCGCCTCGGGAGGCCTATATAAAGAGGGGGAGGAGGGCAGCCATAACCGATGCTCTTGGCGCCTCCTCTCCCTTGCTACACCTCTCCTCTCGCAGACGCTTGGCAAAGCCCCGCCGAGATCGATCTTGCATCCACCACCACGCCGTCGTGCTGGATCTTCATCAACCTCTCCTTCCCTTGCTTTGGATCAAGAAGGAGGAGACGCGTCTTCCCAACCGCACGTGTGTTGAACGCGGAGGTGCTGTCCGTTCAGCACTAGGATCATCGGTGATTTGGATCACGACGAGTACGACTCCTCAACCCCGTTGTCTTGAACGCTTCGCTTTCGATCTACAAGGGTATGTAGATGCACTCCTCTCTCTTGTTGCTAGATGAACTCATAGATTGATCTTGGTGAAACCGTAGAAATTTTTATTTTCTGCAACGTTCCCCAACAGTGGCATCATGAGCTAGGTCTATGCGTAGTTCTCTTTGCGCGAGTAGAACACAAATTTGTTGTGGGCGTAGATGTTGTCAACTTTCTTGCCACTACTAGTCTTATTTTGCTTCAGCGGTATCGTGGGATGAAGCGGCCCGGACCGACCTTACACGTACGCTTACGTGAGACAGGTTCCACCGGTCGACATGCACTAGTTGCATAAGGTGGCTAGCGGGTGTCTGTCTCTCCCACTTTAGTTGGAGCGGATTCGATGAAAAGGGTCCTTATGAAGGGTAAATAGAAGTTGGCAAATCACGTTGTGGCTTTTACGTAGGTAAGAAAACATTCTTGCTAGAACCCTATTGCAGCCACGTAAAACATGCAACAACAATTAGAGGACGTCTAACTTGTTTTTGCAGCATGTGATTGTGATGTGATATGGCCAAAAGTTGTGATGAATGATGAATGATATATATGTGATGTATGAGATCATGTTCTTGTAATAGGAATCACGACTTGCATGTCGTTGAGTATGACAACCGGCAGGAGCCATAGGAGTTGTCTTAATTATTGTATGACCTGCGTGTCATTGATTCAACGCCATGTAATTACTTTACTTTATTGCTAAACCGTTAGCCATAGTAGTAGAAGTAATAGTTGGCGAGCAACCCCATGGAGACATGATGATGGAGATCATGGTATCATGCCGATGACGAAGATGATCATGGAGCCCCGAAGATGGAGATCAAAGGAGCTATATGATATTGGCCATATCATGTCACTACTATTTGATTGCATGTGATGTTTATCATGTTTTTGCATCTTGTTTACTTAGAACGACGGTAGTAAATAAGATGATCCCTCATACTAATTTCAAGAAAGTGTTCCCCTAACTGCATACTGCTAAAAGTTCGTTGTTTCGAAGCACCACGTGATGATCGGGTGTGATAGATTCTAACGTTCACATACAACGGGTGTAAGACAGATTTACACACGCATAAATACTTAGGTTAACTTGACGAGCCTAGCATGTACAGACATGGCCTCGGAACACAAGAGACCGAAAGGTCGAACATGAGTCGTATGGAACATACGATCAACATGGAGATGTTCACCGATGATGACTAGTCCGTCTCACGTGATGATCGGACACGGCCTAGTCGACTCGGATCATGTATCACTTAGATGACTAGAGGGATGTCTAATCTGAGTGGGAGTTCATTAAATAATTTGATTAGATGAACTTAATTATCATGAACTTAGTCTAAAATCTTTACAATATGTCTTGTAGATCAAATGGCCCACGTTACCCTCAACTTCAACGCTGCTCCTAGAGAAAACCAAGCTGAAAGATGATGGCAGCAACTATACGGACTGGGTCCGAACACGAGGATCATCCTCATAGCTGCAAAGAAAGATTATGTCCTAGAAGCAATCGCTAGGTGAAGCTACCATCCTGCAGAACCAAGACGTTATGAACGCTTGGCAGTCTCGTGTTGATGATTACTCCCTCGTTCGATGCGGCATGCTTTACTGACTTAGAACCGGGCTCCAAAAGCGTTTTGAGCAACACGGAGCATATGAGATGTTCAAGAGCTGAAAATGGTTTTCCAAGCTCATGTCCGGTCGAGATATGAAGTCTCCGACAAGTTCTTCGATTATAAGATGGAGGAAAATAGTTACATCGGTGAGCACATACTCAAAATGTGCAGGTTGCACAACCGCTTGACTCACCGGGAGTTAATCTCCGGAAGACGCGGTTATTGATGTAATCCTTGAGTCGCTTCCACCGAGCTACAAGAGCTTTGTGATGAACTTCAATATGCAGGGGATGGAAAAGACCATTAGGAGGTATATTCAATGCTGAAATCAGCGGAGGTAGAGATCAAGAAGGAACATCAAGTGTTGATGGTGAATAAAACCACTAAGTTCAAGAAAGGCAAGGGTAAGAAGAACTTCAAGAAGGACGGCAAGGGAGTTGCCGCGACCGGTAAGACAGCTTGCCGGAAGAATTCAAAGAATGGACCCAAGCCTGAGACTGAGTGCTTTTATTGCAAGGGAAGCGGACACTGGAAGTGGAACTGCCCCAAATACTTAGCGGACAAGAAGGCCGGCAACACTAAAGGTATATGTGATATACATGTATTTGATGTGTACCTTACCAGTACTCGTAGTAGCTCCTGGGTATTTGATACCGGTGCCGTTGCTCATATTTGTAACTCAAAGCGGAGCTGCGGAATAAGCGGACACCGGGCGAAGGACGAGGTGACGATGCGCGTCGGGAATGGTTCCAAGGTCGATGTGATCGCCGTCGCACGCTGCCTCTACATTTACCTCACGGGATTAGTTTTAAACCTCAATAATTGTTATTTAGTACCAGCTTTGAGCACGAACATTGTATCTGGATCTCGTTTAATACGAGATGGCTACTCATTTAAATCCGAGAATAATGGTTGTTCTATTTATATGAGAGATATGTTTTATGGTCATGCCCCGATGGTCAATGGTTTATTCTTAATGAATCTCGAACGTGATGTTACACATATTCATAGTGTGAATACCAAAAGATGTAAAGTTGATAACGATAGTCCCACATACTTGTGGCACCGCCGCCTTGGTCACATTGGTGTCAAGCGCATGAAGAAGCTCCATGCTGATGGACTTTTAGAGTCTCTCGATTATGAATCATTTGACACATGCGAACCATGCCTCATGGGAAAAATGACCAAGACCCCGTTCTCCGGAACAATGGGGCGAGCAACCAACTTATTAGAAATCATACATACTGATGTGTGCGGTCCAATGAGCGTTGAGGCTCGCGGAGGATATCGTTATGTTCTCACTCTCACCGATTTACTTGAGTAGATATGGGTATGTCTATTTGATGAAACACAAGTCTGAGACCTTTGAAAAGTTCAAGGAATTTCAGAATGAGGTAGAGAATCAACGTGACCGAAAAATAAAGTTCTTACGATCAGATCGTGGAGGAGAATATTTAAGTCACGAGTTTGGTACGCACTTAAGGAAATGTGGAATCGTTTCACAACTCATGCCGCCTGGAACACCTCAGTGTAACGGTGTGTCCGAACGTTGTAATCGCACTTTATTGGATATGGTGCGATCTATGATGTCTCTCACCGATTTACCGCTATCATTTTGGGGATACGCTCTAGAGACAGCTACATTCACTTTAAATAGGGCACCGTCTAAATCCGTTGAGACGACACCGTATGAATTATGGTTTGGGAAGAAACCTAAGCTGTCGTTTCTAAAAGTTTGGGGATGCGATTCTTATGTCAAGAAACTTCAACCTGAAAAGCTCGAACCCAAGTCGGAAAAATGCGTCTTCATAGGATACCCTAAGGAAACCAATGGGTATACCTTCTACCTCAGATCCGAAGGCAAGATCTTTGTTTCCAAGAACGGGTCCTTTCTGGAGAAAGAGTTTCTCTCGAGAGAAGTAAGTGGGAGGAAAGTGGAACTTGATGAAGTACTACCTCTTGAACCGGTGAGTAGCGCAGCTCAGGAAGATGTTCCTGTGGTGCCAGCACCAACCAAAGAGGAAGTTAATGATGATGATCAAGGTACTTCGGATCAAGTTACTACTGAACTTCGTAGGTCCACGAGGACACGTTCCACACCAGAGTGGTACGGCAACCCTGTCCTGGAAATCATGTTGTTAGACAACGGTGAACCTTCGAACTATGAAGAAGCGATGGCGGGCCCAGATTCCAACAAATGGCTTGAAGCCATGCAATCCGAGATAGGATCCATGTATGAAAACGAAGTATGGACTTTGACAGACTTGCCCGATGATCTGCGAGCGATAGAAAACAAATGGATCTTTAAGAAGAAGATGGGCACAGATCGTAATGTTACCATCTATAAAGCTCGACTTGTCGCTAAGGGTATCGACAAGTTCAAGGGGTTGACTACGATGAGACATTCTCTCCCGTAGCGAAGCTAAAGTCCGTCCGAATCATGTTAGCAATTGCCGCATACTATGATTATGAGATATGGCAAATGGACGTCAAAACGACATTTCTTAATGGCCATCTTAAGGAAGAACTGTATATGATGCAGCGGAAGGTTTTGTCGACCACGAGAATGCTAACAAGGTATGCAAGCTCCAAATGATCCATTTATGGGCTGGTGCAAGCATCTCGGAGTTAGAACATTCGCTTTGATGAGATGATCAAAGCGTTTGGGTTTATGCAGACTTATGGAGAAGCCTGCGTTTACAAGAAAGTGAGTGGGAGCTCTGTAGCATTTCTCATATTATATGTAGATGACATACTTTTGATGGGAAATGATATAGAACTTTTGGAAAGCATAAAGGCCTACTTGAATAAGTGTTTTTCAATGAAGGACCTCGAGAAGCTGCTTACATATTAGGCATCAAGATCTATAGGGATAGATCAAGACGCCTCATAGGTCTTTCACAAAGCACATACCTTGATAAGATATTGAAGAAGTTCAATATGGATCAGTCCAAGAAAGGGTTCTTGCCTGTATTGCAAGGTGTGAGATTGAGTTCGGCTCAATGCCCGACCATGGCAGAAGATAAAGAAGAGATGAGTGTCATCCCCTATGCCTCAGCCATAGTATTTATTATGTATGCCATGCTGTGTACCAGACCTGATGTAAACCTTGCCGTAAGTTTGGTAGGAAGGTACCAAAGTAATCCCGGCAAGGAACACCGGACAGCGTCAAGAATATCCTGAAGTACACGAAAAGGACAAAGGACATGTTTATCGTCTATGGAGGTGACGAAGAGCTCGACGTAAAGGGTTACGCCGACGCTTAGCTTCGACACTGATCCGGATGACTCTAAGTCACAAACCGGATACGTGTATATTTTGAATGGTGGGGCGATGGCTGGTGCGATTGCAAGCAAAGCGTATGGCGGGATCTACATGTGAAGCGGAATACATGGCAGCCTCGGAGGCAGCGCATGAAGCAATCTGGGTGAAGGAGTTCATCACCGACCTAGGAGTCATACCCAATGCGTCGGGGCCGATCGCACTCTTTCCGTGACAACACCGGAGCTATTGCACTTGCCAAGGAGCCTGTGTTTCACAAGAAGACCAGGCACATCAAGTTGCCGCTTCAACTCCATTCGTGAAAATGTTCAAGATGGAGACATAGATATTTGTAAAGTACATACGGACCTGAATGTAGAAGATCCGTTGACTAAACCTCTCCCTAGGGCAAAACATGATCAACACCAGAACTCTATGCGTGTTCGATTCATCACAATGTAACTAGAAGATTGACTCTAGTGCAAGTGGGAGACTGTTGGAATTATGCCCTAGAGGCAATAATAAAATGGTTATTATTATATTTCCTTGTTCATGATAATAGTCTATTATTCATGCTATAATTGTGTTATCCGAAAATCGTAATACACGTGTGAATACATAGACCACAACGTGTCCCTAGTGAGCCTCTAGTTGACTAGCTCGTTGATCAACAGATAGTCATGATTTCCTGACTATGGACATTGGATGTCATTGATAACGGGATCACATCATTGGGAGAATGATGTGATGGACAAGACCCAATCCTAAGCATAGCACAAAGATCGTGGTAGTTCGCTTTAGCTAGAGCTTTTCCAAATGTCAAGTATCATTTCCTTAGACCATGAGATTGTGCAACTCCCGGATACCGTAGGAGTGCTTTGGTGTGCCAAACGTCACAACGTAATCGGGTGACTATAAAGGTGCACTACGGGTATCTCCGAAAGTGTCATTGGGTTGGCATGAATCGAGACTGGATTTGTCACTCCGTATGACGGAGAGGTATCTTCGGGCCCACTCGGTAATGCATCATCATAACGAGCTCAATGTGACCAAGTGTCCGGTCACGGGATCATGCATTACGGCACGAGTAAAGTGACTTATGATAACGAGATTAAACGAGGTATTGGGATACCGACGATCGAATCTCGGGCATGTAACGCATACCGATTGACAAAGGGAATTGTATACGGATTGATTGAATCCTCGACATCGTGGTTCATCCGATGAGATCATCGAGGAGCATGTGGGAGCCAACATGGGTATCCAGATCCCGCTGTTGTTGGTTATTGACCGGAGAGGTGTCTCGGTCATGTCGCATGTCTCCGAACCCGTAGGGTCTACACACTTAAGGTTCGGTGACGCTAGGGTTGTAGAGATAGGAGTATGCAGTAACCCGAAAGTTGTTCGGAGTCCCGGATGAGATCCCGGACGTCACGAGGAGATCCGGAATGGTCCGGAGGTAAAGAATTATATATAGGAAGTCAGGTTTCGGCCATCGGGAAAGTTTCGGGGGTCACCGGTATTGTACCGGGACCACCGGAAGGGTCCCGGGGGTCCATCGGGTGGGGCCACCTATCCCGAAGGGCCCCATGGGCTGAAGTGGGAAGGGAACCAGCCCCTGGTGGGCTGGTGTGCCCCCCCCCCTTGGGCCCCCCTGCGCCTAGGGTTGGGAAACCCTAGGGGTGGGGCGCCTCCACTGCTTGGGGGACAAGCCACCCCACAGCCGCCGCCCCTAGGAGTTTGCATCTCCTAGGGCCGCCCCCCCCCCTAGGAGGCCTATATAAAGAGGGGGAGGGAGGGCAGCCGCACCCATGCTCTTGGCGCCTCCCTCTCCCCTTGCTACACCTCTCCCTCTCGCAGACGCTTGGCGAAGCCCTGCCGAGATCGCTGCTGCATCCACCACCACGCCGTCGTGCTGCTGGATCTTCATCAACCTCTCCTTCCCCCTTGCTGGATCAAGAAGGAGGAGACGTCTTCCCCAACCGTACGTGTGTTGAACGCGGAGGTGCTGTCCATTCAGCACTAGGATCATCGGTGATTTGGATCACGACGAGTACGACTCCCTCAACCCCGTTCTCTTGAACGCTTCTGCTCGATCTACAAGGGTATGTAGATGCACTCCTCCTCTCGTTGCTAGATGAACTCATAGATTGATCTTGGTGAAACCGTAGAAAATTTTTATTTTCTGCAATGTTCCCCAACAGTAAACTCTTTTTGCGGTGTGTTTGTTGAGATCCGATGAATTGTGGGTTTATGATCAAGTTTATCTATGAGAAATATTTGAATCTCCTCTGAATTGTTTTATGTATGATTGAGTTATCTTTGCAAGTCTCTTCGAATTATCGCTTTGGTTTGGCCTACTAGATTGATCTGTCTTGCCATGGGAGAAGTGCTTAGCTTTGGGTTCAATCTTGCGGTGTCCTTACCCAAAGGATGTTAGGGGTTGCAAGGCATGTATTGTATTGTTGACATCGAGGATAAAAAGATGGGGTTTATATCATATTGCATGAGTTTATCCCTCTACATCATGTCATCTTGCTTAAGGCGTTACTCTGTTCTTATGAACTTAATACTCTAGATGCAAAAGGTGAGTCGGTCGATGTGTGGAGTAATAGTAGTAGATGCAGGCATGAGTCGGTCTACTTGTCACGGACGTGATGCCCATATACATGATCTTGCCTAGATAATCTCATAATTATTCACTTTTCTATCAATTGCTCGACAGTAATTTGTTCACCCACCGTAAGCTTATGCTATCTTGAGAGAAGCCACTAGTGAAACCTATGGCCCCCGGGTCTATCTCTTATCATATTTTCTTCCAATCTACTTTTATTTGCATCTTTACTTTTT
The DNA here is from genome assembly GCA_021605145.1 of Aegilops bicornis. Classification (NCBI taxonomy): domain Eukaryota; kingdom Viridiplantae; phylum Streptophyta; class Magnoliopsida; order Poales; family Poaceae; genus Aegilops; species Aegilops bicornis. Next base: position 45,910,528 of record CM038675.1, on the reverse strand, counting down.
GCATCTATATTATAAAATACCAAAAATATATTTATCTTATCATACTATCTCTATTAGATCTCACTTTCATGAAGTGGCCGTGAAGGGATTGACAACCCCTTTATTGTGTTGGTTGCGAGTTCTTTGTTTGTTTGTGTAGGTGTGTGGGACTTTTGAGGAGCCTCCTACTGGATTGATACCTTGGTTCTCAAAAACTGAGGGAAATACTTACGCTACTATTGCTGCATCACCCTTTCCTCTTCAAGGAAAACCAACGCAAGCTCAAGACGTAGCAGGGCCCAGGAGACAGGGAGCGCGTCCAGTAGGGGGGGCGCCCCCACCCTCCTGGCCAAGGTATGGGCCCCATGATGTATTTCTTTTGCTCAATAATTCTTATTAATTCCAAAAACATGTTTCGTGGAGTTTCGGGACTTTTGAGCAGTGCAGAATAGGTTTCCAATGTTAACTCCTTTTCCAGCTAGAATTCCAGCTGCCGACATTCCCCCTCTTCATGGTAAACCTTGTAAAATAAGAGAGATAGCCATAAGTATTGAGATATAATGTGTAATAACATCCCATAATACAATACATATTGATATAAAAGCATGATGCAAAATGGACGTATGAGGGGTGTCCCGCTCTCCATAGCATCCGAACATGGCACATCCTCCGACGAGGATTGTTCGGTGCGGGACCTCGTCGGACTGCAAAAAAGTATGGCTCAGATTAAAATATTATGCCATGACGAGCCTGGACGCGTAAACGTGTTCGGATTTTATATACTCACGAGTTCACCAGGGGCTGGGCCCTGGGATCCCACTCCGGGCTGCTATCAGCGGCGGCGGTGGACTCCTCTGGAAGAGGAGTCTTTCCCCTCTTAGGTGACTCGGCCACCAAGGATGTGGAGGCTGTCCTTTTCTTTCTTCCCCCCGCTGGGGATTCGTCTTCCTCCTCCTCGTCGTCCTCTTCGGAGGAAGAACGGGAATCGGAGTCTTCGTATTTTGTGTCCGAGGCGCCGCGGCGACGGAGGCCGCCCCTGGTCTTCTTGGCCTCCTTCTCGGCCTTCTTCTCCGGCGCCTTGTACGGCGCCGGGACCAACATCTTCGTCAAGTGGGCGGCAGTTCTTGGCGGTGGGGCGGACGGTAGATCCGCCTACTTCTTCGTCCAGCCCTAGGAGAGTTGTGGAAAACACATTAAGCATTTTCCTCAGGATATGCGAATAAAGCATACGAATTGCCAACATAACAGTGACTTACCGAACTTGCGGGGCGGGACAGTTGGTACCCGCGGTCCTCGTGGAGTCCGGCCACGATTTGCCAGACTTAAAAAGCACCTTCCAAATGTCCTTGTGCGAGGAGCCAAAGAGCTCCCGTAGGGTCTAGTGCTTGGCCGGGTCGAATTCCCACAAATTGCAAGCCCGGTGCTGACAAGGAAGAATCCTGCTGAAAGATCGAGGATGACGCCTACAGGGGGGGGTGAATAGGCGCTTTAAAATAATTACGATTTAGGCTTGAACAAATGCGGAATAAACCTAGCGGTTAATTTGTCAAGCACAAAGCCTAAAACAACTAGGCTCACCTATGTGCACCAACAACTTATGCTAAGCAAGATAAGCAACTATGTGATAGCAAGATATATGACAAAGAACAATATGGCTATAACAAAGTAAAGTGCATAAGTAAAGGGCTCGGGTAAGAGATAACCGAGGCACGCGGCCACGACGATGTATCCCGAAGTTCACACCCTTGCGGATGCTAATCTCCGTTTGGAGCGGTGTGGAGGTGTTGACACACGAACACGTCACGTGTACCCTCGACGCCGGGGGTGATGCACCGCAGCTCACGTCGAAGGAGACCCGACCGACAGCGCGATACGCAAGACAGTCGGCGGGCGCTTTTGCAGACCCGAAAACCCCACACCCCCGGGAGGGACCCCGTCAGGGAGTGCGGCGGCTATGGGCTGCCCTAGGTCGATTCGCTCGCCCCTAGAGCCTCGGAATTCGCAGCTCTCAAACACGAAGAACAGCGAAGAACGAGAGAGAAAAACGGTGGAGAGATAAAACGTAGACAGGAAAAAGTAGTATATTGATTTGTTCGATTGTGTGTTGTTTAATCGGCCATCACCCCCATCATATATAAGAGGCGGCTGGACTTCCCGTACAAGCAAAGGATTCTAGGCTTTCCTTACAAGAAAATTACATCAATTCACGTCCTAGAGTCCTAGTTTTGGTCCCACTCGGATTCAGCCCGAATCTGGTCCAATCTTCTGTCTAGCTCCTTGCGAGGGCCGTGGAATCCGCATATGACTTCCGATGGAGACGGTTCAAATATCAATTTTGTGTGCTTTGACGAGGCCAACAATCCGTATGTTGATCACTTTTCCAAATAAGGCCATCTTGAATACTCTACGGGGTCATCTCTAATTTCGAGTCGGACTCGTTCATGTAGCTGACCGGACCGTCCGACTCTTGCAGCCTCTCTGCAGGTCATATACTACGTCGGATGATGATGACTCCAAAAGAAAAGTTGACCGTTTCGATGTTACGAACAACTCCCGTGTTGAACACTTTTTCATCCGAAGCCATCTAGATAAGTTTTTGAGCCCATCTTCAGCATCTGGTCGGATTGGCCTCGACAGTTTCTACTGTTCACGACGGCAAGCTTTCCCGGCAAGGTTTCTGTTCATGGCAGCAAGCTTTCCCCGGCAAGGTTACTGTTCATGGCGGCAAGCTCTCCCGACAAGGTTACTGTTCACGGCGGCAAGCTCTGCCGGCAAGGTTACTGTTCACGGTGGCAAGCTCTCCCCCGGCAAGGTTACTGTTCATGGCGGCAAGCTTTCCCCGGCAAGGTCTTTGAGGCAGTAAACGACCTCGGATGAAAATGTGCCCAAAAGCAAAGTTGACCGTTTTGACGAGACGAAAAACTTTCGTGTTGAACGTTTTCCGATTCGAGGCCATCTTCTGGGCAGAACACTCACGCATTACGTCAGACTCTTGCCAAGACATGTCTGGTCTCCCGCGTCATATTTCGCCTCTTGACAGGGCTGAATTCAGATAGCTCTAACTTTGGCATACGAACTCGGATTGAGATGATTTTTATATAAAAATCGACCGATTTGACGAGACGAAGACAATTCATGTATAGCGTTCCTTCATCCGAGGTTGTCCTGGAGGCTTAATTGACCAAAAAGCACTCAGAACACCTAAACATGACAATCTGAGTGTAGTTTTGGTCTTTGACATGATGCCGAATAATTATGGTCCAAACATTAAAGTTGTTCCATTCGGTGATGTGAAACTTTTCATGGTGAAAACCCTTTCACTCTGTATCTTGCCAAAATCAGGCCAACACATGCCCCCTGTTTTCGGCAAAGCTTGCACGCCGAAAAATAATATGCATAGTGTTCGTTCTAAGGACGATGTCAAACCCCCATCGGCCATTTATTTTCCTCAGGGCGATAATTATGTATCGGCCAAGTTTGTGCTAAGGGCGATAGTCGTATATCGGCCATTTCCTACTCAGGCTTCCTGCCACACACTCGGGTGGTACTTCTTCAAATATTTTCCGTTGAGAGCTCGGGGTAACAATGCCCCTTGTATTGATTCCACCAAATATGAATTTCCGGGAACAACCCTTGTAATTCTAAAAGGACCTTCCCAACTCGGAGACCACTTCCTGAATTTCCTATCTCTTGAACCAATCGGCAGAATCACCTTCCAGACGAGATCACCAACTTGAAAATTCTTCAACTTAACTTTCTTATTGTAAGCTCTTGCAACCCTCAACTTGTCTCTCTCTATGCACTTCAAAGCAACCAAACGTTTATCGGCAACTTCATCAATATTGTCCATCATCAAGTTATAAAAGTCTACTGCCGATAAATAATTTTGTTCGGCTATTCTCAAAGCATTCAAATTTACTTCCACTGGTAAAACAGCCTCTTGGCCATATACAAGCTCATATGGAGTCACCTTGGTAGCACCATGCCTTGAAATTCTATGTGCCCACAAAGCTTGGACAACAACTCATGCCATCTCCTCGGATTATCCTCAATCCTCTTCTTGATGAGCTTGATTAAAATTTTATTGCTAGACTCAGCTTGTCCATTAGCTTGGGCATAATACGGGAGGAATTGAGCAACTTTATGTTATAAGATTCGCAAACTCTACGAATTGGTGTGACATGAAAGATGAACCTTGATCCGTAGTTAACGTTTGAGGAATACCGAATCTATGAATAATGTGCTCGGTTATGAACTGAATTACCTCCGTATGTGTCATGTTCTTGAGAGGTACTGCTTCAGACCATTTAGTGAAATAATCAGTTGCCACCAATATGAACCGATGCCCTTTTGAAGAAGACGGGTGGATTTGTCCAATGAAATCTAAACCCCAACCTCTGAAAGGCCACGGTTTGATAATAGGATGTAACATAGCAGCAGGAGCCAATTGAATATCACCAAACTTTTGACAAGCTTCACATCCTTTATAATATCTCAAGCAATCATTAATCATAGTCGGCCAATAAAACCCAAAGACGTCGCAATAACCATTTCATCTTGGGAGCCGAATCGGTGAGTGCCAAAAATACCTTCATGTACTTCCCCCATAGCAACTCTTGCCCGGTCCTCATCTAAACACTTTAGAAGAACATCATCATTGTTCGGCGATAAAGACCATCATCTCTCATTGTATACTTAAAAGCCATACGCCGAACAGCCCTGTCCACCCTTTCACTCGGATTGCACAAGTAATCAACAATGGGCTTTCTCCAAATGTAATTATCACCTGCACTAGATTTTTGTTAATGGTCAATCGGTGGGTTCAGGTTCGGCCTCTCCCATATTGGCAAGACAAGACATCGGTCTTTGAGAGATATGAAACATGCCATGATCAACATGATATCCAGATGCTTGTTGTGCCAACTCATTTGCTTTCCAGTTGTCAGGTCTAGATATATGTGCAATGCTAAAACAATCCAAAGTAGAAATTATATCTAGACATTTATCAAGATAAACATTAAGTGATTCGTCCAACCACTCAAAGACTCTGGATATTTGCTGCACCACTAGTAACGAATCACCGTAAGCCTCAATATGTGTAACACCTATAGCAAGTAGCATCTCTAAACCGAATAACAATGCTTCATATTCGGCTTGATTGTTTGTGCAAAAATATTCTAAGCGGCATGAGGCTTCAAAAACAGCACCATGAGGAGATATATAAACAATACCAACACCTTGGCCATTGCTACAAACTGAACCATCAAAGTACAATCTCCATGGCACTAATGAAACAAGGTTTATATCAACATCATGCTTGTCATTAATCCGATGTTCAACAATGAAATTAGCAACAATTTGGCCTTTCATGGATTTTATAGATTCATAAGCCAAATCATATTCAATCAAAGCATAAGCCCACTTGCCAATTCTACCACTAAGAATTGGCCTATGCAACATGTACTTAATGACATCGGTTTGACAAGCTACTACACAAGCACTCGGCACTAGGTAATGTCTCAATTTTGTACAAGCATAATATAAGCATAGACATAGTTTTTCAATAGATGTATACCTTGTCTCGGCGTCCAATAAGCGTCTGCTCAAATACGTAATGGCATGCTCTTTTCCTTTGGTATCTTGAGTCAAAACAGCACCAATAACACCTTCCTCTGCTGCGATATAAAGCTTAAAAGGCTCTCTATGCTTGGGCGCTTTCATTACCGGAGGAGTGCACAAATAATTCTTGATCATATCAAAGGCTTCTTGCTGTTTTGCCCCCCAAGTGAAATTAACATCATTCTTTAACCGAAGGATAGGAGTAAATGCATCAACTTTCCCTGACAGATTGGCTATGAACCTTCTCAAATAATTGACTTTGCCAAGGAACTTTTGCATATCTCTCTTGCATGTTGGAGCCTCCACTTTCTGTATGGCCTCTATCTTTTGGGATCAATTTCGATGCCATCTTCATGAATAATGAAACCCAAAAATTTGCCACCGACACGCCGAATGCACATTTCAAAGGATTCATCTTTAGTCCATACCTTTTCATTCTCTCAAAAGCTAAACGCATAAATCGCCAAGTGATATTCAAAAGCATCCGATTTGACAACAATATCATCAATATAAACTTCAAGTATGACACCGAGTTAATCATGAAAAATCAAATTCATAGCTCTTTGATATGTGGCTCCAGCATTTTTTAATCCGAATGTCATCACTGTCCACTCAAATAAACCAAGGAAACCAGGACATCGGAAAGCTGTTTTGTACATGTCCTCTTCAGCCATAAAAATTTGATTGTATCCGGCATTACCATCTAGAAAGCTAATAACCTTATGTCCAGAAGCATCATTAATAAGCATATCGGCTATTGGCATGGGATACTCATCTTTGGGTGTAGCCCTATTCAAATCTCTGAAGTCAATGCACACCCTCAACTTGCCGGATCCTTTCTTTTCCACTGGGACAATATTAGAAATCCACTCGGCATACCTGCAAGGTCGAATGAAATTAGCTTCAAGCAATCGACCGATCTCTTCCTTGATCCGGTCATATGTTTTCGGATTAAACTTTCCGGTCGATCGCTTATAAGGTCTAAAACCGGCCTTTATAGGCAACCGATGCTCCACTAGCTCTCGGCTCAACCTCGGCATCTCATGATATTCCCATGCAAAGCAACAAACATATTCTTTCAATAGCTCGATTAATTTAGCTTTACAATCGGCTTTCAAATTTTTGTTTATAAATGTCGGTCGGCTGACTGATCCGTCTCCGATATCTATCTCTTCTAACGGATCGGCCGATGTAAAACCTTGTCCAAGTTTATCCATGTCATCCAACTCCTCAATAGACTCATACATACCGTTCTCGCCGGACCGATATTTTACAAGACGTTTTTGTAACCACTCGGAACTAGAATCCATTTAAACATATCACACCTTGGAGCCGATTGCATTCACCGGCTTTAAAGACACGGGCACAAAACCATTCTTGGTCGCTACCGAGAAAATCAAACTCTGATAAGTCACATCCCATCAAGCAAGTAGCATTGGGATGTTGCCAATCCACCGATGCATCGGCCAAAGCAACACAGGCCGAGTTATCCGCATGAATGACTTCCACTTCATCATCAACCCACTGAATCAAAAACTGGTGCATAGTGGATGGCACGCACTGGTTTGCATGAACCCGATCACGGCCTAGTATAACGTTGTAGTTACCTTGCACCTCAGCGACAAAGAGTGCAGTAGCCAAAGTTTTGCTTTCGACTGTAAGCTCCACATACATCACACCTTTGGCTTCAGTTCTCTCTTTGCCTTCAAACCCGTTGAGCACCATATTGGTCTTGATCAATTCTTCATCAGGCAAACCCAATTTCCTGAAGACTGAATAGGGCATAAGATTTACCACAGCACCACCATCAACAAGCATTCGATCGAGTGGCGATCCATTGATATGACCTCGAGATACAACGGTTTCAAATGTGTTCTTGGTTCTTTTGGCTTCTCGAATATTGCATTTTAGGGCCAAGATCCGGTTGAGCCACTTCCCTTCCTCATCTACAAAGACGAAACTCAGCAGGTAAGTAATATACCATATTGATATCCATACCTTCATGGACCGGTGTAGACTCATAGTCTAACATATCAGCCTCTTCTTCAAGTGGATCGACCGATTCTGAAATCTGGTCGAGTGAAGGAGAAGTAAGAAGTGTTGCAGACGATGTAATAGTTGTCGCATCGTCCTCCTTGGGTGGTGTAGGCACCTCTGTGATAGATGTAGAAGCTGATGTATCTTGTATTTGTTTAGGCCTCCACACTTGTTTCTTTGGAACCATAGGTCGAGTGTCATTGAACAACTTATCCCTTTGCTTCTCGGCCTCCTGCTTCTGCCATCTCTTGACTCCTTAACCTCTGTAGTTTCCTCTTACGTGTCTTTGTTAGCCAGAGGACACCACTTTGGTCGAGTGTATTTAGCATCTCTCACCTTTACTTGGCTGGTGCTTGCTTCATGGTCATTAACCGAGTGCTTTGGTAGCGATAGCAAGTATCGGCTCAGTCGAGTGGTTACGCACAGTCGGCTGCTGTATGGGGAATGTTTTGGTGCCCAAGATAAGTGAGTCGACATCCATTTTCTCCTTGTCTTTTCCCGACTCAACTGCTGCAACACTTGGTGACTTAATACGCCATTCTTTTCGACTTTCTAGATGCATGAAATTTCCATTCGGGCGCACCTTTTTACTCATATGGAATCCACTCGGATGGAACTTACTTGTATGGATTTTACTCGGATGAAATCTACCCGTCCATATATTTTCATTTGGATAGCTTCCTCCTGGGTGCATTCTTACACTAGGATAGTTTCCACTCAGTCGCATATGTTGACCAGCCGACTGATAGTCACCAATGTTCAGTCGGCCATTATATGAGTAATCAAGTCGATTCCACACAGATTGCCTCTGTTCTTCTGAAAACTGTGCCCTTGGTCCACTCGGTTTCACATATTGACTGAATATATCATCTGATGGTGACCTTGGTCGTTTCAAGTATGATGGCCAGTTAGAGCTGGAACCAGCCGACTGATTAGCATATTTGGACAGCAAGATATCAAAAGTTGGCTTGATCCGCTTGCGTTGCACTTTAGCTTCATTCCTCCTCCATTTGCCAACTTCTGGACTCTTGGGCTTGACAAATTTAACTCGAGTGTCCTGCTGCACCTGTGTTTGCCCCAGTGTAGGATTCTTGCTGGTGATCTTGATCACTTCCTTGCCATCGGGTTGCTTATCAAGCACAACATTTCTCCCCAAGACCTTGTCACTCTCCTTGTCTTTCCTGGGCTCACCAACAATGACATTAGCTTTATTAGCAGATTCGGCTACCTCCGGCCGAATGAGCAGCTTCTTCCCTTCTAAATCCATGGTGTTCATTGGATAGGGTTGTTTATCAACTTGCATCTCAGAAAAGTTCAATCGTCCATCATTAATGGCCGATTGTATCTGTCGTCGAAAAAAATTGCAATCGTTAGTAGCATGAGAAAAAGAGTTATGATACTTGCAATAAGCACGCCGTTTCAGCTCTTCAAACGGCGGTAAAGTATGAGATATTCTAATAATCTTAGCCTGCAAAGAAAGCATCAAATATTCTATCACACTTAGCAATGTTAAAAGTAAACTTCATCTCTTCATCACGATTCTTATGAATCGGTTTCAGATCATTGCAAGTAAAGGGTTTGGCCTTAGATGGCCAAACAAATTCAATAACAAAAACATCACCCTCATCGTCCGAAAGTGATCACTATCATATTCCACCATATTCATCTTTGGTCGATCGGCTTTGTACCTATGCACTTCTTTGAGATCTTTGCTTCGGCTTTCCTGAGCCAAGGCCCTTTGTAAGACTTGGTTGATATTTAAAAATTCATAGCCTTCTAGTTTTTCTCTAATGGGAGTTCTCAAACCACTCAGCACTAGGTCTGCCAAGTCTCTCTCGATTATCACCAAACTAGAACATCGGTTTTTCGTTTCTCTGAATCTCTTGACGTAATCGGAGACCGATTCATCATGTTTCTGTTTAACCGATGTTAGATGTGACAACTTGAGTTCATTGTCGCCGCTGTAAAAGTGATCATGAAATTTCTGCTCTAGCTGCGACCAAACTCGAATGGAACCATGTGGTAAAGAAGAAAACCATGAAAATGCGGTACCAATTAATGATAAAGGAAATAAACGCACTTTCAACTCATTTAGTGAACCTGCTTCACCTAATTGTGCCAAGTATTGACTAACATGCTCCCATGTGGTTTTTGTGCCCTCTCCATTGAACTTAACAAAATCTGGAATTTTATATCCCGGAGGGCACCGGATGGCATCAAAGTACTCGGCACGGCTTTGGTAAATCCGATTCCGAGGTAACTCAACCCCAAAATTTTCTCGAAGCATCTTAGCCATCTCCTCTCTAAGATTAGCTAGACCATCATCCATAGTGGACGATGAAGCTTGTGGCGGTGGCATAGGAGGAGTATGATTACTAATGTAGGTAGGAATTGTGGCAGGTATGTCGACCCATAACTTGCTAGTGGTCGAGTGGTTGTAGCTGTAGGTAAGGTTGGGTTCGGCGTTGCTACCGAACCTGGCATGCTCATAATAGGATTAATGGGTGTAGCCACAATCTGATTTGTTTGGGTAGGATAATAAGCCATCGGCACAGGAGGCGCCGATGCAATAGGTAAAGCCAGATTAGGGTTTTGCACACTAGCGGCTACACCATCATTACCACTAGTCGATTGAGATGTATTCTTCTGAGCATTAGTATTTTCTATGGAAGTTTGAAAGACTAGATTGTTACCATCAGCAATACGACTTTCAATCTCAGCCCACTGCTCAGGAGAAAAGGTAGTACTTACAGAGGGTTTAACCTGCTCGGCTTGAAGAGGAGGAAACTTGATTTCTCCAATCGGAGTGATGTTGCCTTGGCGATCCTTCTTGAACTTTGCAAGGAACTCCTGCAAGTCCTTCTCCTCGCGCGCCTTCTTGTACTCCTCATAGACTTGGCGATGATCGGCCGATATCTCATCAAGACTGGGCTTAATGATGTTATCGGCGTCTACCTCGGATGGCTTGGGAAGATCGGACATGGTGGATGATGATGATTGATCTTCGCGTCCACAGCGGAGTCGCCAAAAAGTGTGTTGACACACGAACACGTCACGTGTACCCTCGGCCGGGGTGATGCACCGCAGCTCACGTCGAAGGAGACCCGACCGACAACGCGATCGCAAGGCGGTCGTGGGCGCTTAGAACCGAAAACCCCACACCCGGGAGGGACCCGTCAGGAGGCGGCTATGGGCTGCCCTAGGTCGATTCGCTCGCCCCTAGAGCCTCGGAATTCACAGCTCTCAAACACGAAGAACAGCGAAGAACGAGAGAGAAAAGCGGTGGAGAGATAAAACGTGAAGCGGAAAAAGTAGTATATTGATTTGTTCGATTGTGTGTTGTTTAATCGGCCGTCACCCCCATCATATATAAGAGGCGGCTGGACTTCCCGTACAAGCAAAGGATTCTAGGCTTTCCTTACAAGAAAATTACATCAATTCACGTCCTAGAGTCCTAGTTCTGGTCCCACTCGGATTCAGCCCGAATCTGGTCCAATCTTCTGTCTAGCTCCTTGCGAGGGCCGTGGAATCTGCATATGACTTCCGATGGAGACGGTTCAAATATCAATTTTGTGTGCTTTGACGAGGCCAACAATCCGTATGTTGATCACTTTTCCAAATAAGGCCATCTTGAATACTCTACGGGGTCATCTCTAATTTCGAGTCGGACTCGTTCATGTAGCTGACCGGACCGTCCGACTCTTGCAGCGTCTCTGCAGGTCATATACTACGTCGGATGATGATGACTCCAAAAGCAAAGTTGACCACTTCGATGTTACGAACAACTACCGTGTTGAACACTTTTTCATCCGAAGCCATCTAGATAAGTTTTTGAGCCCATCTTCAGCATCTGGTCGGATTGGCCTCGACAGTTTCTACTGTTCACGGCGGCAAGCTTTCCCGGCAAGGTTACTGTTCATGGCGGCAAACTTTCCCCGGCAAGGTTACTGTTCATGGCGGAAAGCTCTCCCGGCAAGGTTACTGTTCACGGCGGCAAGCTCTCCCGGCAAGGTTACTGTTCACGGCGGCAAGCTCTCCCCCGGCAAGGTTACTGTTCATGGTGGTAAGCTTTCCCCGGCAAGGTCTTTGGGGCAGTAAACGACCTCGGATGAAAATATGCCCAAAAGCAAAGTTGACCGTTTTGACGAGAAGAAAAACTTTTGTGTTGAACGTTTTCCGATTCGAGGCCATCTTCTGGGGCAAAACACTCACGCATTACGTCAGACACTTGCCAAGACATGTCTGGTCTCCCTCGTCATATTTCGCCTCTTGACAGGGCTGAATTCAGATAGCTCTAACTTTTGCATACGAACTCGGATTGAGATGATTTTTATATAAAAATCGACCGATTTGACGAGACGAAGACAATTCAGTATAGCGTTCCTTCATCCGAGGTTGTCCTGGAGGCTTAATTGACCAAAAAGCACTCAGAACACCTAAACATGACAATCTGAGTGTAGTTTTGGTCTTTGACATGATGCCGAATAATTATGGTCCAAACATTAAAGTTGTTCCATTCGGTGATGTGAAACTTTTCATGCTGAAAACCCTTTCACTCTGTATCTTGCCAAAATCAGGCGTCAACAGGAGGCACAATGCTCCCCAAGAAGCCACTAGGGCCACCATAATCTCCTCACGCCCTCGCACAATGCAAGATGCCGTGATTCCACTAAGGGGCCCTTGAGGGCGGTCACCGAACCCGTACAAATGGCGACCCTTGGGGGCGGTCACCGAATCCGTACACTTTGGCAACCCTTAGGGGCGGTCACCGGTACCCGTCAAATTGCTCGGGGCGATCTCCACAACCTAATTAGAGACCCCCGACGCTTGCCCGGAGCTTTACACCACAATGATTGAGCTCCGAACAACACCAACCGTCTAGGGCGCCAAGGCACCCAAGAGGAACAAGCTCTAGGGTGTCCAAACACCCAAGAGTAACAAGCTCGAGGGTACCAAGCACCCAAGAGTAACAACCTTCTCAACTTGTAACTTCCACGTATCACGTGGAGAACTCAAACCGATGCACCAAATGCAATGGCAACGGCACAGGGAGTGCCCAAGTCCTTCTCTTTCAAATCCCACCGAAGCAACTAATGCTAGGGAGGAAGATGAGAGGAAGAACAAGAAGGAGAACACCAAGAACTCCAAGATCTAGATCCAATGGGTTCCCATCACATAGAGGAGAAAGTGATTGGTGGAAATGTGGATCTAGATCTCCTCTCTCTTTTCCCTCAAAAACTAGCAAGAATCCATGGAAGGATTGAGAGTTAGCAAGCTCGAAGAAGGTCAACAATGGGGAAGAACACGAGCTCAAAGGATAAGGTTGAATGGGGAAGAAGACCCCCTTTTATAGGAGTTCCTGAATCCAACCGTTATGTGCTCAGTCCGCGCACGAGCGGAACTACCACACTAGGCAGCGGTACTACCGCTAGGCCCAGCGGTAGTACCGCTGGACCTTTGCACAAAGGCTGGAAAGAAGGGGCAAGGAGGAGGAGGCCCCCGAGCGGTACTAGTAATGGAGGTAGAGCGGTACTACCGCTCGAGAGCGGTACTACTGCGCCTACTGCCGCTCCTACTACCGCCCAACCCGACACGAGAGGCGACACACTCGAATTGAGGCGGTACCAGCGCAGAACAGGAGCAGTGCTACCGCTGATGGCCACGAGCGGTACTACCGATGAGAACAGCGATACTACCGCTTGAGGCTGTCAGCGGTACTGCCGCTCAAGCCTGGCAATACTGCCGCTGATTCCTCCCAAGTGCCACTTCCACGAAAACAAATACACTCCAAGGAAAACCAGAACTGCCATAACTTCTGCAAATGAGCTCCGAATTGAGCAAACTCAAGCTTGTTGGATACAAGACAAAGAGTAGCATCAAAACCTCCAACAGAGAAGAACCGGCAGAAACTCCAACATCGAAAACATCATAGAAGATGCATGTGAACTCCGTTTTCGATGAACTCAAGCTTGTCATCAAGATGACCATAAGCTCCAAAACTCACAAAGAGAACCAAACAAGAACCAAGAAAGATGATGCAAGGATGCAATGGTTTGAGCTCTCTATGAATGATACGATCAAGTTACTCATCGAGAGCCCCCCTTGATAGTACGGCAATCGAACCTAAAACCCGGTCTCCCAACTACCATCATGAGACCGGTAAATTGGAAAACCTATTGATGTCTACTACGCAACCTTCTCCTTGTAGACGTTGTTGGGCCTCCAAGTGCAGAGGTTTGTAGGACAAGAGCAAATTTCCCTCAAGTGGATGACCTAAGGTTTATCAATCCGTGAGAGGCGTGGGATGAAGATGGTCTCTCTCTAGCAACCCCGCAACCAAATAACAAAGAGTCTCTTGTGTCCCCAACACACCCAATACAATGGTAAATTGTATAGGTGCACTAGTTCGGCGAAGAGATGGTGATACAAGTGCAATATGGATGGTAGATATAGGTTTTTGTAATCTGAAAATATAAAAACAGCAAGGTAGCAAGTGGTAAAAGTGAGCGTAAGCGGTATTGCAATGCTAGGAAACAAGGCCTAGGGTTCATACTTTCACTAGTGCAAGTTCTCTCAATAATAATAACATAATTGGATCATATAACTATCCCTCAACATGCAACAAAGAGTCACTCCAAAGTCACTAATAGCGGAGAACAAACGAAGAGATTATGGTAGGGTACGCAACCACCTCAAAGTTATTCTTTCCAATCAATCCGTTGGGCTATTCCTATAAGTGTCACAAACAGCCCTATAGTTCGTACTAGAATAACACCTTAAGATACAAATCAACCAAAACCCTAATGTCACCTAGATACTCCAATGTCACCTCAAGTATCCGTGGCCATGATTATACGATATGCATCACACAATCTCAATTCATCTATTCAACCAACACATAGAACCTCAAAGAGTGCCCCAAAGTTTCTACCGGAGAATCACGACGAAAACGTGTGCCAACCCCTATGCATAGGTTCATGGGCGGAACCGGCAAGTTGATCACCAAAACATACATCAAGTGAATCACGTGATATCCCAATGTCACCATAGATACGCACGGCAAGACGTACATCAAGTGTTCTAAAATCTTTAAAGACTCAACCGATAAGATAACTTCAAAGGGGAAACTCAATCCATTACAAGGGAGAAGAGGGGGAGAAGAAACATAGGATCCAACTATAATAGCAAAGCTCGCGATACATCAAGATCATGCCAAATCAAGAACACAAGAGAGAGAGAGAGATCAAACACATAGCTACTGGTACATACGCTCAGCCCCAAGGGTGAACTACTCCCTCCTCGTCATGGAGAGCGCCGGGATGATGAAGATGGCCACCGGTGAGGGTTCCCCCCCTCCGTGAGTGCTTAACAGGGTCCCGATTGGTTTTGGTGGCTCTGGAGGTTTTATGGCGGAACTCCCGATCTATCTTCTGTTTTGGAAGTTTTACGACACGTAGGTTTATATGGAGTGCGAAGTGCGTCGGTGGGCTGCGGGGCCCCACGAGGTGGGCGCCCCCACCCTCGTGAGCACCTCCCTCATCTCCTGACGTGGGGTCCAAGTCTATCCGGCAGGTTTCCTTCCAAAAATAACTTCTCCAGTTGATTTCGTTCCGTTTCAACTCCGTTTGATATTCCTTTTCCTCGAAACACTGAAATAGGCATAAAACAACAAATCTGGGTTGGGCCTCCGGTTAATAGGTTAGTCCCAAAAGTAATATAAAAGTGGAAAATAAAGCCCAATATTGCCCAAAGCAGTAGATAATATAGTATGGAGCAATCAAAAATTATAGATACGTTGGAGACGTATCAAGCATCCCCAAGCTTAATTCCTGCTCGTCCTCGAGTAGGTAAATGATAAAATGATAATTTTTGATGCGGAGTGCTACTTGGCATAATTTCAATGTAATTCTTCTTACTTCTGATATGGATATTCAGATTTGAAAGATTCAAGACAAAAGTTTAATATTGAGATAAAAATAATAATACTTCAAGCATACTAGCAAAGCAATCATGTCTTCTCAAAATAACATGGCCAAAGCAAGCTATCCCTACAAAATCATATAGTCCGGGTATGCTCTATCTTCACCACACAAAGTATTTAAATCATGCACAACCCCGATGACAAGCCAAGCAATTGTTTCATACTTTTGACATTCTCAAAACTTTTTCAATCTTCACGCAATACATGAGCGTGAGCCATGGACATAGCACTATAGGTGGAATAGAATGGTGGTTGTGGAGAAGACAAAAAGGAGAAGATAGTCTCACATCGACTAGGCGTATGAACGGGCTATGGAGATGCCCATCAATGATATCAATGTGAGTGAGTAGGGATTGCCATGCAACATATGCACTAGAGCTATAAGTATATGAAAGCTCAACAAAAGAAACTAAGTGGGTGTGCATCCAACTCGCTTGCTCACGAAGACCTAGGGCATTTTGAGGAAGCCCATCATTGGAATATACAAGCCAAGTTCTATAATGAAAAATGCCCACTAGTATATGAAAGTGACAACATAGGAGACTCTCTATCATGAAGGTCATGGTGCTACTTTGAAGCACAAGTGTGGTAAAAGGATAGTAGCATTGTCCCTTCTCTCTTTTTCTCTCATTTTTTTATTTTATTTTTTTAATTGGGCCTTTTCTCTTTTTTTATGGCCTCTTTTTTTTCTTTTTTTTTGTTCGGAGTCTCATCCCGACTTGTGGGGGAATCATAGTCTCCATCATCCTTTCCTCACTGGGACAATGCTCTAATAATGATGATCATCACACTTTTATTTTCTTACAACTCAACATTTACAACTCGATACTTAGAACAAAGTATGACTCTATATGAATGCCTCCGGCGGTGTACCGGGATGTGCAATGACTCATGAGCGACATGTATGAAAGAATTATGAACGGTGGCTTTGCCAAAAATACGATGTCAACTACATGATCATGCAAAGCAATATGACAATCATGAAGCGTGTCACAAGAACGGAACGGTGGAAGGTTGCATCGCAATATATCTCGGAATGGCTATGGAAATGCCATGATAGGTAGGTATGGTGGCTGTTTTGAGGAAGGTATATGGTGGTTGTATGATAACGGCGAAAGGTGCGCAGTATTAGAGAGGCTAGCAATGGTGGAAGGAAGGAAAAGTGCGTATAATCCATGGACTCAACATTAGTCATAAAGAACTCATATACTTATTGCAAAAATCTACAAGTTATCAAAGCAAAGTATTGCGCGCATGCTCCTAGGGGATAGATTGGTAGGAAAAGACCATCGTCGTCCCGGCCGCCACTCATAAGGAAGACAATCAATAAATAAATCATGCTCCGACTTCATCACATAACGGTTCACCATACGTGCATGCTACGGGAATCACAAACTTTAACACAAGTATTTCCCAAATTCACAACTACTCAACTAGCATGACTCTAATATCACCATCTTCATATCTCAAAACAATTATCAAGCATCAATCTTTTCTTAGTATTCAACATGCTCATAAGAATTCTTACAAATCTTGTATGCTTAGCATATTATGATTATTTAAGCAAATTACCATGCTATTTAAGACTCTCAAAATAATATAAGTGAAGCATGAGAGTTCATCTATTTCTTAAAATAAAACTACCACCATGCTCTAAAAGATATAAGTGATGCACTAGAGCAAATGACAAACTACTCCGAAAGATATAAGTGAAGATCAATGAGTAGTCGGATAATTACGCAACTATGTGAAGACTCTCTAACATTTAAGAATTTCAGATCTTGATACTTTATTCAAACAGCAAGCAAAACAAAATAAAATGACATGACGCTCCAAGCAAAACACATATCATGTGGTGAATAAAAATATAGCTCCAAGTAAAGTTACCGATGAGCGAAGGCGAAGAGGGGATGCCTTCCGGGGCATCCCCAAGCTTAGACGCTTGGTTATCCTTGAATATTACCTTGGGGTGCCTTGGTCATCCCCAATCTTAGGCTCTTGCCACTCCTTATTCCATAGTGCATCGAATCTTTACCCAAAACTTGAAAACTTCACAACACAAAACTTAACAGAAAACTCGTGAGCTCCGTTAGCGAAAGAAAACAAAACACCACTTCAAGGTACTGTAATGAACTCATTCTTTATTTATATTGGTGTTAGACCTACTGTATTCCAACTTCTCTATGGTTTATAAACTATTTTACTATCCATAGATTCATCAAAATAAGCAAACAACACAATGAAAACAGAATCTGTCAAAACAGAACAGTCTGTAGTAATCTGTAACTAACGCAAACTTCTGGAACTCCAAAAATTCTAAAATAAATTGGTGGACCTGAGGAATTTTTCTAGTAATCATCTGCAAAAAGAATCAACTAACTAGCACTTTCCAGTAAAAAGTTGAAGCTAATCTCGTGAGCGCTAAAGTTTCTGTTTTTTACAGCATGATCATAAAGACTTCACCCAAGTCTTCCCAAAGGTTCTACTTGGCACAAACACTAATTAAAACATAAAACCACATCTAAACAGAAGCTAGATGGATTATTTATTCCTAAACAGAACCAGAAAGCAAGAAACCAAAATAAAATTTGGTTGCCTCCCAACAAGCGCTATCGTTTAACGCCCCTAGCTAGGCATTATGATTTCAATGATGCTCACATAAAAGATAAGAATTGAAACATAAAGAGAGCATCATGAAGAATATGACTAGCACATTTAATTCTAACCCACTTCCTATGCATAGGGATTTTGTGAGCAACCAACTTATGGGAACAATAATCAACTTGCATAGGAAGGTAAAACAAGCATAACTTCAAAACTTTAAGCACATAGAGAGGAAACTTGATATTATTGCAATTCCTACAAGCATATATTCCTCCCTCATAATAATTTTCAGTAGAATCATGAATGAATTCAACAATATAACCAGCACCTAAAGCATTCTTTTCATGATCTACTAGCATAGAAAATTTATTACTCTCCACATAAGCAAAATTCTTCGCATTCGGAATAGTGGGAGTATCATAAGAGACTTGAATACTATAAATTGTTTCCACATTAAAAGAGTAATGTTCAGACAAAGGGTACTCATAATCATGACAAGTTTTAAAAATATAGTCATCACTACTTTTTATAGCATAAGTTTCATCACAATAATCATCATAAGTAGCAACTTTGTTCTCATCATAATCGATTGAAACCTCTTCCAAGATAGTGGAATCATTACTAAGTAAAGTCATGACCTCTCCAAATCCACTTTCATAAATATTATAAGATTCAACGTCCTCCAAAATAGTGGGATCACTACTTCCTAAATTTGACACTCTTCCAAACCCACATTCATCAATATAATCATCATAAGTAGAAGGCATGCTATCATCATAACTACTTTGTATATCAAAACTTGGGAGACTAAAAATATCATCATTAATAAACATAGCATCCCCAAGCTTGGGACAAACATTAATTGCAGCAAATATATTCTCAAATATGTCATCCTCATCAAACATAGCTTCCCCAAGCTTGGGCCTTTTCATATCATAAGTATAGTCATTCTCATCATTAATAGTATGGATAGCACCAATAGTATAGCAATTATTATATTCTTCCAAGCAAGTGCCAAAAAGATTTTCAAGATCATAAGAAGTATCATTATCTTCCCAATCATAATCATCACAACAAGCAATAGGCATAACGAGATCATCATCAAGTGTATCATCTTCATTTTCATGAGGCACATCAATAATATGAGCAACTTTATTGGGGAGAGATACCTTTTTACCTCTCTTCCTTTTTCTTTTCTTCTTCTTCACCACATCATGTGTGGGTTCAATCCTCTTTTTGGAGCTCCTTATTAATGAGATTAGTTGAATGGAAGGGTCCTCCTTGTTACCTGATTCATCATAAGAAATAATAGGAGAATATTGTGAAGTCTCTTCCCTTTCATTATTATTCTCTTCATCCTCTATTTGTTTTCTTCTCTTTATGTAATTGGCAATATAAGGATTTTCAATGCAATTCACCGCACAATACATATAAATCTTCTCTAGATCAAAATCAAGAATTCTATCAAGATTAAATTTTGGAATACCCTCAGTTATACGTTTCATTTCTTCATACCCCAAAAGAAGGCTAAGCTCTTTATGATGCTCAAGGGTAATCAAATTATCACAATATTTGGTCACAAATTGATCATGAAACAAATAGCATTGGAGCTTTAAATGACCATGTTCATTGCAAAGCTCGCAAGGGGCACGAAAAATATTGAATCTTTCAGCACATTCATCTAGCTCTTCTTGCAACAATTTGGTTTCTAAGTACTTATGCCTCTTGCAATATATATCTTCTTTATTTTGTGTGTTAATGCAAACATGCACTCCACAAAAGTTGACACGCTTATGAGAGATATTTTCATCATGACTAGAGCAATCATCATTAGTACTATGGATATTCAAGGAGTTTATACTAACAACATTGCAATCATGCTCATCATTCAAAGATTTAGTACCAAGCATTTTAAAGCATTCTTCTTCTAGCACTTTAGCACAATTTTCTTTTCCATCATACTCACGAAAGATATTAAAAAGACGAAGCATATGAGACAAACTTAACTCCATTTTTTTGTAATTTTCTTTTATAAACTAAACTAGTGATAAAACAAGAAACAAAAAGATTCGATTGCAAGATCTAAAGATATACCTTCACTTACCTAGCCTCCCCGGCAGCGGCGCCAGGAAAGAGCTTAGTTGACGGGGTGTGAGTGAGTGCCGCTTACCTAGCCTCCCCGGCAACGGCGCCAGAAAAGAGCTTGATGTCTACTACACAACCTTCTCCTTGTAGACGTTGTTGGGCCTCCAAGTGCAGAGGTTTGTAGGACAGTAGCAAATTTCCCTCAAGTGGATGACCTAAGGTTTATCAATCCGTGGGAGGCGTAGGATGAAGATGGTATCTCTCAAGTAACCCTACAACCAAATAACAAAGAGTCTCTTGTGTCCCCAACACACCCAATACAATGGTAAATTGTATAGGTGCACTAGTTCCTAAGAGATGGTGATACAAGTGCAATATGGATGGTAGATATAGGTTTTTGTAATCTGAAAATATAAAAACAGCAAGGTAGCAAGTGGTAAAAGTGAGCGTAAACGGTATTGCAATGCTAGGAAACAAGGCCTAGGGTTCATACTTTCACTAGTGCAAGTTCTCTCAACAATAATAACATAATTGGATCATATAACTATCCCTCAACATGCAACAAAGAGTCACTCCAAAGTCACTAATAGCGGAGAACAAACGAAGAGATTATGGTAGGGTACGAAATCAAAGTTATTCTTTCCAATCAATCCGTTGGGCTATTCCTATAAGTGTCACAAACAACCCTAGAGTTCTTACTAGAGTAACACCTTAAGATACAACTCAACCAAAACCCTAATGTCACCTAGATACTCCAATGTCACCTCAAGTATCCGTGGGCATGATTATACGAGATGCATCACACAATCTCAATTCATCTATTCAACCAACACATAGAACCTCAAAGAGTGCCCCAAAGTTTCTACCGGAGAATCACGACGAAAAAGTGTGCCAACCCCTATGCATAGGTTCATGGGCGGAACCCGCAAGTTGATCACCAAAACATACATCAAGTGAATCACGTGATATCCCAATGTCACCACAGATACGCACGACAAGACATACATCAAGTGTTCTCAAATCTTTAAAGACTCAATCCGATAAGATAACTTCAAAGGGGAAACTTAATCCATTACAAGAGAGAAGAGGGGGAGAAGAAACATAGGATCCAACTATAATAGCAAACCTTGCGATACATCAAGATCGTGCCAAATCAAGAACACGAGAGAGAGAGAGAGATCAAACACATAGCTACTGGTACATACCTCAGCCCCGAGGGTGAACTACTCCCTCCTCGTCATGGAGAGCGCCGGGATGATGAAGATGGCCACCGGTGAGGGTTCCCCCCCCCCCCTCCGGCAGGGTGCCGGAACAGGGTCCCGATTGGTTTTTGGTGGGTCTGGAGGTTTTGCAGCGGCGAAACTCCCGATCGATCTTCTGTTCTGGAAGTTTTACGATATGTAGGTATATATGGGTGCAGCGGGTTCGTCGGTGGAGCTGCGGGGGCCCCATGAGGTAGGGGGGCGCGCCCCCACCCTCGTGAGCACCTCCCTCATCTCCTGATGTAGGGTCCGAGTCTAGCCGGTAGGTTTCCTTCCAAAAATAACTTCTCCAGTTGATTTCGTTCCGTTTCGACTCCGTCTGATATTCCTTTTCCTCGAAACACTAAAATAGGCATAAAACAGCAAATCTGGGCTGGGCCTCCGGTTAATAGGTTAGTCCCAAAAGTAATATAAAAGTGGAAAATAAAGCCCAATATTGCCCAAAACAGTAGAAAATATAACATGGAGCAATCAAAAATTATAGATACGTTGGAGACGTATCACCTATCAAGGGCAAACCTTTGCCTTGCACATGGTCCACTTGAGCTAGATGATGACGATCTTGACTCCCTCAAGTTGGACCACCTTTCTTGATTGCTTTGGCTCGATGAAGACTAGTTGATTGCTCCCCCATACTCCACTATGGGTGAGCCACTCGATACGTCTTCAACGTATCTATAATTTTTGATTGTTCCATGCTATTATATTACCCCTTTTGGATGTTTATGGGTTTTATTTTACACATTTATATCATTTTTGGGACTAACCTACTAACCGGAGGCCCAACCCGTATTGCTGTTTTTTTTGCCTATTTTAGTATTTCGAAGAAAAGGAATATCAATCGGAGTCCAAACGGAATGAAACCTTCGGGAGCGTGATTTTTGGAACGAACGTGATCCAGAGGACTTGGAGTGCAAGTCAAGAAGCAGCCGAGGCGGCCACGAGAGGGTAGGGTGCCCCCCCTATAGGGCGTGCCTCCTGTCTCGTGGGCCCCTCGGGCGGCCACCGACGTACTTTTTCCTCCTATATAAGCCTACGTACCACGAAAACATCCAGGGAGCCAACGAAGCACAATTTCCACCACCGTAACCTTCTGTATCCGCGAGATCCCATCTTGGAGCCTTCGCCATTTCTGCCGGGAGGGGAATCGACCATGGAGGGCTTCTACATCAACACCATAGCCCCTCCGATGAGTTGTGAGTAGTTTACCACAGACCTTCGGGTCCATAGTTATTAGCTAGATGGCTTCTTCTCTCTTTTGGATCTCAATACAATGTTCTCCCCTCTCTTGTGGAGATCTATTCGATGTAAACTCCTTTATGCGGTGTGTTTGTCGAGATCCTACAATTGTGGGTTTATGATAAAGTTTATCTATGAGAAATATTTGAATCTCCTCTGAATTCTTTTATGTATGATTGAGTTATCTTTGCAAGTCTCTTCAAATTATCAGTTTGGTTTGGCCTACTAGATTGATCTTTCTTGCCATGGGAGAAGTGCTTAGCTTTGGGTTCAATCTTGCGGTGTCCTTACCCAGTGACAGAAAGGGTTGCAAGGCACATATTGTATTGTTGCCATCGAGGATAAAAAGATGGGGTTTATATCATATTGCATGAGTTTATCCCTCTACATCATGTCATCTTGCTTAAGGCGTTACTCTGTTCTTATGAACTTAATACTCTAGATGCAGGCAAGAGTCGGTCGATGTGTGGAGTAATAGTAGTAGATGCGGTGAGTCGGTCTACTTGTCACAGACGTGATGCCTATATACATGATCATGCCTAGATAATCTCATAATTATTCGCTTTTCTATCAATTGCTCGACAGTAATTTGTTCACCCACCGTAATGCTTATGCTATCTTGAGAGAAGCCACTAGTGAAACCTATGGCCCCCGGGTCTATCTCTTATCATATTTGCTTCCAATCTACTTTTATTTGCATCTTTACTTTTTGCATCTATATTATAAAATACCAAAAATATATTTATCTTATCATACTATCTCTATTAGATCTCACTTTACATGAAGTGGCCGTGAAGGGATTGACAACCCCTTTATTGTGTTGGTTGCGAGTTCTTTGTTTGTTTGTGTAGGTGTGTGGGACTTTTGAGGAGCCACCTACTGGATTGATACCTTGGTTCTCAAAAAATGAGGGAAATACTTACGCTACTATTGTTGCATCACCCTTTCCTCTTCAAGGAAAACCAACGCAAGCTCAAGACGTAGCAAGAAGGATTTCTGGCGCCGTTGCCGGGGCGGTCTTCGCTCAAATCAAGACATACCAAGTACCCATCACAAACTCATCTCCCTCGCATTTACATTATTTGCCATTTGCCTCTCGTTTTCCTCTCCCCCACTTCACCCTTGCCGTTTTATTCGCCCTCTCTTTCCCTATCTCCTCTCTCTCTTTCGCTTGTCTTTTTCTGTTTGCTCATGTGTTAGATCGGTTACGTTGCCGTTATGGCTAGTCCTCCTATCCTTGTTATCACTCCCGAATATGAAATTCTTAATTTTAAACAAAGGGAGGGAGAGAATTAAAAGATGCTTGGCATAGAATTTGCAATGCTCAAAATAAATCTACTAGGAAGCTTTCTACTTCCGTTCTTCTTCGCAATTTTTATGTAGGCATTACTCCTTGGAATAGATGTGTTCTTTATACTGTTGCCGGAGGGGATTTCTTGAGTAGCCATACGTTTGATGCTTATAATGCTATGTTAGATTTGTTTGGCCCACCACCTCTTTTGGTTAATGGAACGGTTTTAACTTTAGAACATGTGATGCAACGGCTTGATATTATTTAAAATAAAATGGCCACTGTTGAGTTGATTGAAAATTTGGATAAAAAGATCCATAATCACATTACCCAATATGGATCTAGGGTTGGAGTTACTTTGAAAAATCTTAAAGAGAAAGAACCTATAGTTAATGAAAAAATAATTTAGATTCTGAAAGAATCGGTAAACTTGAGGATATCATTACCAACTTAGTTTCCGCGTTTTCTTCCACGAAAAACACTCCAAAACCCCCTACCAAAACTGCCAAGTTTATTTATGTTCCTAAAAATAAGGGGGAATCTTCTAGCAAAGGAGACGCGGATCTCAAATCCATAAGTGTTCATCCCAATTGTCTCTCTATCGTTAAGGAACCTTTTGCTACAAACAAATTTCTTAAATTTTTTCCTAAAGGTTTAATCATTGCTAAAAAAAGGGAAAACCCCCTAAATATTATAAGTGCTCTATTGAAGAATTTAGTGCCAAAGATGGCACTGATGAAGTCATATACCTGGGGTAGGGTCATAGACCTGCCCCAGGTACCCTCCACAAGGACACTCACAAGAGAAGCAGCCTTCCAGTCGACCTGGTAGGTTTCCACTCGACAGATTCAAAGACA